>CM076569.1:498498516-499098516 GCA_034641835.2 Pinus albicaulis
GCTTGACTTCTCTTACTTGTTGCCTCCCACATGTTGTGGTTCCTGTGTTTTGGCAGGTTTGGAAATACCAAAAGACAAGACAACATCAAACCACTTTGGGATCTCAGGATCTAGCCCTCCTAGATCCAGAGAGGAATCTCTCTATAGAAGGCAAAGAAATATATATCTTTGAAGTTCAATTTAAGCTATTAGGCTAGTTATAGGGCACAAAGGTTCTTGTTTTGTTTTTGTTTTTTTGGTTGGAAAACATGAAGGAAGGGTTCAATTTAAGGTAGAGGAGTGAGTAGCAAGGGATTTTGGCAATGGGAGATAATTCAAAGAAAACACAAGTCCATTGGGCAATGGGGTCATAAAAGGGTTTACTTGCAATTCAAATATCCAAGGCTTTCAAATGGGCTAGTCATCTAAATAAGAGGATCTCTTAAGATGATAGTATGGGATGAAAAAATAGGAAATGAAGGTGAATGACAAGGAAACCTTCCAAGGTGACCACTTACGAGCAAATCTAGGGACAGGGCATGCCTTAACCATCTATGATCAAACTCCTAATGAAGCTAACTCTTCAGGCAATAGAAAACATTTAAGATAGACACAAAGTGAAATCTAAGATCAGAGAAAGACTTTTAACCTTCTCTGCTTTTGACATTCAACTTAAGGGATCTTAGAAAGGCTAACTGTTAGAAAAGGAACCTAGTGAGACAGGGCTAACTCTAAACCTCCTAGTTTCCCAATTCTTTCAGCTGAAACCAAACCAGAACATATATGAAACAAATTCTAAATTCATACATTAGTAAGCATGGAAAACCAACTACTATACTGGTTAAATTATATTGAATTTGTTCTTAGATTACACAATTAGCAGAAAACATAAAGGATAAGAAGAGCAGGAAGCATTAGGGTACTTGTAGCAGTATATCCTAAGCTAGATTATTGATTCTTATAAGAGAAAATGAAATATGATGTGTAACAGAGGGAAAACAATAACAAATATAGAACACATCACCACTGATTTTAGATCAGGATCCAATGAACATGCTTTTCATATTAGAAGAGAAAAACCAATCACATACATCCTTTGTCCAATGACTTTATATCAGCAAGAAACCATCTCCCAACCTATTTTACACCTACTACTCACAGAACTCCAGCTCGATGAAACAACTTACAATCAGTGTTTTTACAATGATCAACCAACCAACATTTACAATGTATCTCTTACGAGTTTTTATAGGTGAAAGAGTGGTGGTAGTGGTAGATGGAACTTAAATGATGCATTAAAACAGAGGGAGGAGTGTTTCTTGAAGCCCATTCTGTTTTAATGTCTTCACATTAACTTCAGTATTGTTTGGATGAATTCGGGGTCTTTGTCAGTCTGGTAATAACTCCAAGGGTATGTTTCTTGGAGTACTTTCTGGCTGCAGTACTCTGTTTATCTTCTGTGGCAAGAAAGAATGAAAATCTGACATTCAGGTCTTCCATGCTTATAACTAATGCACTGACAGTTTTAGGACTTCTGTCAGGGTGATAGTCTTCTCAGGAGCTTGATGGAGAATAAAAAATACTGTGGGAACTTGTCCTTTCTTGGGAAAGAACGTTTTGCTGATGTGGAAATGCTGATATGGCTTGTTTCATGTGTTTTAGGCCTCATTAGGCCTCCTTGATCATTTTTAAGGTCTTCAATCTGTATCTTCATCCTTTAAACATTGGATTACAGTATTAATTTTCAATAATAGGCTTTTATCCCTTAAATCTTTCACTGATACTCTTTGCCGCTTTTCTTTTGACTGTTTGTGTGACTGACAGGTTTTAATGGCGCTGGAGGGCTTTAATCAGGGTTAGTGACACTGATTTTTTAATGAAATACATGATTAAAACCTCCTCAAGTGTCTTCCCTGTGATCTTCGGCTCTAAAAATGAAGTTTTGCGCTCAGTATCACCATGATAGTGACTGTGAAAAGGAATGACTTCACCATCTGTAACCCTGCAAAAACACAACAAACCTGTTATGAAAAAACCTATGGGAGTGGGAGGAACGTTGTGGAGGCCCATGGAGAATGGAGAGAAGCGATGAAAAAAAGTGGTTGCAGTGAAGAAATGGGTGAAAATCGTGGTGGAATGATGAAAAACTGAGCTGATGAAGGTTCGGGGCATCGTGAGCTATGGACCGTCGGATTAGAATAATCCTCAGCAATCGACGGTCGAGATTAGTCAATGAAGTTGTTTAGAGGGTGGATGGATGAGAGATGAGATTATATGAGGGCCATCATATTGAAATGATCGACGGCTGAGATCTTCGAAAGGAAACATTGGGAAGGCTGATGAAAAAAAAACAATGGGAAATGCGATGTAATGTAGGCCATTAGATCTCAGAGATCGATGGTCGGGATCAGACGAGAAATTACACTGTTGAGGATAGACGGTAAGGCGGAAAACTAGCAGCGGTTTTTGCAAAATGTTTGGGCGGTATGCGGTTTTTTTAAAAAGAAATTCGATTCCATACATTTTCTAATGCGTGTCCTCCCTAATACCGCCCATTTCGCAAAACTTTTTGGTGTTAAACTGCTGTCGTGATAGTTTTGCAAAACTGAATGCCAGCCGTCAGATCTCTTGGTTTTGATCGGATGGTGCAGAAAAACTCCGATGGGGAAGATGCACGGATGAGGAGAGTGGTGGAGCCCGCTTTGAATTTGTTGCGTAGCGGGTGTTTGGGCCATCAGATTCATCTCCAACCATTGGATCTGTAAAAACGGATAGTTGAGATTCAATCAGAGAAATGTTTCGGGCCTGGTGGACAGACAACAAATGGGCGATGCGATTAGATCCTGACCGTAGGATAAAAAAAGATCAACGGTGGGAATCGAATTGGAGGTTAGGGGGAGAAATGTTCATCGCATCGGAAAATTTCAGAAGAACAAAGGAAAAGTGGGAAAGGAAAACTCCGATTTTGATTCGCGATTGGGCCTTAGCGCTTGGTCGTAGCGCAGGTTATATGGGGGAGGGGCCGAAGGGAATAAGCCCTTAGAGGCTTAATTCTTCAAAATGCGCGGAGAATTGTTTAGAAGGGGAAAAAGGCCTTTTAAGGGATTTTGTGGCTTTTCAGGGCCCAGTTACCAGGCTAGGGACCTATGAAGAATAGGGCTAAGCTATATAAGCCCTCAGGGGATTAAGCCTGTTATAATGTAGAAAGGGTGTTTTTAGGCCAAAATTAATGCTTTTAAGGCCAAATGGGGGGTCTCGGTAGGCAGAAAAAGGGATTTTAAAACCAAATAAAGGGAGCTATAAGGTTTAAAAATGGAATTTTGTTGAGGTGGAGGGTTGATGAAGGGATTTTGAAGGAATTTTTTGAGGGGAAAAGGGATGAAAAATGGGAATTTTGAGGGAATAAAATGGGGCAGAATGGAGGCCTTTTTGAGAGCATTTTCTTTCACAAACAGTGAGGCTTATCAAATGGAAACAATAGTGAATATTTTTTCAAAGGAAATAAGACACTTTGAGGCTTCAAGAATGATATATTTTCAAAGAAAATGTCTCTCTTGAAGGCTCAGAAACATTTTAGCCGCCTGTTTGCTATGCCAAAATTTTATAGGTGGCTAACAGTGGCTCCACATGGGGATGGCATCTTCTTGAAGGTGTCAAGAACTTCATAAATAATCCTTTGGAAGTAGACCAGATGCCTGATCCTTGGCCATCTTTCTGTTCTCTGATCAGCTGCTACAAACATGATGGATATTAAATCAGCAGAAAATATTCTCCCAAACAATCTACCTACCCATCCTACAGTCCTAACATTTTTTCTTCAAGGTGCATTTAGACTTGCAGACCTTCTTCATCATTTTTTATTGAAAACAGAAAACTAATCTAATTCTACCCTTATTCCTCCATGAGACCAGATTAAACAGTTGTCCTCATAGTTTCTCTACCTAAACTACAATCTGCCAGGATTAAACTGTCTGACAGATTTCTTTCTCTACATTCTAAAACAGAAATTTACATACAGTCAAAACAGGATTAGACTATCTGATTTGCTGTGGGTCCATGGCATAAAGATAGCTGCCCATGAACTAAACTTTGCAGAAATTAAAAACAAAATTTGAAGGCTTTCAGACCTGAAAATCACCAACATCCTTCCCTCTTCTTGTGTCTCATATTTTGAGCTTTTTAGAGTCACCTTCTCTCTTCTTTTCAGCTCTAGTTTTGGTCTTGTTAGAGCTGTTCTTTTTCTTCTTGCTGGTTCAAGTTTTGAGCATATCTGAACCTTTCTTCTTCTTCTTTATTTTTCTTTTTCTAAATTTTTCTTCAAATTAAAGTCAACAACTAACTAAATGCTCACAGGCTGAGCTTTATTGAGATTCCTACCTACCCTAATCTAACTTGGGAATCTTTGTTGTTTTATATGATACAATAGTGCCAGTGCAGCTACTTAAGCATTAGCAACAAAGGGTAGAAAATCTGACTACTTGTCAGAGAGAACCACAGTGTACTTTGAATGTGGGTCTTCAAAACCAAGGCCACCTCCAGTGATGACCACTCCTAATGTATCTGGCTCTTGCAAAGGATCAATGCTTGGGAACTTGAGTCAATCAGGGCCTCCATATATTCTGCCATAGGATCAATGAACACATGATATAAAATTTCTTCTTTTAGGCCTTCCATGACTGGTAGGCTATCTGTATCCTTGACAGCTTTGATCACTGCATCTTCAGTGTGGCTCTTGAAGGCCCAATCACATTCTTCCTGCACATCAACAAGTAGTGTGATTCCTTCTTGCTTAGGGGGAGGGAGACTCTCCAAAAATGATCTGGGGTCCCTAAATTGGTATGATTGTTCTTGTGACTTCTACACTTCAATTTCAGCTTCATACCTTTGAACCACCAAATCTATAAACATTTTCTGAAGCTCAGGTCTAGCATTGAATTTCAAGCTGAGAAGGATAGCCTTTGGAAGGTCCTCCCATTCAAGTTCTGCCAGGTCACTTGATATTATATAACGACACTGTGCTATGAAACTTGACTACATTTTTGTAAATTGTTCAGAGTCTTCCATTAGAGAAGTGACTTGGTCTTTGCTGTGCTGAGATGTGGAGAAGCCACTATGCTTTAATATGGATGATGTTGTGATGAGAATGGTCTCCCAGTGGAGTCTTGTGAAAACAGAGATAATCAGCAGGCCTACTGATCACCAATGGAATCTTTTAGTCATTTAGGAACTGTGGAGTCGCCAGGTGGAAGGTTTAGAATGTTTCGAGGAGATTTACCGTCCACCACAGTGATTAACTACCAAACCAAGGCTAATTTGGTCTTCCTTCCCCAATGGAGTCGCCATTATGTTGTGGTTCCTGTGTTTTGGCAGGTTTGGAAATACCAAAAGACAAGACAACATCAAACCACTTTGGGATCTCAGGATCTAGCCCTCCTATATCCAGAGAGGGATCTCTCTATAGAAGGCAAAGAAATATATATCTTTGAAGTTCAATTTAAGCTATTAGGCTAGTTATAGGGCACAAAGGTTGTTGTTTTGTTTTTGTTTGGTTGGTTGGAAAACATGAAGGAAGGGTTCAATGTAAGGTAGAGGAGTGAGTAGCAAAGGATTTTGGCAATGGAGATAATTCAAAGAAAACACAAGTCCATTGGGCAATGGGGTCATAAAAGGGTTTACTTGCAATTCAAATATCTAAGGCTTTCAAATGGGCTAGTCATCTAAATCAGAGGATCTCTTAAGATGATAGTATGGGATGAAACAATAGGAAGTGAAGGTGAATGACAAGTATAAGGAAACCTTCCAAGGTGACAACTTAGAAGCAAATATAGGGATAAGGCATGCCTTAACCGTCTATGATCAAACTCCTAATGAGGCTAACTATTCAGATAATAGAAAACATTTAAGATGGACGCAAAGTGAAACCTAAGATAAGAGAAAGACTTTTAACCTTCTATGCTTTTGACATTCAACTCAAGGGATCTTAGAAAGGAAAACTATTGGAAAAGGACCCTAGTGAGACTGAGCTAACTCTAGATCTCCCAATTTCCCAATTATTTCAGTTTAATACCAGACAAGAACATTTAAGAACAGACTCTAAATTCATACATCAGTAAGCATGGAAAACCAACTACTATACTGGTTAAATTATATTGACTTTGTTCTTAGATTACACAATTAGCAAAAAAAATAAAGGATAAGAAGAGCAGGAAGCGTCAGGGTACTTGCAACAGTATATCCTAAGTCAGATTACTGATTCTCATCAAAGAAAATGAAACATGATGTATAATAGAGAGAAAACAATAACAAAGATAGAACACATCACCATTGATTTAGATCAGGATCCAAAGAACATGCTTGTCATGTTAGAAGAGAAAAACCAGTCACATACATAATTGTCCAATAGCTTGATATCAACTAGAAATCATCTCCCAGCCTATTTACAACTAATACACATAGAACTCTATCTCAGTGAAAACAGCTTATAATCCACGGTTAACCAACCAACATTTACAATGTATTTCTTAGGAGTTCTTATAGATGAAAGAGTGACAGTAGTGGTAGATAGAACTTAAATGACTCATTAAAATAGAGGGAGGAGTGTTTCTTGTAGCCCATTCTATTTTAATGTCTTCACATTAACTTCAGTACTATTTGGATGAATTGGGGGTCTTCATCAGTCTGGTAATAACTCCAAGGGTAGGTTCTTTGAGGTATTTTTCTGGCTGCATGTACTTTTGTTTATCTTCTGTGGTAAGAAAGGATGACAATATGACATTCAGGTCTTCCATGCTTTGTAACTAATGAACTTACAGTTTCAAGACTTTTTTCAGGGTGATAGTCTTCTCAGGAGCTTACTGGAGAATAGAAAAATGTAGGAACTTGTCCTTTCTTGGGAAAGAACGTTATGCGAATGTGGAAATGCTGATATGGCTTGTTTCATGTGTTTTAGGCCTCATTAGGCCTCCTTGATCATTTTTGTGGTGTTGGAACTGTATCTCTATCCTTTAAACACTAGATTATAGCATTAAATGTTCGACAATAGGCTCTTGATCCCTTTAATCTTTCACTGATACTCTTTGCCGCTTCTGTTGACTGTTCTGGTGACTAAATAGGTCTCAATGGCACTGGAGGGTTTAATGGAGGGTTTAACATTGGTCCTTTAATAAAATACATGTTTAAAACCTTCTCAAGTGTCTTCCCTGTGATCTTCGGCTCTGAAAATGGAGTTTTGCGCTCAGTATCACCATGACAGTGACTGTGAAAAGGAATGACTTCACCATCTGTAACCTTGCAAAAACACAATAAACATGTTAAGAAAACCAATGGGAGTGGAGGAGGATTGCTCTGGAGGGCTAAGAGGATGGTGGCGCGGCGGTAAAAGCAGTGGATGCAGCGAAGAAATGGATGAAAAATTATGCGGAATGGTGGAGAACGAGCCTAATGAAGGTCTGGTGCGAGGAGGATTCTGGACCATCAGATTAGATCAGTAGATGGTGATCGACGATTGATGTTCATCGATGGGGTAGTTTGGAGGGTGGAAGAATGAATAATGGATGGGGTAAGATTATATCTGGGCCGTAGGTCAGATATAGACAACGACTGCGATTGTTTAATTGAGGTCATTAGGGAGCAGACGAATGGACAATGGGCGGATACGAGATTATATCTAGACCATTGGATTAAGGAGTTTAACGGTGGAGATCGGTGGAACGAATCCTTCGGGAGCATAGGTGGATGGGAGAGGAACGGTGGTGAGATCAAACCAGAGCCATCAGATCAGGACATTCAACGGCTGCGATTGAACGAGAAATTGCACTGTGGAGGGTAGGCGGTAAGGTGGAAAACTGGCAACGGTTTTCACAAAATGTTTCGGCAGTACACGGTTTTTCAAAAATAAATGTGATTCCATACGTTTCCTGACACGTTTCCTCCCTAATTCCACCCATTTTGCAAAACTTTTTGGTGTTAAATTGCTGTCGCGAAATTTTTGCGAAACTGAATGCCAGTCGTCAGATCTCTTGGTTTTGATCGGACGGTGCGGAAATACTTATATGGGGAAAGCTGCATGATCTTGATCATCGGATTAGAGGGGGGATCAACGGTCAATACTCAATTTAAAGGGTAATGGAGAGGGGTTACGGGCGGAGAGCGATTAAATCTCGGCCGCCAGTTCTTGTGGATTCGACGGTCGGGATCCAGTCGGAGGATCGAAGAGTCGGGGAGAAAAACATAGACCATAACCTTTTTGCGATTGCGATTAAGCCATTCATGCTCGGGTGTGGTCCTATGACAAGGTGAGGTGATCAAGGTTTATGGAAGTAGGGCTTATCGCATCGGAAAGTTGAGGAGTCAAGGAACGACTAAAGAAGAAACTCCGATTGCAATGAGCGATGGGCTTAGCGCTCGGTCCTGGGCGTCGGGTCATGGGGAAGGGGCTACAAAATATAATCCCTCGGGGGCTAAAGGCTTATATAGTGAAAATAGGGTGTTTAGGCCTAAAATTAGTGTTTTTAATGCTAAATGGGGGGTTCCAGTAGGCAGAAACGGGGATATTTAAACCAAATAAAGGGGGCTATAAGGTTTAAAAGGGGAATTTTGATGATTTAGAGGGTTAATGAAGGGATTTTGGAGGAATTTTGTGAGGGGAAAAGGGATAAAAAATGGGGATTTTGAGGGAATAAAATGGAGCAGATGGAAGCCTTTTGAGAGCATTTTCTTTCACAAACAGTGAGGCTTATCAAGTGGAAACAACGGTGAAGATTCTTCAGAGGACAGAAAACACTTTAAGGCTTTAAGAGTGAAACATTTTCAAGGAAAATGTTTCTCTTGAAGGCTTAGAAACCAAATTAGCCACATGTTTTTTTTTATAGGTGGCTAACAGTCACGACAACAGTCAACTAAAGAGGAATTGTTATCTCTTCCAACCTTTTCCAAATATTTTTCTTGGAAATGGTGTCAAAATATTTTTTGAAGTAAATGAAACAACAAATGAAATTGATTTTATTATTTGGCACTCCTTCACAATGATCCTAGGAGTAACAAGGTGGTCCATAGTAGAATGATGTCTCCTAAACCCAACTTAACCTTTGGCTCTTTTATCATGGATTTCTAGCAATATGAGAATCTTTATTTCTGAAATAATTCTATACATATTAGCTAAAATGGGGCTAATCATAATGGTCATATAGGTATAATGAGGCTCTACGTCTAAGGCTTAAGGAAAACTTGCTTCATTTCCAAATTGAAGAGCTTATGTATGCGAGGGATGAGGATAGGCCCTCCTATTTAAAAAATTCCATCCTGGTAGCCTTCAATGTCTTTATCTTTCCTAGTTCTGAGTTGTTTAACCCTAGGCTCTATGTCTTCCACATAAAATATCTCATTCTTTATAAGAACATTCCAAATGGTGTCCATGGAATTAGGGGATTCATAAAGGTTTTTAAGTTAATCATTTCAGTTCTTCAAGAGAATCATATTATTTTTCTTCATTTTATGAATTAGAATTTTCCTCCAAAACTTCCTA
Organism: Pinus albicaulis; assembly: GCA_034641835.2. Classification (NCBI taxonomy): domain Eukaryota; kingdom Viridiplantae; phylum Streptophyta; class Pinopsida; order Pinales; family Pinaceae; genus Pinus; species Pinus albicaulis. The sequence goes on from CM076569.1 coordinate 498,508,019, forward strand.
GGGGATGATTTAGATATGTGAAAAAAATGCTCTAGCCTCCTATTTATATAGTACATTTTCTTCCTTTTAAGAAGGAATTTGTAGATATCTATCTTATTGAGCTTTAAATATTCATTAAAAGCATCTGTAATTGCTTTTTAAACAATTTTGCAATCATTATCATACCAAGGGCTGGTTGTTCTATTATTATTTATATGTGACACCTTGATATAGAACTTGTTAATGGAATTAGAGAGGGTCATGGTAAAATTAAGATAGAGGTGTTAGATGTTATCCTTATAAGTTAAGAGGTATAAATCAATATTTAAATGCTCTAAGAAGAGATCAAATTTACCTTTTTCAAAAAGCAAGTGGATTTGATTCTCAACATTCTCTTGCATGGAACTTTTGTGCATATAAAACTTTAGAGTTTAGGTTAAATGATTATCATTGAAGTCAAGCTCAAGGCCATTTAAGAGGTCAAAATTTATTATTTGGTTGGAAACAAAGATTTTGGATATTGCATAATCCATGACACTGCTGATGGAGGAATAAGATTGAAATAATTTCTTAGAATAATAGCTTAGTTAGTTGCACTTCTAGCATTAAATTCTCCTAAAAGGACGATATTAGCTTCATTCCTCACACTATTAATATATTGTTCTAGGGTTTGATAGGGGATATTTTTATCTAGATTTTTTTTCTTATAAAAGGTGGAATTAATAGACATGAAAACAAAAATTATAGTATAAATATTCTTAGCATTAATGTATGATATTACTATCCAAATGAACTAATTGAGAGGGTCTATCTTATAGAGCCAAATTTGAAGACAAAAATTCTTTATTGTATAACAAGTTATTCCTAAAATCCCTCTACGAGAGGATTTCTTGTTCTATTTTCAACATAAGATGAATCTATCTATGTGAGGGACCTCAAAATCGTCATACTCCCATGTTTCAACTAGGAAAAATAATGTCAAATTCATTTTGGAGTTAATTTAACATAGGAACTTTATGCCATGGAAAGCCACAACAATTCTAAAAAAGGATCCAAAGAATTCCAAATTCCTATTTATTATTATCAATATAGTATCTATCACTAATAATATATTTTATATTTCTAACTATCACCCATCTTCCTTCTTTTAAGATTCCTTTACCTTTTGAACCTCCTTTCTATACTCAGCTTCATATATTGGAACGAGGTCTTCATTTATAAATATTTTTAACCCTTCTAAGCTCAAAAATTTACTAAGTGTGCCAAATTTATGGTCAATACAACTTACTCAGATACATATCAATATATATCTACTTTGAAGTATATTTCCCAACCTATTTTTTTCAATGAGATAAGTTGTTTCAATTTGTGAAATTTTTAGTTCTTTTACTATTTCTAGCATGTTCCCTATCATTCTTCTCTTTTATGCCAGTAATTATGAGATTTAAGGATATTTTATTATACTTGTGATCAAGCTCAATTAGCTTATTAATTTTCTCTTTTATGGGTTTGATATCTAATTTATTTTTTGATGGGTTTGATATCTAATTTATTTTCCATGCTACTTAGGGCCAAATTGTTATTCATTTTTTTTTTAACTCTTTAATATTGTCTCTCAAGCTGCAATTTTTTTTTATAGTTTAAATTGTTTTTTTTTCCCATTTCCTATAATCTAGCCTCCATTTTTTTGAAACTAAGTCTCAAACACTAAAATTCTATTATCTAGCTTCACTTCTAACAATTTAAATTTGTTGTCGAGCATTTCCTCTAACTCTATTTTATGTTCCACTTCTCTTTATTCTCTCCTTTATAATGAATCCATATGATCATAAACACTATCTAGGGTGAATTTTCTAGGTTGAGGTTTATGCATATGTAGTGAAGAGCTTATAGTTTAAAGCAGATAAGAAGAAATAAAAAATAATAAGAGGAGGAAAAGAGGAACTTATGCACCTAGATGTTAACCGTAGAGATAACCCATTATATATAACATGTTCATTGTAGTAACTTAGGGTTCCACATCCACTATAGATAATCACCACTTAATGACCCTGATTTATTGTAATGTTTTAACTATTGGATCATAGTGTAGGTATAATTCACTATAGATATTTTCACTACAACTAAAATCACCATTTTCGAATTTAACATTGTCCATGCTTAGGGCACAATTTTCTTCAAGGGATAATCTTTGCAAAAAAATCATTTTCTAGCTGCAATTCACAATTCCATATAAGAGTCTAACTAGCTTCATATTAGCTATAAAGCCATAGAAGAATTGCCCATTCTTTACTATTCACAAAAGTCACTTATTTGTTAGTTGCGGAAGTATAACCCAAGAATTCACTTGGTCATTAAGTCTTTCTTTCAATAAAAAACACTCGACCAAAAATGCATAACCCTACTTGGTTGTAGAAGAGTCTTATTTGTATGTTTATGTATAAACCTTGCTATATAAATTACTTGGCCACAGATTTATAATGGTGGTCATTGAAATGGTAATGGAAAACTAACATTTCATTAAAAAAAAATATGTTTACATTATGAATTTCAATATTCTTGAGCTATTCATTTAATTTTAATTGATTTGTAGTTTTTGAAGATTTATGTGGTGTTGAATTTGATTTTGAGGAGTCAAAAATATTTTCACAATGGACATTTTTAGTTGTCGACGTTTCAAGTCTAAATCAGGACCCATCGCCAAGACCAAAGCCCACGATGGGTCTAGATTTAGGCCTGAAATGTCGAAAACAAAAAACGTCCACTGTGGAAATATTTCTGACTCCTCAACATGAGATTTGTAATTTATTGTTTTTATATAATGTATTTTAAATATTAAATAAGAAAGAAAAAAATCATTAAAATAAATTTTCATTTTTCATTAATTAAATATGATTATGTAATATCTTTGGATTCAATGGTAATGGTTGGGGCTATGACACTTCACGTGTCACCCAACCACCAACCTTCATGGAATCATGCCATGAATTAATGTGACATATGGGGTAAATGAAGTTAGGGACATTGTCAATGGTAATGTTTTCTAGGTTAAGTATGATTTGGCCCAAAACACACAATGACAAGATGCTTAAATGTTGGGAGATGATGGGTTCAAGGAGATCGTTAGAAAATGGTGATTTTAACAACATACCAATAGAAGTAACCCACTTCCAACAATGATGAATTTTAGCAAGAAATGGAAGGGTATGTTGAGAGGTCTAGACATTGTTTTTGGCCATAAAACAATCAAGCCAACATTACCTACTTCAACAAAATTCTATGGTGGAGACTAAGGTGAGGGCTTTTTGTTTGGTTAAGGTTTTCCATTTATTGTTTGGTCTCATACGATAAGTTGGTGCCCATCCAATTTGAGCTCAAGTTGGCTTCTCGATGGGTATTCTTAGGAGGGTGTTGACTTTAAGGAATTTTTGCTTGACTGGTACCAAACCAATTTCCATTTTAGGAAGAGAAAGGGTAACTTAGTACATTTCTATCCCCTTATCTAGTCACATTTATCTTCCCTATACCAAAATTTTCATGGTGGCATAATGTTGAAACAAAATGTTAGTGGGGGGAGGTCAAACTAATAGGTATATGATATATTTTGGGAAGAGTCATGTACTTGAGTACTCTAAATATCCTATTAATGCTGAAAGGGAAGTTTCATTAGTAGAGGATTTTTTCCACTTGAGGCTCCCTAATTTGTTCAAGGTTGAATTGAAAGAACTAATTATTCAAGTAAGAGAATATGATCAAGTTATCTAGAAAACAAATCTAGGAAGAAACATAGGGATGGGTTCAAGATTTGAGTTTCTTTAGGACTCACGAGGAGAAGCTAGTTGAAATCATATAAATTTATTAGATGGTGAAATTAATTATATCTTAGGTCTGAGGTATCCATATTTATGAAGGAATGAAATGAAATACAAATATAAACAAAAACACAGAGATACAAAAAAAACAAAACTTCAAGCTACAACTGATGCTTCATCATCTTTCGAAACTTCTTATAGTGATGTCACCAATTCCTTCCCGCATCGAATTGTTGCTCGCCCTAAGATTATTCCCTACACATACATGGTGAGGTCGATAATTAATAATTTGAATATCAAAGAAAGGACATTCCTAACTTATAGGTAAATAGTAATTGAGTCTTTCAAACCAAAAGATTTGCAGAAAATGTATCAATTGTCAAACCCACAGAAGATATATGATAAGGATTTCCTACAGAATTTCGTAGAAGAAAATAAGCTAAAGTCTGAGTCGACAAGGAAATTGGGACGTGACCCAAACAGGCACAAACACGAGGATAAGGGTATGTCCTCCATGTTAGCACTCCACCAGATCTCCGAAGGCTGAGAAGGAGACCAACAATGGTAACCATAGACCACTTTGACCTAGTAGCTAGCCCTACTAGGCTAAGAGGGCTATCTCAATGAAATCACAACTAGATTGGCTAGATAATGGAGATTTTAGGCTAGGTATAGTAGGCTATAGGGTTTGATTGATTTGGATTTAGTGCTGGATGGCGAATTAGGTCGAGGAAAAACTAGGTCAAGGCTCTGAAAATCAGATTTGCCAAAATGTAATGGGGCAAAGTAGGCACACACTTTAGCATTTTAAAGGTATCTTGGGGAATATGGTAAATTGATAGGGTTTCAAAATGATATTGAATATCATGAATTCATTTATATCAGAAGAAAATGAACATAAATGTGAAAACTTCTCAAAAAAAAAAGCATTGAATCAATGAATCCTACTTATAAAATTTAAAATCAATCATATAAGACATGGAAATGAAGATGGAGGGCACAATACTTTCAAACATATGATAACAGAAGAAGAAACACCACTAAAACACATACCACATGAATCCCACCACAATATCTGCAAATTCTATCTATTAGTTCCTACCAAAAATCATAAATACACTAGTATTCCAAGCTTAATTTCACAACATCCAACCTTTGGAAATGATTACAAACTGTCTCATATAAGCAAATACATCATAGGACAACTAATCAGGTCAAAAATCCTATTCAAGGCTCATCATAAATGTATTTGATGAGTCCTCACCTAAGGACTAGGATAGTTGAAACAATTTCCAAGATTCTAGACAAAGTTTAGGAGAGCTTATCTCCTCATTAATTACAAATTAACTCATATAGTGAGGCAAAAACTAACTAAGAAGCTTAAAATAAAACAAATTTATTACAAGACATCGAAATTGATATCATTCAGTGCATGAAAATGTCTCTAGATCAGATGGGTCACACTAGAAACAAAAGGGTTGCACCAGAATGCAATAAGGTCACACCATAATGCATCAAAACAGGAATTTAGCATAAAGGTCGCAAAGGGGTCGCGCCAATTGACAACTGCTTTTGGTTAAATTTTAGGAGACAAAATTGCATTCTTAAGTTGGATCAAGTAGCCACACATTTCTTCTTTCCAATGAGCCATCAAGCTGCAAAACATTCCCAGGGGAAGGTCTCTAAAACCTTATTTTTCCAACCTCACTCAGAAGGGTCGCGCTAGTCTAGATTTAGTGGCAGAAACATGAAAGAGGTCAGGTTTTTTTAGATTTCCATCAAAATTAGAAATTTGCATGGAAAAACCACTTCATATTTTTCATTTAAACATCATTATCTAGCCATCCATGTAGAGAAGAGCTCATTTGGATGCCCAGGTAAAAATTATCACACCTTGATGCGACCTTTCTATGTGTCATTTTCTACAAAATTTCAAAAAAAATCAAACTCCTCCAAAATTTTTAGAATTTGTTCCTTAAATACTATGGATGATAGGCTAAACATAAAAGGATGTTTTAGCTATCAATTTCACTCCTTGACCTCTTTTTTTTTACTCCCTTTGCTTGTCTTGGACCTCTTGCAATTTTCTTTTCAATTGCTCAACTTTTACTTGTGCAATTTGATTTCTGGTTTGACATCGAGCAAAAATGTGTTTGTGAATCTTATTGTCCCTGTTTTCATTCTCCAAGAGATTTTTGAGGTGAATATTGACCTTTTCAAGCCAAAATTCCTTGTCTTCATCGATTTCTTTAGCCATCCTCTCCTCAAAAGTTAGTTACTCACCTATAGGGTTTTTTGCAGTGCTTTCTTGAGACCCATAGTTATTTGTCTCTTCATCTTCACTTGGTGTTCATTTTCATCGGGTTTAGCCATTATTTTTCCCCTTTCTTGTTTATTTTCCTCAAGCAACCTCTTCTCCAAAATCAATTGATTTGTCTTCAATTGACTGTTTTCCTGCTCAAGAAATGAGATGACAAATTGAGCCCTTGCTAGGTTATCTTGGAGCTCTTTGATCTAAGCATCCTTGTATTTGATTTCCCTTCGCAAGTTTTCCTAGTCATCATGATCATCCAAGTCAACCAAATTAGAATCATGTTCCTCCTCATCATTCATGGAAGTCTCATGCAAAGTTGATGGTGATCCCTGTAGTGGAATAGGCTTGGCCCCTTCCTTTTTATGAGGAGAAAACACAAGCCTCCTACCTCTATTATAGGTGAGAGTAACCTCAAGCCTAGGCCTCTTTGATATCTCAACCTGTTTTCTTGATGATCCAAGCTCCATTGGCTTTGTAGAAACAATGGGACTAATAGCAGGAGCAATGTTTAGTTTATCCATGAAGGTCTGCCAGGTGATTTTCTTGGTTAAAAGCTGGTGCATAACCAAAATATTGATTAGGCTATGATGAAATAGATTGGTGATATGAGGTTGTCCCCTAGTCTTAACCTTTTCAGTCATCTTCACCACACTTCTGAACAGAAATTTGGACAAATTAAGTGCCTTTGTAGAGGTGAAGTCTATAAGAAACCTAACGTGATACCTATATAATCTAGAAAACCTCCCTTCACAAGTAAAATATTTCATAATGATTTTCATTAAAGGGGCATACTTGTCACGAAGAAATATGAAAGGAATAACATGCTCAGGAATATCTCTGATGTTAGGTTTTAGGAACATTCTAGAATCATCAAGTTGTAATTCCATGCCCTTAAACCAATTTTCACCCTGATTTGAAATACCTGTGATGGAAGAAATGATGTTTACTGAAACATTAAACTCAACACCTACTATGAAAGCACTGTCTATGTGAAAATTATTGGCAAAGAGGTTGGTCAAAGGAACATGAGAGCCAACCTCTGTGATCATCTCACAAAACTTCATGCAACCAACATTTATAGAACATTTTTTAACAAATAGAGAATCATTGATTTCACTCAGACTGATTGGCTAAAAACTTGAATTGTGTCCTCACTTTTTCAGTTTCTCTTTACTCTCTGTTTGACTCTCCATGAAGTATTTTTGAAGGATATACTATAACCAAGTTTAAGGTTTGGATAATAGGTGACGGTTGTTTTGAAAAAAGAGGAAATGTAGTGATGGTATGGAATGTTCCTCAAGGGTTTTGAGGAGAAAAAGGGGAGTATGAGATGGAATGGTATGGTGAAATTATTTTATGAGATGAAATGGTGTGATAAGGATTTTGTAAACTGTGCAATGGAAACCTAGAAAAATTCTATGGTTTAATGAAACCAGCGGTAAATATGTTAGTGGGTGATAGGAAATGAGTAGGCTAGGGCTTTCATGAAGTATAAGTGATAATGTGGGTGAGTGAAAGAAAGTGTTCCTTCATTAAAACCATGGAGAATAAAAAATGCTAAAAAAATTTGCTGGAGAAAACCTTGGGAATAAGCACATTATACTTCATTAATTTATTAAAAAGATGGTGTAGATGATCAATTATTGTTTATAGAAGCTTAATGGACTTTTGAATAATATTTTTAAGCTAGAAAAACTCTGAATTTAGCCCTGAAACCATGAAGAAACTCTGCATTTCAAAACCCTAGAAATTCTGCAGAAAGTTCACGAAAAGGTCACAAAACGGTCATGCCCACCGAAGGGTCACAAAAGGGTCACACCTAGTCAGAAAGGTCACGAAAAGGTCGTGCCCAATAGAAAGGTCGCAAAAAGGTCCCACCTGATAGATGGGTCGCATAAGGGTCGCACCTCTATGAAACTATAGAAAAACCCCTCTCTTTCTCATAAATTTCACCTTCTCTTGATATGCATAGTGATGTTAAGGGGAACAAGAGACATGAAGAGTAAAAATAAGTTTACTTGGGCTCCTCCATAGGCCTTTATGAGTTACTTTTGATGTCTTACTAATTAATGAGGTAGGATGGCCCACCTCAACTGTTTACCTTCTCTTTTAGCCTTTTTAACTTTAGGAAATTTTTTCAAATTTGGGACCTTAGAAACATTATTACATATAAAAACATAAATTACATTTGAAATCAAATTTTTATTGAAGATACTTGCCTATTACCACTCCTCCAATTGCTGGATTTTATGCATGAAATGGAGTTTTGGTGACCTTGAAACCCTCATGACCTAATGGAGATTCTTAACTCAATGGAATCATGATGGAGATAACTAAAATGATGATGACAACCTCTAAATGATAATACACTCAAATTATTTGATGACATGAACCAACAATTTCAAATTTTGGAAAGAGTGGAAACATTCCTAGACCTAATACCCAGTGACCAAATTTTTTCTTGAAGACTTACTGAAATGAAAAAATTTGACTTAGGGACCCTATTAAGATATGATAAGAGTCCATTTGATCACTGGTGACAGGATGCAAAGACTGACACTAAAAATCCAAATCTTCTCTTGTTGGTCCACATTTTTATGTTGCTGGTATGATGTGTAGGTTGTTCGGTTATCCTAATACAAATAAGTTTTTAGTTGAATCAGTTCCCCTCATCAATGTTGTATCAAATTCCTACATTATGGATTGGGCCACTATCCTTTCTAATAATATTACCTCACAAATCTTGGACTATAGGAAAAACCAGAAAGTCACTAATAAGATAGTTCCTCGCCTTTTCATGAGCACATACATCGTGGATGCAGTATGCTTTACTTCTAGTTTCCCAACCATGGGATGGAAATGGACAGTACAATACCCTACCCCTATCCATCCTTTGGGAGTCTAATTTTCGATTTCATTTTTACAGAATCGGTCATGGATTCATACTACCCCTACATCAAGTTGTCTTTGGAGAGAAAGCCCAAAGTTTGTCCAATGAAGCCATAGATGATTTCAAAAATATAGGAAAATGGTTTGAAGAGGAATTGTTTACATGTGTTATGGTTTTCAGTAGTCTAGCTAGGCCTCATGTTCTCCCACTTTATGTTGCAGATAAACTCTTGGCTAGAGAAATTTCCTATCATACAGTAGGACATGGACTAACCAAAGCCCTGAAAGAAGCCAAAAATTCCTCCGAGCCATCATTTCCTATCCATTCTGGCATCTATGCCTTAGATAATTACAAGAACCCTAGGCTCAAGATTAACCAAATTCAATTTTCAAACTTTCCTACCATGCCCAACAGATAGTTTGACCCAAAAAAAGCGGCTCAGAATTTTACAACCCAAGTTAAAGTGAGACAATTCATCCATGAGCTCGATGCTTATGATGATATGTTTGAGTCTGACAAAACACACCTATAGGTGGAAAAGAAGGAATAAATTCATCTCAATATAGAACAACTTAATCAATTTAAAGAATACATAAATAAAAGTTTGGAGAATCTCCCTCTCAACTAATTTTATAGAAAGAGTAGGATTTGGATCAGTTTCCAAAGGACACCAGGGGATTATAGGAAACGTAAGAAACCACATCCATAGGAAAATAAAATATTGAAATATCATTCAGTAGTGATTTAGATAAGGTCTGGGACAAATTTGATCATCACTCCTCAAGGTAATTGACAAAACCCGCTTACTGTTGGGGATTCTGGAAAGGTTGTTAATAGAGATGATATTGAATTCATCCCGGCATACCCTTCATCAGAAATTGTTCTTAAGATTAAATATATTCCTCCTCTTGACATATTTTATAGTCCCAAGCATATGGTTGTGATGAGCAGGCAGAGAAATAGGAGAAGAGTTGAAAAATATCAGGCTTTATTTCCTGGATATATACCAATGGAGATGGTGTGAAAATATCCACAAACAAACCCTTCTAATGACTTAACTAGGCTATCACAGTTTACAGAGGCTTATTCAATTGCCATTATTGATAAAGCATCAAAATTACAACAACTGATCAAGGACAAGGAAGATAGAATCCAAAATTTGGAACAAGAATTGTTAAAATAAAAGCCTAGTATTGATCATCAATGGCAAACACAATTGTGACAACTGCAACACATCTTTGATCAGATGAAACTGCAACATCAAACTGATATCAAGGTCAAATATACTCAACTTCAACAACTCCAACTCACAATTGAACACATGAAGGACAATTCAAAAAATTGAAGACTTTAAGAAAGAAGCAACAAAATTAAGCACCCTTTTGGCCCAATAGCAGGTGGTCTTCTTCCAGAAATTGACAATCATCAATGCAACAAAAGTGATTCACTAATGAATCAATCATTCAACCTGAGGACGAATTTCGATGACATTGATGAGAAGATTTCCGAATTCATCAAATGGAAAGACAACAGAGATGGAAGAGCAGCAAACCTCCTGAGAATAGATGATTCACACAAAGAAATCCTCTTTACAAATTGGGATATAAAACTAAATAAAAAAGAAAGGGTCATATTTAGAGCAGGAGATGTTGTAAATAATATTAGTGAAACTCTTAGTAATAATTGTTTGGTGCTAATCTTATTCAAGAATTCCTAGCCGGTTCCTTGCCTGATGTCAAAATATTAATGAAATCATGGCAGGAATGGAAATATCTTGTGAAGTCATGCAGTCAATGGTTAATGTTGTGATGCCTTTCTGACACATCTTCTCACATGCTCCCTGCGATTTCAGATGCAGTGTACATCGGTAGTTGCGCATCAGGCCAACTCAACCTCCTAAATTGCAACTAATGTTGGATATTTATGAGCTCAAAAACAAATAGGAAAGGAGAAAATGTCCTACTCTTGAGCTTATTATTCAAACAAAGTCTATTTTTTTCATGTTATCTCTTATTTTAAGGAGGGTTGTTCCAACCTCCTCGACACTTTATGTATTTTCTATTTTTACATTCCTAGTTTAGCTATATAAACCCTTTCATGCCTTGAAGGAAAATGTTCTAAATTTTTGTAAGGAAGGCTTGGAAAAGTTGCACTATTGTTCTTTTTTAAATAATCTTAATAGAAAGGTTGGATGAAGACTATTCTTTCATGAGCAGAGTTATGATATATCAAGTACTTCTATCTTTATATGGTTGATGTGTTTACATGAAATTGATAGTCATAATTTTCTTTGAATTGTTTTGTGATATGTATTCTCTAAATACAATTGAGTGTCCCATCATTCCCATTCGGAGCCACTATTCCAAACGGAAAATGAACGTTTTCAAGTTCCCAACCGGGTGGTTATCCCCGAAGTTGATGTAGCGATTTTTGAGGAATCAACATTTTTGGCACTAGAAGGAGGGCATATATACTATGAATGGCATCAAGGCCTCATCCGAAATCCAAAGGCCATAAAAACAGTCAATCCATCTCCAAATATCCTGCAAATTCAAGATCTCGTTCAGACTCTCCCACTTCAATATCTGAAGTTGTTCAATCACCTCCTAAATCTCCTAGTACACTTCCACAGGCAATCCCATAAGATTATACACCTGAATCACTCGAAGTCCAGACTTTAATTAAGAAATTAGAAGAACTATCTATTTCGAAAGAAAAGCTTGTTCACTCGGAACCTTCAGAGGGAAGTGTAACTTCTTCTTTACAAGTTTATGGTGTACTGACTCGATCTCAAAGTGAGAAACTTGGAATTGCTCCTTTTGAGTTTCCACTCCATTCTCATCGAAGGAAAAAACCTATATCAGAAGCCCAAACATCCACTAGTGAGATAACTTCATCATCTCCTCCACAAGCTCCTTCATTCATTCCTCCTTCATTTCCTTCTTCCCAACCAATCAATTCATCTATTCATATTTCTCAAACTCATACAACTACTGTTGCCTTAAGCAGTACTATTTCATGGGTTATTTCTTCTACCACTACATCTACCTTTGGAACGGCTACAACATCTTCTATTCCTACATGTCATACAATGGTAGTTAGACCATGGAAAAATCCAGGAGATGTTCAATTGGAATAACCTCTTCATGATTTACCTAAGAGCCCAGAGAGATGGTTTCCCAAGTACAACCCTAATGATGGACTTCCTACCGAGGAATACCTCCATAATTTCATGTTAGCCATGAATCTCAATGGAGTGTCTGAAGTAGACTATGTATTAAGGTTATTCCCTTATACTTTCCAAGGATCAATATGATCATGGTACTTTTTGTTACCATCAACTACTATAACCAGTTGGGATATATTTGAAGAGCAATTTTTGACTTACTACTAGGGCGTGACTACACTTCTGTCATGGGAGCGCTTGTCTCTTCCCTATTTCGTGTGATCTGTTTTCCACATGAAGGTCAGATCGTGACCATTGATCAAATTTCATTATTTGGTCGTAATGTGACATCTGGTCTACCATCGTCCCTTTCTAGTCCTTTCCTGCCAGTTGTATCTTCCTCGCCACAGGTTAATTATGTGGCCACTTGTTCATTGCCTGCAGCTAGTGATGGTGTCGTTGTGTGCCGTGTTATTAAGGCATTGGATCTCAATTCCCAGAGTATTTTTCTCGTGTCAGATGAGAAACTCTTGGAAGCCATGACCTCTTTTATGTCATGATCAGATCTTTGGATCATAGTTCATTTTCTTGTGTTAAGCTCCTTAAAAAATGAAACAAGCTCTTCAGAGCATAGTTCATTTTCTTGTGTCAAGCTCCTTAAAAAATGAAACAAGCTCTTCAGATCATAGTTCGTTTTCTTGTGTCAAGCTCCTTAAAAAATGAAACAAGCTATTCAGAGCATAGTTCCTTTTCTTGTGTTAAGCTCCTTAAAAAATGAAACAAGCTCTTTGGAGCATAGTTCTTTTTCTTGTGTCAAGCTCCTTAAAAAATGAAACAATCTCTTCGAAGAAAAGTTTGTTTTCTTGTGTCAAGATCCTTAAAAAATTAAAGAAGCACTTCTGAGGATAGTTCATTTGCTATGTCAACCTCATTAAAAAATGAATTAGGTCATGAGGATAGTTAATTTACTGTGTCAGCCTCATTAAACAATGAAACGGATTCCCTTTTCAATTCGAGTCTTTGATCAGATCTTGTAAAATCCAAGTCGAGTCTTTCACTTGATCTCATAATTGAACCTTCATTCCATCCACCTACCAGTAACTAGAAGTCTACTCCGATGAATGCCATGAACTTGGGGGCATGTACCTCAAATTGTGTCATCATGTTGGGGCATGCAAACTTACTTCAAGCATATTTTGTTTCCATTTCAAGCTTGTGTAAAAATAAAACCAGTTTCAAGCATAATTTCCCGATTTCAAGCTTGTGTAAAAATGAAGCCATTCTTGTTTTACCTCTCGTGATTGCCATTTTATCAGCCTATTTTTCCAGATGAGCATTGGTTTTCTCATTTCATCGTTACCATCTGCTCTACCAATCATATTCCCTCACTTGATTGTTTTACCCATTCCCGAGGAATAATTGCAATGAGTGGTCTTGTTAGCCAACCTCTTGAAATTTACTTGTTCTTAGCAGTTCCACCATCACCAGAACCAATTGCTACCCTTAATACCACTCGTTCCTCCAGGAGGAGTCAACTTTCATCTCTTTTCTGACTCTCTAAAATTGAAAAGATTGTTGAGACTCTTGTCATTTTGAACTCATTAAAGGATGTGAAACATCATCTACCCAATATACGTTTACCCTTTTTTCAGGCTGGGATGGATTATTTATGAAAAATGAATACCTTATCCTATTGCGACTAAGAGGTTCTCTCAAACATACTTTTCTACCTTTTCGTATCTGTGAGACTACCTACGAAAAGGGACTTGCTAGAGTTTTCTTTTCTGCTTCTTTTCAAACTCTCTAAACATGAAAATATGCTGAATTCTTCCTTTTTCAAACTCGCTAAACCTAAATGACATTGGAAATCGTCACCATGACATAACCGAGTTTCTCCTTCCTAGGGCTCGTAAAATGTACTAGGATGGATTTGTCCGAAGGACAAACTTATATGGCAAGAACATGATATCCCCTTCAAGCTTGTTTCCAAAAATAATTGGGGTACTCGCCAACAATGGGGGGGGGGGGGGGAATGGAACCTGTTCTCAGTCTTGTCGACAGTATGTTGCTCTTGAACATGACACTCATTTTCATTCATGTTAGGTTGTAGACATCCCATTTAGTCATTTTTTCCTCCATGGGTTTGGGTAATAATTTTTGACCTCTCATCTGCTCTTTGCCATGTCATCGTGACCTTAGATCCCCTGATGTCGAATACTACCAAATTCTGGAGTCGTGTTGCCAATATGTTCAAGAGAAGTTTTCTTTTGCAGTTTTCAACCTCCGACCCTCTGTTTGGTCCTGATTCATTATAATCTTATTCCTCCGTCTCGTGTCGATGATGTGGGAAACATTATGGCCGTCCTTTGAGCAGGTCACTTCCTTTCGACTTCAGCTCATTATCCAGGAAGATGATCTAGAGAATTCTTTCTGGTACCTTAAAGATTTCATGCCCTAATGGCAAGCTCTTCACATTCGATAACAGGTTCTCATCATTGGCCTTCAATTGAGTGATTTCACAGGTGTTCAACTTCAGCTCACTATTCACATTTTGTGGATTGTACTAGTAGTACGTTGAGAACCATTGTCATCATTGGTGGTTTCTCTCGTGCGTGTTAACAACTTTCATCATTGGTTGGTAATCAAGAGATTTTCTTGCATGTTCGACCTTAGCTCATGTATTCGCATGCCTCAATTTGTATTTGTTCGGGTCAGGATAGAGCGCAAGGCCCTGGGTTTTGTCTAATAAAATCCAGATTACGAAGTGATATGATTTATCCATGATTGGATACATGTTTCTTTCAGATGGATGGCTATGACCATACCATGAGTCAATATGTGATCCTTCTCAGATGGATGGCTATGACCATACCATGGTCTCTTTTATGGATGGTTGTGTCCATACCTTGATTCATGTATTTTAAATAGAGATTCTAGGTATGTATATATATTTATGCTTGATTTGAGGGTCTCCCGATGGCATTGTCTGTTTCCTTGCACGTACTTGTAAAGCATTTCACCACTCACTTGTGTTCAGACTTCATACTTTAGGGGGCATCTGTTACACAACAATTTGTCACTATCCTTGTACTCCCCATTCCTTGATCCTGGAGGACCTATATAGTGACCCTTGTGTACTTTCCAATCATGGGATGCATACCCCTGAACCACACTTTTTCTGCCAATTCATCTCCCTTTACAAATTTTCTGGAAGATCCCTATATAAACTTGTTTCAAGGTCGGTGCTTTGTCTCAGTGTCTGACCCATGCTGATAGCAGAGATTTGCACTGGGACCCGCACCGATCGGCACTCTGTCTTAATTTCAGACCTGCATCAGTCCTCTTTTGGAAAGTTTTTAAAATAGAAACGAAGTTTCCACGACTAGAAGGTTCGCGAGGTGGCGAGTTGGAAATTTTTTTTTAGGATAGGGCCGAGGAGTTCCCCTTTGGGATTCTTGTTCCCAAGAAATATGAACTACTCCAAAGGATAAGATCTTTTCCCATTATTTGAGGGCCCATAACCTCCTCCTCCAATTTTATATAAGGAGACCTCTTTCACCTCTGTTGCCTTAGTTAGTTACTTAGCTAGAGAGGAGAAGCAATTATAGCTTCGGGAGAATAGTTCAGAGTGTGATTGTTTTTGTGTGTTAACAACATAGTGAGATATTATACCTTTGTGTATGAGGGTGTCGCAAACATGCTTGGATACATACCTATTGAAGGAGAGCCTCAACATCAAGGCTTGGTTGTAAACTCCCCTCATCTTTATCACAATAAAATGCAACTAATATTTATCTTCCACTCTTGTTTACATTTATAATGAGATTTATAGCATTCCTTGATCAGTTAGATAGGTTGTAATTGTTTTATGTTTGTCATGATTTTATGCTTGTTGTGGTGTCTTGATTGTTTGGCACAGGTAATCGAACATTGGTAGCAGCATGTATTGAGCTTGAGGAGAGCGACGGATCAAGAAGCTTCAACGAAAGATGACAACGTAGCATCGGAACAAGGTAGGTCATCTTCCTTTCTCAAAATTTCATTTACAATCTAGGAAGGTAGATGTTAGTATGTTCCTATAGTTGCTAGACCCACCCTAGAGTTAGAGGGATCACCTCTGTCTGCAGAGGGGATTTACCTGCACAACACTATGACACTTCACATGTCACCCAACCACCAACTTGCATGGAATCATGACATGAATTAATGTGACATATGGGGTAAATGAAGTTAGGCACATTGTCAATGGTAATGTTTCCTAGGTTAAGTACGAGTTGGCCCAAAAAACACAATGACAATATGCTTAAATTTTGGGAGAGGATGGGTTCAAGGAGATTGTTAGAAAATGGTGAGTGTTAACAACATACCAATAGAAGCTTTGACAACATAGCATCAGAACAAGGTAGGTCATCTTCCTTGCTCTAAATTTCATTTAAAATCTAGGAAGGTAGATGTTAGTATGTTCCTCTAGTTACTAGACCCACCCTATGGCTAGAGGGATCGCTTCTGTCTGCAGAGGGGATTTACCTGCACAACACTATGACACTTCACGTGTCACACCACCAACTTGCATGGAATCATGACATGAATTAATGTGACATATGGGGTAAATGAAGGTAGGGACATTGTCAATGGTACTGTTTCCTAGGTTAAGTACGAGTTGGCCAAAAACACACAATGACAATATGCTTAAATGTTGGGAGAGGATGGGTTCAAGGAGATCGTTAAAAAATGGTGAGTGTTAACAACATACCAATAGAAGCTTCAGTGGAAGACGACAACATAGCATAATAACAAGGTAGGTCATCTTCCTTGCTCTGAATTTCATTTACAATATAGGAAGGTAGATGTTAGTATGTTCCTGTAGTTGCTAGACCCACCCTAGGGCTAGAGGGATCACCTCTATCTGCAGAGGGGATTTACCTACACAACACTATGACACTTCACGTGTCACCCAACCACCAACTTGCATGGAATCATGACATGAAGTAATGTGATATATGCGGTAAATGAAGGTAGGTACATTTTCAATGGTAATGTTTCCTAGGTTAAGTACGAGTTGGCCCAAAACACACAATGAACATATTCTTAAATGTTGGGAGAGGATGGGTTCAAGGAGATCGCTAGAAAATGGTGAGTGTTAAAAATTGATAGAAGTAACTTGCTTCCAACAATGATGAATGCTAGCAAGAAATGGAAGGGTATGATGAGAGGTCTAGAAATTGTTTTTTCCCATAAAACAAGCAAGCCAACAATATCTACTTCAAAAAAATTCTATGGTGGAGACTAAGGTGAGGGCTTTGGCACCGAAGGAAAATGGAAGAATAGTAGCTTTGGATTGCTCTAAGCATGGTAAATATTTTTTTTTGGTCTAGGTTTTCCATTTATTATTTGGTCTCATACGATAAGTTGGTTTCCATCCAATTTGAGCTCAAGTTGGCTTCACGTTGGGTATTCCGTGGAGGGTGTTGACTTTAAGGAATTTTGGCTCGGCTGGTAGCGAATTAGTTTCCATTTTAGGAAGAGAAAGGGTAACTTAGTACATTTCTATCCCCTTATCTAGTCACATTTATCTTCCCTATACCAAAATTTTCAAGGTAGCATAATGTTGAAAGAAAATGTTGGTGGGGGGAGGTCAAATTAATAGGTATATGATATATTTTAGGAAGAATAATGTTCTTGAGTACTCTAGATATCCTACTAGTGCTCAAAGGGAAGTTTTATTAGTAGAGGATTTTTTCCACTTGAGGATCCCTAATTTGGTCAAGGTTGAATTGAAAAAACTAATTATTCAAGTAAGAGAATATGATTAAACTATCTACAAAAAAAATCAAGGAAGAAACATAGGGATGGGTTCAAGATTTGAGTTTCTTTAGGACTCAAGAGGAGAAGATATTTGAAATCATATAAATTTATTAGATGGTGAAATTAATGATATCTTAGGTCTGAGGTAATCCAAATTTATGAAGGAACGAAATGAAATATAGATATTAAAATAAACACAAAGTTACAACAGAAACAAAACTTCAAGCTACAACTGATGTTTCATCATCTTTCAAAACTTCTTATGGTGATGTCATGTAATATTCCTGAATGGGGAATGCAGCTATACAATGTAGAAAGATATTAAAATAATGTAGATCCTCATTTATACATCAAGAGGCAAATTTGGAGACCTTTCATTTGTTAATACAGTAGCAAAATATGTTTAAGAAGTGGCCCATAAGATGCACAACAAGAAAAGAAAGCCTCCAATGAAAGAAATCCCTCAAAATGAGGTGTTGCAACCATATATATAGACTGGAAAAGCCTTACAACGTTATTTTATTAGCTCTGCAACAACTGTAGATTATACATCAGATCTAGAGCAAATAAGTTCATAAAAATTCAGATCTATATTAGATCCATGCACTATGCAAGCTCCTCTAAAGAACCCCACTAGCACATTTGGCCCAATTTCCAATGGCCAATTCGTCGTTATTCCAACACATAGGCGTCGCAAGAGTGACAGTTTGAGGCAGGGAAAAACGTGGTTAGCCATTATGTCACAATTTCGTTATTCCGACACATAGGTGTCGTAAGAGTGACAGTTTGAGGCGAGGAAAAACGTGGTTAGCCATTATGTCACAATTTCGACTCTTCAATAAAGTGTCGGAATACCGACACTATTTCCGAAATTTTCCAAACTGTCACTCTTTCGAAGTTTTTTAAACCGTCGCAATTCCAACGTTCTTCAAATTATCGCTCTTCCAACTTTGTCCAAACCATCACTCTTCCGAAGTTTTTCAAACTGTCGCTCTTTCGACGTTTTCACACTACTGTTGCAATTCCGACAATATGTCTTCTGATGTTTAAAGCGTCGCTCTTCCGATGCTTATGTGTTAGGTCCCTATATCACTAGTATAGTCCCTTATTATTGTTAGTGTAACCCCCTTATTGTTATTATTGTACCATTGTAACCCCCATTTTGTTATTATTGTGCCCTTAAATTATTATTGTTAGGTCGGCTAGGATTACATTGTGGCCCACTAAGATTACATTATGGCCCCATGGACTCCTATATATAGAAAGGAGGTTTTGTAAATTGTATCATCCAATAATTGTGCATTTATGTAATGTATTGGAGGTTTCCCCCTCGAAGTGGCTTATTTCTAAGGCGTTGATATCTCTTTTCTTCTATTTTTGAAGCTGGTTACACAACATTTGGTATCAGAGGTTTGGATTCTAGGGTTTCGCTGCTCCAAACAGTTCATCGTCGCATTTTCGCTATAAATTGTTTTCTATGAAGTTTCAGAATCTGAAATTCCTTAACAGTGTAAACTGAAATCACGAGGAGAAATAGGTCAAAAATTTCAGATCTTGGTTCGCAATATTTTTGGAATATGATCTTGTGGAAAGGTAGGTGCTTTCAGGCTCCTGATTTCCCTTCAAGAGGTGATCGTGGAAAAAGATGCAATAACTTCCTCTACGGGCATCGTATTTGAGTGCCGTAAAAATTAGTTGCATTACACAGGCTTTAGTTTCTTGGCTATCAATTTCAGAGACAAAGGACAAGGTGACAACTGGCAAGTCGTACAAGTTCGCTCTGAACTAGTCCATAGTGGAGGTCATTGTGGGGAAGTTAGACTGGCTTTTGTCTTGGAGAGAATCCAAATCAGGTCAGGCTTGTGGTACAAAGAAAATTCGAGGAGAAATTACGCAGTGTAAATTTCAGATATAGAAAGGTTGCAATCACATATATAATACAATTTCAATATTGAGCTCCTCAAAAGCAAGTAAAAGGTGTGTATTTTTTTTCCGAATTGCATAAGTCTTGTTTGAAGAATCAAGTTGAATTGATTGCAAGGGCATATTGTAGAATAGATATCAGTATTGGATTGTAAAATGGCCCCAAAAAAGAATTCAACACCCATTAAGCCTTTGGAAAGCTCTACTATGACTCATGAAGACGAAGAATTGCAACATGATCTATCAAAATTACAAGAGCAAGTGCAACAAATTTCACTCTCGCAAAGAGCAACAAAAAATGAAATGGAAGTTTTGAAGAAAGGCATGGAAGCTAAGATGGATGGCGTGCAATCTAAGATGGATGGCGTGGAAGCTAAGATGGATGGCATGGAGGCTGGCATGGAATCTAAGATGGATGACATGGAAGCTAAGATCGATGAGAAAATGGAAAACATGAAGAATTTTCTAAGAGCAGACATGGAATGTTTGACAAAGTTGATACAAGAAAGGTTTCCTAATGGTGAAAAGATAGTAGAAGAACCTCATGATGAGAACAAAATAAATGTTAATTGTGATTTCATAAACTCTAATGTTGGCGGAAAGAACCACCATATTCCAAAGATGGATATGAGGAAGTTTGATGGAAAGGATCCTGTAACATGGATACTACAGATGGAGCAATATTTTGATCTCCATAACGTGCAAAACACACAAAAGGTACGCATTGCAACTTTACATTTAGAACAAAATACATTTGTATGGTATCGATAGCTTTGTTCCCGTAAAAAAATTGTCACTTGGTCAATTTTTACGGAGGAAATGATAGCACATTATGAGGATACAAAGAGCAACACCTTCTTTACCCAATTGATAAATCTCAAACAAAAGGGTTTAGTGGGACAGCACATTGAGGACTTCCAAAAATTGAATATAAGGGTAACTGATATTCCAGAGGGACACAGGATTGATCTCTTCCTAGGCACTTTAAAGGATAACATCCAACATGAATTTCGTGTTTTGGAACCTGATTCATTGGAGAAGGCATTCAGGTTGGCAAGAAAAGTTGAATGTAAAATTATGGCGACAAGGAAGCCTACCACTCAAGTCTATAAAGAAGGAAGTGTTGCTACGCCTAGATTTCCACAACCTACAAGGTTGACACCACAAAAATTGGAAGAAAAAAGAGCAAAAGGGCTTTGCTACAGTTGTGATAGCAAATACACTAAAGGTCATAAGTGTGCTGAAAAAAAATTATTTTACATAGATTGTGAAGAAGAAGAAGAAAATGAAAAAGAAGAGGATATACACCAGGAACCAGCCATAGAAGAGGAAGAAATGAATCCGACCATATCATGTAATGCACTGGTAGGAATTACCACTCCTCAAACTCTCAAGATAGCAGGACAGATCAAGAAGAAAAAGGTAATGGTGTTGATTGATTCAGGTAGCACCCATAATTTTATTCATTGTAAGGTAGCCAAGGAATTAAATTGTTTCCTATACCCAGCACCAGAATGTCAAGTGATGGTTGCAAATGGAGGAACTATAAATTGCTCTGGAAAATGCCATAATATCAAGCTAACCATGGGGGAATATGTATTGACTATTCCAATGCTTTCCATTCCTATTGGAGGTGCTGATGTTGTACTAGGAGTACAATGGTTACAATCTTTGGGGACGGTAGCTTTTAATTTTCAAGAACTTTTCTTGAAATTTTTTTCAGAAGGAAAGGAAGTCGAATTCCGGGGTATTGCGGGGAAGCCAGGAAGGATAATAAGCTCTAATGTCATGACAAAGCTTCTAAAGAAAGAACAGCGAGGCGTAATTGCACAATTATGCTCACTAGAAGTTCCAAAATCAAAATCATCTATTTCTGCAGATCTCCAACAAGTCTTGGACAATCATTCCAAGGTGTTTGAAACTCCCAAAGGACTCCCACCTATTCGTGATCATGATCATGCTATTCATTTGATTCCAGGAAGTGTTCCTCCAAACATCAGGCCTTATAGATATACTTACTTCCAAAAGAGCGAAATTGAACGTATGATTGCAGAAATGTTAGAGGCGGGTATAATTCAACCTAGTCAAAGTTCTTTCTCTGCTCCTGTAGTATTGGTACACAAGAAGGATGGATCGTGGCGATTGTGTCCGGATTATAGGGAGCTCAATAAGCTCACCATTAAAGACAAATTTCCCATTCCTGTGATTGATAAATTATTGGATGAATTACATGGAGCAATTTATTTTACCAAGTTGGATCTTCGTTTAGGATATCATCAAATTAGAATGAAGACTGAAGATATTCCAAAAACAGCATTTCGAACTCATGAGGGTCATTATGAATTTTTGGTCATGCCTTTGGCCTTACCAATGCACCTTCTACATTTCAAGGGTTGATGAATTCCATTTTCAAACCCTTCCTTAGAAAATTTGTGCTAGTATTTTTTGATGATATACTAATCTACAGCAAGTCTTGGAAGGATCATGTTCAACATGTTGACAGGGTGCTCAAACTATTGCAGGAGAAACAATTATATGCAAAAACATCCAAATGTTTCTTTGGAGTACAAGAGGTGGAATATCTGGGTCATATTGTATCTCATGAGGGTGTTAAGTTAGACCCTAACAAAATTAAAGCCATTAAGGAATGGAAAGTCCCCACAACCATAAAGCAGTTGCGAGGATTTCTCGGGTTAACAGGGTATTATCGCAAGTTTGTTAAGAATTATGGTAGAATAGTAGCACCTCTAACAACATTATTGAAGAAAGATGCATTTTCATGGACTCCTGAAGCAACTAAGGCCTTTGAACATCTTAAAGAGGCAATGTGCCTAGCACAGGTCTTAGCTACGCCAGACTTCACAAAAACCTTTATTGTGGAATGTGATGCCTCAGGAAATGGAATTGGTGCAGTTTTAATGCAGGAAGGAAGACCCATTGCTTTTCAAAGTCGTCCAATCAAAGGAAAGTATTTACAGAAACCTATTTATGAGAAGGAAATGTTAGCAATACTGCATGCACTAAAGAAATGGCGAACTTACCTGATGGGAAGACACTTCAAGGTAAAAACTGATCATGATAGTCTTAAACACTTTTTGGAACAAAGACTATCTTCAGAAGAGCAGCAAAAATAGGTCACAAAGATGTTGGGTTATGACTTTGAAATAATCTACAAAAAAGGAAAGCTTAATGTTGTTGCAGATGCACTCTCAAGAAAGAATGAACAGGTGGAAGCATTGCTTTGTGCCATTTCTATTATCCAACCAGATTGGATAACTGAAGCAAGAGATGAATGGAAGAAGGACAAAGATGTATGGACACTCATCCAAAAATTGCAGCAAGATCCTAGTACATCTGATACATTTAGTTGGAAAAATGATTCCTTATGGTACAAAGATCGCTTATATCTTTGTAAGAATTCCCAACTAAAACAAAATATTCTTTCGGAATTGCACACTTCTCCTTTAGGAGGACACTCAGGATTTTTAAAAACTTACCATAGGGTGAAGAAAGAATTTTTTTGGGATGGCCTTAAATCTGATATTCAAAAGTTTGTGGCGGAATGTTTGGTTTGCTAGCAGAATAAAGTGGAAACAATTAAGACCCCGGGACTTCTACAACCTTTATCCATTCCAAGTCAACGTTGGGAGGAGATTTCAATGGATTTTATCACAGGTTTACCTAAGTCCGAAGGAAAGAATGTCATCATGGTGGTAGTTGATAGACTTACCAAGTATGCACACTTTGTGCATTATCTCATCCATTTAAAGCAAGTACAGTTGCTACTACATTTATGGACAGAATTCAAAAGCTACATGGAAGCCCAAGGGTTATTGTGAGCGACAGAGATCCCATTTTTAATGGAAATTTTTGGACAGAGTTATTTTCTTGTTTGGGTACTCAATTAGCTCATAGCTCATCTTATCATCCTCAATCTGATGGTCAAACTGAGATCGTAAATAAATGTTTGGAAGGATATCTTCGTTGTTTTGTATATGATAAACAAACACAATAGGTCAAGTGGTTACCTCTTGCGGAATGGTGGTATAACACTTCCTTCCATACTGCAGCAAAAATGACCCCATTTATGGCACTTTATGGATATCATCCACCATCCATCACATCATATTTAAGAGAAAATTCAAAGGTTCAAGCAGTGGAAGATCACATCGAGCATCAGCAAGAATTTCTCCAACTCTTAAAGGATAACCTGAATTTGTCACAAAATCGAATGAAACAACAGGCAGATCAACATCGCAGCGAGATAAGTTTTGATGTAGGAGATTGGGTATTTTTACGGCTACAACCATACAAAAAAATGTCCCTCAAGCAAGCTAAGAAGGATAATAAATTATCACCAAAGTACTATGGTCCTTACAAGGTGTTGCAAAAGATTGGTACCATGGCATACAAATTGGAGCTTCCTGCTTCTTCGCGAGTACATCCAGTTTTCCATGTTTCATGCTTAAAGAAGGTTATAGGATAAAATATTCCAGTTCAAACAATATTGCAAGAACTTGATGAGGAAGGAAAAATCATATTGGAACCAGAAGCGGTCATGGAAAAAAGAACTCGACAACTACGGAATCGATCAATTTCAGAGTATCTCATCAAGTGGAAGAACTTACCCACTGAAGATTCTACATGGGAAGATGAGAATTTTATACAGAAGCACCCGAAGCTACTCAAGTGTTGAGGACAACACTTTTTTGAAGGAGAGGGGCATGTTAGGTCCCTATATCACTAGTATAGCCCCTTATTATTGTTAGTGTAAACCCCTTATTGTTATTATTGTACCCTTGTAACTCCCATTTTGTTATTATTGTGCCCTTAAATTATTATTGTTAGGTCGGCTAGGATTACATTGTGGCCCACTAGGATTACATTATGGCCCCATGGACTCCTATATATAGAAAGGAGGTTTTGTAAATTGTATCATCCAATAATTGTGCATTTATGTAATGTATTGAAGGTTGCCCCCTCGAAGTGGCTTATTTATAAGGTGTTGATATCTCTTTTCTTCTATTTTTGAAGCTGGTTACACAACATTATGAAACGTCGCTTTTCCGACGTAAAAGTAAAAATATTTTAAAAAAAAGAACCGTCACTCTTCCGATGCAAATTTCTTTCGACGCTTATGAAACGTCACTCTTCTGACACTTATGAAACGTCGCTCTTCCGATGTCTAAAGTGTCGGTGTTTCGACGCTTTGATATATGTACTATATGCTCTAAAGCATTGGTCTTCCAACGCTTTGATAAAAATATTTAAAAAAAATTTAAATATACCCTCAACCTCCTATTTTTCGATGTTGATTATTTTTATGTATTTCATGACATTGAAGATCTGAGAAGCGCTTGAATAAGTTTTTCTTGGTCGAGATTTAGGATGAAATAAAGTAAGAGAGAATAGAAAAGTACAATGATTATGAACAACAAATGCAACATAGAAGGCAAAAATTTTAAGTGTACTCAAACAAACAGTAATGAAATTCTAGTGATTATAGTCCAAAAATTGAGGCAAGCACATTGGTTGTTCAATCTATATCCTTAAGTCAAGCATATGTGCTTCTAACTAAGTGCTAGCGCATTGTGATCTCCTAGCCTCTAAATCATTAACTCAATGTTTCTAACCCATGCGCTCAGTTTCCAGGTACCTATAATCTTTAGTATATTAGTGTATCATCTTGTACTAAGAGAATGCATCTAGTTACAAGGAAATGAATTATAAGAGAGATAGTTGAAAGCAGTATTGAAGGCATGGCGAACAGTCTAAAACCTAATGTACCAATCCTATAAGACACACCATGTTTTGTAGGCAAGTCCATTACCCTAACTTGAAAAATATATTTCAGGAATTTTCCAAGAAATAAATCCCGGAAGATATAGAAGACGAAGAGGTATGGATAAATGTTAAGTGGTCTAGATTCCATAGAGTTTCATGCCATTATCTAGTGCTACCTTGCGTAGAGACCATAGGATGGATATTGCAACGCATTAAATCTCAAATCATGATCATTAGAAGTGCTTACCACATATCAACCTCATGACTATAATATGTACTATATGCTCCCAAAGCCTAAAGAATATCTCTATTCAAGATTCTATGTTGGCTATGGGAAATCCATGAAAGATATTCTCAAAAATTGGTGGCAAGAGTTGAGCAAATTTTCCCAAAATCCTGACAGTATTTACAAAACCAAAGCATTGAAGAAAATGCACTGATATTTAATGGCTATGTGTTGCAGGTTGTATAAGAGTTAGAATGTAGATTTTTTGAGGAAGGATGGGTCTATATGGTACACCCATGCGCCACCAAGGGAACCATTTTTCAGTTGGCCCAACCTCATAGCTCAACAATTTCATAAATGTGTTACAAAGGTGAAGAACATGGCACAAGGTGAGTAACCGGAGTTTTATATGTCATCATTTTTTTTGATGGTATATGTTGTAAAAATGAGTTCCCAGGTCTAGGATGGAAGTGGAATTATGCTAAATAAATACCTCCAGTCCACATATATTGCAAGATATTATGGGATACTAGTTATAGGGGAATGTATGCGAGAGTAACTAAGATCTTCATATTATTATTATATTAGATGTTGTTTGGCATAATGGCACCCTGCATGATAGATAAGGCTAGGGAATCCACAGTATATGTTACAAATGTATTTGCATCACCTCAAGAAACATTCATCAAAGAATTTGGAGCATATAAAATTCCACATCTCATGCCATTGTTTCTGAAAAATAAGGTGGTTATGCGAGAGGTTGGCTACCATATTTGCATGAGGTTGTTTGGATCATTGCAAAAATCGAAGAACTCTCCATGGCCCATTTTCCCTATGCAAATAAGATCATACAACCTAAAGAGATTTAAGGCAACAAAGGCAAAATTGCATAGCTAGAGCGTCTCAAGTTCGGTGAGATGTGATATCATCGATATGATCTTAAAGGTATATGCACATAAAATTGTGAAAAGTTGAGATACACATGGACATACACCTCATACTCTTGGAAGGACAAGGATAAAATCAAGAACCATTTCCTCTAGAGAAATCATAACAAATGGGGAATTAGGTCCTTCAAACAAAACAACTATTTTGGAAGAGCCAAAGAGAGGAAACCAAGAGAAGATGAACATGTAGGACAACATTAAACTAAAAAAGAAACATGATAAAGAAGCAACATAAGAGAAAAGTAATAATTTCAAAGTGAATAAAGACACCAAAGGGGCAATTGAAGAGGAGAAGAGAAGGAAAAAACATGAAGACGTTAGAAGAAAGAAACAAGAAGAAGAGAAAATGCAAAAGGAAGAACAAGAAAAGTTAAAACAAGAGGCCATACAAATAATAAATTATGAACAAAGTAAAAATAAAGAGGAGTGAGATATGAAGAAACAGTAAGAGGAGGCCCTCAAGAATCATGAGGAAGAAGAACAAATAATTTTACAACTTGAGGAAGAGAAAAGGAATAAACAACAACAACAAGAATTAATAAATAATCTGGAAGAAGAACTTGTCACTAAGGAGATAGATGATGAGAAAGAAGATGAGAATCAAAAAATGTCTTCCAACGCTTTGATAAAAATATTTAAAAAAAAAAAAAATATACCCTTGACCTCCTATTTTTGGATGTTGATTATTTTTATGTAGTTCATGACATTGAAGATTTGAGAAGCGCTTGAATAAGTTTTTCCCGACCAAGATTTAAGATGAAATAAATTAAGAGAGAACAGAAAAGTACAATGATTATGAACAACAAATGCAACATAGAAGGAAAAAATGTTAAGTGTACTCAAACAAACAGTAATGAAATTCTAGTGATTATATTCCAAAATGATTATTGTAGCACATTGGTTTTTCAATCTATATCCTTAAGCCAAGCATATCGCTAACATAAAACTCAACTAGCAAGATAAGAAGCAAAAATTCCAGTTTGACCTCCAAATTTTGCTTCAAATAGATATCTTTGACTAAGGCATTCAAAGCCTTGTACTACTCAAGGAGATATTCTTTCTTAACACCTGAAGCTAACATATCACAAGTTATAGTACCTCCTAGGATGCAGTTGTGCCTTCTGATAGTAATTTGTGCTAGATTATCAATGGAAATATGTATAACTGAGAACTGCATGTAAATAAGTGAAATGTCATTTTCATGGTTTCATCTGATTATTAATATGACATGGAGGTGAAACATCCAAAAGAGACTATTGGCGTCACATATTAAAGCAACTTCCATGCTGCAGATAAAGAATGCACCACACATACAAAAGTAGTTCTAAAATGTGCCACTATGACTCTTATCACAAACATATGTAATTGAAATATGAGAAAAGGAATTAAAAATATTACACCTCATCCACAGAAAATGCATAGAAATTTCAGATGTCATGTAACAAGGTAAAAAAATAAAACACATTAAACATTATCAACATCAAAGCAAGATCTGGCACAAATATCTAAGTCCACTTTTATGAAGAAAAAATTAAAGCCGAACATGATAGAAGGAATAAGCAAGCTGCAAAGTCTCAGCAGACAAGGGGTAGACCAAGAGGATTGAGAGCTCTGCTTGATCTGGGAATGATCATTTCTTAGGATGATACGTACATGTCATGTGAAATTAGTCACCTATCTTCATGTACCACTGGTATTGTAGATGACAAGGGTTCAACATACTAAATAGATCTATGATCAGGAAAAGCAAGAAATGCAACAAAATATCTAACACAACTCAATAGCCAAAACCACAACAAAAATAAGGCAGGGAAGAACTTGGATGTTTCTCCATGAGATTTCCTTTAGAAAAGAGAGAGAGAGGGGGCGCACTGTTACACTAAATGCACAAAATGACACTAGACATATAAATCTAAGACAATCTAAGCCAACTTTGGAGGATAACAGGAGTACCTTCTTTTTGGGCACCATGGCTAGAATTAGCTGGGGCGCTCTGGTCATAGAAGAACCCTGCATTGGTAGAGGGACCCGCAACTCAAGTTTCATGCCTCCATTGATATAGGTGGAGCTTGAAGAAGACAAGAGCAATCCCCCTCTCCTGCTTATTAGGGTTGAACCACATTGTCTTGCTACTGCACTGGCCATTGAAGTGCCACAATAATTTAAAACCCTTTTGTTGTGTTTTGTTCCTCGCTATATTCTACAATTCACCCTCAATTCGCCTACAACCTCAGAGTTTATTGGGTTAATTCAAAGGAGAATAATCCATATCCCTATAATTTGAATAGACCCACAAAAGATAGAGTGCAGAAATTCAGACCTACAACCATCTATATCTCATAACCAAGATAGTGTAGAAGAAAAAATAGTGAATTTGAATGGGGTAAAATAAGGGAAATACCGATCTGATTCTTCTAGAAGAAGAGAGCATTCTTCCACGATCAATTTCTCTTCAGATCTCCCATAGATTTCTGAACATCGGCAAAACTCAAAATATCTCCACCAACTACTATGGCTTTCGAGCCATTAATGGACTGTGGTCGCTTTAGGGTTTTAGAGCGTCCATGCTTCTGCAAGAATCTGGAAAAAAGCAAGCATCATAGGGAAGAATGGAATTATGGGAAAGAATTCATAAAGGTCGAACAAGCAGAGCAGGAAAAAAAATTGAATAGGTCGATTAAAAAAATTTGAATAGGTGGAACAAGCGGAGTGGGAAAAAAAATTTGAATAGGTATAAAATCTAAAATTTGATTCCACATAGTCTTATTTCTAAAATCAATCTACTTTTTAAATTAGACCTTTAAGAAAAAAAATCATATCCTGGTTTCTTGATTAGGAACAATGTTCAAATCAAACACCCTTGTGAAGAAGAATGCTAAGGGGTTTTAATTTTCTCCATTGTATTTCATTTATAAGATTATATCTAATCAATTCTAAATTGTACACAAAAATGAAAAGTTAAGGAAGTAGAAATTTATTTTCTAAAGTATGTAGGTTATTTGTATGTTTCCATACATAAAATGGGAACTTTCATTGGGGAGGACATCCACTGATTTCCTATGGCCACTCAACCATGTCAACAATTTTGGATCTAGGAGGGTTGTATTGTTTGTATGATAATAATAATATACATAATGATATGTCACACAATTTTTTTAGTGCATATTCTAATCCTATGAAAACTTTTGAAAATATAAATATTCATATTTAAAATTCTAATGTTCCATATATTGAACGATTATATGTTATTCCTAATGAATAAGTAAATAATTTATGTCAACATACCTAGACATATGCATAGGAAATAAATAAGTTGTGCATTAATCCATTACTTTTATTTTGTTAGGTAATGTGAGTTTTGAGATGAGTTGGATGCCTAACATGTGATTTGAGTAGCCATGAACCAAGGGCTTTTAAGCCGTCAAAATCACCTAGGGATCACATCCAACCTAGGTCACACCATCCCTTAGCTTGACTGGAATTTTTCCCACATAGTTTTGAACCAATGATTTTCTCACCAGTGATTGTATCTCACCCGTTATTTCACATTCCCCAAGGCACAAATAAAATATTTGGATGTATCTTGGATGACTTGTCACATTCCATGACTAGCTTCACACATATTGAATAGGAATTCCCATCATTTAAGAATTTTTTGGAGGGTTTTCATGGCATATTTTTTAGGGGCTTAGGGGTTCGATGAATAGGAGATTAGGGGTTAGAGGTTTAGAGTTTAGTGATTAGGAGTTAGGACTAGAATAATGAGTTAGTGCAGGTTAAGGGGTCAGGGATTGGGGGCTTAGGGGTTAGGGGATGTAGGTACAATTAGGTGTTAGGGGAGTAATGATTTAGTAGTGGTTAAGGGATTAGGGATTGGGGTTAGGGAGATCATAATGATTTAGTGGTTAAGGGTTTAGGGATTGGGGGTTATGGGTTAGGGGATTTCAGTGCCAGGTCATAAGTATTGTCTACTAGGAAGGCTTTCCAAAGAAGTTGGTTGGCATCACTATGACACTATTACGGAATTAGAAGGGAAGAGAAAGGTAAAGGCTCAGGTATCATATGAGAGAAGGAAGCAATTGGAAAATTTGAGATCAAAAGCAGTGGAGTTATTCGAAAAGAAGCTTACCCCATGGATGGATAAGATAAAACTTGACAACATATTGGTCAATTTCATTGACTCTTTATTGGTTATTCAGAAGGAGTATGAATACACCACCGTTAATATCAAGGTAACCGGCCCCTAGCAGATCAACGGCTACAAGTTGTAGTTTTTGTCTGAACATCAACATACCACAACCATGCTTACAACCAAGATATGTTTTTTGAGGAGGAGAAATCTTGTCAAGATCAACATCAAGAATCCATTGCAAAAAAAAAGTACAACTTGTGGTGATTCTAGATGAGCATAGATGAATAGCTACAATAGATGTCGAATGTGGAAATTATGGAGGAAAAAGATGAAATTCATCTTCCTTTTTCATTCGAGCGAGAAGAAAATCAATCATCAATGAAAATTCAAAATTTTCAAGCTGAGCAAGATAAACCAAATTGGGGGCAGAGTTTGGGGAACCTTCGTAAGTGAATGGGGCCTATGTGATATGGCTACGAGTTATCTACCCCCACATAATCCGATATGCAAACAATAAACATTGTAGGCATAGGGTTAATTAATCCCACACATAGTGGAGTTAGTGCCCGGAAAACAGCTTTCCCCAAAGATGGAGCTCTTATCTTCAATAAAGTATTAGACAAGCTGCATGTTGTGCTCAATGAAGCAATCAATTTTGAAAATGACAAGAAATTATTTCTGAAGATGAGGTTTTTAACTAGAAAGATATAACTACATAGAAATAATTACACTGTTGATACAATAATAATATAATCTGCAAATAGCCTTCGACTCACATTCATGATCTGAGTATATAGTGAATTAGACAAAATTAAGAAAACAATTACCTCTTCAAAGCTAATTCGAATTTGGAGGGCTTAGGGGATTGGGGGTTAGGGGTTAGGGGATTTAGGTGCATTTAGGGGTTATGGGTCGAATAATGAGTTAGTAGTTAAGGGATTAGGGATTGGGGGCTTAGGGGGCCCGACCCGAACGTGTTTGGGTGGGCGCACTTAATCGAAATGACCCGACCCGAACGTGTTTGTTCGGGTGCCCTCAAACTAAACGACACAACCCACCTAACTGAATGAAGGCACAAGGGAGCAAACAAAAAACGGGCCACATGAACATGCATAAGGCACCTGTGCGGTCACAAATTAGCAAATTTGATGTGGCCAACCTCAAATGTGTGGGTTTAGGGGTATAGGGGGTTAAATGGGTTAGGGGTTGGGAATTAGGGGTTCAGGGGTTTAGGGGTTAGATGTTTGGGGTTTAGGGGGATAAATGGGTTAGGGTTTTAGAGGTTTATGGGTTTAGTGGATTTATAAGTTAAGGATTTTAGGGGTTAGGGGTCGTTACAGTTTAATGGGGCTAGGGTCTAGGGGGTTTAATGGGTTAGGGTTTTAGGGGTTTATGGGGTTAAATGGGTTGGGGGTTGGGAATTAGTGTTTAAGGGGTTATAGGTTTAGGGTTTAGGGGGTTAAATGGGTTAGGGGTTTAAGGGTTAGGGGATTTAGTAGTTAAGAATTTTAGGGGCTAATGGGGTTATGTTTTAGGGGGTTAGATGGGTTAGGGGTCTGGAATTAGGGTTTAAGGGGTTAGGGCCCTCGAACGAAACAACCTGACCCGAATGCGCCCGGTCGGGTGACCTCACACGGGGCGACACGGCAAGCATGACTGAACGATGCCACAAGGGAGAAAACGGCAAATGTGCTTCCCAAACATGCACAAGGCACCCGGACAGTCACAACTTCGAAAAACTGATACAGGCGCCCTCGAACGAAACGGCTCGACCCAACCTGAACGCACCCGGTCGGGCGACCTCAGACGATGCGACACGGCGCGCCTGACCGAACAATGCCACGAGGAAGAAAACGAAAAATAGGTAGCCCGAACGTGCACAAGGTACCCGGGCAATCAAAACTTAGAAAAACTTATACGGGCGTCGTCGAACGAAACGACCTGCCTCGACCCGAACGTGCCTGGTCGGGCGACCTCACACGGCACGACATGGCGTGCCCGACCGAATGATGC
Organism: Pinus albicaulis; assembly: GCA_034641835.2. NCBI lineage: Eukaryota > Viridiplantae > Streptophyta > Pinopsida > Pinales > Pinaceae > Pinus > Pinus albicaulis. Next base: position 498,541,010 of record CM076569.1, read on the forward strand.
CACAAGGGAGAAAATAGCAAACGGGGCACCCGAACATGCACAAGGCACCCAGACGGTCACAACTTAGCAAAACTAATACGGGCGCCCTCAAACGAAACGACCCGACCTGAACGCGCCCGGTCGGGCGACCTAACACGGTGCCACACGGCGCACCTGAACGAATGATGCCACAAGGGATCAAATGGAAAATGAACAACCCGAACGTGCACAAGGCACCCGAGCAGTCACAACTTAGCAAAACTGATACGGGTGCCCTCGAACGAAACGACCCTACCCGAACACGCCCGGTCGGGCGACCTCACACGGCGCGACACGACGCGCCCCACTAAATGATGCTGTAAGGGAGAAAATAGAAAACAGGCCTCCTGAACATGCACAATGCACCCGAGCGGTCACAACTTAGCAAAACTGATACGGGTGCCCTCGAATGAAACGACCCGACTCGAATGGGCCTGATCGGGCAACCTCACATGGCGCAACACGGCGCGCCCGAACCAACAATGCCACAAGGGAGAAAATGGAAAACAAGCCACCCGAACGTGCACAAGGCACCCGGGCAGTCACAACTTAGAAAAACTGATACGAGCACCCTCGAATGAAACGACCCAACCCGAACGCGCCCGGTCGGGTGACCTTACACGGCGCGACACAGCGCGCTCGACCGAATGATGCCACAAGTGAGAAAAATGCAAATGGGTTGCCTGAACATGCACAAGGCACCTGGGTGGTCACAACTTAGCAAAACTGATACGGGCGCCCTCGAACGAAATGACCCGACCCGAACGCACCCGGTCGGGCGACCTCATAAGGCATGCCCGACCAAACGATGCCATAAGGGAGGAAATGGCAAATGGGCCGCCCGAACATGCATAAGGTACCCGGGTAGTCACAACTTAGAAAAACTGATACGGGCGCCCTCGAACGAAATGGCTCGACCCAACCCGAACGCACTTGGTCGGGCGACCTCACATGGCGCGACACGGTGCTCCCGACCGAATGATGCCACAAGGGAGAAAAAGGCAAACAGGCGACCATAACGTGCACAAGGTTCCCAAGCGGTCACAACTTAGAAAAAATAATACGGGTGCCCTCAAACGAAATGACCCGACCTGACCCAAACATGCCTGTTCGGGCGACCTCACATGTCACAACACGGCGCACTTGACTGAATGATGCCAGAAGGGAGAAAATTGAAAATGGGTCGCCTGAACATGCACAAGGTACCCGGGCGGTCACAACTTATCAAAACTGATACGGGCACCCTTGAACAAAACGGCCTGTCCTAAACACGCCTAGTCGGGTGACCTCAAATGGCGCAAGACGGCGCACCCAAACGAACATTGCCGCAAGGGAGAAAATGAAAAACGGGGCACCCAAACGTGCACAAGGCACACGGGTGGTCACAACTTAGCAAAACTGATACAGGTGCCCTTGAACGAAATGACCCGACCCAAACGCGCTCGGTAGGGCGACGTCAAACGGCGTGCCCAAATGAATGATGCCACAAGGGAGCAAATGGAAAATGGGTCGCCTGAACATGCACAAGGCACCCGGGGGTTCACAACTTAGCAAAACTGATATGGGCACCCTCAAACAAAATAGCCCAACCCAAACACGCCCGGTCGGGCAACCTCACAGGCGTGACACAGCGCGCCCGACCGAACGATGCCACAAGGTAGCAAATGGCAAATGAGCCACCCGAACATGCACAAGGCACCCAGGCGGTCACAACTTAGAAAAATTGATACGGGCGCCCTCGAACGAAATGGTCCAACCCAACCCGAACGCGCCGAGTCGAGCGACCTCACACGGTGCAACACGATGTGCTCAACCAAACGATGCCACAAGGGTGAAAATGGAAAACAAGCCGCCCGAATGTGCACAAGGCACCTGGGCAGTCACAACTTAGCGAAAATGATACAGGCACCCTCCAACGAAATGACTTGACCCAAACGCGCCCGATCGGGCGACCTCACACGACACGACATGGCGCACTCGACCGAACAATGCCACAAGGGAGCAAACGAAAAACGGGCAACTCGAGCGTGCACAAGGCACTCGGGTGGTCACAACTTAGCAAAACTGATACGGGCGCCCTCGAACGAAACGACCCGACCTGAACATGCCCAGTCGGGCAACCTCACACGCCGCGACACGACGCACTCGACTGAATGATGCCACAAGGGATAAAAAGGCAAACGGGCCGCCCAAACATGCACAAGGGAGAAAACAGCAAATGGCCCACCTGAATGTGGACAAGGCACCCAGTCGGTCACAACTTAGAAAAATTGATACGGGCACCCTCGAATGAAACTACCCGACCCGAACGCGCTTGGTCGGGCGACCTCACATGGTGCAACACAACGCGCCCGACCGAACGATGCCACAAGGGAGAAAATGGCAAACAAGCCACCCGAACGTGCACAAGGGAGCAAACGACAAATGGCCCGCCCGAATGTGCACAAGGCACCCAGGCTGTCACAACTTAGAAAAAATAATACGGGCGCCCTCAAATGAAACAACTCAACCCGAACACACTTGGTCGGGTGCCCTCACATGGCGTGACACGGTGTGCTCGACCGAATGATGCCACAAGGGAAAAAATGGCAAACGGGCTGCTCGAACGTGCATAAGGCACCCGGGTGGTCACAACTTAACAAAACTAATACAGGCACCCTCGAACGAAACGACCCAACCCGAATGCGCCCGGTCGGGCGACCTCACACGGTGCAACACGAAAAACGATACCACAGAGGAGCAAATGGAAAACGGGCCACTCGAATGTGCACAAGGCACTCACGCAGTCACAATTTAGCAAAATTGATATGGGCACCCTCAAACAAAACGGTGTGACCCGAACGCGCCTGGTCGGGCGACCTCACATGGCGCAACAGGGTGCGCCCGACCGAATGATGCCACAAGGGAGAAAATGGAAAACGGGCCACCCGAATGTGCACAGGGCACATGTGCGGTCACAAGTACTTAGCAAATTTGATACAACCACCCTCAACCAAACCAATCCGACCCAAACACATTTGGGCGGGCACCCTCAACCGAAACGACCTGACCCGAACGCGTTTGGGCGGGCGCTCTCAACCAAAACGACCCTACCCAAACAAGTTTGGGTGAGCACCCTCAAACAAAACCACCCTACCTCAATGGTTTTGGGTGGGCAACCTCAAACGAAACGACACAGCAGGCTACCAAACGAAGGCACAAGGGAGAAAATGGAAAATGGGCCGCACGAACGTGCATAAGGCACCAGTGCGGTCACAACTTAGAAAATTTGATACGACCACAATTAAATGAAAAGACTCGACCCGAACGTGTTTGTGTGGACACCCTCACACGGCGCGCATGACTGAATGATGGCACAAGGGAGCAACCGGAAAACGGGTTGCATGAACGTGCACAAGGCACCCATGTGGTCACAAGTACATAGCAAATTTGATACAACCGCCCTCAACCGAAACGACCCGACCCAAATGTGTTTGGGCGAGTGCCCTCAACTGAAACGACCCAACCTGAACATGTTTGGACAGCTGCCCTCAACCGAAATGACCCTACCTTAACGGGTTTGGGTAGGTACCCTCAAACGAAACGACCCTACCTGAACGGGTTTGAGCGGGCACCCTCAAACGAAACGACACGACGGGCTACTGAACGAAGGCATAATGGAGCAAACAACAAACGGGCCACATGAACATGCATAAGGCACCCATGCGGTCACAACTTAGCAAATTTGATACGACCGCCATCAAACGAAACGACCTGACATGAATGCTTTTGGGTGGGCGCCCTCACACGGCACGCACGATCGAACGAAGGCACAAGGGAGCAACCGGCAAATGGGCCGCATGAACGTGCACAAGGCACCCATGCGGTCACAATTACTTAGCAAATTTGATACAACTGCCCTCAACCGAAATGACCCGACCCAAACGCATTTGGGCGAGCGCCGTCAACCGAAACAACCTGACCCGAACATGTTTGGGCAGGCGCTCTCAATCGAAATGACCCTACCCGAATAGGTTTGGGTGGGCGCCCTAAAAAAAAACGACCCTACCCGATATCTAATGGAATCTACTATAATACTCACAGAAGTGATGTCATCCTCTTTGAACTTCTCTTTTCCTTTTGTATCATTTGGTTCAATAGTATTGTGTGCCACAATATCGAAAACTTTGTTCTGTAAAGCATAAGGTCTATTATAACTTTATAATATCTCAAGTTTGATGCTCCCTCTAACTTTTTCTTAGATTTCATGGAAGAATACATAGATTCCAATATACAAGAAGGACTTCTGCAAGGGTGATCTTAATGTTCCTTCCTTCCTTCATTCACCAAAGCTTTAATACCATGTTGATTTTCTAGGGGAAATATAGATTATCACAATATTTATGAAATTATAATAATTAATTTTGATGTAGATAGTATTTTAAACATATTCCAATATATCATTCAGAAATTATAATTCATAAATTCAACATAAAGAACAATAGAGATCACAATGCACAAAAAGAAGACAAGATTTTCCCTGGGAAAACCCACCAAGGGGAGAAACTCAACAATATTTTTCAATATAGAAATTGTTCTTGTTCAATGAGAGACACACCTGGACTTATGGTCAAACTTTGTCTTCTCCTCCAAGTCAATTCACCCAATATAATCCAACAATTTGTTTTGGATATTTGACCCCACATTTCAGCCCTCTTGCAATTTCCAATCGCCCCAAAAATTTAGGCCTTGCAATAACTTCCCAATTACCTAGAAAATTTTGGCCCCATGGAATAGAGTGCCCAGAAAAATGCTAATCTTAGAGAGAATAACCATTCCACATGTGTGAGTTGTAATATAGAGAAGAGATAGAGAGAGAGAGAATTTGTCCTTCTCATCATATTCATCCTTCTTGTCGTTCGCTTGCTTACCTAGAAATTGTCTTGTGTGAGTGAGATCGAATGCCCAAGTTGAGGAGGTTGAAATACTTTTACATAGTGAACTATCTTGGATGAATGGGTGTGTCTCTTGGCCAGGGCCAATTTATTGGGATGGAATCCAAATTTTAACTTTTGGAGCCAAAATTTTACATTTCAAAAGTTCAAATTTTTATCTTTAAAAAGTCGCAATGGGATTTTGACTCAAACTACTTTTTATTTGACTATAAAATTTATAAACATGCTTTACAATGATAAATACAAGTACATAAAGTGATCAAATATTCATTATGAAGACCAACCATAGTTGCAAATTCAACATTCACCAACATATAGGAGGATCCACCCTCTTTTTCTTTACAAGCACCAACTCCTAATGTTTACAAGCACCTACCTAAAGGAGACACCAACCCCTTAATAGAAGATGTAAATATTTGGTTTTTTCTACTCTTATGATATTCTTTCGGAAACACTCTCTCATTTTATGATCTTCTGCATTTTTCTTCTACACAACAACTTCTATTTTCACTCAATATTGACCTACAACCTTTATTTTTTCCTTATGTTCCTTATCTGCTTGAAATTTTTGACATTTGATAGCTTTATGACTATATTTTTGTGTAAACTATTTCTATATTTCTCTCACAGATTTAATTTGATCAGAGCAAGCGCAAAAAAAATCATAATTACGACCCTAAGCAACAATTTTTATATCACTCTCTTCTCATCAGTTGTGTATTTTTTCATTCTCAATTATCAAGAGTTGAATAACTTTAAATTCATGTCTTTTGAAATTCTATGGTCACTATACTACACGAAGTTTCTAGAAAAATCGAAACACAAAACACCAAATTCATTTTAGCATCGAATACAACACCAAGTTTTGAGGAAAATTAAGGTGCTAAACACAAAACATAATTTTAATGCCAAATGTAGTAGAACACCAAATTTCTAAAATTGTAGTCATGATGACTAATTCCCTATTCTATGTGCTCATACGTGTTAATCGTGCACTTAATACTTTAAGTACTTAACCTTTTTCAACACACAATCCAATATCCAATAATTTCTAAATAGTTTTTTTGTGTGATTATGCCAGGAGACTCGAACTATAGACCCCTCTAGATTTAAACAAAAATTCCTTATCTTTATTTATTTGGCTCTACTATAGAAGGACCAAGGATTGTTACCATGTTTCAAATAGTGAGGGATAAACTCTTTTTATGCCACAATCTAGAATATGGGCTTTGTTCTAATGCACAAAACGCTTGCACCCCTAGATTGTTCATATGTATGCATAAATTTAGTCATGTTTTGAGTTGTTTCGGGTCCACTTCCTAGTCAGACGTTGAATCACTTAACAACGTCGCACTTCTGATAAAGCCAAACGTTGCAAGACCGACGAATATGTCGGCAACGTCGCATTTCCGACGTTGTATGTTAGCACTGTCACATTTCTGACGTTTTGTGCCAAACGTCGCAAGACCAACGAAAATGTTAGCACCGTCGCATTTCCAACATTTTGTGTCGAACGTCACAAGACCGATGAAAAATGTAAACAATGTCGCATTTCTGAAATTTTGTGCCAAACATCGCAAGACCGACGAATATGTTGGCAACGTCGCATTTCTGACGTTATGTCCCACAAACGTCTCTCTTCCGAGGTTTTGTGCCAAACGTCGCAAGACCGACGACATTCATGAACGTCGCAAAAGCGACGATGTCCCTAAATGTCAGTATAGTGACTGTTGTTGGTGGGATTTGAAAAATTGATAAAATTTGGGGAAATTTCTGAGAATACGACAAAAGTGTCAGAATTTCCGCCAAATGTACTAGTGCCCCCTTGGGGTTTTCAGCAAAACACCAAGTACACGATGTAGATCTGAGATCTAAGACTGCAGATCTACTAAAATATTCAGATCTGGAAAGTGTGGCTGAACTAATATAGGCAATAGACTAGCCTCCCCCAATAGATCTCCAAAGTGTAGGGAAGATCCCCAACACTTAGAAAATCAGCTCTCCAAATGGTGTGTTGAACCACCTTGCAACTGCACCTATAGGAATAATGTAGATCTGGATCTATACTGCATTGTAGGGATCAAAACATGGTTGGCCTGATGCCAAGATCTGAAAATGATGCTCAGTGCATTCAATAGTGACCTCCCAATGAAGTAGAAACCTCCTCCATTGAAAAGGAGCATTGAAATGGCCTAGATCTAAAAGATTTAGTCTCCACTTGCTGCAGCTTGCAAAAACAACCAAACCCTCAACAGGCTCTACACTGTAGAGAAGAATCTTGGCCCTAAGCCAGATAGTGGAGAATGCAATACAAACTCTCCCAAGAGCTACTGAATGGGAAGAGGTGGGATTCCCGACCGAGAACACCCAATGCTAAACAAAATTCAATCTCAACTAAATAGTAAGAGAAACATATATGTCTAAATAGACCATATATTCAAAAAAAATATCATATACATCAACAACCTTCTAATGCTGCCATCCCCTTCCTTTTATAAGACAAGATCTTGCAAAACCCTAAATCACTTCCAATGAGATTGCTTCTTTCACATAAGGCACCTCCATCTAAAACTGTGATGTCCCTCATTGATGGCCACTCCTCCATGACAGCGCGTATATTTGGTCAAGGTTGACCCAGTAAAAATGTCCAGCCCCTTTCACACCTAAGGGTGCTTGATTTTACAGCCAAGATTTAGCCTTTTCATTTTTGGCATTGATTTACTCATTATTAAGGATTTTTATGGACCTACTTTGCTCTTTTATTCTTTAAACAAAGTAATAAAACAAAAATGAACATTCCAATTAGCTCATGACTAATGGGGAATATTACAGTCCTCCCTTCCCAAATGTTGCTTGTCCTCAAGCAATTGATAAGGTGAGTGCTGCAACTCTTCTCCTCCTCCATTGGTGACATCAACATGTGATAAGGTTCCTCCATAAGCTAAGTGTTCACCAATCCATCCCTCCATGAATTCCTCCTCCAAAATTCTCATGAGATGTAAATAGTCCATCCCATAAGGATATAATAGTTCAAATGAAACAAACATGGTTTGCCCAATGTTCTCCCGGAAACATGTAGCATAACTTACATGGATAATCTTCATCCCATAGGGCACATACATACCTCCCATCCTCCCTCCATACATTCCCATAAAAAGTACAAGTACATCATCAAAGTATGGGATAAAAATCAAGTACATACAAATAGAAATTTGTGCATATGGAGGTGGGTCATAGTCCCACATGTGGAACTAGTGTAGTGCATCTCCTGACTGCATCATATCATGATGTGGTAAGTGGTTTCCCCGCCACTTACTTTCTTTCCAAGTCATCTCACTATGGCCACAAGTGTGAGATATATTTGGTGCCTTAGGAATGCACCCATCATGAAACAAAATCTCCCTTTGATCTCCAAGGGAGAGGCCATGTTTAGACATTTTTGTGGTGCAAATTTGGCCATGAAGTTTATAAGGTACAATACCCCTTCTTGGAGTTATGGCCTCCATGATTTTTTTTTTCATTTTGTTTTTTTACATGAAGTTATACATTCTCATTCAATTTTAAAACATTAAATTTTAGTGTTTACACATTATGTACATGTTCCCCATTCTTCAAAGGATAGCACAATGAGGGTCAACACGCTACTGGAAAAGACACTGGATCCATCTCTATTTGATTTATGATGCACATGTGCAACATTTTATTTGATAGATAGTCTTAAATTTACTTTTCTATATAGATAGTCTTATTTATGCAGTCATATTTACTTTTCTATATAAATTGATACTTGTAACATTATACATTGTTATATATATTTACTTTTATTGTTCGTGATATAAATTTTGGACATATTTTACATTTTGGATATAGTTGAAATACATTTACTTTTATCAATAATGATTTTAAATTTTGGATAGTTACATTTGGCATGTGATCACATGTTGTGATATAATGTTTTTTTTTTTTTTTTTAACTCAAGTTGTTTTTTTTTTTTTTAAATATAAAATGAATCTAGATGGAAATTTCAAATTACAAAACACATGTGATACATGTTACACATTTGAACATGTGTGAATGTTATATAATTAGGATGTCTATTAAAGGTGATATTTAGGTACATTTTGCATGATCACATGTGTCATTTAAAACAATCATAGATGGTTTTACATGTTTAAGTTCATGAATATATGTAAAAATGATTGAACTGCATTTGAATATATGTAAAAATGATTGAATACAATACATATTGATGTGTATATCTAAAAGCAATAACACTATACATTGTTAAAAATATATTTAATTTTATCGTTCATGATATAAATTTTGGACATATTTTACATTTTGGAATATTAGTTGAACTACATTTACTTTTATCAAGAATGATTTTAAATTTTAGATAGTTGTTACATTTGGCATGTGATCACATGCTGTAATATAATGTTTTGTTTTTAAAACTCAAGTTGTTTTGTTATTTGTTAATTATAAAATGAATCTATATGGAAATTTCAAATTACATTTAACACATACATTGGTACATGTTATGCATTTGAACATGTGTGAATGTTATACAATTCTAGGATGTCTATTAAAGGTGATATTTAGGTACATTTTGCATGACCATACATAGTCATTTAAAATAATCATAGATGGTTTTACATATTTAAATTAATGAATATATGTAAAAATGATTGAAGTACATGTTTGAATATATGTAAAAATCATTGAAGTACAATACATATCGATGTATATGTTATCCTCCTGTATTCTACAATTTCACTAGGTGACTATGGATTTTCTACAATTTGCTAAAGATAACATTCCTTTCCTATTAGATATCTTTAGAAATCTCACTGCCTTCATTATCTTTATCTATCCTAGTTCATTGTCTCAATATGCCTTTTCAAAGTCACCCTGCTACTCTTAAATAACTCACTTTGGGCTTATTTCCCTCAAATTTCACCCTTCTTGCCTATCACAAATTTCCTTTCCTCATTTTCCCCACTAAAAATCCACTTTCATTCCCAAAAACCCCATAAACCCCCTCACCTTTCATCCCCTTCCATTATCCCATCAAAACAATGTAAAAGATCCTCTTTTACATTGTTTTAAATCAAAATATTAACCTTTCGGACCCATTTTTATATATATTAAAACTCCGTTTTAATATAAAAACCTGACTCTCTATGAGTTTTAACCCGACCCCTTTATAAAGTTTCAAAGCCCCTGCTCTAATGTTTTTTAACCACCACGCTTGGTCAAAATTCTCCATACGACCCTCCCCTTATCTTTAAATAAAGCCTTTCTTCTTATTAAATAAGCCCAGGCCCCACCGTCTGTTTTGCCTGATGCTTCATATCCCTCGACTGTCGACGATCTATCTTCCCCCAAATCCAACGGCTTGTAGTCTTTATCGCAAATATATATGTGCAGGGGTTGAATAACCCCAAGCTTGTGATATAAGCGGTTTTCTCGCTTATACCCTCTGCCACGCATCACCCTTTGTATGGAATCACACCTGATTCCCCAAAACCATTACCGCCCCTCCCTTCATGTGAAAACCACCTTCCTAATGCGCGAAAATCGCTCTTCCTCTTCACGCCAAAACTGCATACCGCCGCCCGATTTAAACTATCCAGAGCCCTATGCCTCTACGATAAATACCCAAACCACCATTTTGACCACTGCAACACTTTGACAGCCCCAAAACCCCCAAATAAACGTAGAAAAGCTCCCCAATGTAGGTTTTAAAGTTAATTTGTGTGTTTTATGTGAAGGTTTCATGGAAGGAATAGGAGAAATGCATTTCAGGGGTCCAAAATCTTTTTAATGAGTGATCTAGGTGATGATCCAGAAAGCTTGTTTCTATTTGAAGGACCAAAGGCATTATATCAAGATTGATCATCAATAAAACATGATTATTAGTGATTATCAAAACCCTCCAACAGCAGAAGATGCCCCTTGCGCATCAAACTACAACGAAGACACAGTGAAGAGCAGAGATACAGTTAAAAGACCGTGGCAGTGAAGATTAAAGGGTTAAAGGAAAAATTTAAAGGTTAATTCATAAATCAGAATTAAGGGTGCAAACACAGAAAGATCGAAGTCAAATTAACAGACAGAGAGGCAAAGAATAAATTAGTAAGAAAGTTTAAAAGGTAAGTCCAAGTTTAAAGGTAAAACCAAGGATAATTAACACGAAGGCAGATCCGAATGACTAAGGAAATTTCATTCAAAACCTTGAGGAACACTTTTGCCACCTACAGCATGTTTCATCTACATAAAGGAAATTAAAATTATTAAATAGTCAGATATATTTTCCAGCTACTTCGCAGTTATTGAAAAAGCCTCAAAAGTCAAGAATATCCCAGGATTAGCTCAAACTATTAAGTTAGGAGTTATTATTGCAGTGAGTTAGTCATAGATATTTTGCCTTTGGCCTTGCATGGTCTCAAAGGTAAAAAACACATTAACTTTGTAATAAATAACATTTGAAACCCCATCTTAGGTTTACCTCCTCATTTTGCAGATAAATACTGCATGTATCATTCATTTTTATTGTTGGTTGCTTGTTTAAGTTTGGGGATTGATGAGTTGCTAAGCTAGTTGAAGATTGCTAGGCTGGATCTGAGAAAGCTCTGAGTTGCAGAGATCTATTGTACTAGAGTATGTAATTGTTTTGAACATCAATAATAAAAGCACGTTCATAGGATTCTTGAGCTATGTTAATGGTGAAGTTTTCCTTCTTTGTCAATGTTTTACTTCTATTTTTCATTTTGTCCATTATTTCTCTGATAAAAGAACAGAAGTTTTAGATTAGGATATGTTGTCTTGGCACCCTAATTTTGTCTTCCTTCTTTATCTTAATGTTTTCCCTCTACAAGGTCTGATTAGAGAATTCTTAATTGCTCTTTGGTTCCACCTAGCTTGTTTTCTTGGAAATGATTTAATATAGTCAAGCCAAAGAAGTCTATGGTATGCCCTGTCCTTTGGTGTAGCTTGAAATATTGTTTTTAGGGCGTTTCTTTGAAGTTTACTTAGTAGATTCCAGCCAAAGAAGTCTATGGTATGCCCTATCCTTTGGTTTGTCTTGAACTATTTCTTTGAAGGTCTTTAGAGTGTTCTGATTAAAGAAGATAGTTTTAGCTTGCTCTTTATTTGCACTCATTGTTATCTTAAATGTTTTATTTGTCTGAAAGTAATCCTAGGATTGTTAGATTGTTGTCTTAAAAGGTTTTCTTATTAAAGTCTGGCCAAAGAAGTCTATGGTATGCCATGTCCTTTGGTTTGTCTCAAATATTTACCTAAAAGGCTTTTCTTTTTAAGGTAGAGTTAAAATATTCTTAACTGACTTTTAGTTTTGCTGCTTTCACAACTTATTGTCATTTCATATGCCATCTAATCTAAGAGATCCACTTGATATAGTTAGATTTCCCTATGAAAACCCTTGCAGATTTGATGAAAAATTAAATCCTTTTGTGACTCCATAGCCCAATGGATTGATGTCTCTCATGGTCTAACTATTCAGCTGAAACATTCCATCAATTAATCACACCTTTGATCTATCAATAAACCATTCAATCAACCAAAAAAAAACAAGTACTTAGAACTTCATAACTAGCCTAAATCATAAAACATAAGCACAAAGACATATCATATATAAACATATACATAGAGAGATCCCTCTCTGATTCTAGGAAGGCTAGGTCCTTAGACTCCGAAGTGGTTCTGATGTGGTTCCCTGCAGATTTTGTTCTTGCCAATCTTGCAAATCACGGGGAGCCAACATAGTGGAAACTCCACTGGGGAATACTGAGTTATAAGACAACTTAATATCTCCTCAAGAACTCAGATAACCTCATTTTAAAGTTAGATGAATCAAGTGTTAGCTAAGAATGGTACCTGGTTGCTGATGGTGGATAATAGCTAGCTGTAAAACAATTAAAAATCATCCACCTGGTGACTCCACTAGTTTTTGGTAGGCCTGCTAACTCCACTGGTTCTCTATAGACTGCACTGGGAAAATTACTTTATCATCAAGCCTCAAAAAAAACCCAGTAAATAATACTTTGTGGATTAATTATTTCTTTCATAGATTGGTTCTCCTTTCAAAAATTATTATAAACTTTAGACCTCTCTGACTTTTTGGGTCCAAATTTTGGCTTCTAGAAGAATCTATACCAGATCTCATCCAAACCCAAATCCTCTTGCAATAGTTGACAATCCTGAAAGCATCCTTAGGAAGCCTCCTAGATCTAAAAATCCAACTGTTAGCAGACCTATCCACAAAGAAAGCTCCCTACCTGAAAATCTTAAAGACTTGTAGAATATCCTCTCTGAATCACCCCTAGAACAAAGCTTGTCTAGGACTAGATCTCAGAATTGGATAACTCAGATAGTTTTACACCCATTCGCTTTACAATAGAATTATGTTGTACTAACCTCATCCCCCACCGTTCACCTTCCTCCATTTAAATCTCCACCTCCTTTTGTAAACCCTCCTCTTGTTAAAACTCCTTGGTTTCCACAACCACAGATCATGGCAACATGGTATGCTCCACTAGGTCTACCATTTCCTTTAGTTGTTCTACCATAGGACTATTAGTCCAAGATTCTTTTATATGATGCAAGTAGTTCTAATACTGCTCAACAACATGTGGAAAAAATGAATGACTATTTTGACAGACAAGAAATAGATGATGAAATTGTTAAAATTGGAATGTTTGCTCAAAGCTCAGGGGGAGAAGTAAGAAAATGGCTTAAATGCTTAACCCATAACAGCATAAATGACCTCTTTGCTTTTCATCAATTATTCTTAAACAAATGGGAAGTCAAGAAGAACCCTCTCCAAATCTTATTAGAGTATGAAAACATTAAGAGAAATGTTGGAGAGGGTGTCCAAGAATACTGCACCAGGTTCAACGGTGTATATAATTCCCTCCATGTCCATATGAAACCTCCACAAGGTCTAGCCCTAATGAAATTTCCTTATGGATTTGATCCATAAATGGCCTATCAATTAAGAGAAAGAGAACCCCTCACACTAGAAGACATGCAAAGGGGAGCAACAAGTGTAGAGGCAAATCTGATTGCCAAAAGAGCTAGAAGGAAAAATGAAAATAGGGTTACATACAGGGAAGAAGCTGCACTTCATCATCTGACACTAAGATTGATAACTTAGTTATAACCATGGAGAGAATGATGGAGAGAATAAACATGAATGAGAGAGCTTAGAAAACCAAATAGCTCCTCAAAACAGAAACCAAAATCATAACCAAAACCAAAACTTTAGGAGAAATCCCCCTCAAATAAGACAGAGAGGTCTTGATCAACAAATCAGGCCTCCTTTCCAAGAAAACTATGTTGATAAGGATTAGGGGGTGATTGAAGAAACAGAGGAAAGTCACTTAAATTTAATGGGAGTAAATAATGAGGATATTCTTTTCCTCACTGAGGAAGAACAAGGCATATTTGCACCAAATGAGGAATAAAGCCTAGAATCTGAAGACTATAAACAAGTCTTTGAAAATGCCATCATGGAAGTACATAAAAAATATGACCTCATAACCAAGAAAAAACAAGATACTCCTAAAAGAAATAACTCTGAAATTTCTGCTAGGAAGATCTCTGAAAACATTCCTAAAAAGACAGCAGAAAATCCAAACACAATGGTTGAAAGTTCTAATAAAACTAAAAATAAAAACAACCAACCTAGTGGCAAACAATTTGGTGACCAAAGAAGCACTAGCAATACAGCTACTACCCCTGATAAAATTGTTTTAACTGAGTTCCCTAATAAAAGTCAGCAAGCTGAAATTGCTGTGAAAACAATGTCTAAAAAATCTGATTTGAACATTTCAAAAACTCAGACACCTTTCAGTATAGAGAATGAAATTGCCAAGATTAAAATCTCTATTCCTCTTAATGAATTAGTCACTCAAGATGTATATATATCCAAAATTTTCAAATCTTTAAACATGGGAGAAAATGTTGATTCTATAAATTTAAATGATGACAAACCTGAACTTCTTTTTGGACCTGAAGTAGAAGGTAAATTTCAAGAGGGAGGTGTTCCTCCATTTATGTCAGTTTAAACATCCATGATAAAATTATCCATAATCTCATGCTAGATTTAGGAGCTTCACACAACCTCATGCGAAAGGTAGTAATGGAAAGACTAAGCCTTGAGATAACTAGAGAAAATAAATATTTATACTCTTTTGATTCTAGTAGAGTTAAATATCTAGGCCTAATCAAATATCTATGTGTTAATCTAGCACAAATACCAGCCAAGAGCCTAGTAATGGATATTGTAGTGGCTGATATTCCTCCTAAATAAGGCATGCTCCTTTCAAGTTCATGGGGAGCTAAACTCCAAGGTACCCTCCAAATGGACATGAACTATGCTACCATACATGTATTCAGTCAACCAAGAAGATTATATAGGGAAAATCACATGAAATACATGGTTAGCATTCAAGAAAAGCCAGACAACTCCCCTCTTTATTCCATCCACACCGACCTTGATTCATTTATCCTTTACAATGATGAAAACGTTAATGAGCAAGTGACATAAAATGAGAAAATAGCTGAACAAGAAGAGAAAATGGAGGAAGAACAGTTAAAACAAGTGGCCCAAATAGAAAATAACAACAAACATAGTGAAAAGCACAATGAAAAAAACAATGACAAACATAGTGGCAGAAACAATGACCAACATAATGATAAATCTGAAATTGAACCTCTTTGGAGTATGAGTTTTGATGGTTCTTGTGGCAAGACTGGTTCAGGAGCAGGTATATGGGTGCATAACACAGAGAAAAATCATGTAGAAGGTCACTCATACAAGCTAAACTTTCAATGCACAAATAACATAGTTGAATATGAGGCACTCCTCCTAGGATTGCAATTACTAAAGAAATTATGAGCAAAGAGGATAATTGTCCATGGAGATTTAGAGCTAGTTATTAGGCAAATTAAGGGAGAATACACAACTAAGCATCCTAGATTAAAAGCATATAGGGATGATGTCCTTGACCTCTTGAAAACATTCACAGAATATGATCTTACCTTTGGTTCTAGAAATCAAAACATTCTTGCCAATGGTCTAGCCTTTGCAACCAGTACATGTCAAAAACATTATCATAGAAAACAATACATAGTACAAGTCAAATATAGACTAGTAGTCCTTGATAACATAAAATACTGGCAAGTTTTTGAAGGAGATAAACAGATAGAAGATTTCCTACAGTCTAGAAATGAGTTTGAAATACTAAATTCAGACTCAGATCATGAAGAAGACTGCTCCACTGAGGAACAAGCTTACAAAAGAACCTCCTGATAATGTTGATATAAATCTGTTAACAAAAGAACACCCACATAAAACAGAACTGTGCACAAATTTAGAAAAAGAATACTTTGAAGTGTTGCAGTCCAATAATGATAATTTTCCAAGGGGACTAGTTCCTCTAGAATAACTTTTTGATTTTAATGATGTTGCTAGGAAGCCAAAAATGGAACCCACTAAAGCTGAAGTAGAAGAGTGCAATATAGGCAGTGAACAGGAACCCAAAATGATAAAATTGTCCAAAACACTGCCAGCTCATATAAAATAGAAATATCTTGACCTTTTCAAAGAATTTACTGATGTATTTTCATGGAACTATGAAGATTTAAAGTCATATGATACTGAGATAATCCAACATAAGATCCCTCTCAAAGAAAACCAGAAGCCCTTTAAACAAAAATTGATCACAATAAACCTTGTGCAGCTACCCGTGGTTGAGAAAGAAATTAAGAAAATGTATGATGTTGGAATAATAGTCCCTCTGAGATACTCAGAATGGGTTTCAAATCTTGTATCAATGATGAAGAAAACAGGAGAAATTAGGCTATGCTTAGACTTCATAAATTTAAACAAAGCCTCCCTGAAAACTACCCTTTACCAAAAATGGATCACATTTTACAAAGGGTAGTAGGTTCTAAAATAATATCTTTGCTACATGGATTTTTAGGTTACAACCAGGTGCTGGTACACACAGATGATCAACACAAGACAGTTTTCACTACAACCTGGGGTACCTTCATGTATGTTAAAATGCCTTTTGGGTTAATGAATGCTAGAGCTAATTTTTAGAAAGCAATGGAAATTGCTCTCTCAAAATAAATAGGTCACTCCATTGTGATATATCTTGATGACATAACAGTCTACTCAAAAACTGATGAAGAACACCCAGCTCACTTAAGAAAGGTCTTTGAAAAGTGCAGAAAGTATGGCTTGTCTTTAAATCCCAAGAAAACTTTGTTTGGCCTTAAAGAAGGTAAGCTTCTAGGCCATATCATATCTGAATAAGGGATCAAGATTAACCCAAAGAGAAATGAAGGAATATTGGAAATCAACCATCCAAGAAACATCAAAGAACAATAATCTTTCATTGGGAAGATAAATTTCTTAAGAAGGTTCATCCCAAACCTTGCAGAACTCCTAAGAAACATCACTAACATGATGAAAAGAGAAATAGGAGTCAAGTGTACTATAGAAGAAAAGAAATCTTTTGATCTAGTGAAGCGATCTCTTAAACAAACACCAGTTCTGATCAACCCTGATTTTACCAAAGATTTCTTCACATTTTCCTTTGCATCAGAACATACAAATGTTATTGTCCGACTGTAGAAAAACATAAAAGGACAAGAGCAGCCCATAGCATTTTTCAGCAAGGCATTAAGAGATGCACCTCTGAAATACAACATAATAGAGAAACAAGCTTTTGCCTTAATCAAGGCATTGAAATATTTCTGATTTTACATTCTGCACTCACACATCATTGCATGTGTGCCTCACACAGTAGTAAAAGACATACTGACACAAGATCCTAATGGCAAAAGAGGTAAGTGGATTGCTGTCATTTTAGAATATGATTTGGAAATCAGACCCACTAAACTAATCAAAGGGCAAGGACTAGCGAAACTCATGGCTGAAACAAATTTTCAAGCACTAGACATTAATATGATTAATGCATTAAATGAACGAGAGGAGATGGCAACTCAACCTATCGAAGAATCATTTTTGAACTCATCTTGGTAGATTGATATATTGTATGTGCTTTTTAACCTTAATGTTCGTCCTGGTTTGTCCAAAACAAAGGCTAGATTCTTGAAATTAAAGACTGTAAATTTCTGCATTTTAGATAAAACTTTATATTGGAAAAATGCTAGTGGTATATTGCTTAAATTTTTGCTTGAGGATGATGCAGATAAGATCAAGCATGAGTTTCATGAAGGAGAATGTGGAGGCCACCTCTATTGGAAAACCATTGTCAACAAAATCCTTAGAGATGGTTACTATTGGCCCACCCTCTTTCAAGACATCCATAAAATGGTAATTGCCTACCATAAGTGCCAAATCATTGAAGGAAAAAGAAAACTGTTGCCATTACCTTTGCATCCTATTTCTGTTGAGTCTCCTTTTCAACAATGGGGCCTAGATTTTATTGGGGAAATCCACCCTACCTCCTCTGCCCAGCACAAATGGATCCTCACTGCAACTAACTATATTACAAAGTGGATAGAGGCCATTCCTTCTAGGACTGCCACAAACTCAGTAATCATCAAATTTCTTGAAAACCACATTTTTTCTAGATTTGGTTGTCCTAGAAAAGTTATTACTTACAATGTTGCTGCCTTTAAATCCAAGAAAATGGTGGATTTTTGCCACAAATATTAGATTTCATTGGACCGTTCTACAACTTATTACCCTCAAGGCAATGGGTTGGCAGAATCCTCAAACAAAATTTTGATAAACATCATTAAAAAGTTGCTAGAAGAGAACAAAAAATCATGGCACAACAAACTAGTACATGCACTATGGGCAAACAGATTAACAAATAAAAAATCAATTGGAATGTCTCCCTATCAGTTAGTGTATGGAGCCAATGTAGTTTTCCTAACAAGCTTGGGATTACTAGTGATAAATCTCATCCAAGAAGCATAGTATGAAGAAAATGATATGCAAAGAAGAATAAACCAGACTGTCTATTTGTAGCAAACCAGAGAAGAAGTAAACAACAGAACACAGCAAGTGCAGGAAAACAACAAGAAGCTTTTTGATAAGAGAACCAAGGCAAATGATTTCAACATTGGAGACAAATTTCTGAAGTGGGATTCAAGAAGGGAATACAAGGTTAAGCATGGAAAATTTGACAATCTATGGAAAGGTCCATACATCATCCATTCAGCAAGAGGTAACAATGAATTTTTCCTACAAGAAATGGATGGAAAAAAAATATTTGGAGGTCCTGTCAATGGCAGGATGCTCAAGTATTATTTCAATTGAAAAATTTGAGTTTAAAGCTTCATTCGTTGTTGTTGAGATTAAACAAGATGATGATCTTAGTGAAAAGAGTCGCCTTCACTAAGTGGGCCTGCAGGCTATTTTTGGCGCAAGTCTATTTTTAGACTATGTCTATTTTTAGACATGATGATCATATTTCACAAGTTGCAGGATGCTATTTGTGGATGGTTGGTCAAGTTGGAAAAATAGATGAAATTATATTTTTGGAATATTGGGCAAATTCTATTTATAGATCGTCGATCTAAAAATAGATGCATGTCGATATTATTAGCCCTTAATAATTATCCGACAATAAACAATAGCTTATTCTCTTGGAGCACTTTATTTCAGTGTACATATTTGTCAAATCAGTGGCCTGAAGGAATTATGCAATTCCTAGGGTTGACTGGTGGTTCATGCATGGAGGAGTCAGTTATAACTGAAGTGGAAAAGTTATGACAGAGTTGGAAGAGTAGTTCGTGGAGTTGTATTCAGTTTAACTCAGTTAAAGTGAGTTAGACTCAGTTGAGCTAGTTGTATCTAGTCTAACTGAATGATACACTAGTGAGAGTGGAGTGAATTAATTAGCTAATTAATTCACAAATAATAACTCATTATTCAACTAAAAAAATACAGCAGTTAACTACAGTGCATGTCAATTCCAGTGGAGACCCAGTGGAGAGGTAGGTGAAAGGGTGAGATGGACTATCCGTTGTGGCTATAGTGATGCATTGATTGCATCACACATACATTGGAGTTGCCAATGAGGATTGCGCAGTCAAGGAAAGGGTAATTTGAATTCATTCAGAGCTATTCTTCAGTGGGGATTGTGCAGTGGAGACAAGTTATCAAGAGGCCAGAAATCAGTGCATGGATTTGTAGATTTCATCTTGTTAGTGTGTGACGATTGATTGTACTGAGAGATTGATGTACTAAGCTTTGTATGATATTGTTACATGATCTCCATGATACATAATATATCATAGTTGGGTTTTCAGCTTCAAGATTTCTCGTTAAACAACTGTGTTATGTGCGATTGTTTTTATTTTATGCTTCACATGTGTTTGCAATTAATTTTCCGCAAAAGATTAATAGTGGAATGATTCTGTATTTTGCAAGAAGTTAAATATTGTGAGATCAGGGGAATATAGGATATGTGCATGCTTAATGTATATAATTTCTACATGGTATCAGAGTAGTTTTAATTCTTGAATATTGCAATTGTGAAGATTGGTTGAGTTTGTGCTGGTGGACAATTCGAATTTGTTGCAGAAAATTCTTGGTGCAGAAGTTGAGTATACACTGAAATTTCTTTCAATGGGTTGCGATTGGAGTGTGCCGTTGATGGCAACTTGAATTACATATCCTAGAAGGACAGGACGTAAGCAGTGCTGGAGGATAATGGACTGAAGGAGTTCATCGATAGCAATGTTCCTAAGCCAGATGCTAGTGATGTTGTAGGACTTGACGCATGGCCAAAGAAGGTAGCAAAGACAAGAAGAATTTTGTTGGAAGGTGTGAAGGACCATATTGTGTGTATCCTTCATGGGAAAGCCACTCCATTTTCAATGTGGAAGGGTTTGACAGATTTGTTCCAAAGCAGAAGTGACCAGAGGAAGTTGGTGCTTAAATACAAGCTCAGAAAAATAAAAATGGAGAAGGGCGGCAGTATTCCAAAATATCTCACAAAGTTCATCCACTGCAAGGATGAACTGGGAAGTGTGGGGGTTACTGTTGATGATGAATACTTGGTGAGCTTGGCTCTCCTTCGGCTTCCGAAGAGTTGGAATAGCTACGAAGACTCTGTTAATGGATGGGAGAAATTGCCGAGATGGGAGCGACTTTGGTCATATCTTGTGTAGGAGGAGATAAGGCGGAGTACTAGGGATGGTTCTTCATCGAAGAACGAAGGTGAAGAAAATTGTGCTTTGGATGCCAAAGCAAGGAAAGGGAAGGGGAAGAAATTTCCTTCAAAATCCAAAGCTAAAGGCAAGAAGCAGGTGTTAGCGCTCGAATCTACCTTAGGCTGAAATAAGGTAAAACTCAAGGCAACATCAAACCACGCTCAGCCTCGTAGCTAGCCCTACGAGGACAAGAGAGGGCTCTCTCCGGGTCTATCTCGGAAAAATGTCTTCAAAGGGGCTGAGATGACTTTAAAATGGGAATTGATTTTAGGCTAGTAAATAGATAGGAAAGTTTGATTTAAATTTTTTGGGTCTTTGTTGGAAAAATGGGAAAAAACAATTTTGGGCTCGGGGATGAAGCCAGATCTTTGAAGAATTCGAGTTGGGGCAAGGTAGGCAGTAGTCTTGATGATTTTTTATTATGTGTATGGATGGATCAGAATGACAAGGAGCTGAAGAGGGCAAGGGAGAACAAGGATCCTCTCCAAACTGGTGAAAACATACAAAACTTAACAAATTTAAAGGCAGAGCACTGGAATCAATGGATTCAACCTCATTTACTCATTCATTTAGTTTCAGAAGCAAAATATGGGAATGGCATACATTAAACATTAAAGAACTTACAAATAACTGAGAGAACACACCATCAAAACTGAAAGCCACAAGAATCCCAACAGGTGCTGCAAAACCTCTGATCTTTCCTTAGCCAAAATGCAGAAAATATGTACAATAGTGTGCCAAACTTTTCCCAAGAGTCCAACCCTGAAAATGTCTCAGAAAATACAATAAATAGACAATTCTAACCCCTTCCCATGCCTCTAGGGGTCGAGATCATGCTTCTAGGAGCAGTTTGAACCAATTCTAAATAAAGAGCTAAAATCTAGGCAGCCAAACAACTTGCCTCTATAAGCTAGGAAACTGATCCATTCACTTGATTTTCACTTTTTTGTGAATGAATCATCTAGAACAAGTAAATACATGCCAAAATTACATCATGGTTACCATATTACATCAAGCTAGATCAAAAATTACATCAAGAGGTGAAACTAGTCAAAACTGGCCGAATTCCTCTATGCGTCGCGCTCCAAAGCTCTATGCGCCACGCTACTTTGGACCTGTTTTTGAAGCACTTTCCGAAGTCCAAATCGAGCTCATGATAACTCGTTGGAAATCCATGGATGTCTGCTATCCAACCCAAGTGGAATTTTTCAATTTGGAGCTCATTTTCCCCTCCAAAAATTCAATCTCCCAAAAGTACTTCCTGCTGGTGCAAAAGGTGGCAGAAAGGTGATTTTCATGGTGTTTTTGGCCCTTAAGACCACCCAGAACTTGATGAGATCTCTTGGCCATTCCTGAACATGCATAATTTATCATAATAAATCCAAAAATGTAAATGTTTCCTCCAAAAGATGTCTCAAACGTAAGCGCGCGTCGGGTGGCGCGACGCGTTGGGCGGCGCGACGCGTCGGGCGGAAAAACCTGTTTTGAGACCAAAAAATTCAAAATTGACAAAATTTTCTCCAAATTCCTTGAAATTTGAACTAAAGGTCCATCATTAAGTACTATGCTCAGCCAATGAAGCTTTGGCCAAGATTTGAAGTTTGTCACCCCTTTTACGACGCTTCAGTGTCCTCCTGGTGCATGCAGTTCAGTGGCGGAAATCACTGTCTTGTTCATATGATGTGTCAGTGTCCATCATGGTGTTGCAAGATATATTTAAAGTGTATGTTTGGTTCGTTGAAAATGACAAATAGGTGTTTTTGTTTCGATGCCAAATGTATACCCAATAGGAAATGAGGGACTGTGAGGAAATATTACAGTGGGGTTTTGCCAAGTGAATCTGCTATGAGAGGACAATCACTTGGTTGCTTGGGGAATTTTATAAGTGATATGAGGGAAGGACAGTGGTAGGAAATGGTAGGGTTTAGGGATTTTTGCAAATGATAAGGGATAGGGATGGTGATAGGGAATTGTAGGTTTTAGAGATAGGAATGAGTAACTTAGGATTATCAGGGAATAGGGGATTGAAAATGATGATGGGTGTAAAATAATGGGAAATGAAGCACAAGTGGGAAAATATAGTATAAAAATAATTATTTGGCATAAAAATGACTTTTAAAACATCATTTCAAAACCCTAGGGAGCAGTTTTAGTAAGAGGATAGGGTTTGTAGTTTAGCATTCAAGTTCTTCAACCAATCTTTGAAACCACACCCAAAACTGATCAATGGAAAATTACAAGACAATTTGACTTACTCGGAGTATAGGAGCCAAGAAATTTGGTATTTCGTTGAAGGCAATGAGAAAACTGGAGTATCAGCCCAATGCGCCGCGCTCCAACCCAATGCGCCGCGCCATAAATAGCGCATTTTGCAGGAGGCTTTTGGAGGCCTTCCCGGTGTCAAAATTGGGCGCATGATAGCTCGTTGGAAATATCTTGGAGTATAATTTACAACCCAAGTGTAATTTTTCAATTTGGACTTTATTTACCTTGTCAAAAATCAAATCTCCCAAGACTAGTCAAAATGTGCAAGATGAGGATGCCTCAAGGCAGAGTGCTGTTGCAGTCAACTTTTGGAGGTCTTCCTCAACTCCAAATTGAGCTCATGATAGCTCATTGGAAATCGATTTGTGTCTGGTTATCATTTTACTCATCAAGAAAGTCATTTGGCCAACCAATCTAGGAGAAATCGTGAGTTTCCCAAGGTCACTTCAGAGGTGCATTCAATTCTCCTGAGGCAACGGTATTTTTGACATTTCTCTAAAACCATGATACCTGTGTAAAAAGTGAAGGAGGTTTTTCTTCTTTGGCATGTTTTGGACGAAAAATTCTCTCAGTTTTCCAAAATTCTTCTTTTATTGCTCTGAAACATCATTTGAGTGAAACCTATCGTGATGTGTGAAACAAGGGATTTGTCGAAATGAAGCGAAATGAAGGGGATAAGGGGCTTCTAAATTCTTGGGGAAATTTTGGGAAGTAAGGAAGGATGTTAGGAAGCAGGGGAAAGTGGAATTTCATAGATTGAGTGAGGGGAAGGGGTCCAAAAGGGAAAAACACAGGCCTAGCCTAGAAAATTTCCAAGTTGTAGCAAGAAACTAGGGTTTGTGCAAAAATGAGGAATTTGGGGGATCTCAGTGGTGGGAAGTGTTTAATAAGGTACATTAAGGATAGGGGAAGGTGTATGAACATCAGGATACAAGTTTTGCTGATGATTTGACCATCCAAGAGAAATTACCTTCAAAACCCTAGGAGAGGGAAATGAAACTTACCTAGGCACAACTGAAGCATGAACAAGGTGTAAAATGACCCTTTGGAATCTGGCATGATGATGAAAACCCTCTGAATGATGGTACACTCAGCTGAATGGTGACATGGACCGACATTTGGACAACTATGGAAGGAGTGAAAGCAAACCCTAGACCTAGTACTTAGTGAGCAAATTTTGCTTGAAGGCTCACTTAAATGAAAAAAATTGACCTTGAAACTTTAAGATCACTTTGTAAGAGCATGTTTGATCACTGGAGGAAGTCTGCAAAGGCTGACACTAACATTAGATCCAATGGGGATGGTAGCTCCTTGGAGGTGCCAAGAACGACAGATCTTTGGGAGAGCAGACCAGTGCCTTATCCATTGGGCTATGGAGTCCATTATTTTGACAAATCGACACAAGACTGTTGACTGATTTATTATCTGAAAAATATGACTCAAACTGACTCGATTTTAAAACCCAACTGACAAAAAATTAATTTAACAAACTAACTTGACTAAGAACTGAACTTAAAACTTAAAGCTTGATGGCAGTACATGACCACCTGTGTTTCTTACAAGACAATATACCATAAAACTATATCATAATGCCAATGTAACCAATCAAGCAGATGCCTTCTTGATTGATTTTCCTGATCAGATTTCCTGGTCAACAATAGATACTAGTAACTAGGCATTAAAAAACACAATTGACCATGATCTCCTTCATCACTAAATACAGCAATAATCACCTTTACTGCTGACTGCAACAAATTTGCCATTGGATCCTAAAAAACATGAAGATTTACCTTCTGCTGAAGAAACAAGGTATCCTTTTCTTTTGATTCTAATCTTCCTTTATAATGTACTACAGTAAAATTATGTTCCTGGTCCTCAAAAAATTCTGAACAAATAGATGAGCAGATCTCCTCTTGGAAAAACATTTCAAAACATGAGACATATGAAGAAGAATCTGAAAGGGAATCCTGAACGGTCTGATCTTCTATAGTCTGAATATATTGTAGGTCATCTTCATATGATATGACAGCCATATTATCATATTCCTCATTACATTCATCAATCATAAGAAAAGAAACTTCAGCTGATTCTTGATGCTCAAACATGACATTTCTATCATCTACCAATGATTCATCCAAGGAAACTTTTTCACTTACCCAAACAAAGATCTCATTTTGTTGTTCATGAACTGACTGGATTACCTCCTCATGAAGGTTGTATTCTAATGAAATAAGAACATTTGGATTCAAAACTCTGTCTTCTGCATCCCAGATGATTTCAACAGTAGAGTTCTGCACAAGGTATTCTTGATCATCACGATCTGAATCTGGATCTGAAACAGCTGATTTGACATTATCACATTCTGAAATTGAAACTTGACTTCCCTGCATGATGTCTTCTTCTATGGGAAAGTCTGAAACGAAACTTTCTCTTTCATCATTTTCAGCCATATGACAATCTTCAACCTGCTGATCTAGATATGTATCTTTCAAGATTTTTGTGTGCTGTTGAAATGAACTTTCATACCATGCTTCCATGATTTCTTCGTCCATAAATTCATTATCCCCATAACAATTCTCAAGATCTTCAATGAAATTACTAATGTGTTCACAACAATTCTGCACTAACATTAAAGACAGACAAGATTCTCTGTACCTTTCAAAGAATATTGAATGAAAATCCTTTAGACAATAAATAGAAGCAGGTGGCAAACTTTCATACCAAGATCAGGCTTCATCTTCCAGAGTAGCCATAAACATTTTCACCAAACAGTGTTCAGGAAAAACGATCTTTAATTTATGCACATGAATGTGAAATTTCACCAGATGAAGAGCAGCGTCATTACCTTCCACATTCCCGAACATAGGCAGATTCTGAAGCCAATCTACTTTGGGCATCTTATTTGGAAAACCAGGGATGTGATTTCGGCTCATGGGAGCATATCTTCTTGCAATCCGGTCCATCTTAACAATCTGCAGTGGAGTCACCATGAAGCATTGATTTCTGGATTTTTCAGTGAATGGAGTCGCCAGGTGAATGATTTCAGCCTTGCAGTGTATGATCGTTTTCCACCATCAACGATCATATCTGAACTTGATACATGTACTGGGGCAATTTATAAGTTAAGTGTTATGATTACAAGCTAGACCGGAGATCGACTGAAGTAGCATTTATCTACTATGCACTCGCAGAGCAAGAGCAGTTCGAAGGCTACCTGGCGTGACTTCAGGTTCCATCTGTAGCTATAAATCAAACAACACTAACCAGCAAACCAATTTCTTCCCCAGTATGGTCGCCACTATGTTAGCGCTCGAATCTACCTTAGGCTGAAATAAGGTAAAACTCAAGGCAACATCAAACCACGCTCAGCCTCGTAGCTAGCCCTACGAGGACAGGAGAGGGCTCTCTCCGAGTCTATCTCGGAAAAAGGTCTTCAAAGGGGCTGAGATGACTTTAAAATGGTAACTGATTTTAGGCTAGTAAATAGATAGGAAAGTTTGATTTAAATTTTTTGGGTTTTTGTTGGAAAAATGGGAAAAAACAATTTTGGGCTCGGGGATGAAGCCAGATCTTTGCAGAATTCGAGTTGGGGCAAGGTAGGAAGTAGTCTTGATGCTTTTTTATTATGTGTATGGATGGATCAGAATAACAAGGAGCTGAAGAGGGCAAGGGAGAACAAGGATCCTCTCCAAACTGGCGAAAACATACAAAACTAAACAAATTTAAAGGCAGAGCACTGGAATCAATGGATTCAACCTCATTTACTCATTCATTTAGCTTCAGAAGAAAAAGATGGGAATGGCATACATTAAACATTAAAGAACTTACAAATAACTGAGAGAACACACCATCAAAACTGAAAGCCACAAGAATCCCAACAGGTGCTGCAAAACCTCTGATCTTTCCTTAGCCAAAATGTAGAAAATATGTACAATAGTGTGCCAAACTTTTCCCAAGAGTCCAACCCTGAAAATGTCTCAGAAAATACAATAAATATACAAGTCTAACCCCTTCCCATGCCTCTAGGGGTCAAGCTCATGCTTCTAGGAGCAGTTTGAACCAATTCTAAACAAAGAGCTAAAATCTAGGCAGCCAAACAACTTGCCTCTATAAGCTAGGAAACTAATCCATTCACTTGATTCTCACTTTTTTGTGAATGAATCATCTAGAACAAGTAAATACATGCCAAAATTACATCACGGTTACCATATTACATCAAGCTAGATCAAAAATTACATCAAGAGGTGAAACTAGTCAAAACTGGCCGAATTCCTGAGCTGGAAGGTGAAAAATAGGCTGAATTCCTCTATGCGTCGTGCTCCAAAGCTCTATGCGTCGCGCTACTTTGGACCTTTTTTTGGAGTCCCGAAGTCCAAATCAAGCTGATGATAGCTCGTTGGAAAGCCCTGGATGTCTGCTATCCAACCCAAGTATAATTTTTCAATTTGGAGCTCATTTTCCCCTCCAAAAATTCAATCTCCCAAAAGTACTTCCTGCTGGTGCAAAAGGTGGCAGAAAGGTGATTTTCATGGTGTTTTTGGCCCTTAAGACCACCCAGAACTTGATGAAATCTCTCGGCCATTCCTAAACATGCATAATTTATCATAACAAATCCAAAAATGTAAATTTTTCCTCCAGAAGATGTCTCAAACGTAAGCGCGCGTCGGGTGGCGCGACGCGTCGGGCGGAAAAACCTGTTTTGAGACCAAAAAATTCAAAATTGACAAAATTTTCTCCAAATTCCTTGAAATTTGAACTGAAGGTCCATCATTAAGTACTATGCTCAGCCAATGAAGCTTTGGCCAAGATTTGAAGTTTGTCACCCCTTTTACGACGCTTCAGTGTCCTCCTGGTGCATGCAGTTCAGTGGCGGAAATCACTGTCTTGTTCATATGATGTGTCAGTGTCCATCATGGTGTTGCAAGGTATATGTCAAGTGTATGTTTGGTTCATTGAAAACAACAAATAGGTGTTTTTTTTTCGATGCCAAATGTATACCCAGTAGGAAATGAGGGACTGTGAGGAAATATTACAGTGGGGTTTTGCCAAGTGAATCTGCAGTGAGAGGACAATCACTTGGTTGCTTGGGGAATTTTATAAGTGATATGAGGGAGGGACAGTGGTAGGAAATGGTAGGGTTTATGGATTTTTGTAAATGATAAGAGATAGGGATGGTGATAGGGAATTGTAGGTTTTAGAGATAGGAATGAGTAACTTAGGATTATCAGGGAATAGGGGATTGAAAATGATGATGGGTTTAAAATAATGGGAAAGGAATCAAAAGTGAGAAAATATAGTATAAAAATAAGTATTTGGCATAAAAATGACTTTTAAAACATCATTTCAAAACCCTAGGGAGCAGTTTTAATAAGAGGATAGGGTTTGTAGTTTAGCATTCAAGTTCTTCAACCAATATTTGAAACCACACCCAAAACTGATCAATGGAAAATTACAAGACAATTTGACTGACTCGGAGTAGAGGAGCCAAGAAATTTGGGATTTCGTTGAAGGCAATGAGAAAACTGGAGTATCAGCCCAATGCGTCGCGCTCCAACCCAATGCGTCGCGCCATAAATAGCGCATTTTGCAGGAGGCTTTTGGAGGCCTTCCCGGTGTCCAAATTGGGCGCATGATAGCGCGTTGGAAATATCTTGGAGTAGACTTTCCAACCCAAGTGTAATTTTTCAATTTGGACTTTATTTACCTTGTCAAAAATCAAATCTCCCAAGACTAGTCAAAATGTGCAAGATGAGGCTGCCTCAAGGCAGAGTGCTGTTGCAGTCTACTTTTGAAGGTCTTCCTCAACTCCAAATTGAGCTCATGATAGCTCATTGGAAATCGCTTTGTGTCTGGTTATCATTTGATTCATCAAGAAAGTCATTTGGCCAACCAATCTAGGAGAAATCGTGAGTTTCCCAAGGTCACTTCAGAGGTGCATTCAATTCTCCTGAGGCAACGGTATTTTTGACATTTCTCTAAAACCATGATACCTGTGTAAAAAGTGAAGGAGTTTTTTCTTCTTTGGCATGTTTTGGACAAAAAAATCTCTCAGTTTTCCAAAATTCATCTTTTATTGCTCTGAAACATCATTTGAGTGAAACCTATCCTGATGTGTGAAACAAGGGATTTGTCGAAATGAAGCAAAATTAAGGGGATAAGGGGCTTCTAAATTCTTGGGGAAATTTTGGGAAGTAAGGAAGGATGTTAGGAATCAGGGGAAAGTGGAATTTCAGAGATTGAGTGAGGAGAAGGGGTCCAAAAGGGGAAAACACAGGCCTAGCCTAGAAAATTGCCAAGTTGTAGCAAGAAACTAGGGTTTGTGCAAAAATGAGGAATTTGGGGGATCTCAGTGGTGGGAAGTGTTTAATAAGGTACATTGAGGATAGGGGAAGGTGTATGAACATCAGGATACAAGTTTTGCTGATGATTTGACCATCCAAGAGAAATTACCTTCAAAACCCTAGGAGAGGGAAATGAAACTTACCTAGGCACAATTGAAGCATGAACAAGGTGTAAAATGACCCTTTGGAATCTGGCATGATGATGAAAACCCTCTGAATGATGGTACACTCAGCTGAATGGTGACATGGACCGACATTTGGACAACTCTGGAAGGAGTGAAAGCAAACCCTAGACCTAGTACTTAGTGAGCAAATTTTGCTTGAAGGCTCACTGAAATGAAAAAATTTGACCTTGAAACTTTAAGATCACTTTGTAAGAGCATGTTTGATCACTGGAGGAAGGTTGCAAAGGCTGACACTAACAGCAGGATTTGTCCAAAGTGAAGTGTTTTCACTGTCACGAACATGGGCATTTTACTACTAACTGCCCACAGAAGAAGAAGAACAAGAAGGCTGCTGGAGCTACAGCTAGAGAGGCCTTAGCCTCACAATTTGAACTTGATTTCTCTTTGATCGCATGCTTGGTTTCAAGCACAATGGGATCAATGTGTTATCTTGATATTGGTGTGTCTTTCCATATGACGGGAGACAAGGAGTTGTTTAGTGACTTGGAGGAGAAGGACCTCCAGATGCATATAGAGATGGGCGACGATGGTAGGTATAGTGCGACAGGCATTGGGACCATTACCTTTGAGAGGGAGTCCAGTAATCCATTCTTGTTGAAGGATGTTATGCATGTTCCAGGTTTGAAGAAGAACTTGGTCTCGGATGCAATGTTGGAAGACAAAGGTTATGATGTTATTTTCAGTGAGGGAAAAGCCTTCCTTCGACATAAAACAATAGGTTAAACCAAGAAAATAGGGGTTCGAGTTAAGAATCTCTACAATCTGGAGGTAGATGGATGCATTGCAATTATGGGAAAAGCAGAAGAAGTGGTGAGCCGGGATGAGGGCGAATTATGGCACAACAGATTGGGCCATCTTCACCATGCCACTTTGAAGATTTTGCAGCAGATTTCTACTGGACTTCCCAAGGGTACTCTTGCATAGTCAGATCAATGCAAGGGATGTACTATGGGTAAGTTTGTGAATACCACCTTTCATGAGAAGGAGAACTGTGCTTTGGTGATCCTGGATAGAATTCACACAGACATGTGTGGACCTTTCTCGGTTGCTTCAACAACAAAACATACATATTATGTTATTTTTGTTGATGACTAATCTTGTAGATGCTGGATCTTCTTCATGCAAAAGAAGAGTGAAACATTCTCAAAGTTATGTGAGCCAGGAAGAAGCTGGAGTCGATTGCAAAAGTTGGGATATTTGTGGGGTACATGGAAACACCCCATAATTATCGTGTGTATTTTCCAAACAGTCGAATGAATGTGGTGCGACGGGATATAAAATTTAATGAGGTGAAAGCCATGAAGTTGTCACTTGAGAGGGAGCTACAATTGCATGCAGAGGAGGGGCTACTTGTTCCCAAAGATGAGCCTATAATTGTGGATCAACCACAGGAGGAGATTCATGGAGTGGAGGAGTCCACTTATGCAAAACCAAACATCAGACAAGGCAGAAAGCGTACCACAGAAGCTGAGAGACTGAAGGTTGATGCGGCACAGAATGTAGGAGTTCTTACATCACAGCACAGGTAGAGACAATCACCTGACCATTATACTGGATACATGGCTCTTATGAGCAAGTGTATCATGACAGAGCCATATTCTTTCGAAGAAGCAGTGTAGGAGCCCACATGGGTAGATGCTAGGGTGGAGGAATATGACTCCATTGTCAAAAACAGTGCTTGGAAGATTGTTCCAAGGCTGGTTGGTAAATCACTTGTAGGATCAAGATGGATCTACAAGGTAAAGCAAGCTGCTGATGGGAGTGTTGAGAAGTATAAGGAAAGATTTGTTGCCAGGGACTTCTCACAGATCGAGGGGATTGACTATGAAGAAACCTTTGCACCTGTCGCACGGTATTCTTTAATACAGACCATCCTTGCTCTCTCAGCGCA
The DNA here is from genome assembly GCA_034641835.2 of Pinus albicaulis. Classification (NCBI taxonomy): domain Eukaryota; kingdom Viridiplantae; phylum Streptophyta; class Pinopsida; order Pinales; family Pinaceae; genus Pinus; species Pinus albicaulis. Next base: position 498,572,874 of record CM076569.1, read on the forward strand.
GATGGGTTGGCACATTCATAAGATGGATGTGAAGATTGCGTTCCTTAATGGGATCATTGAGGAAGAGGTGTACATTGAGCAGCCTGAAGGATTTTAGTTCTTCAGCAGCGAGTCACATGTTTGCAGGCTCAAAAGAGCGTTGTATGGGCTGAAGCAAGCACCCCGTGCTTGGTACACTCAGATCGACAACTATTTCACCAGACTTGGTTTCACCAAGAGTGAGGCGGATGCAAACCTATACCAAATTGTGGTGGAGGGTAAGCTTTTAATCATTGCTCTTTATGTTGATGATTTAATACTAACAGGTGATGAGCAGTTGATACACTCATGCAAGGTAGATCTTGCAAAGGTGTTCGAGATGAAGGATTTGGGCCTCCTTCATTATTTCCTTGGATTGGAAATATGGCAGCGAGAAGGTGAAATGTTTTTGTCTCAAGGCAAGTATGCCCGGGAGATACTGGAGAAGTTTCACATGCAAGGCTACAATCCTATCGACACTCCTCTTCTAGGAAATTGGAGGAAAGATGATGCTACATCGGTAGAGGTAGTGGATGCCATTGTTTATCGACAGTCGGTGGGTTCACTCATGTATTTAGTTAATACAAGACCAGACATATGCTATGCGGTGAACCAGCTTTCACAAGCGATGGTTAAGCCTACCAAGCTCTTTTGGAATGCAAGCAAGCATGTCCTGAGGTATCTCAGGGGCACATCTGAGTATGGCTTATGGTACAGATGGACAGATGAGGTGAAGTTGCATGGATTCACTAATGCAGATTGGGCAGATAGCCCAACAAACAGAAAGAGCACATCAGGAGGGAGTTTCAGTATCAGATCTATAGTAGTTTCTTGGTACAGCAGGAAACAAACATCCGTGGCACTCAATTCAGCGGAAGCAGAATACATGGCAACATGTCAAGCTGCATGTGAGGCTATAAGGATGAGGAAGATCCCAGTCGGTTTGTTCAGTTTTCATTTAGATCCTACAATGATACATTGTGATAATCAGAGTTGCATTAAACTCTTGATTAATCCTGTGTTTCATGATAGATCTAAACATATTGATATCCAGTATCACCATATTAGATATTGTGTGCAGTGGAAGATCATGTTGCTTCAGTACATTCCTACGAAAGATCAGGATGCAAATATTCTGACGAAGGCGCTCACCAGGAGAAAATTCAAATACCATAGAGGCAGGATCGGGGTGAAGGATAATCCCTATCTTGTTGAGAGTGAGTGTTGATATTCAATAAGATTATGAACTTAGTGAAAAGAGTCGCCTTCACTAAGTGGGCCCACAGGCTATTTTTTGCGCAAGTCTATTTTTAGACATGATGATCATATTTCAGAAGTTGCAGGATGCTATTTGTGGATGGTTGGTCAAGTTGGAAAAATAGATGAAATTCTATTTTTTGAATATTAGGTGAAGTCTATTTATAGATCGTCGATATAAAAATAGATGCATGTCGATATTATTAGCCTTTAATAAATATCTGACAATAAAAAACAACTTATTCTCTTGGAGCACTTCATTTCAGTGTATAGATTTGTCAAATTAGTGGCTTGAAGGAATTACGAAATTCCCAAGGTTGACTGGTGGTTCATGCATGGAGGACTCAGTTAGAACTGAAGTGGCAAAGTTATGACAGAGTTGGAAGAGTAGTTCATGGAGTTGTATTCAATTTAACTCGGTTAAAGTGAGTTACACTCAATTGAGCTAGTTGTATCTAGTCTCACTGAATGATACACTAGTGAGAGTGGAGTGAATTAATTAGTTAATTAATTCACAAATAATAACTCATTAATCAACTAAAAAAATACAGTAGTTAACTACAGTGCATGTCAGTTCCAGTGGAGACCCAGTGGAGAGGTAGGTGAAAGGGTGAGATGGACTATCCGTTGTGACTATAGTGATGCATTGGTTGCATCACACACACATTGGAGTTGCCAATGAGGATTGCGCAGTCAAGGCAAGGGTAATTTGAATTCATTCAGAGCTATTCTTCAGCGGGGATTGCGCAGTGGAGGCAGGCTATCAGGACGAAAAAAATCAGTGCATGGATTTGTAGATTTCATCTTGTTAGTGTGTGATGATTGATTGTACTGAGAGCTTGATGTACTAAGCTTTGTATGAGATTGTTACATGATCTCCATGATACATAATATATGTTAGTTGGGGCTTTCAGCTTCAGGATTTCCCATTAAACAACTGTGTTATGTGCGATTGTTTTTATTTTATGCTTCACATGTGTTTGCAATTAATTTTCCGCAAAAGATTAACAATGGAATGATTCTGTATTTTGCAAGAAGTTAAATATTGTGAGATCAGGGGAATCTAGGATATATGTATGCTTAATGTATATAATTTCTATAGTTGTATATAACATTTCTTATATAAAATACTAGAAAAAAAAAGGAGAAAAGAGGGTAGAAAAAGAAAAGGTAAAGCCCCATACCAAAAAAGAATATTTTTGAAAGTGTGCAAGTCCAAATGCCACTACTATTGAAAAAGAAGTCTTGTTCAATCATACAATCTAATCATGATTGAGAAAATTTTGAATTTTTTTTGATGAGTTAGTAAATGAAGATTTGCCAAACTATTTAAGCTTGGCTTATCAGTAGATAGATATGAAAAGATATTGGTTCCAAAAGTTCAAATATGAACCAAAGAAAAGAGAGGGATGAATGACAAATTCCAGATTATAGCCCTCAGTTTTTTAGTTTTACTCTTTGCACAAATAAAATATGTGTACAGCTTGTTCAAAATGCCACAACTCGTGGCAAATCAAACTGCTTAATCTTGATTTGATTATGCTTTCAATTTCTTGTTGATAGATTAGAGAATGAAAATCTATCAAACTATTTAATCTTGACAAATAAGTAGATTAGGTAGAGAAAAAAAAAACTCATCAGTTTAATCTGAGCCTTTAGATGATATAAGGGTAGAAGTAGATAGTTTTTTATTTTAAAAGAAAAAATGATGTCAATGGTTTGCCAGTATAAATGGACCCAACTGAAGAAAAATGTTAGAATATTATGATGGGTAGGTAGAATTGATGCTGCAGCAAGTAGTGTTTTTCAGATTTTAAAGGTCTAAGTTACAAAGAACAACAACATATCAACAATTGCAGAATGAAAAAATCTGCCAAGTGCAAACAAGGCACTGATCTACAATTTCCATAAATTTGAACTCTGATGTTCTTAACACCTCCTACAGGAGCTTCCCTCCCCAGCTAGAGCCACTGTTATCCTCCTGTATTCTACAGTTTCACTAGGTGACTATGGATTTTCTACAATCTACTAAAGATAGCATTATTTGCCTATCAACTATCTTTAGAAATCTCACTGCCTTCATTATATTTATCTATCTTAGTTCATTATGTCTCAATATGCCTTCTCAAAGTCACCCTGCTACTCTTAAAGAACTAACTTTGGGATTATTTCCCTCAAATTTCACCCTTCTTGCTTATCACAAATTTCCTTTCCTCATTTTCCTCACTAAAAACCCACTTTCATTCCCAAAAATCCCATAAACCCCCTCACCTTTCATCCCTTTCCATTATCCCATCAAAACAATGTAAAAGATCCTCTTTTACATTGTCTTAAATCAAAATATTAACCTTTTGGACCCATTTTTATATATATTAAAACATTGTTTTAATATAAAAACCCGACTCTTTATGAGTTTTACCCCGACCCCTTTATAAAGTTTCAAAGCCCCTACTCTGATGTTTTTTAACCACCGCACTTGGTCAAAATTATTCGTACGACCCCCCCCCCCCCCCCTTATCTTTAAATAAAGCCTTTCCGCTTATTTAATAAGCCCAGGCCCCACCATCTGTTTCGCCCGACGCTTCATATCCCCTGACTTCTGTCGATCTATCTTCCCCCAAATTCAATGGCCCATAGTCTTTATCGCAAATATATATGCCCAGGGGTTAAATAACCCCAACCTTGCGATATAATCGGTCTTCCCGCTTATACCCTCCGTCAAGCATCACCCTCTGTATGGAATCACACTTGATTCCCCAAAACCATTACTACCCCTCCCTTCGTGAGAAAACCGCCTTCCCCATGCACGAAAACCGCTCTTTCTCTTTGCACCAAAAATGCATACCGCCACCCGATTCAAACTATCTAGAGCCCTGTGGCTCTACGATAAAGACCTTGACCACCATTTTTACCACTGCAACACTCCGACAGCCCCAAAACCCCCAAATAAACATAGAAACACTCCCCAACACAGGTTTTCAAGTTAATTTGTGTGTTTTATGTGTAGGTTTCATGGCATGAATGCGAGAAATGCATTTCAGGGGTCTAAAATCATTTTAATGAGCGATCTAGGTGACGATCTAGAAAGCCTATTTCCATTTTAAGGACCAGAGGCATTATATCAAGATTGATCATCAATAAAACATGATTATTAGTGATTATCAAAACCCTCCGACAGCAGAAGATGCCCCTTACGCAACAAACTACAAACAAAGACATAGTGAAGAGCAGAGATACAGTTAAAAGCCCATGGCAGTGAAGATTAAAGGGTTAAAGGACAAATTTAAAGGTTAATTCATAAATCAGAGTTAAGGGTGCAAACAAAGAAAGATCAAAGTCAAATTAACAGATAGAGAGGCGGATAATAAAGAAGTAAGACAGTTTAAAATGTAAATCCAAGTTTAAAGGTAAAACCAAGGATAATTAACACGAAGGCAGATCTGAATGACTAAGTAAATTGCATGCAAAACCTTCAGGAACACTTTTGCCACCTACAATATGTTTCATCTACATAAAGGAAACTACAATATTAAACAATCAGAGATATTTTCCAGCTACTCAGCAGTTATTGAAAAGTTATTGAAAAAGCCCCAAAAGTCAAGAATATCCCAAGATTAGCTCAAATTGTTAAGTTAGGAGTTATTATTGCAGTGAGTCAGTCATAGATTTTTTTCCTTGGGCCTTGCATGGTATCAAAGGTCAAAAACACATTAAATCTGTAACAAATAACATCTAAAACCCCAGCGTAGGTTCACCTCCTCATTTTGCAGATAAATACTTCATGTATTATTCATTTTTATTGTTGGTTGCTTGGTTAACTTTGGGGATTGATGAGTTGCTAATCTAGTTGAAGATTGCTAGGCTAGATTTGAGAAAGCTCTGAGTTGCAAAGATCTATTGTACTGGAGTATGTAATTTTTTTTAACATCCATAATAAAAGCACGTTCACAGGATTCTTGAGCTATGTTAATGGTAATTTTTTCCCTATTTGTCAATTTTTTTCTTCTGTTTTCCATTTTATCCATTATTTCTCTGATAAAAGAACATAAGTTTTAGATTAGGATATGTTGTCTTGGCACCCTATTTATGTCTGCCTTCTTTATCTTAATGTTTTCCTCTACAAGGTTTCTTTGAAGAATTCTTAATTGCTCTTTGGTTCCACCTAGTTTGTTGTCTTGGAAATGATTTAATAGAGTCAAGCCAAAGAAGTCTATGGTATGCCCTATCCTTTGGTGTAGCTTGAAATATTGTTTTTGGGGAATTTCTTTGAAGTTTACTTAGTAGATTCCAGCCAAAGAAGTCTATGGTATGCCCTGTCCTTTGGTTTGTCTTGAACTATTGCTTTGAAGGTCTTTAGAGTGTTCTAATTAAAGAAGATAGTTTTATCTTGCTCTTTAGTTGCACTCATTGTTATCTTAAATGTTTTATTTTTCTGAAAGTAATCCTAGGATTGTTAGATTGTTGTCTTAAAAGGTTTTCTTATTAAAGTCTATCCAAAGAAGTCTATGGTATGCCCTGTCCTTTGGTTTGTCTCAAATAGTTACCTAAAAGGCTTTTATTTTTAACGTAGAGTTAAAAGATTCTTAACTGACTTTTAGTTTTGCTGCTTTCACAACTTATTGTCATTTCATATGCCATCTAATCTAAGAGATCCACTTGATATAGTTAGATTTCCCTATGAAAACCCTTGCAGAGTTGATGAACAATTAAATCCTTTTGTGACTCCATAGCCCAATGGATTGATGTCTTTTATAGTCTGTCTATTTAGATTAAACATTCCCTCAATTAATCATGCCTTTGATCTATCAATAAACCATTCAATCAACCAAAACAAAAAAGTCCTTAGAACTTCATAACTAGCCTAAAATCAGAAAACATAAGTGTTGCACTAAAAATTGTCACCTTGATATTTCGTTATCCGTATGAGCTCAGTATCACTCATACTTTCCTCCTTTGTAAGTCTAAAAACATCAGTTCCTCATGTCAAGCCTTAAACATAAGAGAAAATATCTCAAAAGTCTCTAAAACTCTGGTATCACACTTTCTCTTTGTCTTACTTGCGGTCCTGCACCTAATGGTCATGTCTTCTGTGTACTTGACCGCACTTTCTTTGTGTTAAGGGTGAAGACCCCTGTAAAATATTAAAAGGGCACAAGTAAACTCAAAAATCTCGCTTTCAGTCATTTCTAGAAGCCTCTAGAAGGAATCTTGCGGTGGCAAAACCGCTCTTTTCAGGTTCATGTATCCCATGCCGTAAGGAGCTAACCCCTTGATGTGAGGAGCTTATCCCTTTGAAGGAGGATTCTATCCCTTCATAGGTTGAACTGTAATCTCCTCTTTTGCACTATAAAAATAGGCATAGGGTAGCCTCAAAGGGTTACAAGCAACTAGACAATGGAGGAGTTTAAGTTTTAATGTTATTTGAGGTAAAGTGCTGTTGGAACTTAGACTCCTTAGCTGAGATTTTATGAGGAAAGATTACATACCTGTATTTATCTCAGTTGGAAGAGTGCAAGGCTTGTAAGAGTAAAGGAAACTCCTACTTAGAACCCCAGGAAGACCTATTCAACATCAAGGCTGAAAAGGTTGTAAGGTTCTTCTACTATTTCAAAGTTAATACAAATAAGTTTGTTTTTCTCAATAAGTTGTCAACTGATTTTTTATTTTATGGATTCCTTGATCACCATAATAGATATGATTTATGAATATATGCTATGCAGGTGCTATTTTATGTTTGTTTTTTTGTGATTGCAGATCTTCAAAGATAACTCTTTCAGGCAACTGAAGGACAACTACTACAAACAAGCGTTGGATCAAGGTAGGATCGTAACACCTTTGTAGAATTTACTTATAAATCATGATATATCTAGATAAATATATATTTAATTGTCTGTTTGTTGCTAGACTATATTCTAATACCAGGGAGATCGGTCTTGTCTGCAAGATCGATTTATCCGGCCAATGAATTGGCGACTCCACTGGGGATCGAACCCAGAATCTCTGGTTTCGCAGACCAGAGCCTTGTGTGCGAGGAAAGTTCCTTTTACTGTGTCAACCTCATTAAAAAATGAATCAGTGATTCATGAGGAGATTTCCTTTTACTGTGTCAATCTCGTTAAAAAATGAATCAGTCGACGATGAGGACAATTATTTTCCTGAGTCAACCTCGTAAAAAAATGAATCAGGTATGAGGAAAGTTCCTTTTACTGTGTCAACCTCGTTAAAAATGAATCAGTGGATCAAGAGGAAAGTTCCTTTTAATGTGTCAACCTCGTTAAAAAATGAAACACGTTGCCATGAGCATAGTTCTTTTCCTGTGTCAAGCTTGTTAAAAAATGAAACAAATCCTCCCCTAATTGAGTCGAGTCTTTGACTAGATCTCATAAATGTTAAGTCGTATATTTAGGTTAGTTATTTCAATTTTTGCATAATTTTCTTACAGTTTTAGGTCGGGTCTTTCATATGATCTCGTAAATGAACCTTCATTCCATCCAGCTGTTAATTACCAGTAGTCTATTTAGTTGAATGAAATGAAGCTGGGGGGCATGCGCTCTAACAAATTACGCTTAGGGGGCATTAAAACCTATCTGAAGCATAGTTTTTCTCTGTTTCAAGCTTTTGTAAAAATGAAACCTATCTCGAGTCGATTTCGGTTATTTTCAAGACTCGTTAAACTCATGAAAAATCCTGACATTATTTTTCTATCTTTCATTCTCGTAAAACACATGAAAATGTTGAGTTCTTTCTGTCTTTTCCTGCTCGTAAATTAAATTGAAATTCGACCACAGGAGTATATTTTTATCCCTTTTTCGAACTCATAAAAACTTACGAAAAAGAGAAACCTTGGAGTTCTCTTTTAAGCCCCTTTCAGACTCTCTAAAAATGAAAAGATTGCCGAGTACTTGACTATTCGAACTCGTTTAAGTAAATGAATGATATTCCCTTCAGTATAAGTTTACCCCTTTTACAGACAGAAATGGATTATTTACGAAAAAGGTATACGTTGACTAATTACGGTCAATAGAGTTCTCTCCCGCATTATTTTATCATTTTTCTGGCTCGAGAGACTAAATTTACAAAAAATTACACCCATGGAGTTTTATTAAGTTTTTTCTTCTGACTCCCTAAAATTGAAAAACACCGAGTTTCTCCTATACTGGACTTGTTAAAATTTAACAGTAAAGGACCTGTTCAATTTTAAGCAGGAACGAACCACTCCTTCTTAGGGTTCAAATTTTAAACTAAGTTAGACTCATCTGAAGGATGAGCTTATGAACAAGAAAATGTTATCCTCCTCAAGCTTGTCAAAAATAAAGAGGTACTTACCAGAAATGGTGGGGGAAAAGAGAGAAAAACAAACTTGTTTGTTACATTTTGATTATTCAGAAAACTATTAACCACTCTTAAACATGACATTTTTGTTCACCTGGGTCGGGAAAATCCTTTGCCTAACAGTTAATTAAACCATATTGAAATTCTTCAGCCGGTTTTGGGGTATTAGCTTTGGGTCAATTGTCACCAAACCATCTGCAGTGTCTTTATGTGTTCAAGAGGATAGTTCAAACAAACCATTCATCTGAAAAATATTTGTCTTCAATTTTGACCATCCCTGAGTCAGTCCTTGCCAATATATTTCTTCAAAACTTGATCTATGATTTCGTGTTGTGGGATTCCCTATGACGGATCACTTTCTATCGACAATAGCTCATTTTCTATGAATTCGATCTAGAAATCATCAGTACCTTGAAATCTTCATGCCTCAATGGCAGGTTTCTCGCTTTCGATGACAGGTTGCATCATTGACCTTCGATCGAATGGTTCCATGACATGTTCGACTTCAACTCATTCATTCACATTTCATGGATTGTACTAAGTAGTTTGAGGGCCATTGACATTACTGGTGGTTACTCTCACACTTGTTAACAGTTCACATTATTGATTGGTAATCAAGTGGTTTCTACCATGTTTGACTTCAACATATTCACTCACATGGATAGAATCGTACTAGTTCGAGAAGCGGAAATCAAGACCCTCGATCCAGTTTCTACCATCTAGGCTGCAAGGAATTTTTTTATTCATTTATACCATGGACTATTCATAAACAGATGGTTGCATCCATACTGTGTCTACACATGTCTATACTGTTGATGTATTGAAAAATTATTCCTGTATCAGAACAATTTAAGTCAGTTTTCTAGTTAGTTTTGACCTGAGTATGGGAATGCCTACCTCAGCGATGATATGTCTACATATATATATTTTTCATTGAATGTTTTTACAGGTTTCGACTGGGGTGTCCACAGGATGATCCTTGAAATGATAAAGTACTTCACTCTTCATACATGACAGACTCTATCTTCAACTATTACAAACTTCGCACTTTATGGGGCAATCTGTTGCATTGAAAATTATCACCTTGACATTTCGTTGTCCGTATGAGCTCATTATCACTCATAATTTCCTCCTTTGAAAGTCTAAAAACATAATTTCCTCATGTCAAGCCTTAAAAACAAGAGAAAAGCTCTCAAAAGTCTCTAAAACTTTGGTATCGCACTTTCTCTTTGTCTTACCTGCGGTCCCGCACCTAATGGTCATGTCTTCTGCGTACCTGACCACACTTTCTCTTTGTTAAGGGTGCAGACCCCTGTAAAAGATTAAAAGGGTGTAAGTAAACTCAAAAAGCTCACTTTCAGTCATTTCTAGAAGCCTCTGGAAGGAATCTTGTGGTGGCAAATCCGCTCTTTTCAGGTTCATGTATCCCATGCCTTAAGGAGCTAACCCCTTGATGTGAGGAGCTTATCCCTTTGAAGGAGGATTCTATCCCTTCATAGGTGGAACTGTAACCTCCTCTTTTGCACTATAAAAAGAGTTATAGGGTAGCCTCAAAGGGTTACAAACAACTAGACAATGGAGGAGTTGAAGCTTTAATGTTATTTGAGGTAAATTGCTATTGGAAATTAGACTCCTTTAGCTGAGATTTTATGAGGAAAGATTACATACCTGTATGTATCTCGGTTGGAAGAGTGCAAAGCTTGTCAGAGTAAAGGAAATTCCTGCTTTGGACCCCAAGAATACTTTTTCAACATCAAGGCTGAAAAGGTTGTAAGGTTCTTCTACTATTTCAAAGTTAATACAAATAAGTTTTTTTTTCTCAATAAGCTGTCAAATGATTGTTTATTTTATGGACTCCTTGATCACCATAATAGATATGATTTATAAATATATGCTATGCAGGTGCTATTTGATGTTTGTTTGTTTGTGATTGCAAATCTTCAAAGATAACTCTTTCAGGCGACTAAAGGACAGCTACTACAAACAAGCGTTGGATCAAGGTAGGATCGTAACGACTTTATAGCATTTACTTATAAATCGCGATATATCTAGAGAAAGATAGATTTAATTGTCTATTTGTTGCTAGACTATCTTCTGATACTAGGGAGATCGGTCTTGTCCGCAAGATCGATTTATTCGACCAACAATAAGCACAAAGACATACCATCTATAAACACATACATAGAGAGATCCCTCTCTGAGTCTAGGAAGGCCAGGTCCTTGGACTCCGAAGTGGTTTTGATGTGGTTCCCTGTAGAGTTTGTTCTTTCCAATCTTTCAAATCACAGGGAGCCAACAGTATATATCTAAAAACAATCATAAAATTCTAGGTGTTTATAGATGTGTCAAGCAATCATAAAATTTTAAAATCGCATTAAAACATATATTCAGTACACACCATTTTTCATTAATGTACATAGAAAAGCTACTTTCAGTTGATAGTAAACTGGAATTAAAAAACACGTACCACACATTTTGCATTAAAGAATGAATATTATAATTTTCTTAATAAATACATCTAAAACAAAATATTGCAACTTAAAAATTGCATTATATCAACTATTCTAGATACACATATGCACATTTTGCAATAATGACATTATGACAAATTGTACGAGAGAATTTATGAAATCGTTTAAGACCATATAATCTACATGTGTATGTGTACACATGTGTATAAATTACTCATGTGCATGTACCAAAACAATGTACATGTGCAAACACTTTTACATATAACATAAAATATACATATTATAATAATTGTAAAACTTAAGAATGCACAAAAAAAAAGGATAGTTCAATTTCTAGTTGAGTTTTGTAAGTTCTAAAATATGAATCCAAGGAGAAGAAATTGTTAGGCAGTTTGATAAAAAAAATTCTACTTGATTGGTTAGTCTCATGGCTTAGTGCAACGATGCACCATTGAACAACTTGTTCAGCTGAGACAAGTCGGTTTGCAGTGTGGTCCAATTGATATCTTTGAAGTGCTCGTTTTATACATGCCCCTACACCATCATGTTCTCCTTTTCCATGACCAGTATCAACACTATTACCGATGAAATAGGTAAATGCACTGGTACCTACTTTTGAGGTAGTAAGAAAAACACCCGATTTTGAAAAGTGGTGATGCAGAATCAATTTTTTTTTTTTTTGGAACATGTTTTTGACACTTTAATTTTTTTATTTTTTTTTTTATGTGATGTTTTTTATGTTGATTTTGAATAGTGGTGGTATATCATCACCAACGTTTTTTTAGAGGATTGATTTTGACACGATACATTTTCTAATGTCTTCTTCTTCCATGAGATGTTTATTTTCAAGTGCATTTATGTACTTGTGTTTTAAAAAGAAAAAAATATTTTTTTTAAAATAAAAATTTCTAATGATATCTTCACCTTTTCACATAGATAAAAAATCTAAAAAGGGTCAATATTATAAAGTTTATATTTTCTACATGTTTATGAATTGTTAATTAATTTTTCAATGCACATCAAATAATTGTCGCTAAAAAACCAATATTTTGAACCATATGACAAAAAAATACAAATTTTCAATATAAATAGAATGCAAAAAATACACTTTTAGAGACTTTTTGTTAAAAAAACATGTTAAATAAACTAATTTTTTGGGAAAATCTTAACAAAAAAACTTAAGAAAATAGCATTTTATTGAATTTTATGTCAAAAAATAATAATAATCACATGTTTTTTGCAAAAAATAAGGATTCTTCTCATAAAATATCAAAGTCTAAACATTACAAGTAAAATTGATTAATAGATCTCAAAAATGAGCTTTTTTTGCAAGCATAACTTAAATATCATCAACAATATCAACTAATACATGTTCAACATCATCTAGAACATCATTGATGGCTTCTTCCGCAACATTTTCTGCTTCATTTTGGTCGTAGTCATCTTCTAATGGATCTTTCATGTCCGCAAATCTTCCAAAGTGTCCCTTTCCAATTATTCCATATAATGGTGGTTGAGGTTCCTATGCTTTTTTTTCCACACGTGATTCATTAAAATCCCCTTTCCTCAAACCAACTTCTTGCTTCGCATCTTGAAGGAATTCAAGAGCGTTAATTCTTTGTTAAATAAATTTGCATTGCATTGGCTCTTTCTCAATGGCAATGCAATTCCTTCCTTTTGGTAGGAAACATGCTAGTGTTGTACCTAATCATCAAGCACAAAAGAAATAAGTAAGAAAATTAGTATGAAGACATAAAAAATAAAAAATAAAATATTTTAATTTAAATTTGTATAATAAAACTTACCTGAACCTGAGAATAAATCCAAAACCCAATCTCCTTCATTTGAACATAGATCTATAAGATAGTTAATTAATACTTGCGGTTTTTGATAAATGTTAACTATATCTCCTTTTGCATCTTTATCCTCATATGTGTTAGTTTTCTTACAACTGCATCATGAACCAATACTTGACTATGACTCTTCCCATCTACTCGATTCATAAGAATACGCTTATAGCTATCCTCTTTTGTCCAACATTCAACATGGATGAACTCACAATTATTTATAATAGGTTGATCTTCGGAAGAAACAATATTTGACTTATGCCTATAACATAACATAGTAAAAGTTCATTTAAATTGTACATAAATAAAAAAATTTAGCAGTAATCAAACATACAATTTCAAAGTCTTACCATGTAAGTTGCATCCTTGAGTTTGCTTTTCCCTTGAAGCTTGTTAATAACATTGCAAACTGTGTGTCTAAATGAAATGTCACAAATCGCCAAAGTGGTGATGTTGTCACTTCTTGAAAACCCGTAACCACTTTACTAAATTCTTGATAAGTATATGGTTCACTATCATATTCAATGTCTGGGAAATTGAAACCATGAGGAATATTTGCAATAAATAGGGCACATTCCCTTTTAGGTATTAGTGATGCAATGTCTTCACAATCACTTTGTATTATTTGATATTGGATACTGTCGAGCCCATTCCAAATGTAATGATTAAGAGTATGATCAAGTTCAACATTCATAAGACGCTTCTTTCTCATCTTTTCCAGCTTAATTTTTTCAATAAAGCTTTTGAAAGTATCTGGTACTCCATTTCCATCCTTCTTCAACACCTTTAATGACATAAAAATATATAAGTATAAGTAATAAAATAAAAATAGTTTAAATATGAATAAAATGAATGTATAAATCAACATACCTTATTGAATGCAATATAAAAATCTCTAAGTGTTGTTGTAGAACTTGCTTCTGGGCAGTGGCGCACAACGTCATCCTAACTGTCTTCATTCAACATTTTAAGCATATGTTCTTGTATTTTCATAAAAATATTCTGACTGAATAAATCAAGTTAAAAATGTTAATATAGTGACATGTATAATAAATTCTACCAACAACATTATGTTTTATTTAAAAGAAAATTATAATGAAAGGAAAATAAGAAATAATTCAAGAAACTTACTTTTGAAATTCTGCACACATTTCTTCTATTGATAATTCACCCGACTTCACACGGCCTAGTAATGATTTGACTAATTTCTCATCCTTCACACCTTGCATTGTTCTCCAAGGTGTGATAGTCATATCTTCTGGAAGTCGCTTCATTTCAGGACCTGTCTTACTGTTGGTACATATTATGGGTTTACTCTTTTTAACTTTCTGATTTTTTATGTAAATATTCTCCCACCGCTCAAAAATCTCATCAATCAAATCCCATATCTCCCCAGTTCTAAATTCCAACTGAAAAATGTTATCCATGCTTCTAAATATATTTGAATGCATTTTTCCATCTTTTGCTTTGATTTTTTCATCAATTTGGTAACTTGTTTCCATTAAACATTCCTTTCGAAATGTTAGACTAACTTGTCTCTTATCCCCACCACATTTTTCTATGAATTCATTATGAATCAATCTGACCCTTTGGATGAAAGTCATTTTCATTCTGTATTCATTATCTGCATTATGATCCCATGCCAATAACTTTGATTCTATTTCTGTTAAGCCAACGTAACGATGCATTTCACTGTTTGAAAAAGATAGTTATTGGGATTTTCCTCAATCAATTGTCTTTTAGCCTCTACCGAATGGTTCCCTCCAATTACATAATATTTATAATCAAAACATTTTGTCTTGTCAAATGCCTGTTTGTTGGGAATCTGACATGGATCAACAAGAACCACATAATCCACCACATGCGCATATGGATTGAACCTAAAGAATGTTTTCAGATTATGTACATGTAAGTGATGAGACTTTCTAATTTGATATTCAGATTTTACATGATATTCAGATTGTCCTTCATCTAGCCTGTAAAATTGGCTGACATTAAGCTCAAATGTTTGGCCACCAAGAATTAATTTATTCTTCCTCAACTCATATCGAATAGCATTTTGTTTTGTTTTAATAATGCCATCCTCTAACTCAGCACCTGGTGTTATGATTTCTCTACTTTCGTTAGAGCTTTCAGTTTGTTCTTCACTGTTGCTCATGACTTTTACAGGTTGACCAATATTTGATTTATTATTCTTATTGGTTAACATATCAGTTCTTTTATAAACAAGCTCTTCATCATTAGGTAAAAGAGGGACATCTTTGGCCATTTTTCTTTTTGGTGTCTAATTTGTTTTCTCATTTTGCACAACAGTTCTTATCTCCTCCTCACTAATTCTATCATAATTTTCAGTTTCATGTTCCACATATTAAAAAACAACATGTTTAGGTTTACTAGATTGACCCACCTTAGTGACTCTTGGTTGATCCCCTCTTTGTACTATTGCAATGTCACGAGCTATTGATCTTTGCTTCAATCTCATTTCCTCTGCTTTGTCTGTGTTGAAAGTGTTGATCACATTCATAACATTTGGCTCCATATAAAAAATACCTTAAGACTCGGAACAAAATCCTATGAAACAAAATAAAACATGTCAATGATCAATAATTTATAAAAAATTCAATGATCCTTATAATAATGCATAGCGGAAATAAAAATAAGCATACTTTCAATGTTATTTGCAATGTTGCTTGAGATTTCTTCCTAAAACTTTGTAGATATTTCATTTGTGTCATACTTGGCCTTTGTTAGACGATATCTAACCATGTCATGTTTATTAGCCTTATTTGCAAGAACATAAATAGTGTTTGTATTCGAGACCATACATATGTCTCGTACTCTGCCCATCAGATCATATGGTTCATTTAAGTCACTCATACCACAAACCAGATAGATATGTATAGCGGCCTTTGTTTCATTGTCTTCAAGATACCATGAGAAATCAATTTTATCTATTTCCTCAGCGTTCTTTCAATCAGAAATAAGCTTTAATGAACCTGGTGGGCCACTTGCTTGACTTTTATTAGTGTGTGCAACAATTTCCTTATTGTGTCCAGCAGTATCCATAGTGCATCCATCTGCAACTTTAGATTTGGGAGTTGTATCCATAGTGCATCAAGCTGCAACTTTAGATTTGGGAGTCGCTGCCCTAGGTGTAGAAACATTCATAGAAATTTTTTTTGATGCCATTTTCCTGATAAAAAGAAATATATATATATATATATATATATATATATATATATATATATATATATATATATATATATATATATATATATATATATATATATGGATTAATGAGAAAACAATTAATTAATTTTTTTTAAAATTTGCCAATATAAATTAAAATTTACCGAAAAATAATGTCTATAAAATAAATTAAAAAACAAAATATTAAAAATCATATTTAGATATATGTATATTCTACATAATATTTTTTTGAATACACTTTATAAAAAAATTAAAATTTGTTTTAAGTTGTATAAAACAATTTAAAAAATAAAATAAAAATTATTTTCAAACTTAAGTTTTTGTTTAATATTTAAAAAAAACACAAAAAAAATATTTACTATTTAACAAATGTTAAAATTATTATTATTTTTTTAAGCTAAAGAGTTTATTAAAAAAAGAATGTTAATTTTTGGTTTTAATTTTAATCGTGTTGTTTTATTAAATATACACTTAATCAATTATATTTTAAAATTTTAAATATAATAAATATAATTAAAACATATGTTAGAATTTAAATTTAAATTTAAAACTTATAATGTTTTATTATATTTTAAAATATCATTTCATTTTATAATTTTAAAATTTTATTCTACAATATTGAAACATACATATCTATTAAATTTTAAAAATTTAAATATAAAATAAATTTCAAATTTTAAAATTATTATATTGTTTATACTTATAACTATAAAATAAATTTTAAAATTAAAACTTTAATATAAAACCTTATATATATTTTAAAAATTTTTAAAATTTTATATTTAATATTTCAAAACTATATATATATATATATATATATATATATATAATTTATTTTTTATAAATTTTCTTTATATTTAAATTTAAAAAATAAATAAATAAAGAAGTTTTATTTTAGAAAACTGCTTAGGGGCAGAGGAGGGCGGGCAGCGATCACCATGGAGGGCTACCCAACTGAGGGCTGGAGGGCTAGCGCCATGTAGGGCTGCCTAGCTGGCCTCCGGCCCCCGGCGAGTGGCAAAATAATTTTTTTTTTTTTTAAACTACAAAAACGATAAAAACTATAAAAAGAATATTATATATATATGTGTGTGTGTGTGTGTGTGTGTATGTGTGTGTGAAAAAAATATGTTTCAAAATATAAACAAAGAAATATATGAAAAAATTAATTTTTTATTTTTTATTTTTTTTCAAGTAAAACAATTATAATAAAATTAATAATTGTTGTTTAATATAAAATATAATACTCCACAATTTAAATTTTAAAAATAAAAATTTAAAACAATAAAAGAAATAATTTAAATATATGTTTTAAAATATTAAAAAAAAAACAAATTTAAATTATAAATTACAATTAAAAATTAAAATTAAAATTAAAAAATAAAATAAAAATAAAAATTGTCGAATAAAAAACAAAAAAAAACAATTTAAATAATGAAACTACCAATATATTTATAATAAAAAAACAAATAAGTTTAATATAAACTAAAACTATCTATTCTCCTTTAAATAAAAAAATAAAATAAAATATCTAATAATATTTCTAAAAATAAATTTTCATGTTTTAAATTTAATTAATAATAATAATAATAATAATAATAATAATAAATCTCTTTTCAAGTTTTCCAGTTGCACTTTGAGAAAAAAATAAAAATAGAATAAATATAACTGTTTTTTTATGTGCATGGTTGTTTTTTGGTTTTTTATGTCTAGATGAACCTATAAACCTTAAAAAATAATAATAATAAATAAATAAAATAAAATAAAATCTAATTTTTTGTCCTAAAAACCCTAGAAATTTGAGTTTTTTTTTCCATTTTCTTCACTAAAAAAAATAAAAAACTTATGGTTTTCGAACCCAAAAACCCAAAAATAATCATTTTTTAAAACAAAACCCATAGAAAAAATAGATTTTCCCCAAAATCATCTTTAAATGGACAGAATAGAAAGAAAATTAACCTTTGAAATGAAAAAAACTCCTGTCACCAATGTGAACGCAACGCCTCCACAAAATTACCAATACCAACACAACGCCTCCAATGCGAATGCAATGCCTCTATTATCACAAAAATCATACCTAATTGGTTGTTGATCAGACAACTTCATTGTAACTATTTCAAACCAATCTTGTGACTGAGGCTTAGCCTCCTCAGTCTAAGAGGGCTCTCTCAAGGGTTAATGTTATTGAATAAAGATGTAGATAGATGGCTAACTCTAGGTTTTATGTATTGGTTTTATATGTTTGTAGGTTGAAAGAAAAAAACATTCTACCATTGGGCTATGGAGCCAGTGAATAGGGCTCTCAATAACAAAATCTTTCCTTGTAGAAGCTGAGGCTTTTATATACTTCAATAAAAGAGTAACACATTCAGGAAAATCCCAATAACTTGAGTTTCAGAAGAAATCAGAGCATGTGATACATGAGTTCTGAGTTATGAGACATCAAGGCATTGAAAGGAAACATTAAAAGAAAATCACCATAACTCAATACTTAAATGAAGTCAGAGCATGAATAACCATGAATTCTAAGTAATAAGCATTAAGATATTGAAGAAAACCTTTCAAAGATAGGACCTAAAACTCATTTGACCATAGTTTAATACTTAAAGGAAGTTAGAGCATGAACACCCATGAATTCTGAGTAATAAGCATTAAGACTATGTAAGGAAAACATTTCAAAGATAGGACATAAAACTCATTGAAATACACTAAGAATCTTAGTTCTATCAAGATGAAAACCTCTCTACATTACTGATCATAGTCCATTACATAAAGCAGCATTTTTTCTAAAAAGTCTCCAACCCTTTGCTAATTCAACCTAATGGCCTTTAATAGACCATTTACAACTTGAGATGATCTCATCTTAGGCTAGATAGATTGAATTTCTAACTCTTGACACCTTTCATAACCATAAAACATCAAATTTATGACAAACAGACACCTATCCTACTTGACAGTCCTATTTCAACTAGGACTCAAACTCTTCATTACTATCTTTAACAACCTTATCCTAACAACCTTATCTATTTGAAATTACATAATTTTCCAAGTGTATCATCACATGGTCGAATTTGGATGATGGGCTTCAGTTCTTCATGACCACTTTGCTGACCTCCACAAAAGCAGGAAACCAAACCCCATTTTTTAGGCATAAGATTATTTTCCTTCTTTGAACATTTTGACCATCATTTATACTTTATTTCGTGGGCCTTAGCTTTTGGAGATTATCTTAACATATCTCATCACTCATCCCTAGCCTCCAGCTGTCCAAAAACTGCTACAAAACTTGTTCAAAAGGTTGTAATTTATGGCGCTATGAAAACACAGCAGTTTCATAGCGCTCTTTGTAGCGCTGCCATTTCAACCTTCTTCCTTCAAAAACTTGGTTCTTTCCTTATGCAACATTTTAATCATCCTTCAATACATCTTCCATGACAATTACAGCTCTTAACTCTTCCTTTAACCCCTTGAAAACTAATCAAAAGGAGAAGAAAAGGCAGCTACAGCAGTTTCGTAGTGCTTTTCTGCTTTTTTACACTAGATGCGCTACGAAACTGCTGAGTATGCAGATTTTTCAAAAAATTTCCAAGTGAAACCCGTGTTTGCCTCAAAAACTCAAAACATAATCTTTCTTCATTTTTTACAATTCATACAACTGTAAACCCAATTCATTCTAACTTTCTTGAGACATTCATTCTTCATTTGCAATACATCCTTGCAGATTTTTCCTATTTTTTCCTGAAAAATAGGTCTTGGAAAAAAGCCTATATCTCCTAATCCCTGATGTATTTTGCGAAACTGAAGGAGGTTTTTGTATAAAATTATGTCATGAATAAAAACCTCTCTTGGTTTTTTGAAAAACGTCTCTTGATATCCAGAAACGGCATTTACAAAACATGTGTAAAATAGGAAAATTATGTTTTTGAAAATAGGGCTTCAATGAAATCCTTTTATAGCTCAATTGATAACACCTGTGAGAAAATTGAGAGAATTTTTTGTATCTAGGGTTGTGATGGAGACAAACCTCTTTCATAATTCCAAAACACTTTTTCATTTGGCCAGAAACTAAACTTGAAGTTGACTGCTAAACAGTCATGTACAAGACAGTTTCGTAACAGTAATTTCGTAGCACATTTTAATTCATCAATTTCTACCACCTCCTAATGAATTTGAAAAAACTGAGAGAGGTTTTTGCAGCTAGGTCTGTTATGAAGAAAAAAATATTTCATATTTCCAAAATTCATTTTTAGTTTCTTAGAAACTGCCTTTGAAGTTGAATTCTCAAAGTCAGAAAAAACAGAGTTTTGTTGTTTGCGCTACGAAACTATCAGCGCTTTCGTAGCGCAAAATGACTTTTTTGAACTAGTGGCGATACGAAAATGAGGTTTCTTGGCTAATTAACTAGTTTTGACATGAAACTTCTAGGAAATGACCCACAAATGAAAATGATGGATATTTTACATGAAGGGACTTCAAAGAAGACATTATCATAACCTAAGGATGGGCTTTAAAATATAAAAATCTAAAACCTACCCTTTATCAAATCCTAAATTGACTTCTAAACCCAATTTTGAACCATGACCAAAAACAAAATTGACATGATGATGTTTTGAAATTTTTTGGGTGATAACAGTGGCTCCACTTGGGATGGTGTGCCCCTGTGGTACACCAAAGAACCTATAGTTCCAGTGTCATCCATCTTCTTGGAAATAAAAACTCTGAAATTTATGAAAGCTTCGCTAAGCTCTTATGGCCTTCACCTCGGGCTCAAGCTTGATGATCACTATAGAATAACCAAATATGTACCTACTGAAAAGATGTTCAATCAACTTTTGAGCTTATTCACACACTCCTACCTAACCTAACAACTACAATTTCCATTTTTAACTCAAGAAACATGAAACTTCCAATGAAGCTAGTCATTGATATGATCTGACACTTGAACCTGTTGACTGCACTTGAACCAACAGTAATCATGATACTAAAATGACCAAGGCAACATAAAATGGATATGTTCCTCATAATGAAAATATATTTGAAAATCTGAACTGTAGAACTCTTCCATGTAGTCAGCTATAGGATCAAAGAATACATGATCTATTTGATGCTTCTCATGACATTCTATAGCTTTGGACAACTCATGTATGTTTTTCTCAGCCATACAAGATTTCAGTTGTGTGCTATCAAACTGCTATTCAAACTTATTTTCAAAAACAATGTATTCTTCCTCAATCACAAAAGAGAAAGGAATAAACCCCATCTCTTTGTGTTCTGGCATGAAAAGCTTTTGAAAAGAATGATCATGATCATGAATACTATATGATTGAATTTGACCTAGAAAAAATTCAATGTCTTTCTTAATGTTATTAGAAACTTCATCCAAAAATTGAATCTTATCTTTTGACTTGCATTCAAATGATTCTAGATAAGAAGACAAGGACAAAGAAAATTTTTCATCTACTTCCTCATCAATATGATCATCATTCCATTGTTTAAAGCCTTGAATTGAAGGAGATTCTGCCACCAACTCTGTTCTGTCTATCCCTTCTTCTAAAAATATAAGCCAAAAATCTGCAAATGAATTAATAGATCTGATAGGAAATCTTTCAATCCATTGTTTACATTTTCCTTGAAATGAATCATAGAACAATATGATGCAAACATCTTCATGTTGACTCTAAGAAGCTCAGTAAAGTCACAAAAATCTGATATATGCTTCAAATTCAAACTTAAATCTTCTCCATTGAATTTTGGACCATTCCTTAAAAAATATGCATCCTTTGGAAAATGATTTGGGAAACCATGAATTCCTGAAAAATCTATACATGCATACCTTGAAACAAGAATGACAACATCTGAGCTCTTCATATGTCTAGTGGAATCACCATGAACCTATGAATTTTGAATTCTTCAACAATGGAGTTTCCAAGGTAGTTGCAGCCTGGAACAGATTCTAAGCTCCTGCTACCTTCAAGAGTTCAACTTCATAATTTTTGGGAGATGTATATCTTCAAACTCCTTGGAAACGACACCAAAATGTTATCACCAAAATCGTACCTGATTGGCTGCTGATTAGACAAATTCAATGTAACTATTTCAAACCAATCTTGTGACTGAGGCTTAGCCTCCTCAATCTGAGAGGGCTCTCTCAAAGGTTGATGATATGAAATAAAGATGTAAATAGATGGCTACCTCTAGGTTTTATGTATTGGTTTTATATGTTTTTAGGTTGAAAAGATCAAAACTTACTACCATTGGGCTATGGAGTCAGTGAATAGGGCTCTCAATAACAAAATCTTTCCTTTTAGAAGCTGAGGCTTGTATATACTTCAATGAAAGAGTAATACATTCAGGAAAATCCCAATAACTTGAGTTTCATAAGAAATCAGAGCATGTGATACATGAGTTCTAAGTTATGAGACATCAAGGTATTGAAAAGGAAATATTAAAAGAAAATCACCATAACTCAATACTTAAAGGAAGTCAAAGAATGAATAACCATGAATTCTGAGTAATAAGCATTAAGATATTGAAGAAAACCTTTCAAAGATAGGACCTAAAACTCATTTTACCATAGTTTAATACTTAAAGGAAGTCAGAGCATGAACGTCCATGAATTCTGAGTAATAATCATTAAGACTATGGAAGGAAAACATTTCAAATACAGGACATAAAACCCATTTAAATACACTAAGAATCTCAGGTTTGTCAAGATGAAAACCTCTTTGCATTATTGATCACTGTCCATTACATAAAGCAACATTTTTGCTAAAAAGTCTCCAACCCTTTGCTAATTCGACCCAATGGCCTTTAATAGACCATTTACAACATTAGATGATCTCATCTTAGGCTAGATACATCAAATTTCTAACTCTTGACACCTTGCATAACCATAAAACATCAAATTTATGACAAACAGACACCTATCCTACTTGACAGTCCTATTTCAACTAGGACTCAAACTCTTCATTACTATCTTTAACAACCTTATCATAACAACCATATCTATTTGAAATTACATCATTTTCCAAGTGTATCATCACATGGTAGAATTTGGATGATGGGCTTCAGTTCTTCATGACCACTTTGCTAACCTCCACAAAAGTAGGAAACCAAACCCTGTTTTTTAGGCATAAGATTCTTTTCCTTCTTTGAACATTCTGACCATCATTTAAACTTTATTTCGTGGTCCTTGGCTATTGGAGATTATCTTAACATATCTCATCACTCATCCCTAACCTCCAAATATCCAAAAAACGCTGCAAAACTTGTTCAAAAGGCTATAATTTATGGCGCTACAAAAACACAGCAGTTTTGTAGCACCTTTTGTAGCGATGCCATTTCAACCTTCTTTCTTCAAAAACTTGGTTCTTTCCTTATGAAACATTTTAATCATCCTTCAATACATCTTCCATGAAAATTACAGCTCTTAACTCATCCTTTAACCCCTTGAAAACTGTTCAAAAGGAGCAGAAAAAGCAGCTACAACAGTTTTGTAGCACTTTTCTGCTTTTTTACACTAGATGCGCTATGAAACTGTTGAGTGTGCAAATTCTTCAAAAAATTTCCAAGTGAAAACCGTGTTTGCCTCCAAAAATCAAAACATAACCTTTCTTCAGTATTTACAATTCATACAAACTATAAACCCACTTCATTCTAACTTTCTTGAGGCATTCATTCGTCATTTGCAATACATCCTTGCAGGTTTTTCCTATTTTTTCTTGAAAAATAGGTCTTGTAACAGAGCCTATATCTCCTAATACCTAATGTAGTTTGAGAAACCGAAGGAGGTTTTTTTAGGCCATTATGTCTTGAATAAAAACCTCTCTTTTGTTTTTTGAAAAAAATCTCCTACTGTCCATAAACGACATTTGAAACACGTGTAAAACAGGAAAACTTTGTTTCTGAAAATAGGGCTTCAATGAAATACTTGTATCACTCAACTGATAACACCTGTGAGAAAAGTGAGAGAGGTTTATGTATCTAGGGTTGTGATGAAGACAAACCTCTTTCAGAATACCAAAATAATTTTTCATTTGTCCAGAAACTGAACTTGAAGTTGACTGCTAAACAGTCATGTACAGGACAATTTCGTAACAATAGTTTCATAGCGCATTTTAATTTATCAATTTATGCCACCTCCTTATGAATTTTATTAAATTGAGAGAGGTTTTTGTATTTAGGTCTATTATGAAGAAAAACCTCTTTCACGTTTCCAAAATTCATTTTCAGTTGCTCAAAAACCGCCTTTGAAGTTGACTTATCAAAGTCAGAAAAACAGAGTTTTGTTGTTTGCGCTATGAAACTATTAGCACTTTCGTAGTGCAAAGTGAATTTTTTGAACTAGTGGCATTACGAAAAAAAAGTTTCTTGGCTAACTGGATGGTTTTGACACGAAACTTTTAGGAAATGACCCACAAATGAAAATGATGGATATTTGACATGAAGGGACTTCAAAGAAGACTTTATCATAACCTAAGGATGGGCTTCAAAATATAAAAATCTAAAACCTACCCTTGATCAAATCCTAAATTGACTTCTAAGCCCAATTTTGAACCATGACCAAAAAAAAATTTGACACAATGATGTTTTGAAATTTTTTGGGTGATAACAACCTCCACGAAGTTACCAATGCCAACGCAACACCTCCAGAAAATTGCTCCAACAAAAACTAGAAAACTTGATGTGATGTGATGAATAGAAACAATGATTCTTATTATATAGCGAATATTGTGTGATGGGTTTACTGTTTAACGAATGTAGGATTAAAATTTAAAATTTAAAATATTTACATGTAGTTAATTATAGTTAAAATACTTAATATTTTCATGTAGTTATCATAGTTAATATTTTATTTAATATTTACATGTACTCAATGTTAAATCATTCAAATATAAACTGGGATTAAAATTTAAAATTTAAAATATTTACATGTTGTTAATTATAGTTAAAATAGTTAATATTTGCATGTAGTTATCATAGTTAATATTTTAGTTAATATTTACATGTAGTTCATTATAGTTAACATAGTTAATATTTTCATGTAGTTATTATTGTTAATATTTACATGTAGTCAATCTTAAATCATTCAAATAAGAAAATTATTTTAGTTTGGAAGACATGCATGAAAGGAATCTTTTGTGGATATTTTGAATAGAAAGTATGGTGAAATATTTCAAGACCAACAGTTTATCAAGAAATTTTGAAATATAGTTTAGACGAATATAATGTAGGTTTAAAATTTAAAATTTAAAATATTTACATGTAGTTAATTATAGTTAATATAGTTAATATTTGCATGTAGTTATTATAGTAATATTATAGTTAATATTTACATGTAGACAATGTTAAATCATTAAAATAACAACATTATTTTAGTTTGGAAGGCATGCATGATAGAAATATATTGTGGATATTTTGAATAGAAATATCGGTAAAATATTTCAACAAAAACAGTTTATTAAATGTTTTTAAATACATTTTTTGACAAATATTTTGTACGAAATATTTGAAACGAAAATTTTGGAGGGAAAGTTTTTCGCAAAATTTTTTGAGGGGGAAATTTGGAAGGAAATTTTCAGTCTTTAAGCTATATATTGTATTTGGGAGAGGCATTTGTATCATTCAAGATATTCTTGTTGAAAGCCATGGGTTCTTCTGATAGCGAAGTTTTTCTTTGTACAACATCAACATCTTCATCATGCAACAACTCTATTCAGATTGATGAATATAACATGCGTTTTTTCACCATGAATAGAGAGTCAAAAAATTGACTTGGTCATAATCCTAATGATGATGAGAACATAATTGATGAGGTGTAGCAAAATGAAATTTCTATAAATCGAGATT
The DNA here is from genome assembly GCA_034641835.2 of Pinus albicaulis. Lineage (NCBI taxonomy): Eukaryota > Viridiplantae > Streptophyta > Pinopsida > Pinales > Pinaceae > Pinus > Pinus albicaulis. The sequence goes on from CM076569.1 coordinate 498,598,858, forward strand.
CAGTTATTCCACTTACTTTTAATCCTAAGGATTATGAAAGCAACAATGATGAAGGGCATGATGAAGAATTTCTAGAGTCAAAATTTTCACTTCATCCTAATCCTAAGGATTATGAGGGCACCACTGATGAAGGGGGAGATGAAGAATATCCACTTCATCCTAAGCCTAAGGATTATGCGAGCACCACAGATGAAGAGGGGAATGAAGAATTTGTAGATTCAAAATATCCACTTCATCCTAATCCTAAGGATTATGCCAACACCACTCATGAAGAGGGGAATGAAGAATTTCCAGAGTCGAAATTTCCACTTCGTCCTAATCCTAAGGATTATTCCAGCACCACTGATGAATAGGGGAATGTTGAATTTGCAACATCAAAATATCCACTATGTCTGAATCCTAAGGATTATGCCAGCACCACTGATGAAGAGGGGGATGAAAAAATTCAACAGTCAAAATATCCACTTCATCCTAATCGTAAGGATTATGCCAGCACCACTGATGAAGAGAGGAATCTTAAAATTCCAGAGTCAAAACATCCACTTCATCCCAATCCTAAGGATTATGGCAGCACCACTGATGAAGAGGGAAATGAAAATTTGCAGCGTCAAAATATCCACTCTGTCCCAATCCTAAGGATTATGTGAGCACCATTGATGAAGAATGGGATGAAAAAATTCCAGAGTCAAAATATCCACTTTTTCCTAATCCTAAGGATTATGCGAGCACCACAGATGAAGAGGGGAATGAAGAATTTGCAGAGTCAAAATATGCACTTCGTCTTAATCCTAAGGATGATGCCAGCACCATTGATGAAGAGGGTAATGAAGAATTTGTAGCGTCAAAATATTCACTTCATCGTAATCCTAAGGATTATGTTAGCACCACTGATGAAGAGGGGGATGAATTTCCAGAGTCAAAATTTTCACTTCATCCTAATCGTAACAATTATAATATCACCACTGATGAAGGGGGGGGATGAAGAATTTCCAATAAATATGGATTCATGGCATCCACTTATTCCTAATCCTAAGGATTATGAGAGAACCAGTGAGGAAGGGGAGGTTCAGGATGAAGAAATTCTAGTGAATACAGATTCAAAGGTTCCACGTAGGCCTAATCCCAAGGATTATGAGACCACCACTGAGGAAGGGGAGGATGAAAAGTTTCTTACAAATGATAATTTTAGAGGCACAGATCTAAATAATGCATTTTTTCTAAGTGATCATTTAAAAGACACTCATGGTGATGAAGAATTGAATCTTCCCAGGGAAGAATTTGAAAGCATGGATCAAGATGGTGAAGAATTTTGTTTGAGTTGGGGTTACAAAAGTGCAGATGATCCATGTGAAATGTTTTTTTCAAGTGATGATGGTGTTAGACTCCTATACCAATAGGTGTCATTTTTCATGATTGTCTTGATTGAACTATGGAATATGTTCAAACCTTTTTCTTGGACAAAGGTGTTCCATATTCTTGAAAAACCAAAAAATCAAAAAATTTAAAAAATGTAAAGAGGGTATACCCTAAAAGAAAAATCAAAGGGTAAGAAAAATAAATTGGTCAAAAAAGTGAAAGAAATGAACTCCAGACAAAAAATAGACCAAGGAAAGTGTGCAAATCCAAATGCCACTGCTATTTCATTTTTGTAATAAAACAATTGTGTGCAGCTTGTCAAACTTTGCCACAATTCATGAATAAGTCAAACTGTTTAAACTTGACTTATATAACAAGGCATGTTATAGAATAAAAATAAATATCTCCATTATGAACCCAATGCAGATAAAATGAAGTAAAATGAAAGGTTATTAAAGATTATATGATTTAATCTGACATGGATGTAATAAAAGGGTAGAATTAGATAGATTTGCCTTGTAAAAGAAAAAAGTTGAAAAAGGGTTTGCAAGTCTAAATGCCTAATCATCATAAAATGGTACAATGTATTAAGTAGATAGGGTAAATTGATAGTGCGCAAAGTGTTATACAGTGAATAAATCTTTCTACATGTTTTGATCATACACTTCATCACAAAGTACTAAGCGAAATATGGAAAATCTGCAATAAACAAAGTCAAGAAATAAAACAACATATCACTTACATAAGTTTTTACTTTTTACAAAGTACTAAGTGTTGGGGGAGATCAAAGGGCTCAAGCATTTCTTGACTTACGGAGGCAGACCCACTGACTGTGATCAAAAGACCCTGAAGTGCCGAGACGATTCATCATTATAATCATCCATCTTTAACCTTGTCCTAAGTAAAATCCCATTTTACTTAGGAACATCATGCAAAATTCCATAAAAATCCCTCATCATAACTTGCTATTCTAAGTTTAAGTGTTGAAGATAAGATATTGCAAATTACTTCAAAAGTTTTCACTTTCTTAGATGTGCAAAAATATTTTGAGTTTCCTTGTCCTTTGCCATATTTACATTTAACTCTATTTTTACTAAATCCCTAGTAAAATACCCTATCCTAAGTATATAACTCCCTTTTTATAAATAACCCAAAAAACCCCTCTATTATATAGTTTAACCAAAGTAATTATTTCCCCGTGCATTCAAAAGAAAACCCACTATATAAGCCCTTTGGTTAAATTATACCTTTATACAATAATCCCGCCCCTATGGTAAATTAATTGTATTAATTAATTTATCATATAATAAAACATATATGAAAAAATAAAACTTTAGACATACAATATGTGCGTTTAAACCCAAAAATATAAAACCCGAAGTTTTATTTACGAAACTTTGAGTAATTTCCGCGCCAACGTGGCTCATCCACCTGGCATCCCACCCGATACTACCCGCGCCCAGCAAAACCCCGCCACGACTCCCTTTTTTCTATATAAATACGGGATTAGTTAATTATCTGAATTAACTAATAACCTTACCCTCCGCCTATTAGACGCCTCCCGGGGTGATTAGATTAAACTTTAATTGTTTTAAAACCCGACGGGCCCACACCTGAATCCTCCGCTTATTCCCCATCACTTCAACCGTCGGATCACCCCTCCGCAGATCAACGATCCACGTAAACCCCGCTACCCATCCTTTGTAAGAACTTTAACGAGCGGGGAACGGGTGGTATTTGAACAGTTCACCGTCCACGTGGCGATCACTTTGTGGAATCGCTGCCCTCCCGACTAATACCACCCTCGTCCAAAAAGCGGTGCGGGGTTACCGCTTACCACTTACCTCCCGACCTTTGCTCACGTCAGCCTGTACGTTGATGACGTCACACCTCGGAAAACTAAAAAACCCTTTTAACTTGTAAATAAAGCCATTTTTCGTGTTTTTCCCGTTATTTTCGTTATTGAAAGCAACTGTGCTCTCTGCTACGGTTTTCGAATTTTCATTGAAATCCACTGTTCCATTCGACTTCGCTCCAGAATTCCGCCGGAACTGTGTTCGAGCATCATCTTGCCACCACCTGATACCTGTTAAAACCCAGTTTGCTTCCAAGAACAGGTATTTCTTCTATTGTGCTCCGAACTTGAAAAGAAACTCTGTGTTCCTTGTTTTTCCGCTGGATTAGTGATTAAATCTTATCACTGAGATCATTCTCTGAGGTTTAAAACTGTGAAATTGTTCCCCCAAACCTGCTACGTTGCCAATTTCCCTCATTAAAACTAAAATCGCGCCCGGTCCATGAAGAAAACCCAGAAACTGCCATTTTGAACACACAAGAACCAAAATGGGAGTTTCTGTAGCCTTGAATGATGCTCCATTTTGAACCTGGTTAAAACCTCACTCCCTTGTCCATTGAGAAATTACTTGAAAAATCTACTCAGTTGTCCCCTGAAGAGGTGACCAGAAGATCACATCCTTGGATAAACAGTCTTAATACTAGTCATAAGATTTGTTTACTCCAATATTGTTATCAAATCTATTCAAACAGAGGTTAGAAAGCATAACAGCTAAAGAGTATCAGTGGTTAAAGTGTATCAGGTAAAAGTCAGTGAAAGTTAAAATGAAGTTACAGAGCAATCAAAGGTAAACAGTAAAAGTAAATACAGAAGGCAGTAAAATGGTAAAAAGATATGAGAATACTTTCACCAATAGTGAGGTTTGTCTAAAGTGAAAGTAAAACAGTCAAAAGAGCAAGAAAGTAAAAAGATGAAAAAACATAACAAGAAGGAACATTTTTGCAAAAATTGCATATTTTAGTCATAGTTTTGCAGAAACTATTGTGATCAATCCAGGATGAATTTTACAAAAATAAAGGAGGTTTATGTTCTTAATAGGGCCATCTACAAAAACCTCTCTCACGTTTCTAACAACCATTATGGTTTTGGAAATATTAAACAATGTTGGAAAGCACTTTTTGCAGAAAATTCCAGTTTAAGTCATCATTTTGCAGAGAGGATTGTGGCCAATCCAAAATACTTCATACAAAACGGAAGGAGGTTTTTGTTCCTAAGAGACCCATATACAAACACCTATCTCAGTTTTTGCACAATGATTTTATAATGAGAGATACATGCGCATCTTTACAGGCCATTCTTCAGACTCTGTAAAACTCTGTTTTACACATATGTTTTACAGAGACTATTATGCACATCTGGAGAGGCATTTTGGGAAACTGAAAGAGGTTTATCTCACCAACATATTTATCTACAATAACCTCTTTCACTTTTTACGTATCTATTACGTATTGAGAAATAAAAAGATATCATTGGACCCCAATTTTGCAGAATTGTTGGAGCAGAATGCACAAAGAAAGGAAGCAGTTAGTGACTTGGATGCCTCATCATCAACTAAGAGTTGGATCAAATTAGAATTCTCCTCTTTGTCATCACCTATCCATACAAAATAGTGCCAAATAGATGCATTAGTTTGAGTGTCCTTTAATTAAGTTCTATTTATGTAAATAGTTGGAGAGATTTGTGAACCAATTTTGATATTTGTTTCAAGATATTTTAGTTTAGAATTTGTATAAATACTCCACTCTTGGAAGCATTTGAGGGTGGATTCTATTACTCTGCTGTAACATTGAGATTTTCGGAATAAAATCATTTTGGAGAAATTTTTCGTGGCTTACTGGATGACGATTTAAAGCACTGGACTTGTTGCAGGATTCATGTGTTGGACTACAGTTCAATAAGTTTTTCTACCCTTTGTCTGAAGTTTTATATTAGTTTATAATATCATTATGTCCATTTCTGAATAATTTACATAAAGGATTGAATCAGAATTTACTTAATTGTACTCTGATTTCAGATGTAATTGTTCTTAATGTTTTCCTCTAAATTGGTTATAAGCATGAATTCTTAAATGCTCTTGCTTTGCTAATTTAAACATTGTTGATTACTATAATAAAGAATTCTTCATTGCTCTTTGTTTGTAGTCATCTCATTTCTTTCTTTTGAACATGGTGAAAGATTCTTATCTGCCTTTCATCCCTTCAAGATCATCCCATCCACTTTAAATTTTAAGGATTGTTCTCTGTCTAGCTATCTTGCCCTGTAATACCATCTTGTGTTTAGAATAGAAATCCAGTAAAGCCATCCTTTGACTCCATAGCCCAATGGACTGAAAGCTCTCAACCTTGCCCTTAGTTTGTGGATTCCACCATTTTCCAAAACAAACTTTGAATCTATAACTAGCCTAAAACCTTTCAAGAACAAAGATAAATCATAAAGAGAGAGCCCTCTCTGGATGCATATTGGCTAGATTCTGCATCTAAAAGGTTGGTTTGTGGTTACCTCGGGTATACTTTCCTCTTACACAACTTCTGGGAAAACCTGAGTGATAACATAGTGGCGACCATACTGGGGATCTGAATCATTTTATTGATACTATTGTTTGATTTATAAGCTATAGACAGAGTCTGAAGATCAGCCAAGTAGCCTTTGAAATGCTTTTGCTCTGCAACTGCATAGTAAACAAATGTTGCTTCAGTCTATCTCTGGTTTAGCTTATAAACTGAACTTTGGATTCAAAACATTCAATCAGACTCTCTAGTTTAATAAATCTTTGAGAAAATTTTAATTAAAAATCTTAAATTTCTTAAAGAAATCATAGAAGTTGTTTTGAAAATTCATAAAATACTCAAAATTTGGTTTCCTGAAGAACTAACTTTTTTTTCAGAATTGTTTTACAGGTTTAGATCTGATCTATGATGGTGGACAGGGATCAGACACACAAAGGTTAAAATCATCCACCTGGCGACTCCAAATCAATTTCACAATCAAGACTCCACTGGAGGAATGAACCTCAAAGGACAATATGGAAAGATCGGGCTTTCAACTTGGATCTTAATCCAAGACATTATGTTCTTTCTCATTAAGAAATTTTTTCAATGTATATTGTATTTTATAGAAGATCTTAGATTAGTTTTTAGTTATTTTCCTTTGAAGTTTGTAATTAATAATTCTCCTAATCTCTTTGAGCGGCTTTCTTATGAATCTAATGATGATCATTTTCCAATTAAGAAGCCTCAAATAATCAAGACTGATCTTACAATCCCTGTACATATCCCTGTGCCATATAAAGTTCCAGATAGATATAAGCCCCTTATTCTACCTCCTTTACTCCATGATTTTCCTGAAAAATACTACAAGTATTTTCCTAGATTTGAGGGAGAGAATGGTATCACTGCCCAAGAACATATTCAAGGTTTTGAGAATTATTTGGATTTATTTGAGATTGATGAAGATGATGTTAAAATCAGACTTTTTACTCTTTCTTTGCAAAATAGAATAAAGAGTTGGTTCAAAAATCTGCCTAATGCTAGCATTTCAAATTTCCAACAGTTTATCAAACTTTTCCTTGATAGATGGATAATAAAAGTTAATCATTTTGTGATCATGGAAGAATATAATCAATTAAAAAGACATCCAAATGAAACGATACAACAATTTTCTGACAGATTTAATCAAGTTTATTATTCAATGCCAGAAAATATTAGACCTCCTCATGATTCGGCTCTCTTGCATTATCCAAGTGCCTTTGATTCAGAAATAGAATTTCGGTTAAGAGAAAGAGATCCAAAAACACTTGTACAGATGCAAAATATTGCAGTTGATGTGGAAGTTAATCTCCAAATCAAACAGGAAAAGTTGAAAGTAGAAGAAGAGGAAAAGAAAAACATTGCAGAAGTAAAACTCAACTTTTTGGTAAGAAAACTAGATGAAATAACACAGGAGATCACTATGAAAGAAGAATTTTTTATTCAAAATCACCATGAAGAAATAGAAGAGATTGATAGCCATGAACAAATTGCTCTTATTTCAAATTATCATAGATCAGAAAATGAATTTACAAATCAATATGAGGAAGAGGAATCTGCTGATCTAATGTGTATGTTTGATGACATTCCTTCTTTTGATTATTTGCCTAAGTATGATCATTATGATGATAGTTATGTTCTCCAAACTCAAGCTAACTTTACAGAGCAATCAAAAGCTAGTTTGTGGGATGAAGAAACTCAGTTTCAGCAGATTGAAGACATTGATCGGCCAATACAGATGAACCATGAAAATGAGGAAGAAAAAGCAGAAAATGTGGAAATAAGTGAAGGTTCTTTACCTCTTTGTTTTGCTTCATTTCAGTTCATTAGAGACAACTTTCATACCATCAATAATCAGCAATCTTTAGGAATTGTGATTGACAACAAAGAAGATAATGAAACTATTGATCAAGTTTTTTTAGTTTCACAATTGCAGTTACATGTTCCCATTGAAATAAATGATCAAATGACACAAGAAAGTTCCATACCACTATGTTTTGAACCATTTCAGCTTTTAAAGGAAATGTGGTATAACATATTTAAAGAAAAGAATGGGAAACTTGTTGAAGTTTATGAAGTCCCATGGAATTTTATGTCATAGGTTCCAACAATTTTCCCAAGATTTTCAGGATCCAATAGCAGATATGTTGAATATTGAAGGCATTCAAAGCATTCCTCTATTAACTAACTATGATTTTCGGAATCAAGATGATAAAGGATTCAACACTCAAACATTACAGTCAGTAGGAATATCATCACAAATCTTATCTGAAAGTTTACAGGGAGATAAAGATGAAAATAGCATTTCATATTCATGGTATGGAGGCCATCCAGAATAGATGTACAGTTGTTCAGATCAGTTAAACATCAGTGTATATATTTTGGAAGATCCTTTTGTACAGTTTCTAGAGTCAACAAAGGAAATCAAGTGTTTCCTTATCCTCTCATTTGTTGACAAGTTTCTAATAGGTTACAGAAGTACAATTTTGATAATCAACAAGAAAATGCAACAAAATCTATCAAAGTACATAATGCTTGAATGGTTGCATTGGCTATTTCATTTTACCTAACTAGCAGTTGAACAGTAGATTGAGTAGGTAGATGAGTGCTAATAAGCTCAGAATTTTGAGCAATTTTTTTTTAGTTTTCAATTTACAAATAGTTTTTCATTAAGTTGGTTTGAAAATTTTTGTGTGTTGTTTTAAGTTTCAAGATTAGATTTCAGGTTGCAGAAAAAGGACTATATTCAATTCAAGATTTTCAGCCACAGCTAATGCATCAGTTTTGATTGGATGGTGACTTCTTGAAGTTGAAGCCCGAAGTGAAGGCCCTAAGCTTCAAAAGTTTCACTATCATATGTACAATAAAGCTACCAGAAGAAGAAGATTACATAGTTCAGTTTGAAGACATTTTGAGGCATCTGACCTGCTATTCTTGACTTTCCACAAGGAAAAGCCATCCCCAAGTGGAGCCAGTGTTAGTCTCCTATACCAATAGGTGTCATTTTTCATGATTGTCTTGATTGAACTATGGAATATGTTCAAACCTTTTCTTGAGCAAAGGTGTTCCATATTCTTGAAAAACCAAAAAATCAAAAAATTTAAAAAATGTAAAGAGGGTATACCCTAAAAGAAAAATCAAAGGGTAAGAAAAATAAATTGGTCAAAAAAGTGAAAGAAATGAACCCCAGACAAAAAATAGACCAAGGAAAGTGTGCAAATCCAAATGCCACTGCTTCATGTTCTGTAATAAAGCAATTGTGTGCAGCTTGTCAAACTTTTGCCACAACTTGTGAAGAGTCAAACTGTTTAAACTTGACTTTACTCATATTTCAATTTCATGTTATAGAATAGAGAATAAATATCCACCAAACAAATTTAATCTCAAGATAAGCAGATATACATAGAGTTATTAAAAAGTGCTCAACAAGCTTAATCTGAGCTCCTGGATGTAATAAGGGTAGAATTAGATAGATTTGCCTTGTAAAAATAAAAGATTGAAAAGGGTTTGCAAGTCTAAATGCACCCTAATAAAGAAGAGAAAATGGTAGTGTCAAGTAGATAGGGTAGGTAGATGGTGCTGCAAAGTGTTATCAGATGAATGATGCTGTTACATGTTTTTGATCCTTTACTTTCATCACAAGTACTAAAACAGGAAATATACTGGAAAATCACAGCAAACAATGTCAAAATCATTAACTTCCCTCATCACTTTCCCCTCAAAAGTTTTACTAATTTCCCCAAAAAGTACTAAGGAATTTGGAGATCAAAGGGGCTCAAGGCATTTCCTTGACTTCTGGAGGGACCGGACCCTCGGCCTAATGATCAAAAAGACCTAAGTATTTGAGATAATTCATCATTATAATCATCCATCTTTAACCTTGTCCTAAGTAAAATCTCATTTTACTTAGGAAAATCATGCAAAATTCCATAAAAATCCCTCATCATAACTTGCTATTCTAAGTTTAAGTATTGAAGATAAGATACTGCAATTTACTTCAAAAGTTCTCACTTTCTTAGATGTGCAAAATATTTTGAGTTTCCTTGTCCCTCGCCATATTTACATTTAACTCTATTTACTAAATCCCTAGTAAAATACCCTATCCTAAGTATATAACTCCCTTTTTATAAATAACCCAAAACCCCCTCTATTATATAGTTTAACCAAAGTAATTATTTTCCCGTGTATTCAAAAGAAAACCCACTATATAAGCCCTTTGGTTAAATTATACCTTTATATAATAATCCCGCCCCTATGGTAAATTAATCGTATTCTGATTTATCATATAATAAAACATATATGAAAATAAAACTTTAGACATACAATATGTATGTTTAAACCCAAAAATACAAAACCCGAAGTTTTATTTTAAAACCCGCTACCCAACGTGGCTCACCCACCTGGGCACCGACGCAAACATTTAAACACCCGCGCCCAACAAAACTCCACCAACAAACTCCCGCCACGACTCCCTTTGTATATAAATACGGGATTAATTAGTCATCAGGACTAATTATTAACCTTTTTCCGCCTATTAGATATTCCCCGGAGTGATTAAATAATGTTAAAAAATGTTAAAGGTCCGACGGGCCCACACCTGAAACCTCCGCTTATTCCCCCATCACTTCAACCGTCGGATCAACCCTCCGCAGATCAACGATCCACGTGAACCCCGCTACCCATCCTTTGTGAGAACTTTAACGAGCGGGAAATGGGTGGTATTTGAACAGTTCACCTTCCACGTGGCGATCACTTTGTGGAATCGCTGCCCTCCCGAATAATACCACCCTCAACCAAAAGCGGTGCGGGGTTACCGCTTACCACTTACCGCCCGACCTTCGCTCACGTCAGCCCGTACGTCGATGACGTCACTCCTCGGAAAAATAAAAAACCCTTTTAACTTGTAAATAAAGCCATTTTTCCGTGTTTTTCTGTTATTGAAAACGACAGCGCTCCCTGCTACGATTTTCGAAATTTCTACTGAAATTGACTGATTCACTCCAAGATTTCGCTGCACCCGTGTTCAAGTACATTCCCGCCATCACCTGTTACCTGTTAAGAACCAGCCTTCTTCTAAAAAACAGGTATTTATCCTTTTCCGCTCCGACTGCAAGTAAAACTCAGTTTTCTTGGTTTTTCGCCGAATTAGTGTTTAAATCATATTCCTAAGATCATTCCCTGAGTTTTTAAACTGTCAATTGTTCCCCCGAACCTGCAATTGTGCCAATTTCCCTCATTAAAACTGAAATCACGACATTTCTGTGAAGAAAACCCAGAAACTGCCATTTTGAACACAGAAGAACCAAAATGGGAGTTCCTATAGCCTTGAATGATGCTCCATTTTGAACCTGGTTAAAACCTCACTCCCTTGTCCATTGGGGAATTGCTTGAAAAATCTACTTAGTTATCCCCTGAAGAGGTGACCAGAAGATCACATCCTTGGATAAACAGTCTTAATACTAGTCATAAGACTTGTTTACTCCAATATTGTTATCAAATCTATTCAAACAGAGGTTAGAAAGCATAACAACTAAAGAGTATCAGTGGTTAAAGTGTATCAGGTAAAAGTCAGTGAAAGTTAAAATGAAGTTACAGAGCAGTCAAAGGTAAACAGTAAAAGTAAATACAGAAGGCAGTAAAATGGTAAAAAGAGATGATAATACTTTCACCAATAGTGATTTTTGTCTAAAGTGAAAGTAAAACAGTCAAAAGAGCAAGAAAGTAAAAAGATGAAAAAACATAACAAAAAGGAACATTTTTGCAGAAATTGCATATTTTAGTCATAGTTTTGCAGAAAATATTGTGGCCAATCAAAAATACTTCATACAAAACTGAAGGAGTTTTTTGTTCCTAAGAGACCCATCTACAAAAACCTATCTCAGTTTTTTCACAGTGGTTTTATAATGAGAGATACATGTGCATCTTTACAGGCCATTTTTCAGACTCTGTAAAACTCTGTTTTACACATATGTTTTACAGAGACTATTATGCATAGCTGGAGAGGAATTTTTGGAAACTGAAAGAGGTGTATCTCACCAAAATATTTATCTACAATAACCTCTTTCACTTTTTACATATCTATTACGGATTGAGAAATACAAAGACATCATTGGACCCCAAGTTTGCAGAATTGTTGGAGCAGATTGCACAAACAAAGGAAACAGTTAGTGACTTGGATGCCTCATCATCAACTAAGAGTTGGATCAAATTCGAATTCTCCTCTTTGTCATCACCTATCCATACAAAATAGTGCCAAATAGATGCATTAGTTTGAGTGTCTTTTACTTAAGTTCTATTTATGTAAAATAGTTGGAGAGATTTGTGAACCAATTTTGATATTTTTTTTAAGATATTTTAGTTTAGAATTTACAACACTTCCACCTTGGAAGCCTTTGAGGTGGATTCGACATCATCAGAACATTGAGATTAATAAAAGCATTTTGGAGAAATTTATTCGTAGCCATCGATGACGCATTTGAAGTTCGGTGACTTTTTATAGATTCATGTTGGACCCACTAACAAGTTTTTTCTACCCTTTGTCTTAAGTTTACATCAGTTTATAAAATCATTATGTCCATTTCTGAATAATTTACATAAAAGATTGAATCAGAATTTACTTAATAGTACTCTGATTTTAGATGTGATTGTTCTTAATGTTTTTCTCTAAATTGGTTATAAGCATGAATTCTTAAATGCTCTTGCTTTGCTAATTTAAACATTGTTGATTACTATAATAAAGAATTCTTCATTGCTCTTTGTTTGTAGTCATCTCATTTCTTTATTTTGAACATGGTGAAAGATTCTTAGATGCCTTTCATCCCTTCAAAATCATCCCATCCACTCTAAATTTTTAAGGATTGTTCTCTGTCTAGCTATCTTGTCCTGTAAAGCCATCTTGTGCGTAGAATAGAAATCCAGTAAAGCCATCCTTTGACTCCATAGCCCAATGGACTGAAAACCCTCAACCTTGCCCTTAGTTTGTGGATTCCACCATTTTTCCAAACAAACTTTTGGATCTATAACTAGCCTAAAACCTTCTAAGAACAAAAATAAATTATAAAGAGAGAGCCCTCTCTGGATGCAGATTGGCTAGATTCTGCATCTAAAAGGTTGGTTTGTGGTTACCTCGGGTATACTTTCCTCTTACACAACTTCTAGGAAAACCTGAGTGATAACAGATGGTTATGAAAATTTTCCAAGCAATGATGTTGATGAATTTCTTAACTGTGTTGAGAATGATGATACTGGGGATAATATTCCTCCTAATGGTGATGAACATTAGCGGAATTTTGAGGCCTAAAATGGGCCTCCTAAGGAAATTATAAAATAATAGTGGAAATAATAATAAAATATTTGATGACATCATCAAATTTTAGAGGGAAAAAAGAAAAAACTACTTTTTCAACTCATATTTTGAACTTATCTCCCAAAGTTTTGACTCTAATTTCGAGTGGGAGTACTCGTTTGATGAAAAATTTAATTCCTCATCTAAGGAGTACACATGTTTCATACTAACGATGGACCCTGCTACATGAAAAATGAGAAATACATGAAAAACATGATTGCAATCACATTTTTTCGTGTATTTCTCATTTTTCTCATAGCAGGGTCCATCGAAAGTATGCAACATGGGTACTCCTTGGATGAAGAATTAAATTTTGCATCCAACGAGTACTCTTGCTCGAAATTTGAGTAAAAACTTTGGGAGATAAGTTGAAAATACGAGTTGAAAAAATAGTTTTATTATTTTTAATACTTTTACCCTTTTACTTAAAAAATGGTGAATCATTCCTCGTGGTTGACATCATCATCTTGAATCCTATTGGTTCTTATAAAGTTTATTTTGGCTGTACATTTTTCTTAGGAGGCCCATTTTAAACCTCAAAATTCCACTAATGACTGCTTCTACAAAGGATGATGGAATGATGAAGCCATTGCAAGCAAATATTGTAACTAGGAGTAGGAGTAGACCTTTTCATATCAATCCAAAACATTCCAATTATACAAGGGTGAGGACATAATATCTCACAAAAATAATTTGTCTTTTATTTGATTTCAAGTGAATGTTGTCGAAGGGATTGCTTGAAACATATGGATTTCAACTTTGTTTTGGAGAAAAGGAAAATATATATGTCAATAAATAAAAGCACGCAAAAATTCATATTTAGTTGGTTGCATGTAGTCTACACCAGCATGTTATGATTATCATATTGGGAATGTATTGCTCTGCAGAAAGGCTTTCAAAATGTTGCATTCAATTGGTAAGTGTTGTTTGTCAAGAATCCAAGAAAAACTGCAAAAGGATCCCACATATTATTCAGAAGTACGTTATAAAGAGGAGGTTGGGTCGTTTGCAAATACTGCTAAGACATGGATGAAAGACTTCTTTTTAAAGCATGGAGAGTGTATGCCAAATAAAGACACAATACATATTCCAGATAATTTCTCAAGACGATAAATATTCATCTTATATAGAGATTCTGCAGAAGCTGTTGAAGGAGTTGGTAATTTTATTACATATTCTTATTTTACAAGGTTATGGGAAAACGAATTCAACAATGTTCGTATTCCTAAGAAGACAAGGATGGGGGTTTGTAGCACATGTGCTTCTCTTAAATCAAAAAGAGATAATGTCAAGGGGCAGAAAGAGGTATGCGTTCAAAACATTGTTTTTTAAAATTGGATAGTTATCAACTATGAAAATATATTTATTCATATGTTTATTTTATTTTATGTACAAATTTCGTTGTCAAAGAACTTCAAGAGCATCACAATCAGCAAACAAGTGAAAGGAAAAAGTTGTATAAACATCGAAAGAAGTGTTATGATCATCCAAATAAATATCTGGGTTTGATAATTGATGGTATGGACCAAAAGACAACACTTCTTCCACGTTTTGTCCACACGCCAAAAAAATTACAGGAGGAAAATTTCATTCAGTTTCCCTTCATTGTTTGTATGGTATTTAATGAGAAGATGTTTCCAAGAGTTTTCTTCACAACTCCAAATATTCACAATGATTCAAATCTGACCATAACTATAATCCATGGTGTGGTTACTCATTGGTCTGATATTCTTCTTGAAGTTTTGTATTTACAATTAGACAACACAATTTGTGAAAAAAAAAATCAAGTTCTTTTGTAGTATCTAAACATGCTTGTTGAATTGGGACTTTTTAAAAAGATAAAGGTTGGTTTCCTTCTTGTTGGGCATACTCATGATCATATTGATCAAATGTTCAGTCGTTTTTCAGTAACATTGAGGAGGAAAGGTGTTGGGAGCCTGCCATCATTAATTGAATGTATTATGAAAGCGTACATTCCAGAGCCAGATTTTCATGTGTTGGAAGAAACTATTGACATGCGAAGGTTTATTTTGGGATTGCATGGTGAGGTGAAATGCATTGACCAACTTAACGACATTAGTTTCCAACATCAATTTCGTATCAAAAAAATTAATGGGATAACACTTATATGGGGCAAGAAGTATTCAACTGTTGCAAAATGGGGGCCATCATCAGGTTTAGAATTTTTTAAGTTCATCCAAAGCATCCAATATTTTCATCAAAGATATTGTTATTACAGTCAGTTGTTGAACTCCATAATGCACGAAGGCATAAGATAGACATAAATTATTCTGAATGTCTAGAGGAAATTAAAATATGTATTAGAGATACATATGAGTACTTCGATGTTGCTGATTCAGTTTGGTGGGAGTCTTTTTCCAGTAATCAAAGTGATATTATTTCAAGATCAATAAATGTGGATACGCTTTTGAAGACTCCTTTTTTTGCCACAAAATATTCCAAATGAACATCAGGAAACACCCATTATTCAATAACAACAATCTCAAGCTATTATTAATTCTCCACAAGTATAGGAAAGAGAAATCTATATTGGTTCTAGAAGATCACGTGCACAACGTGAAGCCATGTAAGACCTTTACAGGGGTTTTGTGCAGGATGTTAAGGAGGGTTGCATGGTAGCAGTGTTAGTAGATGAAGATACACTTGGCTAACCATTCTGGATTTCCAAGGTTATAAAGGTAATTAATGAAAATGAAGATATTACAGTTGTTGATGTACATGGTATGCCACAAGTACCCACCCTTTCAATGGTGTGTACAAGCCAGAGATGGTAGTTGAAAAAAAAATTGGCAGAAAGAGAAAAATAAAGGGCACAAATATAAATCATCTCCGCACAGATGTCTTAAAATTGGAGGATGCTGACATACTTGTGTATGACTTCAATTTGATAAAGAGAGGAACTCTTCGGTTGAAGACCGTAAGTATTTTGAATAAATTGCTACCAGAACAATTATTGTTAAGATGTGACTCTACAGAATGTAGTCGTAGATCTACAAGACATTTGAATTCTGAAATGGTGGGAATGCATGTTGACTCAGATGGAGCACTAGTTGATGAAAGAGAAGAATATGGATCATCTTCATCTGCATTGAGTCATTCATCTGAAGATGTAGGTTCTGATGGTGTGCCAGAACCTATGGTTGATTTTGAATAACTGTCTAAGACACTTTTATGTAATTGATGTTTGCTTGGTAACTTGAAATAAAATTTTTGACTTCCATCTAATTTTTCGTGAAGTTATGAGGCATTTCTATGTTTTTTGGATTATATGTTTTAACTATGAAGAATTCATCTCTTTAGAATATCCACAGTGCAACAATGAATTACAAAAATAATTTATGTTATATTCAAAGTACCAATGTTGATATTTTGATTAAAAGTAAAAAAGAAAATAGAAATTAATGTTGAATTTTTAGATTATGCAGTGATATTACCATCATATTATATATTGTTACCATTTGGTATAAGATACTTTTAAAAAATTTAAAAATTATATGCCTCATTGAAAGGGGACACTTTGTTTTGATGCTTGATTTTTAGGTTTTGGTTGCAATTAGATTTAAATTTTTCTTATGCTAAGATTTGAAAAGATATATATTTTTATCCTTTAAAATTAAAATTACTCTTGGAATAATAAATTTTTCATGTACTTGTTCATTTAAAAAAAAAATTAAGTCATATAATTTCTCCATAATTTCATGGTTCAAGTATGTTTAACAACATAGATGAAAATTGTTCAAAATGATAATCCCTTTAGACAATATTTTGTTTATACTTAACATCATCTATCAAAATTTTTAGAATTTACGATTTTTCAATGTCCTAATATGTTGTCTTTAATTTCATTGTTACAATGTGTCAAAAGTGTGACACAATGTTTTTTTTTGTTATTCCAGCATCAACTCGTTTTGTTTTGAGGGTGTTTTTTCAATCCTTTTTTCAAGAAACAATTTTGTTTTTAGCATAATTTTATAAAATGTTTAAATTTTACCTTGAGAAAAAACCAAATGCATTCTGGAATACACACTTTTTGTTTTTGGGGCATTTTTTCATGTTTTTTGAGTCTTTTTGGGCTAGAGTTCCCATTTTGAGGTAATAGTTCCCGTTTCATCCGTAATAGTGTTTCTCAAAGAAATTCCAACAATGTTTAATGTGGGTTTTCATATGAAGACGACACAACAAAAAGAATGATCGTGAAGATTTTAATTGACCTATGCATCCATCTAACCATGTCCAATGTTCATTGAATTTTATCTCACGACTTTTCAAGGAGTCATAAATCTTTTCAAAACAATGTTGTACAAAATATGTATCATGTGTACGATAGTCACTGATAGAAAAGTGATATTCTTTAATAACATGTCGATTTTTACTGGTGCTTTCTATATGATCAACATTTTTTTCAGCGTGTCTATATAGAATATGGACAAGCCTGGAGACTTGGTCATAATGATAGTATTCACTCTGGATTTATTTTTGTGGAACAAATGTGTAGTTATTTGCAAAATCAACTATTGACAAAATGGTCCCTAGTGGAAAAACTTCATGGGATTTTCTGAATTGCAAGTCTTTCCATTGAGCTCTATGGGAATGCTTGATGTATTTATAAATTTCTGCCTCAAAAATTCTTAAAAAATCTATCATAAAAATTTCTTCTTCTTGTAAATCAATTCTTTTAGCACTTGTAGTACTACTTGAACCAATCCATGTATGAATATATTCATATCTCTTCAATCTCACTTTTATGTTGGACAATGATTGATCATTTATATCAGTACAATATTTGTTTTGAAATTTAGTCAAAATTCCACAATCATCGCATTTTTTTACCACCAACACACTTATTTTGGTAAAATAATTCATGGCTTTCTCTTACACATATAATTTGAGATATGAAATCATGGATAGTGGAAGGAGGAGGTGAATATTTCCAAAAAATTTTACCACAATTAAGGAATGTGTCATAATATAACTGAAATTCCACATGATAAAAACAACACCAAGTGTCATGTACAATGATAGGTTTAAAATACCATGGTTTTTGTTGCAAAAAACACTAATTGAGACATTAATATCACAATTCTCTTCTATGAACTTGTTGAAAAAATCTATCTTAATGGTGTCCAAGAAATGTTTTGCATGTTCTTCATATTGATTTCTTCTCCGCATCACATCCTTTTCTTTTGGTGAAACACATGAATTATTCATCCAATATTCATATATTATTTTTTTAACATCTTCTCCAAGTCTATCTTTGTATGGTTACCTACAAATAACTATCCAACAAGCGATTTCATCATTTACATCTATTTGCAATCGAAATTTCTGACGTTTGTGCAAAGTTTTTTGTGAGGTTCCTAATGCTTGTGCCATAGATTTTACTAAGCGATTATCTTTAGTACTTGATGAAACCACTAGCATTTGTATTTCTATACATGCATCTAAACCACTTTTCTTTCTAGATCTTCCAATTGACTTTAGAGCACTATTTATATTTTGTATCACATTTTCCTTCATTTTTTTTTTATCTTTTGTTGATTTTCGAATACCTAATAAAGTCGTAGCTTCTTTTAATTTCTTTGATGTTAAGAGACTTTTCAACATTTGGGCTTGAACTTCCACAGTTTCATCTTTGATGAACGTATCAATAATGCGCTTAAAACGATATCGTATAACATGGCCAACTTTTTTTATCTCCATATATGTGAGTGTCAACATTTTCTAACATCTCATCATCGATATTGATTTCATATGTACATATTAGAATTAAATGTACATAATGAGTTTACATATTCAATAAATAATTAAATTAATAAATATGTATAATTTCAATAATACACATTCAACATATATATACATACTTGGTGATTCAATTTCTTCACTTAAATTTATTTCAACGTATTCAATCATTGGTTCAATATCTCTTTCACTTTCTCTTTCAAAATTTTCTATCTCATCATCAATTTTTTGAGGAATACCTCTCTCTATTTACATTGCAAAATATTTTTCAAATTAGTTCATCAAATAAAAATTAAGTTTCATAATATACAAGTCAAATTTTAAATATCAAATTTATAATATTTACATTTGCTTCAACTTCTAGTTGAGGTTGATTTTCCATTTCAATATTTGAGCATTCTTCTCTTTTATTGTGATATTCTCTCCCCTGTTCTCCACGTTCCTCGGGGTCTCTTGTTCGGTCATATTTTCTCTTGCAATTCTTTTGGTTTCCCATGATAATTTAGTATGAAGCTCAAAAACATTCCTTCAAAATCCTGTAAAAAAAACTCACTAGATCAAAATTTAGACAAAAACTCAATTAAAAAAAACACCACAAAAGATTTAATTAAAAAAATAAAAAATAAAAAAATAAAAAAAATCATTTTAAAAATATTGCACAAAAGACATACTTCAACCCAAAACACTTACTTCAAAAATTCTGCCAAAGAATGTCTTTTAAAAATTAAATGAAGCTCAAAATATTTCCTTCCAACTCCTGCAAAAAAAATTCATTTAAAAAAATAGACAAAAAATCACTTTAAGAAATCATTATAAAAGATTTACTTCAACCCAAAACACCTACTCTAAAAAAATGTCACTTTAAAAAATACCTCCAAAAAATGTCCTTTGAAAATTAAGCCCAACCTCTAAAAAAATGTCACTTTAAAAAATACCTCCAAAAAATGTCCTTTGAAAATTAAGCCCAAAAAACCTCTAAAAAAATGTAGCTTTAAAAAATACCTCCAAAAAATGTCCTTTGAAAATTAAGCCAAAAAAACCTCTAAAAAAAATGTCTCTTTAAAAAATACCTAAAAAAAAAGTCATTTGAAAGCCCAAAATGAGTCCTTTGAAAATTAAGCCCAAAAAGAGTCCTTTGCAAATTCAGCCCAAATGAAGAAATGTACGAAAATATGTGAAAATAATGATTATCTCTCTCTCTCTCTCTCTCTCTCTCTCTCTCTCTCTCTCTCTATATATATATATATATATATATATATATAGAGTATATGGATAATATTAATGATATATATACCATATTTGAAACTAAAACATATTATAACTTTATATATATATATATATATATATATATATATATATATATATGGATTAATAAATCCAAATGGACCTTTCGGATTAATATTGTAAATCCAAGGGATTATTAGTATTATAATCCCAATGCGGTCTAATGAGTTTTTTTTGTTCAAACTCAAACACCTTAATTTTGATACGAACGACTTGGTGTGAGGAAAAACCCTAGCCTCTGCATCCTCCCTAGGGTTTCACTGCGGCCGACCCTGGTTTGTTGCAAGCTCTGAGCCTGTGGCCCTCTGTGGCATCTGCAATGGAGTAGACTACTCGCCCTACGGGGCCCTCTTACAAATATCAGGTGGTGGGCTCCTCCCACACTCCCAACCTCTCTTTCTTCTCGTGATTCATTAAATCCTCAGCCTCTACCCGGTCAGATCTGGAGCTTCGTCCGAGCTCCCCTTGTCAGGAAAAAGGCAAAGATAACCATGGCCCCAACCAGATCTCCTTTGCAAGCAGTCATCAAGGTAAGACAGGGGACTCTGAACGGACAAAACACCTGTCAAAAGATCAGGTCGGAAAAAACCCTGAGGGTCAGGAAACGAATCAGGATAAGAATGAAACTATGCCTGCTTGCCACCCAAAAGCCTCGAAGATCCTAGAAATAGTTATTCAATATCCTGATATAGAGGTCTATAGATAATACATGAAAGAACATGCCATCATTTGTAAGTTTATGGGAATCTAACCCTCCGAAAGAGCCCTTAAAGGTTGGATCTAAGCTAAATGGAACCCCAAAGGGTCCATAGAACTTCAGCTCGGTTCGAAGGGCTTCTTCACCGTAGTCTTCAATCTCCTAGCAGACAAGGACAAAATCTTCGAAGGAGGTCTATATTTCTTCAACTCAGCAGGTCTGTACATGAGATTTTGGAAGGAGAACTTCACCCCGGAAAAAGAAGACTTCACTCGAGTCCCAGTCTGGGTCAAACTTTATTCTCTCCCCACGGACTATTGGGCTCCCTCAGTTCTACAAGCCATTGGAAACAATCTGGGAGAATACATCAAGATGTTAGAGGGTACTAAGAATGGTCACTATATTTTATATGCTCAAATCTGCGCTTACATTGATGTCTCTAAAGCCCTTCCTGCAGCCATCAACTTGAACTTCCAAGATGAAACCTAGACTCAAGCTGTGGATTATGAGCACATACCATTTCGTTGCAGAAAATGCCATGAACATGGTCATCTTTTCAAATATTGCTCACAGAACCAGCCACCTCCAAAAGAAAATCCATCAAGTACGAAGGACGAGCAAGGATTCATCAAAGTAAATCACAAAAGCAAGTAGAATCAAAAGATTAACACAGGAAGAGAAACAAGAAAGCAGACACATCAAAACAGATATGAGATCCTTTCCTCTTCTACAGAGGAAACAGGTCAGTTCAGCAACAGCAAGGAACAAAATGATGAACAGAACAAGGAAATGGACACAGATATGGAAAACACATGCAATCTCTCTCAAGACAAATAAGCAACTCAGGAGGAAAATGAGCTGGAATTTACACAAGACCTACCCACCTCAGAAGAAAAATCGATAGAGGACATCCTAATGGGCATGGACCTATAGAAGATAGCAAAAGAATGGACCCCAAAAGGGTTTGAGGGCATACCAGAAGACTACCTCCAAAGAATTGAAGAGGCATGCACTCTAAAACAAAACTTCAAAAAACAAATGGAGCAGCTAAGAAAAGGAGAAAACCAAGTCAGAGGGATCAGAGTGAACCTCAAAGCCAACAACTAGATCACCAAAGGGCAACCAAAAAGAAGAGGTAGAAAAACTAACAACTAACACCTGCAAGAGCTAGGCATCGAACTCATTAATGCGGGCAAGGTAAAGGTTCTATCTCTTACTCCCAATATTTTATCATGATCTGCACATCTTGGAATATAAGGGGACTCAGTAGTCCTACAAAAAAAAGGATCCTCAAATCCAAGGTTACCGTAAGCAAAATGGATATTCTAATGATACAAGAAACAAAAAGTGGACTAAATGAAATTATGTCCATCCAATAACCCTGCTTTAAGAAGCATTACAGTCATGTTGCCACCGTAGCTTTGGGCACCGCTGGAGGCATTACTACATTATGGAAGGACTCTAGGTTTCAGCTGATCAACTCCTTTGCCTCAAGACATTCACTTACCACCATTCTCCAAATCATTAGAACAAAAGAACAACTCTGTATTACCAATGTTTATGGTCCCCATACTGTTCATGATCGCCTATCCTAGCTCAGTCATCTCACCTCTTTCCTGCATCCTCTCGATCATAAGTACCAACTCCTTGCTGGGGACTTCAATATGATCCTTAACTTGGGGGAAAAAAGGGGTGGCCTTCGAAGATTAGATTCAGACTCACAAGCCTTACAAGACTTGATTGATATCAATGGCTTCATCAACATTCCCACTAAGAATGGCATTCATACCTAGAATAACAGGAGAGGAGGGGAGCGCCAAATCGCCTCTAGACTAGATCGCTTTCTACTCTTAGAAGAGTTATTCCTCTCCTCCCTAGAAATAGAAGCCAGTATCGCTCCGCAAATTGGCTCAGACCATTGGCCGATTGTTCTAAGCATTAAAATATCTGAGAGGCCAAAGAAATCCCCCTTTAGGTTTGAAGAATTCTGGCTCTCTCACCCTGATTTCCAAAATAAAATCAAGGAATGGTGGGCCTCTACATCCCCTCAGCAGGGCAGCAAGATGAAAATCTTCTATTAGAAACTAAAATTCATCAAGCAGGAAATTAAAAAATGGAACCAGGAAGCCTTTGGAGATATCACTACGGAGAAAAAAGTCCTAAAACTAAAAATGAAAGCAACTCAACAAAAAATCATCCAAAATGGATTGACAGAGGAAACAAAAAAAGTGGAAATGGAATTACAGAAATAATGGGAGGAAAGGGTTTCCCAAGAAGAAACCCTCTGGAGACAGAAATCTAGGATCAGATGGCTGAAAGATGGGGAGAAAAATACTACTTTCTTCCATAAATCCATGATCCAACACAGAAAGCATAACAAGATCCTCCACCTAAAAAATCAACAGGGCCATATACTTGATACCCATCAAGAAATTGAGGAAGAACTACATCAGCACTTCTCGAACATTCTAACCAATGAGGGGTAGCACAACGAGGAACATGTTAGGAATCTGGAATTTTAGCAGATTGGTGAGACTAAAACTACAGAAGCAACATTATTTCAACCACTTTGGGATTCTAGGATCTAGCCCTCCTGAATCCGGAGAGCGATCTCTCCAATAAGTGCAAAGATTTATCTTGTTTGCTTTTATGTGTGATATTAGGCTAGTTATTAGGAACAAGGGTTTTGTTTGTTTTTGGATGGTTGAGCATGATTATTGTTTGAGGTGGAAAGTTATAAATGAAAAGAGTTTCAAAGGTGAGAAGTTGCAAGTGAGGAGAACAAGCTTTGGCCAGGAAGATAGATAACTGCGGGTTTTAGTCCATTGGGCTATGGAGTCATAATAGGATTTAATTGAAATAGCAAGAGGCAAGAGTGGTCCATGGGGCAAGTCATCTATGTCTAAGGATCTCTTTAAAGTTTGATTTATGGAATGAAATGATACAACAAGAAGGGGAAATTAAACATATGAAGAAAAAAGAGCAGCCCAAGATCTGGTAAGTACTTCTAAACTAGCCAGCGTTTGACATACACTTAAGAAAAACATGAAAGTAAACTAGGATCTGGTAAGTACTTTTAAACTAGCCAGCCTTTGATACACTTTCAATAGAAAACATTTTAAAACAAAGGGAAACTTGAAGGCAACTGTTAGAGTAGAAACTAGCGGGCCGGGCTCACCACAAATCCTCTCCTAGCTTTTCTTTACTTGTTCACTTTCAAGACAATCACAAATATAACACAAAATGGCCTAAGATCTGGTAAGTACTTCTAAACTAGCTAGCTTTTAACACATTCCAAGGGAAACATTCAGACAGTCTTTGGGGATAAAACTAGGACCAGGGCATACCATATCTTCCATAGTTCATCTCTACTTAACATGAAATGAAAGTAACATTCAAGAACAATATTTAGCTAAGACAATAAGACGAGGGAACGCCAGCATTCCTATGCTTAAACTAAATTGAATCATTCCCAAATAACACAGATTGGAGAAAAAATTCAGATAAATATTTTCAGTCAGAGAAGGGTATTGGTATACAGTAGGTCCTAACTCTATGCATGTTGTTATTTATAAGAGAAGATGAAACACAGTGAAAGCAGAAACAAAATGACAAGTTACAATGAGAAAAACATCACCGTCAACATAGACCAGGATCCCATAAATCAGCTCGTATTGATGCTCCAAACCAGTTACAGCTTTAAGTCCATTGCTTTAGTTTAGCAATCATCTACTCGTCTCGGCCTAGCTTATCTATCACAAGCAGAGCTCCAAGGGCCAGTGAAAACTATTTATAATCATAAGTTTAAGCTCAAATGTATTTCAAATTTCTGCAACCAACAGTTTCTCATCTTCTACAGAAGTATTTATAGAAGAATGAGGAGGTGAGATCTGATAAAAGATCTCTCAGGACAATTGATACAGATTAATGACTTCTCGGCCTTTGAGGGGCTCGATGGGGAAGTTTACAGGTGTTCTCACTGTATTAATGTTCTACACTTAAGATTAAAGCTCGGTGGGAACTTTGTTGACTTTCAAGGCTCTGTGTCATTCTGGAGTAACTCTGCAGATATTTTTTGCATTAAGTTTCCTTTGGCAGAATTAATTCTTCGGTTGCGTTGAGGAAAATATCTAATTTTTCTCAATAACTTTGGCCTCTGTTTGAATGCTTTGGGGCACAGGTGGCTTCGTGGTAGCTGAAAGGAGTCAATTTGCCTCAGATGTGGCAGTGGAGGCCTTTTGGTCTATTAAACACTGATGATTTTCCTTTAATTGTGTTTTAATCCTGGGGATTATGGTTTTGCTAATCATTCTTAGCCGTAATCCCCAAATCTGTCTTCAATCTTCTGTTCTGGTATGTTCTGTCTTTGACACTGATACTCTTTTACTTGTGTTTTAATATCACTGTGTCTTGTTGATGTGCAGGCCGCACAGGGCTCATATGGCATCAATGCCCACAAAGCGTTGATGAAACGCGGTGTTTGAACCCCTGTGAATGGTTCTCTTCTATGGATCAAAGGCACAGGAATCGTCATTCCCGGCCCCTGGCCTTTCTTCAATACAATGGAAGAAACCATTTAAATCCTGCATAAAACACAAAACAATTAAGAAATCCTGCATATTTGGTAAAAAATACTTTGGAGGTTCTGGCTTGGAGTGTGGCCGTTGGATGACAGCATCCAACGGTGTAGATTGTGCGTTGAGGGTCAAAGGAGGTAGTTTGGAAGAAGCGGTGGTGAAAATCAAGTCAGATCCGTTGATCTTGTGGAGATTGATGGTCAGGAGCGACCGAGTTAATATAATGGAGAAGGGATGCCTTTTGTAAAAATATATAAAATTTACAAAGGAAGGGGCTTCTATCTGGACCGTCGGATGGACGCATATAGATGGCCTAGATCTAATCGAGGAATCGCAATTGGTGGGGGTAAAAAGAAAAAGGCTGCCGAAAATCTTCGATGCGATTAAACATAAATCGTTGATCTGCAGATAAGATCAATGGTGGTAAATGAATCGGAGAAAAACATAAGCGGGGAGGAAAACGTAAAAAAAACTCTGATGCGATTGGATGTGAACCGTTGATCTGAGGATCAGATCAATGACGGAGAAGGTATCGGAATATCGCAAATTGGAGGTTGCACATAAAAGGTTTAAGTGCACTCAATGAAATCCCCCGATGTGAGATTGCGCAGGTCTTTTGATCGACCAGAGATCAACGGCGGAGATGAGTTCGGCCAATGAACGAGCAGAACCCCTTATTAATATATGAAAGTTTGAAAAACTGAAATGAAATGCAAAGGTTTTATATACATCGGGCAGGTTTACATGTATGGGACCCAATCGCATCGGAAATTTTGATGTGGGTCTTTACAATCAACCCATTGTAGATTCTTCCGATGTGATTGCGCTTCGGGTCTTTTTGATCTAACCATTTTTATATTAAAAACATGACTTTGGCGCATTAGATCAAAACTTTGGGTAAGTGGGTTAAATGTTTTAACAAAGGAAAGAGACCATCAGGAATGAATAATTTCAATGATTTAGCGCCCGATGGCGGTCCCACGGGTTACATGGAACGATAATACGATCGGGGGGTATGTACATGGGCTTAATTGCATCGGAACTTTTTAAACATGGAAAAAAGACTTGCGCACTCAGACTTTGCGATGCGATAAGCACTTTGTGGGTCTAGCACCTAGTTCTAGGGTGCGGGCATGTGGAGGGGAAGTGGTTTAAGACTTAGCCCAAGGGGGCTTAAGCCTTTATGCAAAAAATGGGGTTTTTATAGATTTTCAATGTTTTTTCAAAGGAATTTGAGGGTTTCGGTAAGGCTAAAAAGTGAGTTCTTAACCTTGTAAACATGTTTTTCATGAAGGAAAGAAGAGGGATCATGAAAATAGAGGAGTTTTATGGAGAAAAAGGGGAGCAAAATTAAGGTTAGTTTTGAAGTGGGAGGAGGGAAAAATGGCCTTTGCAGCAGTTTTTTCACTTATGGAAAAAGCAGAAATTTTGAGTATAAAAAGGGAACAGCAGTGAAGATTTGGACAGAGGAGAGGCATGAGGCCTTCAAGAGTCTTCAAGAGCCAACACTTTTTAGCAATAAAATTTGTTCCTTGAAGGCTCAAAAATTTTTAGCCACCTTTTGCTATAACAAATTTTATAGGTGGCTAACAGAACATATCAGAAAGATCACCAACAACATCCTGTCTATTCTGACTAGAGAACATAATCAAGTGTTGTTAAAAAGGATTACCATCGAGGAAGTGGAAGAGGCCATTCATTCTATGCCAAATGGCAAAGCACCAGGGTCGGATGGCTTCACCATTGATTTCTATAAGGCTTGCTGGAGCACGATCAAAGATGAGGTCTATGATTTAGTGGAGGAATCCAGAGTGAAGAAATCCATCTTTTCCTCCCTCAATGCCACTTTCCTAGTGCTCATTCCTAAATCTGACAGGGCGGATAGTTCGGATCAATTTAGACCCATTGCTCTATTCAATGTGATCTACAAGATTATCTCCAAGGTGCTAGCCAACCGCATGAGACCTCTCTTGCCTCTCTTGATCTCTGTAAACCAAACAGTGTATGTTGAGGGCAGACAAATCATGGGAAGCATCATCCTCTCGTAGGAAATAATTCACTTTCTCAAAGATTAGGGCAAACAAGGTATGCTAATACAGCTAGACATGTCTAAGGCTTTTGACAAGATCAACTGGAATTACATCAGACACATTTTGGCTGCCTTCGGGTTCAACAAAGATTGTATCAAATGGATCATGGCTATGGTTTCAGGGGATTTTCTCTCTCTTCTTCTAAACAAATCCCCTTCCCCTATCATCAACCCTTCAAGGGGCATCCGGCAAGGCGATCCTCTCTCCCCTTTCCTTTTTATCGTCATGGCGTAGGGTCTGGGCAGGTCCATCTCTGCTGCCTCGTCCTGCAGTCTCCTCTCTAGCCTCAATATCTACCCCCCTCCCTCCCTCAACCCATCAGCAATTTGTGGACAATACTCTCCTCATGGGTTGCCCTACAGCCAAGGAAGCCCTAGCCTTCAAGAAAATTTTGGATGACTTCTCACTGGCCTCTGGCTCTACATTTAATAATGCCAAGTCCAAAATATTTTTTTCTCAATACTCCCACCGTCATCCAAAATCATATCACCTTTATCATTGGCTTCCAGAAGAGTTGCTTCCCCTCCAAGTACTTGGGAGTTCCCCTTACAGACAAACCTTTGGCCTACTCGAATTGGGAATTTCTAATCTCCAAGCTCAAGAAAAATTTATCTAACTCGACCTTTCAAACCCTTAACCTTGCTAGAAGACTAATCCTGGTACGCTCCGTTCTTCAGGCCATGCCCCTCTATAGTCTTTCGGCCATTGCGGCCCCGAGATCCATATCGAACCAGATATGAGCCATTCAGAGGGATTTCCTTTGGAAAGGAAAAGCTAATAAAGGGAAGTGGGCTCTGGTGGCCTGGGATAAGGTCTATTCTACAAAGGAGGCCGACGGTCTAGGCCTTTGTGACCCAGACCTCTTGGGCAAGGCTTTGGGAGCCAAGACTTGATGGCACTGGCTCACCACACCCTCCGCTCACTGGGCCATGCTTTGGAAGGAAAAATATGCCCCTACTCTCCCTTGGGACTCTCTAATCAAGATTTCGGGCAACATTAAAGGTTCTCCCATCTGGATTCAAGCCTGGGCCAACAGGACGCTCATCCAAGACCACAACTTCTGGGAAATTGGCAATGGTTAGAATGCCTTATACTGGGAGGATGTCTGGGAGAAACAACCTAAGTTTGACTTGGAAATCTACGGGCCTGTCAAAGAATAGCTTGAAGCGCAAAACAAAATCAAATTCAAAGACTAGTGGAAACCTATGGGAAACTTTGAATGGAGAGAATGGATAAATACCCATGATTTTCTTCCCCACAATCTCCATCAACAAAGCAATATCCTTGTTAAGGAACTTAATAACAGGAAAATTCAAAAGGAGGAGGGTCCGGACATCCTGCGCTGGGGAACTAAAGCGACAAGGAAATTCAACATCAAAGAAGCTTACAACTTCTTGCAAAATCCCACCCCTATCCAACCAGATTACAAATGGCACAATCTTTGGAGCAAGAATCACCAACCGAAAATTGCTCTCTTTCTCTGGCTAGTTATGCATAGGAAAATCCTTACCTGGGATAACCTTCTCAAGAAAGGATTCATAGGACCCTCACTTTGCGCTCTTTGCCTCACTGAAGCCAAAACAACCAATCATATCCTCAACATCTACCCTTATGCCTCCAACATTTGGTCCTGGTACCTTCATGTCTTCAATGCCTCTGACCGATCTCTTGACTCCATTCATTCCTCTCTGGAAAATTGGCACCCTACTTTCTCTAATCAACCCCTCGTCAACCTTTCCTGGAATCTCCTCTGGGCATCATATGTTGGGCCCTCTAGAAAGAACGTAACTCCTGAATTTTCAGGGATCTAGACTCTAAGGAAGAACAGACAATCCACAAAATTAAGAGCACCCTCCATGAAGCAGCCTCCATTTCCAAACTCCAGGACCCACCTAACCCTCCCTCTGCAAACGATTGTCGCATTCTCTCCCTTCTCAACTTTCCTTCCCCCCCCCCCCCCAGCATCGTCGCCCCTAATGCTTCAATCTCTCCCCTGCCTCTGTCCATTTGGCAAACTCCGAATCTTTCCTTCAACAAACTCAATTACGATGGTGCGTCCAAGAATAACCCAGGAATGGTTGGATTCGACGGGGTGTTCCATAACCATCATGGCGTCATCATATGGATTTACTACGGCAACCTAGGGCACACTACAAATAATGCAGCAGAGCTCCATGCGCTAGAAAATGGCATAGTTATTGCCAATAAAAACAACTACTGGCCCCTCCTTGTTGAGGGCAACTCCAACGTGGCTACCCAAGACTACAGGAAATTTCAGCAAGGGCGTAGCATTGCCAAGGTCTCTGAATGCTGGCGCATTAACATAATCTTACACAAGATCAAATAAATCCTTGGGGATGTGAGAGGTGTCTCATTCAATGTGATCAGAAGGGAAGCGAATAAACTTGCGGACTACCTTACCAACCAGGGAGTAAAGACCTCAGCAAGATTAGTCTCAAAGGACTGGATGGATAATGAAACTCCAAAAATCCGAACTGAATGCATGCGCATCAATGAATTGGACTTACAAACGGCGGGGTCTTGTCAAAACTGCCGGATCCCATCACTCATCATGATTGAGTACCCTTCTCCCCTTCTCATGCTTGCATTTTCTGGTGGTTTGTCCTTGGGAGCCACTCCCTGGCACCTTCCCATGCATCTCCATTACTCCAAGCCCACCTCCATCAACTCTGTCTGCATGCGCAAAAAATGTACGCACGCTCCTCCTCGCCCCTGGATCGCAGCCTTATATTCCCCTCCCCTCACCTATCACCCTCATTCTCTCCCATAGCTCAGCCCCCCTCGCTTCCTGAGACACTTCTGCTGCTCTCGACCTTATTTGAATCCCTCCATCTCTTCGTCCCATTTGCTGACCATGGCTCCATGTCACAACCCTCCTCCCCAGAACCACCGCACTCGCAGCTTCTACTGGGATAATCCCTCCTGTCCCTTGGTCACCAGAGCGGAGACTTTGGCCCGCAATGCTACTCTAGCCTTTGCTGAAAACACCCCTGGTCAGATGCAGGAACAGTTGGCCAGGCTGGACACGGATGCCGTGGCTCGCCGCAGGGCCACTACCACTGAAACAGTTGACAGAGCCCTCCATTGGATCCTGAACCCTGCCTTAACTAGAGGCTAAGAGAATCTCTACACCTGAGCCATCAATCTACATTGGCACACGAAAACCTTGCTTGCTTTGGTGATCCAAGACCAACATAATGTCACCCAGCGCCTGGAGAAGAAAATGGAAGCGCTTTCTAATAAATTTGAAGCTTATGTCAAATTTTTCCACCACCTTTGGTTTGTCGACAGTTCATCCCCACATTATGACTTGCTAAAGTGCAGTTCGGCCTAGCACCATCACCCGAGCCCTCGAGTCAAGGAGGAGGTCCATGTAATGTGGAATTCACAGGATGCGGGTCCGTTGCAGCGCCATTGCTTCAACCTAGAGGAGGGGACCCCAGACATACCAATCATCATGGAGGATTACCTTAATGAAGAGGAAGAGATGCAGCCCCCCTCGAGCCCTTAATTCACAGGTCCTCTCCTGGTTGTTTCTTGCTTCTTTTTTTATGACTGTCACTCAGTTTACGATAATTGCAGTTATTTTTCGGGTTTCAAACTTTTCAGGCATTTGTTTATTATGACTGTTACTCAGTATGTGAGAACTATTGTTCTTTTTTTTGGTTTCAGAATTCTCCCCACTCAGTTCTTCGTCCCCTGTTTCCCCTTCCCTGAGTGTGGGATCGAACCTTTGATCGAGCTGAACTCTTATCTGTAGCTAAGAGGCTTTTTTGTACAATATTTTTTCTTACTTAATGTGAATAGTTCCACCGAATTTACAAAAAAAAAATATTATAATCCTAATGCATTAATAAACCCAAGGATTAATATTATAAACCTGAGAAATTAATATTAACAACACAAAATATTACTATTATAAACTCTTGGGATCAATATTATAAACCCATGATATTATTAATATTATAAAATGAAGAGAATATTAGTATTATAAACTCAATCAATTAGCCAAGTGAGGGGATTAATAAACATAGGTGATTATTAATATTATAAAACCAAGCGATCAATATTATAATCCCAAGCAACTAATCAACCCAAGGGATTAATAAACCTAAGAGATTATTAATATTATAAACCAAAGGGATTAATAAACTCAAGGTATTAATATTATAAACCTAGGGGATTTATAAATCCAGTTGATTAATATAAATAATAGGATTAATATTAAACCCAATATTAAAAACCCTAATATTATAATCCCAATATTAAACTATAAAATTATAAACCTTATATTAAACACAATATTAGAAACATAATATTAACCCCTAATTTTCTATTGTCACATTACAACATTGAATAAATTGAAATGAAATGTAACATTGCAACAATCATTATTAGATTGATTATCACATTGAGACAATGTTTGTCATAATGTAATATTGGATACAATTTTAGACAAATGTGACATTGGACCATGGTTTCCATGATTGGCCATGGTTGACGATGACTCACAACACTTTACCATTGTTGACAAGAGTTGACCATGGTTTATTTCCCTATTAAGACAATCTTTTTCCAGGAATATGAATCCTTATATTAATAAACCCAAAGGATTGATATTATAAACCGAAGGGGTTAATACTAAAATCCCAATGTATTTATATTATAAAACCAAGGGATTAATACTAAAATTCGAAGAGATTATAAACCCAAGGGAATAATATTAAACCAAATGGATTAATATTATAAACCCAAGGTATATAAACCCCAAGATAAATGTTATAAACCTTAAAATAAACATGCCTAACTGTGGTTTACCATGGTTGATTTTCATATTGAGAAAATATTTCTAAAATGTGACATTGGATGCTGGTTTACCATGATTGACCATGGCCAATAACGGTTGATAATTGTTTACCATTGTCGACAACAATTTACCATTGTTGACCATGATTATAAACCCAACATATTTATATAAATATTAAACAGAAAGATTAATATTATAAATCCTATGAATGACATTATACCCTAGGTATATGAACCCATAGATTAATAAACCCAAGGGAATAATAAACCCAAGGGGTTAATACAAAAATCCCAAGGGAATATAAACCCACTAGAATAATATTAATTCCAAGGGATTAATATTATAAACCCTAGGATAAATATTATTAACCCTAAAATAAACATGGATGAATATGGTTTACCAAAGTTTATTTTCATATTGAGACAATCCTTGTCACAATGTGATGTTGGAACATGGTTGACCATGATTAACTG
Source organism: Pinus albicaulis (assembly GCA_034641835.2). Taxonomy (NCBI): domain Eukaryota; kingdom Viridiplantae; phylum Streptophyta; class Pinopsida; order Pinales; family Pinaceae; genus Pinus; species Pinus albicaulis. The sequence continues at coordinate 498,631,648 of CM076569.1, forward strand.
ATAGTAACAAAACTGAAGGTCAGACCCTAAGGAGAGCTGGTCTAATATCGTAGTTCTGTCAGCAATTCCGCTTACTTAACTTCGTTCCTCACCATGTGGTCTTCTTAATTTTCTTGTGAATTTATTTATCAATTTCAGAGAGATTGATAAATAACACCTTTTATTAAACCTCGTGCTATTTTGCGAACGCGATCATCGTTCGATTAGCCTCCCTCCAGATCGACGGCGTTCAACAATATCGCACGGCCTCCTCAGTCGAACTTTAATGTGCGATGGCTCTCAAAAAGGTGGTTTTGGGGGTCCCACCTAAATCCACGTGTCAATTGCTCTATGGAATTGCTCCCAATTGGAAAATACCGCCTGCTCCGTAAAAGTGGTGCGATGCGGGTAGTTCGGTTTTGCAAAACCACTCTCGGCCTTGAAACAGTGATTGACCCGGGTTTAAGTCAGGTTAAGCTATCCTTATATCCGCTCAATTCATTGACTTAGGGTTTAATCTCGGTTCCAGACTTTAGCAAAACGAATTTATCTCTTTATTAAGTGGGATTTCCGCTATCATTAAACAGAGTTCAACGACCATTATTTCACACAGACATCGCCTGCGGTTGGGATTTCTTTATCTATTCGGACAATTCGAGAGGACAGTAGACAGAGGGATGTGGAGATTGTATAACAGTTCAATTCAACAATTATATACGCACAGAGTTCAATCGCTTCACAATTAAACAAATTTCCTCATAAATATCAATTCGAGACAGATTGATAATCAATGGGAACTGAAATTCATTCAACCGAAAGCAATTGCTTAACACACAAATTTTATTGCAGAAATATCCTCCCCCTTCAATACATCCGAGGGATTACATTTATACATCAACATATGTCCTTTCGGTTCCTCTGTGAAGACCGTTATTGGTAAATCAAGAGCCTAATTACAACTATTCAAATAACTGAAACATGACAGATGGATCGAATCCAAACCTATTTGATTTCTATGGATTCTAACTTATCTAAATGAAATAGGCAGCTGAGGTATTGACACCTAGCTGTTACAATTCAATGATTTCGAACCCTCCTAGCCACAACATGTGGACAAAACCTCGTACATTGCTGGCTAGTGTCTAATGCCCCTGCATCATTAACCATGGTTGATTTTCATATTGAGACTATCTTTTTCACAATGCGACACTAGAGCATGGTTTACCATGGATATTGAAACAACCTTTGCCACAACGTGACATTGGAACATGGTTGACCATAATTGACCATGGTTGATAATGGTTTACTATTGTTGACAATTGTTTAACATTGTTGATGATAGGCTACGATGGTTGAAAAATGTTGATTTTCATATTGAGACAATCTTTGTCACAATGTGATGTTTGAAAATGGTTGACCATTGTTTATCATGATTATAAACCCAACATATTTATATTAAACACAATGATTAATATTATAAACCTCATGAATAATATTATACCCTAGGTATATGAACCCTTAGATTAATAAACCCAAGGGGTTGATATTATAAACCAAAGAGAATAATAAACCCAAGGAGTTAATACTAAAATCCAAGGGATTATAAACCCAAGAAAACAATATTAAACTTAAGGGAATAATATTAAACCCAAGGGATTAATATTATAAATCCAAGGTAAATAAACCCTAGGATAAATATTATAAACCCTAAAATAAACATGGTTGACTATGGTTTACCATAATTGATTTTCATATTAAGACAACCTTCATCATAATGTGATTTTTTACTGTGGTTAACCATGGTTGATTTTGATATTGAGACAATCTTTGTCATAATGTGACACTCGACAATGTTTAACCATGATTGACCATGGTTGATGACGGTTGACAATGGTTTACCATTGTTAACCATGGTTGAGGATGGTTGACAGTGGTTCGTTTTCGTATTGATACAATATGATATTTTCATAAATAACGACCCAAAATCCCTATGTGTCTTCAGATATTCTTGGGAGCGACCTTCTCAGTGGTATTGTTTCTAGGATTTCTCCACGTTAAATATTTATATATAAATGAAACATCCCCGATCTTAAAATACCTTGTCATAAAGCATATGCTCATTAGTTTAATTTGAATATGCATGTGGATACTCATGAAAATTGAATTTAACCGTATAAGAGTATCGATACTTGTTGAATCCATTTTAGCCTTGAAATTTTTATTTTTTCTAATTTTTGTTCTAGGTTCTAATGTAAATACTATTTTACATTTGAAAGTGTGATTATGTAAATACTATTACATTTGAAAAATCATAAAATGTGCATGAGACATTCTGGTTTCATTTTGCAATATTTTTAATTTGTGTTTAGTTTTACCCATCCAAGGCTCAAGGAAGGGTAAATCATCTCGTGGTTTCTTTTCTTCTTTCAGGTGAACAACTATAAGTTGTAGTCTATAGAGTCTATCTATATTTTTTGCCTATCTATATAACTGCCATGCCTTCTTGATAGAATAACCATTGGCGCGCAAGTCTTAATTTTTTGTTTGAGCTATTTTTGGATTATTGTTTAGTTTCCTCACATTTTGTTAACCTAGTGTGTTAGTTTTGGTGAAGTTTTAGCTGGTAATTCGCTCGCATTTGACTCTTTCTACCCTTCGTCCTCACCCAGGTTGTGTGGTTCTGTGTTTAGTAATTCACAGTCTTGAGCTTCCCTAGTTTTACTTACAATGATTTCGTTGCTTGTTTTTCAGGCTCATTGGCTAGGTTTCAAGCATTTTGTTTCATCTACAAGCCTATAGAAGGTGATTTTAGAATAAATAGGCAGTTGCCCTACCCCCCATTCGAGCACCCGTGCTCATCTTTTAGTTTCCCATTCATTCTACATGCTTTTTGTTCATCTCTACCTTGTTTCCATGGACCTCCCAACAATACCATAAAAAAACCATCAAAACCAACATTTTAGTCTCCCATTCATTTCGCAAAATGTAGTAAGAATACCAGTACGAACTCTGGTATGGACGACATCAGCTATAGTTTCTAGGATTGATTCAATTTGTTAAAGAAATGGTCCTAGATTTGTAATAGACATACTTGAACCGAAGATACCTACTGTAAATTTGAAGGCAAAAACTAGCTTCCATGCAACCTCCCTCGTTTCATTATATTTTTGCACATTTTTGTTTTTGTAAAATAAGCACAAAAATAATGAATCGATTGGTAGTGATATGTAGCAATTGTTCTTTATGTATTTTATATTTTCATTGATTTCTCATTCAATTCAATTCATTTGGTTTAAAAGTCTAATCAAAAGTTTTATTTCTTTGATACATTAGCTTGTGAAATTTATAGAATTTTATTCTTTCTAAAAAGTATAGAGTAATTTTTACTGGTTTAATATTAAGTTTTTTTATAATATGAGATGTATCCTAAAATAAAATTCTTGAATATTAGTTAATGTTTATTTATATTTTTTAGCTATTTAATTTATATGAATATACTAATAAATATAGTTCTTGATTTAAATCTACAACTACAATAATAAATATAATTCTTAATTTAAATCTAGATTAATGAATAAAAAACATAGAATAAAATTTAAAAATTTTAACATATAACATTGTTAACTAAAATTTTAAATGTCTCGAGGCTCACGTTTACAAGGAAGAGAAATCAGCCCTCATGTGAAACTTTGACATCGATTAAAAACTTAGATTCACCCCAAAAAAAACAAAAAGTAAAATAAAATAATAGCCTGTAATTTCCATTATATACAATATGTTTTGAAATTCTATACACGAAAGAGACTTGAAATTTTATACATAAAAGGGATTATGTAAGAAAATTAAAAAATCATCCTCCCCAACCTCTTTTTATAACCTGGCCTTCCAGTCTTTCTACAATGCAAGTACTTTTAAGGCACTTCAGTCTTACTACAATGCAAATACTTTTCTATACGTTCTTGTGTACTCGTAGTTGACAAGTATGCCTGTCAGCTTGTTCTCTGTAATCATCGGACAACCATATACTCTTACTTTCTGGAGTGTTCTTAAATTCAAATAAGTGTTTGGCAACATTTTCAATGCTTCACATCCCATCATGTTGAATATTTTAAGAGATGGCATTGCACCCTCCTCCAGTACAGGCAACTCATCTAACTCATGTAACCAAACAAGTGAAAGTAACTCCAGCAAAAGAAATTCTCCTGTCACACCAAAATCCCTGGGAAACTTCATCTTGGGACATTTAATGATCTCTAACTACCTTAGACTTCAAAGCTCCTGTAACTCTCACAAATATGTTCCTAAAGTCAAATATGTGTTTGGAAACCTGTTTAATGCTTCACATTCCACGATGCTGAATATTTTAAGAGATGGCATGGCACCCGGCTACAATACATGAAACTCGTGTAACTGAGGTAACCAAACAAGTGAAAGTAACTCCACCGAAGGAAATGCTCCTCTCTCACCAAAACTCCTAGGAAACATCCTCATCGTGGGACATTGAATGATATCTAATTGTTTCAGACTTCGAAGCTCATGTAACTCTGGAAGGTCTTGTAAATTTAAATTTTTCTGCAACATAAGACAACTTAAATTTTGAAATTCAACGAACTTGATATTCATGTTAACCATGTCAGAAATCTAAGCTAAGTCTTCTTAACTTAGACATGCAACTCATATCCTCAGGTAGATTTGGCATATTTGTAATTGTCAAGTGGAGTGTCTCCATTTGCAGCATTCCCCCAATGTCCCTTCATTAAGTGTTTCTCCATCATTTTGTGAGTATAACCTTTGCAAGGATGTGAGTCTCTTCAGATCGTTAATGGAAGCCAGCTCTGCCTTTTTGTCCACAAAATATTGCATTTATCCATTTCCAAATGTTGCAGTGATTCGAGGTATATAAATCTTCTTATTTGCTTTTGATTGGCTAGTAAATATAGTTCAGAGAGAAAATGAAAATCTTGTCTTCAATTTTGTTGTACGACTTAGACAATGCACAGGACATAGTGATAATAGGGTTGGTTGAAAATTGAAATAACATACATGATTGAAAATATATCATATGTTTGACAGGATGTTTATTTGTTTGGTCAAGAAGTTTTCATTTAGTTCAAATGTTGATACTTTGTTGCATGTGGATAGTATTTGTGTCCTCCTTCCAACTAGAAATGTCGGTGAATATTTCTAACTAACAAAATGCTCTTATGCAACTAATTTAGCTTGTTTGACCATGGAGATGATACCAACTCGAGCATAACCTATAACTTCCTCACCCATTCCTACAACTTCCTCAACTGGAAAGCCCAAAAATTCCCTACAATGTTAAGTCCTCTAGTTCTATTGGGAATAGGTTGTGTTTCAATTCATTAAAGTGTTGGAGCATCATTCAAGTGACTGATAAATGTACAAGGAAGTGCTTATTACTATTGGATTCCATGAATCCCGGGTTCCACCTTTCCAATGTTCCATGAGTTGACAACTTTAGTTGTGTTATAGTGTTTTAGGTGCCAAAGAAGTTTTGTTTTTAGAGAATTGGGGCGTAATTTTTTATTCTTAATTTCTTGAGTAACTTTAGGACCACTTCTGGGTAATTATATTCAGTAGAAAGCACTTATGTTTATAATTTCCTGAGTCAGGTATACATTGTTATCACAACATGAGACCAGGGATCGCCTCTTTATGTTCCAAGCCTAATGTCACAAGATTTCCAATGCATGTTTGCGATATTATATGAATTATATAGAAATTAGTTGTGAAAACCAACTTAGACCCATGTTCTGGCCTACATTTGCTCATGTTCCGACTCTGAAGCCAATGGCCAAGATGGATAATCATCCAATAAATATGGATGTGGTAAAATTTAAAAGGGATAGGGTGGATATGATATTATGGGAATCTTTTATGTCATGGAAGCATTGCGAGGAACTCAAAAGTGATATTGTATCTTTGAACATGTCTTAAAAAATCATTTTTATTATAATTTTCTGTTGTGGGTTAAATTTTTATTCATCCATACCATATCTGAAGATAGTCAAAAAAAAGCATAACATGTCACTTTAAGGGGCTCGTAAATATCTTCATCTTATTGTTATAGACAATCATAAGAATTTAGAGCTAGTTGGGGTGCCACACCATGTGAGATTCAGTCTTTGGCACTTAATTTCTAAATTTCTCTCTTTGATTAGCTATCATGTGCACACTCTTGGTAGAAATCCATTGTGGCACCTAAACATGTGAGGCTTCTTCACTCCTCCCATCGTTGGAGCAAACATTTGAGCTTCTTAAATTGCTAACTGCTTCCACTGAACCTTGTCACTATTCAATTTCAGACCATCTACTTTGTGTGTTAAGCTAGATCTCTCTCATTTCAAAATCCAATCTCTTCATCTTCACTATTTCAAATCATCGATTCATTTACCATATGGATAGTTGGAGCTCAGTAAAATTGGAGGATCGAGTAGTCGATAGGTTTTCTTGATTAGAGGCTTTACGACCTTCCATTTCCATTATTATAGCTAGTGAGGAATATCAATCCATTGTTTCACTATTTTGCACCAGTTCCACACTTAATGCCATTAGTAATGATGTTCAAATCCTCCTGTTTGGAGTAAAGTAAGAGCTCTCTATATAGGAATATTGAATCTATTTGTATTATGGAATTAGCGTTGTACGTCAACCCTAGAAGCCATCTCATTGTCCAAAATTGGAAACCATAGTAGCATGCGATGTGACACTCTCATTGGCTCACCATGCCCACCGCATTACATTCAACGTATTGTTGGATGACATTCTAATAAACAAGGTAGTAGATGTTGGACTTTGAAATTCATTATTTATGGTGGTACCGATAAAGTAGGAAAATTCCATGTATCTCTCCAAGCAAAGGAAACATTTTGTCTCATGGTCAATGCAAAAACTCATTTGAGACATGTTCCTTTTGATAGTTTTATCTTAAGTTACTTCCTGACATTCTAAATTTTTTCTTGGTTCTAAAAGTTGTGGCCCTTTTTGCAGCACTAAAAAAATGTATACATGAAGGTGTTGAAGCAAGTGTCTTTGGATACTCAACAAAATATCTTTTGGACACCAATTGAGTCTTTGTACTAGACACTGTTGGGGTATCATGCAAGGCAAATGATAATGAAGAAATACTAAGAGTGCACACTTTTTTATTTCAGGTACGCACTGTTTTATTTATTTTATTTCAGTAAGTAGATATCTTGAAAATGGTCGAGCAATGGTATAAAACTTGCCATACAGGTATTTATTAATTTATTCTTAACATGAAGAAGGATGGGTGGTTTTTTGTGCCTCCAAGAAACAATTAACTGCCCAGAAAAAATCTAGTGATAGGGACTTCTCTACAACTTTAGCCTACTATGACTTTGATCAGAATAGTTCATTACCTGAATTAGATTCACTAGATATGATGCTTCCTCAGCAAATATATCACCACCAATTTAGATACCAATTTCAGCAATTCTCGGGCTGCAAACAGGAGATGGAGCCAACACTAGCACAACCCATTCTTGTAACTTCCTCAATTGGAGAGCCCAAATTCCCTGCAATACTGCTAACTCCTTTAGTTTTGTTGGGAATTGGCATGAATACTCCATGAAAATTTTATTGGAATCCGCAAACATGGATATGCTTTTACCACACTCAACTATACAGGGCCTCATGATCAATAACAACTAGGTTCATTTTATGGTGATGAGTAGGTTTATATAGACTGGAGAACGTTAAATAAATACTACATCAACATTGTCGAATAGTGAAAGCGGGTAATGGAGGAGATAATTTTTTAGGTCACCAATAGATTGAGAATTGGCGAATATCATGTTGCGAGGACCTGTTTCAATTTACCATCTTTCGTAAAACTTCATCAAGACATGATTGCCAATCAATTATAGATTAGAATGCATATACATTCTTACAAATTTTTCTTATCAAGGAAGCCAATTCCAATTATACAAGGTATTGAAATTGTGGAGCTAACCACTGGATATGAGTTTAATTTTCCACCATTTAATGTGATTCAAATTTTTTTTCTTTTTCCTCATAATATGTCATGAAATGAAGTTCCAACTCAGGATCTTGCATGTTCAAATTCAATGACATGAATGTATTTTCAACAAATATAAGTGTGTTGCCTTATTATTGTCAAGGTTTCTTTACAAAATTGTTAAGTTTTGGAACTTATTTTTTCATTTAGATTTAAAATGACTTTGTTGTTAGCTTTAAAAAAATTGGAAATTATTCTTTTTTTCCATTAAGAACATAGATTAAAGGTAATTAAAATCACTATTTGGGAACTTTGAATGTTGAAACAACAAAGAACATTCAAAATTATTTCGTTTATTTTTTCATATTGTCTCTACAGAGACAATGGTTGGAATTATGGACATAAAGTCTCTATAGAGACAATATGTTTTTAATCTCAGCTATTGTGAGTGAAGAGACCAAAATGTCATTGTCCCTTAAGAGACAAAAATGTAATCAAATGAAATTGTTTCTAGAGAGACAAATGACATTGTCTCTTAAGAAACAATAATTCATGTATATCTTTATAGATACAATAATAATGTGTTCTATATTGTCTTTATAGTGACAATTTTTAAGACAATAATTTTCAGACACTAATTTTGACACATCAATTTAAAGACAATGTTTAAGACAATACCCAAGTTTTTTAAGACAATTGACTCTTAAATTTTTTCTTAAAAACCCGTACTTGTAGTAGTGTAAGGTTCCATCTATGATAAGAATTTCAAATTTAAAACACCTGTCAAATTGAAAGATTTCTACAACTCTAGTGTCTGTTTTAATAGTTTTAATAAAAAAAGGTTGACTGTCTCAATCAAAAAAAAATCTACCTATATCTGATAGACAAATCACCCCCACTTCACCTATATTTGATAGAAAAATCACCCCATAAGAAGGAATTTGCCCTTCAAATTTTATCGCTGATTCCATCTACCTAGGGGAGGGACGCCAGTTGTTGGGCGCCCTCCATTCCACGTCCCCAAACCACGTGGCCAACACCACAGACGTTGTACGACACTTGCCAGATCTGCTCGTTGACGTGTCTTGGTGGGTGAGAGACTTAAATTCGCTTTACCGTTGTACTTCTAGGGTTTCACTTTCCCTGTTTTGCAACATGGGTTCTTCACCCTTTGCATTTCTGTTCGGGGCGGGTAGTTGCTCAGAGAGCTCCGCCGGTGGCTGCGCGCTGTGTCGCCAGCGCTGGTGCATGCCTGCGTCCATTGTTGAACAGATGTGGTCGGATTCTGTTGGTCTTCGGATGCTTTGTTGGTTTAGGGCTCTTTCATTGATGTTGCTCCTGCGCCCTGCGGTGGACACCTTTGGCTCCTGCGACCGCCATAGCTTGCTCCTCCACTGTGAAATTGCCCTCCTCGACTGTTCAATGCTGTGGGGAGATGTTGACGGCTTCGTCCCCTCTACTGGTTTGCAGAAGTACCATGATTTTAAGGTAATTTATCGTTTTCGAAGGTTTTTTCGAGTGCAATTTTTGCAGAAGTTGTGTTTCTTGCATTTTCAAGGGTTTTTACAGAGAATTTGGCTAATTTACGCTATTTTCGAGGGTTTTGCAGGGATTTCCAAACTGTGGCGGGCTCTGGCTGTCAGTTCGCTCCTACATCGACGTTTTTCTCTGCATTTGGCGTGGCGTCTTCACCTCCTGGTAGGAAAATAATTCCTACCAGCTCACTGTTGTGTTTTTCAACACTTGAAAACATGTGTTTATGAACACTATCAATCTACTTCGGTTCAATTTAGCTCTTCTTCGGCCTGTTTGTTCATGGCACTGGTTTTGTCACTGTGATTTCTTCTTCCTATGTAGTTTAGGGTCTAGGGTTTTTGTGCACATGTGCCTTTCTCGATTCTGTGATATGCATCTGTATACCTCTATGTTTGCTGCAATACTTGGTTGTATGTTTGCTGCAATACTTGGTTGTATGTATATTTGCCAAGATACTGGTTGTATGAACTTCTAAGGCTGTTTGGTATGCAGATTTATGATGAACAGCCAGCTTATTTTGTGAAGGGTTGTAACTATTATATAGAAGCTAAGGGGAATATTTACTGCTGTAATAAAGTATTTTCAGATCTGTTATATGCTTGAGAAGTGTGCCTTAAGTGCTGAAACACTGTTGCATCAAAGTACTTGTTCATTATTTAGTTTCTTTGGCTACTTGTTGAATTGGGTCGGATAAAAGTGAAATATATACAGTTGTAATTTATATTTCAGATTCAGCCCCAAGGCTGAAATTTCACAGGAAATAAATCCGGGAACCCTCAAGGTTCAGGTGAAATTTATGAATTTACAATTAAAGTCACAAATTTGAACTTTCTACGGTTTGTCTTTCCATTGCGTATTTAGTCACATTGTTAGCCTAGGTCCCCTTTAGACATGATAATCATGCAACTAGCTCATTTCATCTGTTATCAAATAAGATCCATTCATCAAGAAAAATAACAACCTTGTTGAAATTATAAAATCATGATAAGCAGATCTGCACTTCTATGAATCTAAAACCTAGACCTATGAGTCTGAAAACTAAAACATGTTTTTCAAAACTGTAGGATTGTGCAAACTCAAATTCTGGAGTGGATATCCATAAGTGCAGTCAGTCTATAGAAGGAATTCAGAACAACAAACAATATCTATTAGAATATGCATAAACCGATTTTCTGAAAATTATGACAGCAGGCAGAGTTACTGGTACTCAATCACTCACATCTCTATTACTCATAAAACAATGAATACAAAGCAAACTTAGCTCAAATCTACCACTGTCTATTCTATTATCTCACCATCCCAATGGTGCACCCTGCTAGATAATGGGGATGGAGATGATGTGTAGGTGCAACTGATTTTCAATGGTACTTAGATTCGTCATCCCTGTCAGGAGGAAGATTATCCTTTTATCTCTCAGTCATTTGTAAATAGAGCTCTTTGTAACCACACAAATTTTCACATTTTCCAAATCCATCTGTCATTTTCATGGTCAATCTCTTCTGGGTGCCAAGAACGTAGCAAAGCTATATTAGTCTGTCTGTCATGGTTCTCTTCTACCTGAGAGACCAAATACAGCTGCAACAGTGCACCATAGCATTGTTTTTAGATTGAGAAAATTGGGATAATCACGTTCTGGTTGTTGGTGTTGTTGCTCTTTTCATGATTTTGGAAAGGATACTTCTCCCCACTTGTGTTATATGTAGTATAGGTGCTTTTTTAGTTGCATATGGGCAGCCATTAAAGTACAGTATGACCACCGTGGTTTTATTGTGTTAATAAATAATGATAAGGCTGTTGCAAATACTTCCGTGATTACCATTTGGTTCTAATCAATTCTTACAGTGTCTCAGCCAATGGCTTTTGTCCTGCAAGTTGGACTAAAGGAGCATAAACTGCAGGCTTTTTATTAATGTAGGCTGCACATATTTGCTGTAGACACTTTTGAAAGTAGTCCCATGCCTTCATATATCCTGGGTGGAAGCTCAGAAATCATAGTCTCACCTCTACAGTACTGCCTTTTCTGTTACAGATCATATGCTGCTGCAATTTCATTAAGATTTTAGCTGCTGCAGTCTTGTTTCCTGCTGCTTGCCTGAGGAATCTGCTGCTGAACTTCATTGTCCTGGACAAATCCTTCCAGTGGCCTACATTTAATCAAGGCTGCAGCCTTTGCAGGCTGACTGAGCATAGGCCAAGAAGGCTTCCCACCTGATTATTTCTGTCCAGTGTTGCAGATTTGCCATTGACTTACTGCAATTGTCAATTGTAGCTACACTCGCATTCTCAGGCTTTTCCTATGGATCTGTGTGCTCTGTGCGTATAAAGGGTTACTTCAAGTGATTCTGGCAGCATAACTAATTGGGGAGGAATAATGTTGGATCCTACAGGTATTGACCCTAGTACTCATAGGTTGTTTCTAAACAAACTGATGTCTCATGCCATCGTGCTGCTGATGCTGTTAGCTTGCTCTACCAGCTTGTATTCTCAATCCCCTTATCCTGGATTGTTCTGAGGAATAATATAGGGATTGTCAACCTGGTAACGGACTCCCAGATGCTTGTGTGGGAAAGAAAATGCTCTCCTTCCCACGCAAACAATGCACAGATTCTAGGTTAATGTAGGTTGAAGATTCCGTCTGTCTTCTTCCACTGCGTGAAAGCTGCTTTTCAATTTAACCGAAATCATTCAATGTTTGTGTTGGAACCAAATTGAAAAGTCTGAAACGTTTTCCTTTATAGGAATTTTCGAGCAAAATTCATTGAACAATGTTCTAAGAATCAAATTTTGGAATGCAAACTTCCACCGACTAGTGTGGGAAATCCTTTATACTTTGTTGGGATTTTGATTATGCTTTGACATTAGTGGTGATGAGATCTCAGAACCCAAGTTTGGAAGTAGTGGCTAGGAAGGGCAGGTTGAGTGAACAGAAAGTCTTCTAAAATGAAAAGAAAAGGTCTATTGACATGCAGAACTGATGGGGAAAACAACGTGTTGAATCCTTTATTGTCTGAACTCTGCTCCAATGGCTGCCATGGAATCATTGAATCTGTATTTCTCATGCACTCATTCAACACCCTTGTTCATTAGTTTAAGAATCACTCATTGAGCAGCCTTGCTCATCAGTTTCAGAATCAGTTGAGAACAGTCTCGAGACTTTAAAAGCACCCAAGTATATATAACTGAATATTTATAGAAAAGGTGAGAGTTTTTATTCATGCTACTATTATTTCTTTTGCTCTGTCGCATTTTCTGTTGCTACTAACTGTTATTCATTTTCCTTAGTTGTATCATCTGGTGATGACATTGTTTCCAAAAATGGCTGCCATTGTTTATTCATGTTGTTAGGTGTCACTTCCAGCCCATGCATGGGAAATCTAGTGAATATAAGATGAGACATTTCACACCGAAATCTAGTGAAGGGAAATCTAGAATTTATCTAGTGAATATAACATTTGCACTTTGAGACATTTAGAGACATTTTTCTTTTACTGAACTTTCCTTTAGAGACATTTCTTTCTTCTTTCAGTGCATCCAAATGACTTCTCAACATTATTCTACTATTTCAAAATACATATTTGTAGCATACTCCAGCTAAGCCCTGTAGTTAACAAGAGTGCATGCCGTATAAACTTTTTGTGCATTTCTCATCCATGACAAAGTGGATGTATTGCGATGATGTTAAATGCAGTCAATACTGCAAATAGCTTGATGTAACATGTGTTTCAACTTTACAGTTTCAGAGCACTTCATATAATTAATTAAGAAATTACTCTCGATTCTAATGATTTGTACTATCTTATGTTGGTAAAGTATATCTTAACCTTAAGGTACAATGAGAAGCACTCGACCACATTAAAGTTAGATGTTAGGTTAGACTAGGAGTCTTGTTTGAGATGATCCCAACAAATAGAAGTTGGGTAAGGGATCCAACTAGATGCCTATAGTGAAGTATGAAGAGATTATGTCAATTGAACCCTTAGATTAACATCTCATGTTAGGTAGATATAACCAGATATCTCTTGAAGACCTGTCTAATCAGAAAAAATTGTTTAAATCCATTATAGCTCTTGTTAAAGAGAAATTTCCTAGTCATCCCCCATCCCACATCTAAATATCATGGCATCACATAGAACCTACTATGCAGCAATTTAATGATGATTACATGATATTATGAAGTCTGGGTGGTGTGTATTTAGGGCATCATGAACTCTTAATTAAGGACCCAATCAAATTGGGACAATTATCTTGCTAATGTCTTTGAGTTTAAAATATTTCCCTTTATCGTATTTGTAAATTATGGTAAGATGAATAGTTGTGATTAACCTCAAAGAAATTTAGTAGCCATAAGAGGAAATTAGTAACTTAATCTATAAATATTGCAAAACTCTTAGTAAGACAGGGATAGAAGTTTTTTGAATTTTTTTGATAAATATGCAGACATGAGTTAGAAAGCTAGTACTTATACATTCACTGCTTTATTAAGAATCTTTGAATTCCATTATTGCAGCTATATTCAAACACGCATCTTGTAGTTGTTTACGACTATGCTTGAACAATTCATGTATGTATGTACTTTGTGAGATGTAAGCCTGATTCAATCTGTCATTTGGTTCAGAAAATTAAACTGATATAAAGACTTGTAAGACAACTGAAATAAAATTGATATAAAGACTTGTAAGACAACTGAAATAAAGGGTCAAAAATGAAAATAATCGTGTAAGAATCAGAAATTAAAATAAAATTGTAAGAAAATTGTTGAGAAAACTAACCTGATTATACTTTGAAATGTTCTGTGTTGGTTTGTCTCCAGAACAGGTGAATAATTTGAATGTTCAGCAGTGGTTGAACTCCTTTTATAGTTTTTTGCAGTTGAATTTAATTGGTGACAATAATAGCCATGGATTGCAATGGCTTCATTTTGCATGTGTGATCAAGATTGAATTTGATGTGATCCAATGGCTGGGAATTTGTTTTGTTGATCCATGTGCTTTGATCTATTTTGATCTGTTTTAATAGAAAATCATTTATTGAATTTATTGGGTGGGTGTCATTTATTGTACACAGTGGTTTTAAATGTTGTTTTGGGTGGGTGCCATTTATTGAACACAATGTGTTTAAATGTTGAATAACACAGCAGTTATGGCTGACAAACATTTCTTTTTATTATGTGCAGGTATTGATATTTACTTCTCTAACACAACATCAAGGTTGATCAGATGGGCTGAAGTGACTGTCTTTTTGTACTTATTGACTTGACCATTTTGGAAGGAAAAATGGTTTTATGAGTTTTTGAGTTGATATGATAGGATTTGTAATCTTGATACTTATTAAACTATTTATGGACAGTTGTGGGCTATTTATGGACAGTTGTGGGCCCAGTCAATGACTTGGGAAATTTTGGACTTAATTTAATATATATTTGCACTTCAAATTATTTCTTTATGTTTAATTATTGGATGCGTATATATCTATTTTTGGTGGGTTGATGGGACCAGTACTATAACAATTACTGGTCCCTGCACAACATTAGACAACTCTCCCCTAGATGCTCTGAACCTGCGAAGTTCTATCTACCAAAATGTTGACTGGTAGTTTTATTGGCTCTTGGCTTGAAAGCTGCATTTTGCATCCACGAAATAAATAATAATAAGTACTATGTTTTACATCCGGTACGTTTCATAAAAAAATAAAGTGATATCGGATCAATAAGATGTAATAAAGTGAACAAAATGTAAATTAAATGAATCATTAACTTAATTTACTGTAGGGTACTTAATATTTTATCGTGTGACCTGGCTTTTTGTTTTTTGAAAAAAAGCTTTTTTGGGGAGAGTTACGGGGTTGGTTTTTTTGAGTTTTAGTTTTTTTTATTTGATGTTAGTATGCTGTTTAGTTGGTTAGTTCTTTGAGGTCTTTGTTTTCATTTTGTCATATCCGAGGTGTGTTCTTTGGTTTAGGCTCTTTGGATTGCAGTCATTTTGGTTTTTCTAATTTTGAGACAGAAATTGTCTTTTGCAATGGGATTATATACATTTTTTTTGTTGACAGAGATTGCCTCATAACATTGTAAAACATTCTCTACTGAAAAATGAAGATTCTGTTTTTTAAGTCTGAAAACAAAAAATACTTAATATTTGGTACATTCAATTCTTTTGTTAAAAAGACTCTTATTTGATTGCTGGGAGTAATCATATTTGCTACATTCAGGGTTTTTGTACAAAGCACATAGTAATCATATATGAAACCTAAGTAACGCGCGT
Organism: Pinus albicaulis; assembly: GCA_034641835.2. Lineage (NCBI taxonomy): Eukaryota > Viridiplantae > Streptophyta > Pinopsida > Pinales > Pinaceae > Pinus > Pinus albicaulis. The sequence goes on from CM076569.1 coordinate 498,647,428, forward strand.
CACGTCTTCTGTATGAGAATAGCGATTTTGGATCTGATGGATCAAATGAGTAAATCATATCAACTGAAACTGCTCCTTTTGATGGTAACGCTGCAATTGGGCAACTGGGGGTGATATGGAACCGAGCAAAGGCGGGGACTGGGCGGGCAAGGGTGAAAACATTGTGCTCTTTAATAGTATTTTAGAGGACAACATAGTTGTGTTGTTATAAGTTACAAAGTTTTCTTGACTATTATAAGTTCATGAAATGCTTTAAAAGCTATTAATTTTTTATATACTTGTTCAAGCAATTTTTTCATTATATTTTTGCACATGTTTGTTTTTGTAAAATAAGGATAGAAATAATGAATCGATAGGTAGTGCTGTATAGAAATGGTGATTTATGTATTTTATATTTTCATTGATTGTTCATTCAATTCAATTTATTTGGTTTAAAAGTTTAGTCAAAAGTTTTATTTCTTTAATATATTGGTTGTAAAATTTATAGAATTTTATCTTTTTAAAAGGTATAAGGTATAAATTTACAGGGGTTTGGTTCGATAGTGAAGAGTGTGATGTTAAGACAATCTTGATGAAAAGGTTACGGGTTTCAATTCCTTAGTGGGTAAAAAATCCAGTCAACTAAGGGGTTGTATGGCCTTTGCAACCCCCCAGTGCAATCCCCCGAGTCATGTGAAATCCCTGAGTGATTTTGACGGCTTAGGGTCTCATTTCTGAGACCATAAGTTTGAGGTGATGTCATCTCAAGACCCACACTACCAAGCAAACAAAAAAAAGATATAAAAGTATAGTATTTTTTGCCTATTTACTATAGATCTTGTTCTGAAGATGAACCACATTGGTTGGTTCAAAACCCACACTACCAAGCAAACAAAAAATATATATAAAAATATAGTAATTTTTGCTTATTTAATATAGATCTTGTTCAAAAGATGAATCATACTAGTTGTTTCAAAACCCACACTACCAAGCAAAAAAAAAAAAAAGATATAAAAGTATAGTAATTTTTTATTATTTAATATAGATCTTGTCCTGAAGATGACACACTCAATAACAATTCATGATTATATATAATTATCTCCGAAAACTGTTTTTTTACAATATAAGATATATCATAAAATAAATTTCTTGACTATAAATTAATGTTTATCTATATTTTCTTTTCTGACTATTTAATTTATATAAATACACTAATAATATAATTATTAATTTAAATCTAGATTTAATAAATAAAAAACATAAAATAAAATTAGAAAATTAACACTTGTGAACTAAAATTTTAAATTTCTCCCAGCTTACGTTTGCAAGGAAGAGAAAGCAGGCCTCATGTAAAACTTTGACATAAATGAAAAACTTAGATTCACCCCAAAAAAAAAACAAAAGAATTCAAAAATAATAGCACGTAATTTCCATTATATACAATATGTTTTGAAATTCTATACACGAAAGTGACTTTTGCATTTTATACACAAACGAGATTCTGTAAGAAAATGAAAAATTCATCCTCCCAAACCTCGTTATAACCGGGATAACCGGCCTTTCAGTCTACTACAAAGCATGAAATTCTATACATGAAAGAGATTTTTGAAATTTTATACATAAACGAGATTCTGTAAGAAAATGAAAAATTCATCCTCCCAAACCTCCTTATAACCCGGCCTTTCAGTCCTACTACAACGCATGAAATTCTATACATGAAAGAGATTTTTGAAATTTTATGCATAAACGAGATTCTGAAAGAAAATGAGATATTCATCATCCCAAGCCTCGTCATTACCCGGCCTTTCAGTCCTCCTAGAATGCATGAAATTCTATACATGAAAGAGATTTTTGAAATTTTATGCATAAACGAGATTCTGAAAGAAAATGAGATATTCATCATCCCAAGCCTCGTCATTACCCGGCCTTTCAGTCCTCCTAGAATGCAAGTACTTTTCAGGCCCTCCGCTCTTACGATCTGGAAGGTAAGTTTCTTTGCGTTCTTTTGGACTAGCAGTTGACGAGTGTGCCTGCGATGTCATGATTGTAGGCTTGCTCTTCTTAATCTGCGGACAACCATATACTCTTACTTTTTCGAGTGTTCCTAAATTCAAATATGTGTCTGGCAACCTGTTTAATGCTTCACATTCCACGATGCTGAAAATTTTAAGAGATGGCATGGCACCCGGCTTCAGTACAGGCAACTCCTGTAACTTAGGTAACCAAGCAAGTGAAAGTAACTCCAGCAAAGGAAATGCTCCTCTCTCCCCAAAACTCCCGGGAAACGTCCTCATCGTAGGACAATTAAGGATATCTAATTGTTTCAGAAGTGGAAGCTTGTGCAACTCTGGAGGCTTTTCTAACTTATAACAGTTCTGCAACCTAAGACGGGTTAAATTTTTAAATTCAACGAACCTGATATTCATGTTAACCATTTCAGAACAATCTAAGCTAAGTCTTCTTAACTTGGACATGCTACTCATATCTGGCGGTAGACTTGGCATATTTGTAAGTGTCAGGTGGAGGGTCTCCATTTGCGGCATTCCCCCTAATGTCCCATCATGAAGTGCTTCTCCATTATTTTGTAAGGATAACCTTTTCAAGCGGTTGAGGCTCTTCAGATCCTTAATGGAAGCCACTTCTTTGTAGCTCTGCCTTTTTGTCCACAAAATATTGCATTTATCCATTTCCAAATGCTGCAGTGCTTCGAGCCTTGTAATGTTAAGGCTCAAGTATTCCAAATTTTTACAAGAGTGAAGGTCCAGACACCGTAAGGATCTCAACTTATGAATTCCAGAAGGCAATTCTATTATTTGAGACTCATTAAGTTCAAGGATTTCAAGGTTTACCAGATTTATAAGAGATGCAGGTAGGCTTTTAATTGGCAGACCTCTTAGCCTCAGGCACACCAACTGTTTCAAATCACCGACAGTCTCTGGCAATGATGAGAGGGACGTCCCACTGAGATCCAAAACCTGAAGAGTTTTCATACTCCCTATCACGGTTTTTGAAATTTTACTGAGCTCTTTGTTTCCACTCAATAACAAGGAGCATATTGCTGGATCTGTTGTACCTTTCGCAAGGGAACTCAACTTATTGTTGTTCAACATGATGCGGTTGCATCCGGCATACTGACTTTCATTCAAGCTTGTCAAGCCCGCACCTACGCGGCAGTGGAAAGATTCCTCATGCTCAGCAATTTGTATTGCCATTTCACGGATGACGTGGTGGATCCTGAACAAGACCACGTCACCATGAACGTCTTTTATATTCGGATTGATCAAACAACGCTCTGCTAATTTGCGCACGTAATTCCTTCCAACTTCAAATGGATCGCGGTATTCAACCCGACCATCTTGCTCCGTGCCACTCTTTGAAATCAGCAGGCCTTCCCCCAACCACAACGGCATCACATCATATTCTGTATGGATGACTTGATTTTCTGAGAAAGCGACAGCTGCGTACAGAAAGCACAATTGCAAATTAACATCGCCCAGTGCATCGAAACTCAACCTTATGCGATCATAGAAATCTTGATACTGTTGGTTGTGCGAATTTGGTAACCTCAAGTTTGCCAATTCCCATTCTCGTGCATCAGTGATGCCTGCCATTGCGCTTCCTATTACTTTGATTGCAAGCGGAAGCCCGTCACATTTCTGACACACCATCTGGGCCAAACTCTGATCGATGTTTGCCGGCACCTTTCCTTTATTATATGGAAAGGCATAGTTAATGAATAACTTCCAACTACAGTCTTTCGTCAAATCCTCCATTAATATTGTGTTCTGATCTGAAGCACCCATTTCTCGGCCAATGGGATAATTTCTTGAACTCACTATGACTATGCCGTGCGCTATATCCCACATGAAACCCAATTTCTTCCGGACTTCACGGCTTTCCCATACGTCATCTAAGAATAAGGCAAACCTATTTTTACCCAGTATTTGACACAGCCAGGTAGCTATATCTTCTTTTGTATCCGGCTGTACTTTTTTTTGTTTCTTTATTTGTTGACACAGTTGAATCTTGAGACTGTCAAAAGGGCTGCAGCCAACAGTAAGCCAAAGAAGCAAGCCATCCTGAAAGAGATCCTGTACCTTCTTGCTATTGAAGATTCTAGAGAGAAGGAGAGTTTTCCCCGATCCACCCTTGCCAACAACGGCAATTACCCGGAAAATGCCCTTGGCCCTGGCATCTATCAAAAGCTTTTCCAGTGCTGCAAAGTGGTTTTCTTGTCCCACTATCAAGGACTGCTCATAGATGGAGGGCGTTTGAACGGTCGAAGTGGATGCAGAACTGCTTGAAAATTGAGTAATTTGTCCTACTTTCAATTTCCCAAATTGGGCCTCTAAGTGAACCGGCTCCGGGACGATCAAAGGAACCATTTGCAGATGTTTGTTGATATCTGAAATCAAACTGGTGAGCCTTTCGCTCGTTTGAGAGCGAGAAAAAATGTCAAGAACGTGTACTGTACTGCATCGTTGAGACGTTACACACGCCTGTTGGAGAAGGGCGTCCAACCCTTTCAACCAAGCCATAACAGCTGAAGCCTTGTCATCCCTGCCATATATGGCATTTTTTTTCAGTGGTTTTAATTTCTGGCGGTATTGCTCTATCTGCCCAATTATAGGTTCTATGCGCAGTACGACACCTTTGAGTTTTATCCATTCGTTACTGGATCGCCCGGCAATGTCTATGTTCCGAAGAATTTTGTAGATTGATAAATTGATGCCGGCAACGATAAATCCAGAGACGGAACTACCGTCATGCCCAGCCATGATTTGATTTCCTTTTGCAATCAGCCAATACAACCTTACACAATCCTGCTAACAAAAATTGGAAAAAAGTGTGTAAGGAGGACATAATAGCTCCTGATGCGCTGGCTTTCCAAGCTCCCACCCCATACAGATCCATGAGAAGGCCATGGTGATATGCGCTGGCTATCCAAACTCCCACCCCATACAGATACATGAGAAGGCCATGGTGATATATACGTAAAAAGGAATAGTGTAGTGACATTGCCAATTTTCACTGCATTTTCAAAAATATTAATTGAGGTTGTTTCTTCTTCATGTGCATGATGTCAAAACCCCTACTCGATCCTACAACACCTAGACCTTAGAACCTAGACACCTCACATAGATCAGCTTTGCTAGGCTCTTTCTCTTGGCAACCAATATTTCTTATGCTATTCACCCATTAATGCTGTTAACAGTATCACTAAGCATGCCATGTCCATGCCCATGGCATTGATCATCAAGACGGGCTTTCCATACCATTGCATGACATATCACATACGATGGTTTGACATGCCATATTTATGGTATTCTATGACATGCCAAATATTCCCTGTTGTACTTGAACTATGCAGATTACATTGTAATAGTTTCTCATTATCATCAACTATGCCAGATTACATTGTAATAGTTTTTCATTATCATCTGATTAATGAAAAGAAGTGAAGGGGTTTTTCCCAGTTGGGTTTCCTTGTAAAATCAATGTGTTCCTTTTGTTTTGATGGTTGCATGTCATTGCATGTCTTTCTACCTTGTGATTTTCTATTCTACTAATTGTAGAAGAAATTTGTATCTCTGATTTTGAGTTCGAATTCATTAGTAATAATAAATTTTTTGTCATTTTTGAAATATTAATATTATATAATAATTAATATTAAACTTATTAATATTTAAACTTAAAATATTTTGAATAATACATAATAATAATATTGTTAATAATCATTACATTAATGTAAAGATTAAAAATCATATTATTATTAAACATTATTTCAAAACTTAAAATCTAAAACCCAATATTTAATCTAAAACCTAAACATTAAAGCCTAATATTAAAATTTATAAACTTAAAAACCCTAAAATAATATCTAAAATAAAAAAGTAAATCTGAAACTTGAACCTAAAATTTAATATTAAACCCTGAATTTTAAACTTAAAAACCTAAAACTTAAAACATAAAATCTAAACTTAAAATATTAAATCTAAAATATAATATTAAACATATTCTAAAACTTTAAACCTAAAAAATAATATTAAACATATTCTAAAACTTTAAACCTAAAAAATAATATTAAGGCTAAAAGTTAAATGAAAATCTTAATATTAAAAATAAAATCTAAACTTTAAAAACCTAAAAGGAAATGTAAATCCAACATTATAATCCTAAACCTAAACAGGAACAGAAATGTAAAACTATTTAAATCTAAAACCTAAACATAATTGTAAAAAGTAAAATCACCTAGAATTTAAAACATATATATTTCATAAATTCTGAAATAAGATATAATAAATACACACCTTACACAATTTTGAAATAAATTTCACAAATTCTGAAATAATAAGCTTACACACCAATCATCATAAATACTAGCTACATGTGAAGTCAATTCCTGACAAGCTTACACACAGATCATAAATACTAGCTACATGTCAAGTCAATTCGTAACAAGCTTACACACCGATTAACGCTTGACAAGCTGACACACATTCCATCAGATGGCGCATATTGGTTGCCGGGCTTGCATGACCTGGCATGGGTACGTCTAAAGCATTAATGGGCCTATAGCAGAGGAAATAAGGCTTTCCGTAACAGTTGGTAACTTTTTACAATATCAGGAAATAAGGCTTTCCGTAACAGTTGGTAACTTTTTACAATATCAGTACGTACTGGGCTCCTCTACCTCACATCACTTAACCAGCCAATAAAACTACAGGTCAACATTTAGGTAGTATAGGTCCTGTCAAGTGGACGCAAATGCAGTCATAGGCGGGTAGCTAGTAGCGTGCTTTCACATCAAACTACTCGTCAACATCAACCAGCCAGTAACACTACTAGTCAATATTTGGGCAGATAGAGCGTTCTGTCAAGTGACGTGAGCGGCAGCTATTCTTGGTGCTGTGCTTGAGGGCAGCCAATAAAACTACTAGTCAAGTGGACTTTCTAAGAAAATCAACCATAGATATGGAATAAAATCTGAGAGTGCAACTCCTCATTTTTGAGATAGTAACAGTTGGTAACTTTCTACAATATCAGTACGTACTAGGCTCCTCTACCTCAGCACATCATTTAGAAAAAGAAAATCAACTATCTCATTTTTGAGATAGTAATAGTTGGTAATTTTCTACAATATCACTACGTACTGGGCTCCTCTACCTCACATCATTTAGAAAAAGAAAATCAACCATAGATATGGAATAAAATCTGAGAGTGCAAATCCTCATTTTTGAGATTGTAACAGTCGGTAACTTTCTGCAATATCAGTACGTACTGGGCTCCTCTACCTCACATCATTTAGAAAAAGAAAATCAACCATATTTATGGAATAAAATCTGAGAGTGCAAATCCTCATTTTTGAGATGGTAACCCTTGGTAACTTTCTACAATATCATTACGTACTGGGCTCCTCTACCTCACATCACTTAACCAGCCAATAAAACTACTAGTCAACATTTAGGTTGATAGGTCCTGTCAAGCGGACGCGAATGCAGTCAGAAATAAGAAGTAGATAAATTTTATTGTGTTTTTACTTTTATTTATTTATTTCTAAATAAATTTTAGATGATTTGGCTTTATTTTTATTGTTATAAAATTCGAATGCTTAATTAATTGATTTTATATATATATAATAATTTAGATTATTAATAAAAAATAATATATGGATTGTTTAGATTTTGAAGTGTATTACAATTATATTGTAATTAGGGAAAGAAGTGTTATAATGGTAAATATTGTAATTTTTTTTAATATAAATAATTTTAAAATTAGTTATTAAAATTAGCTTAAAATTGATATAATATTTATGTTATGAAAATATTAACAATAGTTTTTATGAATGTTGAGAGATTTTTAGGTAAAAATCACATAAAAAATTTAGTCTAACCGTTTTTAACCATTTTGTGTGGTTCATCTCAACACAAGATGAAAATTTAGATCATGTCATTAGATTAAATATATGAAGAGAGATGTTTTTAGGTGTTGGAATATAACAATTAGTTTTGACTAAAAAATTATCATTATTTTACAATCAAATTTCAATTAAAATAAAGTAATAGATGGAAATTAGCTGTAAATAAATAATTAAATTAATTTTATTAATATTATTATTTTAATCAAAACAGTAATAATAACGTCAAACTTAATTGTTCTAAATAGTGAAAGAAAAATAGTAATAAGAAAATGAAATAAATAAACAAAATAAAAATAATAAGTTGTAACACCTCATGGTAGTTACTATAAGTACATTTCTTTTCTTAATTATTTAGCACTATAAGTGGATGGGATAGTGGAAGCCAAGTGAAATTTTGGTTATGTATTTAATTATACATGAATGTTATTTTGAAAATTAAAAATCTAGGAAATTCAAGAAGGTTGATCTATAACTAATTCTAACCCAAGATAATTAAACAGTTACCACCCTCTTCCCAGAGATAAAAATAGGATCTCAAAGAGGAGGGGTTCTACATTTTTCTTAAGAATGATAGTATGTAGTATTGGCAAGACGAAAATCATGAGTTGGACTTGGGCTAGTGGAGAACTCCAACACATACATAGTTCAAAGGGTAATAGGCTGGATTGTAGTCCCGATGCTTATTGTGTGACTCTAATAAATATAACTGCTCTATACTCCTATTTGGTGGATGTTTGGGGGCAGGAAATAATTGTTGCATAGTCCTCTGGGGTGGAAATTTGGGGGAGGAGGTGAACATAATTTTCATCCTCAAGGTTGGGTGGATCAGTTGAGGCTTATTAGACTTCTTGGAACTATAAGACAAATAAGTGGTTTTATGTTAATCTGTATGTTGCTTGATTTTCTTCGGTTGATTGGAGGCGTCGCCAGCTCTTTTGGGATGTTGCCCCAGCATTCGCAAGATATCTTCTCAAGGCCCAGTTACATTTGAGCGTGTGAGGACGATTTAGGTCTTCTAGGATATGAGTATCATACGAAAAAACAACAAAAACCATATTATTTTATTGACTGGTCACATAGGATTAATCTATAGGGAAAATTTATCTTTTATTTTCGCTTTATTTTATGTATATGATCGGATTTTTTCTTTGATTGTAATCTCTATCCTCTCAAAATTTTCCAAAAACATACCTAGATGATGCCAGAACGGATCCAATAGGACCTCATCGATCTACACGCCTTTTGGACCTCCCCCCATTACCGGGCGGGGTTCCAAGTTTTTCGCCATTTAGGCATCAAAGATAGAGCACTGCCGCCCTTATTGGTTCATCCTTTATTGGGGCATCATTAGTTGGGAACCCTCGTCGGTCACCCAACGCCACACCGGTAAACACCCCCACAGGGTCACCGCATACCACTCCTCCCACAATCCTTAGGGGACAGAGGATTGCTACCCATTCGGGAAGTCAAGTGAACTCACAGTAGGGCACGTCACAGAAAAACCCTATACCTAACTAGAACACTATGTTTTCACAAGGGGCAATGGCTACAACCTCTCAGTCACCGTTATTAGCTTCATTAAATTTACCAGATTTAACTAAGTTGACAAATGATCCCATTGCACACAACCCTACAAGGACTCCCATGCCCATGAAGCTCCCTTCGGACTTTCCACCTATGGTATTCGTCGAACAACATCGTTGACGATACTATTCGACTAAGACTATTTCAACACACCCTAATTGGAATAGTCGCGAAATGGTATGTGGAGCAGCCATCTACTACATATGGAACCTTTAGTGCCCTCGCTACTACATTCCTGACCTATTTTCAGTTACCCATCCACCGCGATTCTGGAATGGAATTACTGACCCACTTTAGGCAAACACGCGTCGTCCATATCTCGGACCATCTCCACGAATGGTGGAGGCGTCGTAGTTTGTGCAAATCCAAATTCGACAATCGAGTTCTGTTATACATGTTCTTGAAAACTCTCACCGCAGATATTTCGAAGGAAGTGGTGTAACAAAAGACCATATCCAAAGAGGACGCTATCAGTAAGGCCCAACAACTTGAGCTTATTTATACGCAGTCAGGATATATTTACAATATCCTGCCTAACGCCTCATGCGTGCAAACTTACAAAGAATTTCTAGGCTCGTTGAACTCCGCAGACAGTTTGATTGGGTCATTGACCCAAAATCACCTAAGCAGCAGTGTTCCATACTCCGGTTACGCATATGATTCTACCCAGGACATATTGCAACCTGGCTATCAAAGTCATTATGCACCTTCGAGAAACGTGACTAATAGGGTGTCATCGTATCTCCATCAGTAGGGAGGTCCGTATCCTCTGGCTCATGGGACCCAGTATGCAGCTAAACATGTTGATGGAAGAGCTTCCTCCCAACAGCCATTTATAAACCAAGGACAAGGACAGCAATATGCCTAGTCCCCAGCACAAAACCTACCTATGTAGAATAATGCACAGGTGCGCCAACCATACAAACAGGAGAATCCAAATTATCCTCCCAACGCGACTAAGAAAAAAGGAAAAAACAAGCCTAAAGGAAATCCTGGACAGGGGGGAAAAAATCAACTATGTCTCTAGATTCCTTGCAACGCTAGCTTGTATGTCATCGACCATAGTTTGCCTCTCCAAAGAAGATGGCTCGGACAGCGAATCCATGAACAACTCGACAACTCAGGAAGATGTGCCGAGTAGATCCATCCTCTTTTTGTCAGCTAATAAACGACCAATCGGGGAACCCTTAGTCACCCCCAACATTCTCCGTGGACAAGACCAACATGTGCGTTGTGTAAAACGCCTAATCATATGGTTTCCACTTTCCCTAACTTAGAAGCGCTATGCCGCTGGTACCCAGTCATCCCATCTAGAGAGCAGGACGAGAACCCCATTTCTAGGATGTTTCGCCTATTGTTCCAGGGCAATCACCATGAGCAGCGTTGTACCTCTAAAAATGGGTCTAACAAACCAGCCATGGTCATGAGTGTTAGTAATGTTGAGGAACCCTCCAACATGCAACACAACCCCAAATACCTTTGCAATCTTTGTAAGGGTGCTCACCTTCTTAAGGATTGTTCTAGTATACATAGAGTCTTAGAAGTGTGGTCTAAATATTCTCATCAACTTATGGTTGATCCATTGATTAGTGATTCTAAAGTTCCTGGGGAAAAGGGTAAAGTTAGGCTTCCATGTAGGTTATGTGAAGGGAGGCATCAAAATCACCTTTTCCCTCAACCACTCATCACAAGTCACCCCATGACACTAAGTTGGTGACACCACCTCCACAAAGACATCATATGTCATACATGGTTTTTCTAAATTTGTGAGAAATATCTAAGTTTATTAATGACCCAATTATTACTTTTTCCAAAGTGGATTATCTGAAAAGCATAAAATGTTTACCTAAAAATGTGATTTCCATGCTTAGTGATATGCATTAATCAAGACCATAATATTTACTCAAACCAAATCGTTTTCAATGGAATGTGTACAGATATTTGAAGAATGTGTAAGTGGGAGAGGATTAAGGGGTTGGAAGTTGAAGACCCAGAGGATATGATTGAATTTTCAGCAGAAGACTTAACATGGACAAATATTGATGGGGACCAAGTTGCAGTTATTCCATATTGTCGACTTGATGATTTTATAAGAGGAGAGGAATCGAGTGAATCTGCACCCACTCAATTTCATTTTTGTACTCATCGAAGTAAAAAAGTAGAGGATATCAAACAAACATATTGTTCAACATATTTGGAGTATGCTATGTGAGTCTTTATATATTTATCAATATACGTATAATTTTTTATAGTATGCATATATGTTATATCTAATTTGTTGTAAAATATTTATATGCAGGTATTGGTGTGCATATAGTCCGAAGTGAAAAAACTAAATTATGAGTGCATCCTCAGATATTAAAAAAAAAAAAAAAAAAACGCAGTGGACAAGAAAGTATTAGAGTTGGTTGCCAATGTCACTTCATTGTACGACGACTTCAACTTAGTCCAGACGATGCTGTAATAATATATACTGCATGTAGGCATATTGAGAAATCCAATGTTGTTTGTCATGGAAAAGATGCAATCGGCAGGCCTATGAGATTCAGTTATGCGCCACATTTAACATGGGATATGTGATCTATTGTCCAACATTTAATCCAAAGAGGTTTTAATGTTATAATGATATGGGACAAGTTCATCTCTGATGTGAAGGATGGATTTGGTGAGTTATACACAGGGACATCCCGAGATACATATATGACAAGACAAGATATATTAAACATTTACAATGATACTATAAGGCTAGAGTATGTTAAAGATCAAAGTGATCCAAACAATGTAGAATGTTGGTATAAGGAACACCCGAAGAGCTTTTTCTTCTACCAGAAACAAGATCTTGTTGAAAACATCCCTTTTATTATAGGCATACAAACAAAGTGGATGCGCTCAATGATGCTAAAATATTCTCACAATAATATAATCTCAATGGATTCAACATTTAGTACAAATAAGTATGGGGTGAGTACATATTTATCCTAAATTTGATTCATTTATTCAACCTTATTTTAGTGCATGTAACTTATATAAATATAATTATGTACATTGTTTGTAATGCAGTGTCAACTGTACACCTTAATGGTTTTCAACAAACATCGCAATGGGGTTCCAGCAGCTTGGGTGATATCATCACACAATACTATAGCTGAGCTTTCTAAATGGATGTCAACTCTCTTTTCCATTGGGAAGAAAGAGCGACCAGATTGGCATGTTCAAGCCTTCATCACAAATGATGCCACTGCTGAAATTGAAGAGTTAAGGTGATGTGTTTATTCTTTTATAAGAGACATAAAAATATTGTTAATGTATATTCCCTCTGATAAATTGTGTTATTCCAGGTCTTCAATCAAGTGTAAAATATTATTATGTGTGTGGCATGTTCGTCGTGCATGGTTGAAGAATGTTGGAAATAAAGTCCAAGGAAGGGAAAACCAAATCCACATTTTTCGTTCTTTAGGAGAAATCATGCACACATGTGAAGATGATCAATCTGTAGAAAAGACAGTTGAAAGGTTCTTTAAAGGTTCAGGGACCAACCAAGGTTTTTGGAATATTTTAAAACAACTTGGTTAGCCAACAACAAAATATGTAAGTTTCTTGTAAGTGGCTTTAATGACTATTTTTCATGTCATATGTATTATTAATTCATAGCTAATAAATTTCTTTCTACAGATATGTGGGCAAAAGCATACAGAAATTTTCCACATTCCAATCAGGATACAAATAATGCCATTGAATCTTATCATCGGCATATCATGCAAAGGTACCTAAGCGAAAAGAATAATGCATGTCATAGATGTGTCAATTGGTTAATATATGTGTTGTTGACAAAGGTTGTATTATATTACAAGCATATGCAACGTTTAAAAGAAGCTGGTTTTGTACGGCCTAGAAAAATTGAGGAACAATTGAATTCATCCAAGTGTAGAGCTAGCCAAATCCCAAATGAATATTGTGTGCCAGATGAAAAGAGTAACAATGGTTATTGGGTTCATAGCCAAAATAAGGATACACATGATATTTGGTACAATGTCATATATAAAGGTTCCAATCTACACTTTTGTAATTGCAATTGGGCCTTGAATGGAAATGTTTGTAAACATGTACTGAAAGTTGAGATGTTGGTGAGTAACATTACCTTGGGTGAAAATGTATTGCCTAATATCACTAATCCTACTACAGAAAGGCCTACAATTTTATTTGATTTGAATGAAACACCTATATTGGGCCTAGAATTCCAAATGGGGCTTCCGCCATGCTTTGATTCTCCTCCAAATATAAATTATTATAATGAAACAATCATTGATAATGTTCAATCAACCAATGTACGACCAGATAGTGCATTATCTGAAGATGATGAGATGAAACGTGTTAACTCATCAACTCATGAGAAATTGAGATCCATAATACCTACAAATTTGGAGCAAGCAAATGCATTGAATAGTTTGGTAGACAAACCATGTCAAGAATACAATAGAATGTTTTTCAATACTATAACTCCATCAAAGATCACTACTAAAAGAAAACATGGTTTCTTGAGCCCAGTCAAAAAGAAAAGGCAATGTGGGTGCAAGTCAAAATCAGGGAAAGATAAACCACATTTTGAAAAGGTTGGACGAGTTCGTTCAAAAAAAAGAAACATGGATGAGCAACTAGAGTTATCTTCTCAACACCAAAGAAGTGTGGGCCACAGACCTGAGTTAGTGCAACATTCTATTATACAGAAAAATGGTATGGAAATTTGATGGCATGCATTGCTTTATGTGAAATACGATATATTATCATTTTCGATGCATTTTCATAACTATATGAAATTTTTTATTGTTACAGTCGAGGGACCCACATCTCACAACGTTCCAGCTTGTCGACTTCAATCATTTGATGAGCATGTTGGTGAAAAAACTATAGCAATTTGAACACTGCTTCAGTCATTAGCATCCCAATTTCCTCCTCGACAATGCTTCCTCCTATTGTACAACCAGTGGGGATTTATTGTCACCCACACCGACCACCTTTCTCCATCATAAATTCTCCCATGCCTATAACCACCTCCCCAAACTCTTCCCAATTCCCACCCCTACCATTTATTCATCCACCCTTCTCATTGTTTCAATCATCCACACTTGAAATTCCAATTTCCCCCCCTAGGGTGATCCCTTGCCCCAGGGTGATTCCCATTATTGTACAAACGATGGGGATGTATCACTGCCCACAACCACTACCTTTTTCTGATTTCACTTCCACTATGCCTTTATCCATCACCCATGAACCATGCCTATATCCATCACCAATAGTTCCACCATCTACCGAGGAAGGAAAATCTTCTCCATTGCCTTAGATCTTCATGGTGAGAATGAGTAGTTGATCAAAATCTTATCATGAATTAACAACAATTGATTCTATGCATTTTGGATTTTACAACTAATTGGTTATTTAATTTTTGCAGCAATATCAATTTTGAAATGCACTTGGGAGTGTGAAGCATGGTGAGGGTGACGTATAGACCCAATTTATAAATCAGTCATGATGTCATTTTTCCATTATTTCATTTATGGGCGCGACCTTCCATTATCTATGTTGGGAATACCATGGGCCATGGGCCCATTTTGTAAAAGAGAAAAATGTATAACTAGACCAATTTGGAATACAAGTACAAGAATGTGAACTTGTGTATATGACAATGTCTTCATTGGATTTTAAATTCATGATGTGGATTTAATGTTATATTCTATCAATGTTACATTATTGTTGATGAATGTAGTTAGAATGGATTTATTTTGTTTCATTTACAAATTATAAAGTTTGCAAGTTAAATTACTTAAATTTATATCTTATTCAATGTTGCATGCATGTAAAACCATATCATACCATGGAACTTTGCTTAGTTATAATAATAGATGTATTATGTACATGAAGAGAGCATATATATGGATTCAAATTTATTTTAATTTTGAATTTATGAAAAGGAAAACTAAAGTGTTAAAGTATAACATACATGCCTTATAATAAAATCTGCAAAAATTGATAAAGTTTTGAGCCTTTACCACTTCAATACTAACATTTAAAGATGAAAACTTTATTGATAAGTGGTGTAGTATTATTTAAGGTTTTTTTTTTTGGTTTTATATATATTTTAACAATTCCTTTATTTATCTATAAATAGGGGACAAAGAATATTTGTGGTATGAATACAAAGAAGTGTGTAAGATTTTTTTGAGATGTGGATTTACCTTACTGTGGATGGGTTTTTTCCCACATATTTTCGCACAAGTAACTTTTACACCAAGAAGTGCCTTAAAATAACACCCTATCACCATCTACTCTAAAAGTTAACTAAATTATAACTTTAAAAAAAAATTTATTATTATCATTATTAATTATAAAAAAAAGTAATATATGACAAACATAATAATATATTTTTTGAATTTGTATTTTCGAACAGGTAACTTTTACACCATGAAGTGCCTTAACATAACACCCTATCACCATCTACTCTAAAATTTCACTAAATTATAACTTAAAAAAAATGTTATTAATATCATTATTAATTATAAAAAAAATTAATATATGACAAGCATAATAATATATTTTTTGAATTTGTACTAATAATGTAGTCATTAATAATAATAGTAGCTAGATGTTTCAAACATTCTATTTTACAAATGTTGAAAGTTGTGTAGGTATTGAGAGTGAAGAGAAAAAAAGTTCACTTAAGAATAGAAAAGTCGTGGTGGAATTAAATGATAATCAATTGGTCCTTGGTTCATTTGGAATTGTGTAGGAAGTTAACAAAAGGATGTAACTACATGGGATATAGTGGAAATAAGATATATCGTGGAAATAACATATATACAATATTTTCACTTATAATATAGAAATCCAATGAATCCAAAAATCATAGTATGATTAAATTAGATCAATTGTTTTTGTTGCAATAATTAATGAGGCATATGAAACTTACATTATTGTATAATAACAGAAGGGAATCATTTAGAAATTATGGATGGTAAGAATGTTTTTTTATAATATGTATATAATAGTCCTAAAAAAATTAGGAAATTGATATTTCTATCATATTTATTTCATATAAAATATTAATTTTTTTATTTTTCTTTTAAAATATGTTTAAATGATTTTTCATCTACTAGGCCAAATGGAGAGGAGAATTATTACTTTTCTATAGAGGCCTACCTTATACTTAGAACTAGGGATGCATACCTAGGATGACCTATTTATCTCCCAAACTTCAAATTAGGATAACTCTTGGATTTCAAACTAATATTTAAGGCCATGTCCCTCCCATTCTAAAGATGAAAAAGCCTTTGCTGAGATCATGTACATAGTTAACCTACACTACTTTTAAACTATTATTTTGTGAAACTCTAATCCTCCATTATTCCTATTATGTGTACTTATTCTCTTATAAACATTATATCTACAATAAGGCATGCCACAAATCATTTTTAATTTATTTTATTATAAACATCATACCTACAATAATTCAAGATATTATCATTAGAGAGAACTATGGATTCTTTGAATGAAATTGTCATAATGAGGTTAAATTTATGATATAATATCATTTTAATGCCCTATTTTCCATCACCATTTCCCCTTATTACAATAATTATGCCTCAAACTATAACTAAACCTATTTAATTTAAAAGTAATAAAATGAAATATTTTTATTATTTTAGATTCACACACGTGTACATCTCAAAAGTAAAAAATTCAATAACTTGTCTTCTATTCATACACACATTAACATATTCTTCTCATGTAAATCTACCTATAAATATTAAATCCAAGAATCATTCCATATGTCACATAGTAATGAGAATGGAACTTCAAACGTTGAATTAAAGTCATGATATTAGTTTATAGTGTAAATTGTATTGAATTATAGTGTAATGACAAACATTTGCATGCAAAATGCTAGTTGCATCAAACATTACAAAGCTAGATGACATAATTAATAAAATTTTGAAAGAGATAATCTAAACACTTTTTCAATATATTAATAAAATTGATTTTTTAAGTTTCTATTGGAAAAAAATAAAGTAAACATTTATTTAATAATATCTTAATTTGGCCTTTTTTTTACTAAATAAAATAAATAAAAAAATTATTTATAAATTTTAATAAATTTTAAAGTTTCTATGGAAAAAAATAAAATAAACATTTATTTAATAATATCTTAATTTGGCCTTTTTTTTACTAAATAAAATAAATAAAAAAATTATTTATAAATTTTAATAAATTTTAAAATTATATATATATATAAAACTTTAGTACAAGCAAAGCAAATCAAAGCAAATCGACTACGCTTATAACCACATTAAGATTTTAAAGAAATAATGTTTATAAAACATAGAACTCATCCTTAAAATTAACCATAAAAACCCAAAAAAATGAAGATTTCACATCAAAGAAGAATATGTAGCACCAACATTTGAAATCACCATTTAAGCTCAATACTAACTTTCATTTTCATTTCCTATAGAAATCCCTTGTATAACATTTTCAACTTACCAATTTCAAAAGCGCATGTATGATAATATTTTCACCGTTTATAAGTTTGGTTAACCAAAAAGTATATGTATATATTTAAACATTGAGTTTTCATTATCAAAAGCCTTTCTATGAAATAATTTTCAACTTATCCAATGAAATGAATTTGAACGCCATTGAGGAAGATAGAACCCTGGAACTGTTATTTTATTCAGTTGTGGGTTCTCCATTGAAGAAATGGAGGAGTTCTCAAATCATAGTAAAATTTTAATGCGTTTCATGTTCGTGTCAAGGTTGAGTGGGTTCATATCTACTATTAATTTTGACGCCAACCGTCCTCAGAGTGTGTTACTGATAGCTTCCAAGGTGAGTGTTCAGTATTCTACATTATTTAAGCCAACATTTGTTATGAATCTTGAGAGTACATAATGATCCTTCTAGTCACTATCTAATTGTGCCTCCAACCTTACATTTGTGAGCAAATATTTAGCGTAATTCTTCATTTTTCTAAGTAAAAATATTTTGATCAGAAGAGTTCAGTGAACTAAACGTTTGAAACCCACCATAGGTTTTAGCGTTACGATTCAATCCATGCAGTCGACGATTCAATCTGATTCAATCCCTTGTGAATTGTGCAAGGAAATAAGAGGAATTTGGGGGCACTTGAATAGGCACAGTGTTAGCGAGTGATAGTAATTCAGAAGAGCAATTTTATAGTGGAGGGTGTGCTTTAGAGCTTGGAGATTACATTGTAATAGTTTCTCATTATCATCTGATTAATGAAAAGAAGTGAAGGAGTTTTTCCCAGTTGGGTTCCCTTGTAAAATCATTGTGTTCCTTGTGTTTTGATGGTTGTGTGTCATTGCATGTCTTTCTACCTTGTGATTTTCTATTCTACAGATTGTAGAAGAAATTTGGATCTCTCGTTTTGAGTTCGAATTCATCAGTAATAATAAATTTCTTGTCATTTCTGAAATATTAATATTATATAATAATTAATATTAAACTTATTAATATTTAAACTTAAAATATTTTGAATAATACATAATAATAATATTGTTAATAATCATTACATTAATGTAAAGATTAAAAATCATATTATTATTAAACATTATTTCAAAACTTAAAATCTAAAACCCAATATTTGATCTAAAACCTAAACATTAAAGCCTAATATTAAAATTTATAAACTTAAAAACCCTAAAATAAAATCTAAAATCAAAAAGTAAATTTGAAACTCCAACCTAAAATCTAATATTAAAACCTAAATTTTAAACTTAAAAACCTAAAACTTAAAACATAAAATCTAAATTTAATATATTAAACCTAAAATATAATATTAAACATATTCTAAAACTTTAAACTTAAAAAATAATATTAAAGCTAAAAGTTAAATGAAAATCCTAATATTAAAAGTAAAATCTAAACTTTAAAAACCTAAAAGGAAATGTAACCCAACATTATAGTCCTAAACTAAAACTATTTAAATCTAAAACGTAAACATAATTGTAAAAAGTAAAACCATCTAAAACATATATATTTAGCAAATTCTGAAATAAAATATAATAAATACACACCTTACACAATTCTGAAATAAATTTCACAAATTTTGAAATAATAAGCTTACACACCGATCATAAATACTAGCTACATGTCAAGTCAATTCCTGACAAGCTTACACACCAATCATAAATACTAGCTACATGTCAAGTCAATTCCTGACAAGTTTACACACCGATCAACACCTAACAAGCTGACACACATTCCATCAGATGGCGCATATTGGTTGCTGGGCTAGCATGGCTCCCATGACCATGGGGCATGGCATGGGTACGTCTAGAGCATTAATGGGTCTATAGCAGAGGAAATAAGGCTTGTGTGTCATGCGATTATGATACGAAGAGATGTATGTCAAATAAGGCTTGTGTGTCATGCGATTATGATACGAAGAGATGTATGTCATTGGAACGTGAGGGCTATTTGTCCTGTCAAGTCTTTGCATATTCAAGAAAAAGGCCTTTGACTTGATAAATGCCATCCAATAAAAGGAAAGCAATATAGTTACGTTTCAACACATATCGAACGCAGACACTACAAGTTTAAATGTGTAAAAAATAATTTGAAGTAAAAACTGCAATAAATAATATGCAATTTTAGCGTTCAGTACGTGGCGAGAAGAACAAGTATTCAATACTAGTCAATTCTGAAGTAAGGATCATGGAGGCCAATATTTGTTCACTTTTTACTGATCTATAAAATTCAAGGCATTCGTGGCGCTGAGCCAAATAATTTAGTTCGACTTGGACTGTGAAACGAATATCAACAGAAAATCTAAGTTGAATCTGAGATTTATTGATTTTGAGAAGTCAAACACTTTCCTGTATTCTACTAAGAGCTTGTGCTCTCTATGATACGTTTATTAGAGTTATTTAAATCTCCTGAAATAATGATTATGCACTGTTAGATTTGAACCTTTGCATGAAGATTTCAACTATTCATAATTAAATATCTATTTAAGGATGCATAGCAAGTGATTATGTTTCCTATCTTGTGACTGTCTCCTCATCTATACTCAACAGATCCGTTTGAAATGCCAAACATGTTACAAGAATGACGATTTTTCCAGAGTCTGACAAATTGGTGGCAGTACATCCCAATTGTTGAGTAACGAAGACTTGCTCAATTGCTAGCATAGCGTACAGAAGAAGACTCGGAAAAACTACATTGCATCCACTTGCTCTAAGCAAATAGAGCAAAGTCTATTTTTATGTAAAGCAATAATAGCTTTGTATCCTAGAGTATAGCATTTTTCAGCCTAAAGTGAGCACAAATTTTTTTTAGAGACTAAATCCAACAAAGCAAACATCTATATTTTTGCAGAATAAATACGACAAAGCACACTTTTTCAAGAAGAAACCAAATACATAATTGCTTCGTTTCAGCCTTGATACTGGCGTCTCTTCAGTCTCACCAAAGCCTGCTTAGGGTTCAGTGGCAGTAGCACTTTCACCATCACCATCATCTATAGCAAGGACAATAACGATAATCAAGAATGGGTAGCTTATTGTAACAAGACTCCAGTTAATTATGAGCTCCTCCAGCAGAGAAACACTCTTCGTGTCCATAGCCCAGCCCACTGCTTGTCCTGCACTCTGCACTGCTTTGAAGAGTCCACTGTATCTGCTCAGAATATGGGAGTCATCTGCCAAAGCTCCGATGATCCAATAACACACAGTCTGGAACATGAAGTCTAGTAATCCATAGCTGAAATATAAAACAAATGGCCCTGCAAAAGCAGCGCCGGAATCCACTAAATCGAGTTGCTGCTGCTGCAAGATGGACTTATCTGAGAAGCGCCTTGTGAAAGAGGTTGCCCCCAGTGCTTCTCCCATCAAAACACATCGGCTGAAATCGGCGTGTTGACTAAGCCATGACTCATCTCTCTCCTCAAGGGCCACTGAGCAGAGCCACAGAAGAGCTCCAAATGAAAGGTCGCAGGCCGCGGGAAGGTGGTGCTTTGGTGCGAGTCTGTAATCCACCGATACACATATGACGTTGGAGGGTAAATTTGAAATTCAAATGAGTGACAAAAGCCACAAAATTGAAATTCGAAATTCAAATGTTCTTGGCTTGCATTAATGTTACCGTGTTGAATAGTTCACGTACAACAACAAGGAATATCTGGCATGTCACAGAATTCCATAAATATGGCATGTCAAACCATCATATGTCATGCAATGGCATGGAAAGCCCGTCTTGATGATCAATGCTATGGGCATGGACATGACATGCTTGGTGATACTGTTAACAGCATTAATAGACGAATAGCATAGGAAATATTAGTTGTATTATGGTAACGTGAAGAGGGACGAATAACTCGCCCAGTGGCCAAGCTATTTTAATGTTAATTATTTATAAAATTTTGACTTGTAAATGGTCCATCTGTTACTCATTTGTAACGTATCTGCATAATCTTAGACTTGGATTCTGATTACCAATCACTGTGTAATGTTCAATTAGCGGTAATGTTTAAATTTTACATTCAAACAGACCAAATCCGAGTTTAGAGTAATTAGAGTAAAAATGGCCTTTTACATTTTGAATAAAAAAAGGGCACCGAATGTATTGGAAAATCGTAAAGATAAGGGTTAAAATTTAATTTAATACTCCTATCTAAGGTAGGAATTTCAAATGTCAAACACGGGTCAAATTTGACTGTTTAAACCATTTTAATGCCTGTTTTGATCATTTAAACCCAAATTTTGACGTTTTGAAAAAAAAAATAACTGTGATGGACAAATCACCCCATGACGGGCAATTTGCCCGTAAAATTCCATCCATGCTCCTATCAATTGAAGAGGTTGCTTTCTTTATAGGTCGTTAAATGAAAAGGTCAAAATGAATTACAAAATCTTAAAAATTAAGGTAAGAGTTTATGATTTTTATTTATTTAGTAAAAAATCAAAATTTTTAATAAAATTTTAGCAATAATAATTAATTATTACAAATTTTATAATTTAAATTATAGAAATACTTTAAACATTTTCATTGCTCATTGTATAAAATTTTATATGAAATTTTTATATTGCAATTATTAATAATAAAATTACTAATAATTTTGATAAATATTTTAATTTTCCCAACAATATTTGTAAGACGGTAATCTATTTTATGCATCCATACTCATACTTCAGAGATAACAACTATTATATCTATAAAACCCAAGATAGATCCAATTTACATATTTCATAGGGCATCAAGAGATATCAACCATTCTACCCATCCATCATAGATAACCCCAATTTACATATTCCATAAAGATTAAACCAAGGTTCTAATAAAATTAAAAATGAGAATAATTTTATATATAATATAGATAATATTATTAAGAACTAACATAGACCCATGTTAACAAAATCAAATCTCTAGAGATGCAAATATTTGTGCAATTTTTTCATTCAAAAAACATACAATTTTAATATATATATATATATATATATATATATATATATATATATATATATATACACACACACACACACACACACACACCAAAACAAATTACATTTAAATTACATTTTTGTGATCCTTTTTCTTTGTGATAAGCATAATTTCTCATTATTTTAGTTTAATTTTGAAAGTAAAAATAAAAAAAAATGATGGTGATGATGGTTACCATCCATTGAGACCAATGCGGTCTATTGGACCTTAAGAGAGGAGAAAGAATCTAGGTTTGATTCTTTAAAATCTTGGTTTTATGGTCAAAGAGAAGGGAAATAAGTGCTTCGAGATCGCTATAGGTGGGTTGGCTTAAAAGGTCGAGAAGATTGGAAGTGTGACAAATGGTAGGGAATTGAGAGTAAATTGGAGTAAGACTCAGGCAGTCTAAAAGGAAGTGATTTTCATCTTCCACCTGTTTAGAATTGCAGACCTGACAAATTCTATCATTCCAAGGGGTCTTGGGAATAGACCACCGTCATGTCTCACTTCGAAGCTCATGGGAATTAGTTCTTATCTTAGCGATGTTCATTTTTTTCTTATTGTTGGACAACATGAAGAGATAGGTCTGATTATTAAGGGTGGGGTTGATCACTTCCTTATAGTATCCTAGCTTCCTTTTACCCTCCAGCTCCTAATCTTCCCACAAGTTGTCCTTAAATTTGGAGGTAATAGTATTTTTTTATATTAATTATTAATGATGGTAATAATATTAATAATAATCATAATATCAATCCCTTAGTTTAAATTAATAAGTATTATTAAACAATAACATTATTAAATATTAGTAAATAATAGAAATATTTAATATTAATATTATTAAAAATTAAAAATAATAATTAATAATATTATAAAAAAATAATAATAATAATTTATTAAATATAATATTAATAATTTTAAAGAATATCAATAACGATTATTTTTTTTATTATGAATTTGGCTTCTGTGATCCATAAAAGTGTATAAGATCTTTCAGTAAAAATCACATCAAAGTATATCTTTTGCCGACTACGTTTTGAACCAGCCAGTGTGGTTCATCATCACGACAAGATGAGAAATTTGATCTAGGAACCAACCTAAATAGATGAGAAGAGCCCTAACTAGCCGTTGTAAAAAACGGCTAGTTTGACTAGAATAAAAATTATTTAATCATCTAAAAATTAATTAATTAAGAGTGTATTATAATAATAATAATTATTATTATTTTATTAGTTGTGAAATTTGAATTATTAATATGTTTCATAAGACAAATATAATTTAATATTCTTATACCTACCTACTAAATGAATTTAAATACTTATATGTTTAAAAATAATTAATAACTATATGCTCTATAATTTAATATTCATATTTTCTATCTACTTAATGAATTCATTACTTACATGTTTAAAAATAACTAACAATTATATGTTGTATAATTCAATATTCCTTTTTTATTAATCAATAGGTAATAAAAGTAACTACAAAGATTACGGAAATCACATATATATATATAAAATAAAAATAATATTTATATGCTCTATAACTTAATATTCTTACTTTCTTTATTCTAGAAGTAAATTTAATAAGTTAAATAGTAAAATAAGATTATTATTTTAATAAGATTAATAAGAATATTTTTTTATAATTTATTTATAAATAGTTTATAATTGAAAATATTGGATATAATTGAACATTAATTTAACCATGTTTAGATTATTATATTAGTATTAACTAAGATATTAACATTATTAATATTAAGTATTATAAATAAATGACCTTAAATGAATTAGTAAACAATTAATTAATTAATTAATTAATACTAATTAATGAATTAACAAAATTTATTAATAAATAAATAAAATTGAACATGGTCAACTATAGTTGAATCCAGTCAAACATGTTCAATCATGTTTAAACATGGTCAATCAATTTCAACCATCTTTTACCATGATTAACCATGTTCAATGATGATCTTCTATGGTCAAACATGCTCCACCATCAACCATGATGATAATGGTTAATCGATGTCTCTACGGTGAACATAATCAACAAAGGTAAATCATGATTGAATATGGTTGACCATGGTAAATGTCTTTATGGTCAACCACATTCAACCATTGTCAACCATGATTAGCCATGGTCAACGATGGTCAACCATGAATAACTATGGTTGAAATTCATAAACCATGATCAACCTTGATTAAAATCCCTTTCATCATGTTTAACTAAGATGGTCAACCATGGACATTCATGGACAACCATGGTCAACTATGGTCAACCATATTTTATAAAATCAAACATGGTCAACCATGTTTATTTTAGCGTTTATATACCTTGGGTTTATCGCTTTTGTTTATTAATATAAGGGGTCATATTCCTAGGGTTTAATATTATTCACTTAGGTTTATAGTCCCATGGGTTTTTATTATTAATCCCTAGGGGTTTTTATTTCCTTGGCTTTATAATCTCTATCATGGTCAACCATGTTTTATAAATTCATCATGGTCAACCATATTTTATAATAAATCATGGTCAACCATGTTCTAATGTTGCATTTTGACAATGATTGTGTCAATACGAAAATCAATCATTATCTCAACCATGGTCCAACGTCACATTATGACAAACATTGTCTCAATATGATAATCATGGTCACCTATGGTCAACCATGGTCAATCATAGTCAACCTTGGTCAAACATGTCTAACCATGTTTTATAAAATAAAACATGGTCATCCATGGTCAATCATGGTCTACCATGGTCGAACATCGCATTGTGACAAAGATTGTCTTTATATGAAAATCAATCATGGTTAAGCATGGTCAACCATAGTCCAACATCACATTTTGACAAGGATTGTCTCAATATGAAAATGAACCATGGTCAGCAATGCTTATTTTAGTGTTTATACTATTTATCTTAACGTTTCTATACCTTAGGTTTATATATTTATCCTAGGGTTTATATACCTTGGGTTTATAATATTAGTAGGGTTTATAATATCAATCCCTTGGGTTTATTAATCTAAGGGTTTGTATTCCTAGGATTTAATATTATTCACTTACGTTTATAATCCCTTGGGTTTTTAGTATTAATATATAGGGTTTATTATTCCCTTGGGTTTATAATATCTATCATGGTCAATCATGATCAACCATGGTCCAACATCGCATTGTGACAATATTTGTCTCAATATGAAAAACCAATCATTGTCTCAACGATGGTCCAAAATCACATTATGATATGCATTGTCTCAATATGATATTGATGGTCAACCATGATCAACCATGTTCAACCATGTTTTAAAAAAAAAAATGGTCATCCAAAGTCAATCATGGCCAACCATGGTCAAACGTCGGATTGTGAAAATGATTGTCTTGATATGAATATCAACAATGGTTAACCATGGTTAACCATGGTCCAACATCACATTGTGACAAGGATTGTCTCAATATGAAAATAAACCATGGTCAACCACGTTTATTTTAGTTTTTGATATTATTCCCTTGGCTTTAATATTATTCCCATGGTTTCATAATCCCTTGGGGTTTTAGTATTAATCCCTTGGGTTTATTATTAACTTAGGTTTATAATATCAATCATGGTCAACCATGGTCAATCATTTCCATCCATGGTCAACCATGTTCAGTCATATCCATCCATGGTCAACCATGGTCGCATTTTTCATTGTGACAATGATTATCTCAATATGAAAATCAACCGTGGTCCAATGTCACATTGTGATCAAGATTGATTCGATATGAAAATTTATCATATTCAAGCATGGCAAAGCATGTTCCAACATCACATTGTGACAAGGATTGTCTTAATATGGAAATCAAGTGTGGTCAACCATGTTTATTTTAGGGTTTATATACCATGGGTTTATATTTGTTCTCCCTTGCGTTTATAATATCAATCCCTTGGGTTTATTTGTAATGTTCCCACTTTTTCCCTCAATAAATTGGAACATTAGATTTTGACAATTTCACTTATAAGTTGAATAATTGGGTAAGGAGACCCAAAGACAATAAAAACATGGATAAAATCCCTCTAGTATGAAAGCAGATCAGCCTTGGAACTAGATTTCACATCCTCATGTGTGAAAGGAGACATTTGCAAAGAGGCTTGGTTAAGTTTGACCAAGTCAAACAACATAGGGAATGAGGTGGAAGCACTACATGGGACAGCACAGAGATAGAGGAGGGAATATTCCTTTACCAAAGAAACCCTAATAGAGTGGGACCCATGGAGAGGGAGCTCACATTGTATAAAAGGAGGGCAAGGCAACCATTGTTATGCATGCTTATGATTATTCATTTCATGTCTATTCAGACATTGTGCATTATCTGCTGTTTAGCAAGAATTGCCAGGGAAATCATGTTTAGGATTCCTCCTCCTTTCTTGAGAGGCCTCTTGAAGGAGTTGTACTGATTTGTCTCACATCTAGGCTTGTGGCCAAGCATCCTCCTCCAGGACAACGTTATTGCTGCAGCAACATAATTCTGTGTTGTAGGGTGTTGCAGTGAGAAGTTACAACACCTCTTCCATTGCTTGTTTTTCAGAGGGAGACTCTTTCTTTCCTTTGGATGATTACTTTGGAAGCATTGGAGCTTATTTGTAGATCTTGGCACTTGGCCAATTCAGTCTATTCCACCTATAGCACAGTTACCCTCTTAGACTGTGTTATTTTCATAGAGCACTTGCAGTGAGGGCTTGCAGTGTTGTTTGGAGGGTGATATCTCAAGTGTAAGGATCAGCCTTCCACTTGGAGATCCATTGGAGAAGGTCTACTTCAGATTGCTCATCATCTTTAGCCTTCTCTATTGAGTTCTAGATTTGAGTTGCTGCAGCTACCTAGTAACTCCAACATTTTTGCCATTTTGCATATTTCAGCCAATCCCTTGGAGGATTGATGTTTTATTATTTCTAAGGGTTAGAGCTTTTCTCCCCTAATGTATTTGAGCTATATCATTGCCATATCCATTTATTAACATTGTATTGCAACAGTACTCCATAATAGACTGCATTGTCATAGCCAAGGGTTTCATTCATGTAGCAGTGTTTTGTCATTTCATGTACATGTATTGTTGAGGCTTGCATTGCCTTTCTTAAGAGGTTGTTTCCTCAAGAACTTGTATTGTCTTTGCTGATATAACATTATTCATTGGCTATTCAGATCTTCATATGCTCATGGTTGTATAATAACGCTGTCATGCTAGCTCTTGTGCTTACTTTATTGCAGACCATTCACCAGGCATTTCCTGAGGACATCTAAGTGTGGTAGATCTGTTTAACCACCTTAGAATGATTTATTTGGAGCCATCTCTTGGATTAATTCTTAGATACATTGATCTAAGGGATCTAGGTCCTGGTTTCAAACCCTGCTACCTCCATTTCTGGAAAATGCGTTTTCCAACCGTGGATTGCTAGTTGTTCTGATTTGGGAACATTACAGTGGTATCAAAGAAACTTTCTTGGCTTAGCTTGTGAGTCTAATCCCAAGAAGATCAAAATGTTGAAGAAGATGAGTTTATTCTCATCTATTTTTAGATCCAGAGGAGACCTCTCCAAGGAGGTCAAGAAGATTGAAGAAGAAGAATAGGAAGGACCATGCACTTCCTATTCTCATCAAGAAGAATACATTGAGCATGGAATACACTTAGATCATCAGATTCTGAGTAATTACCTTGTTGAGTATAGATATCAACCTAGAGCCTTCAAGGAGACTCTAGATTTTCCTCATTTCATCCAGTTGAAGGAAGAGAAGAGACCATGTAGCAGAAAAGAAATCAAAGACAATAGATTCCTGTTGTCTACCTTTGATGGGTCATCTACTACAAGAACTTGGGTGAAACAGTTGGTGGCATTTTTTTTTCTACATCCTGTAGCAGAGAAAGAAGCTGTTGAAATCTCAGCGCTGCACTTGGAGGGTGAAGCCTATGATTGGTGGATCAACCACTTGAGCCATGCAAGGGAGAAAACCTTTGCAAAGTTCATCCAAGGGTTGGTCAAATCCTTTGATGGTGAAGGGGAAAAGGAAGGGAAGGCCACACCACCACCTGAGGAGGCTTGTGATAAAGTTGTCACACTCATAGAGGAGCAGCCACATACATCAATAGTTGGAGCAACCAACACTTTGGAGGAAGGAATTCTTGTAGCCCTACGAGAAGTTCCAAATGCACATCAAGGTATGAAAGAATTTCCACAATCTATTGTTGCAGCAACTTCTTTTGATCAATGTGGAGATTTACTTTTCAATGACCAAGGGTCAAATCCCATTGCTACCATAGAGAAACTTGGTTGCATTGCGCTGTGCAACATGAAAAAATTCAAGGAGGCAACAAACCATAATCTTCATGAGCCTTTGTTGGATTGCATATCACATTGGAGGTTGGGGTTTGAAACCTTAAAGGTTGATAGTAGACATCTTGAAGTAAGAAACCTTTTCTCCCTTCAAGATGACACTTTCTCAATGAGCTCCTCTCAGCTCAAAGAGGAACTTCTACTTTCAGATCCAGGACCTCATTGGTTTTGGGAGATTATTGATGAGAGGAAGGTCTCAAGGAGAGATCTCATTATAGGTGCACTTCAACACACCATGGAGTGCAATGTTTTTCTTCCTTTCTCACAAGAGAAGATAGAATATGGAGGACATCTTAGGATGGATAACATCTCTCATGCTTGTGTTGGACATTCCTTGAGCCATACACATCATGATGGGAGGTTTTTGCCTACCACCTATTTTGGTCTTGATAGGGTCTCATTGATCCTTGAGAAGATTGCATTTCAAGATCCCATGAAGTGCAAAGACAGAGATTTGATTTGGGAGAATGGTAGCCCTCATGGGAGGAGTACCAAGATGAAGAAAAGAAGGGAGCATCCACAAGTGGTTGAGTGGATGTGGTTGATGAGCAAGGAGCTAGGAGGCTTGGCTGCACTGGTTACTCTTGAAAGAGATTGGCCATCACTTGGCAAACACTCTTCCTAAGAGTAGGAGGATGGATACTTGCATCATTGAGAAACATAGAGTATGGATGCATGGTGTTGATGTGATACTCATATCATTCATTGTGTCTTCATCACATGAGTTGTATGATGGAAGTATGGGGAGGCAGCAAAATCTTTTGTTGCTTTACTTGTTCTTCGGAGAGCAAGAGCAGATTTGCTCTCACACTTTGCATAATGTTGCATGAGGAGGAGATAGCATTGTCTCCTTGGCTTTTGATGATAGAGAGGTACTTCCACCTTGGGAGGAGCTTCTTATCTATTGCAGCATTATGGGAGATATCTTTGACAAGGAGCATGTCAAAGAATGGAACTATGAGTTGGCCAGAGATCAATTGCAGAGGCCAATAATGTTGTCACTTGAGAGCTTGGGGTTATTGATGGAATTTACCCAGGATCACTTCACACTTGATGCATTTAGAGGAAAAAGAGGAGGTGAGATTGATGGAGTAGTGGATGGAGACATCTATTACATTGGCATGACCTCACTTGCTATGATCTTCTTGACTTGGATTTCCAAGTATAAGGAGGAGGATATTTATGCAACATATGGTTCAATTCTCTTCCTGGGAATGTGCCATGCTACTATGAAGGGATCATTCATATACTCATGCATCATTTTTCTCTCAACATATGGTAAGAATATTGTTTTTACATCCATGGATTATTTAACACAACATTTTGATGCTCTTACCATTTATATTCAGTGCATAGCTCCACAAAAGGGCAAGTTTTTCATTGGGCTCCATGGACAAAATTGGGCCAATTTGTATGATGGAGACAACCATATTTTATATGGCCTTGGGCAAGTGTCTTATTTCATGTATGATCAGTTGATATAATCAGCCATTTGCTATTTATCAATAGCTATCATGACATACATAATTATTCATGTAACAAAAAACAACTTGCGATGTGATTTTCTAAAGTAGCAGTTTGGAAAACTGTGCTGTCACTCTTGGGAAAGCTGTTGGCACCTTCTTGCATCACTTGAAACCTTCAGCATTCTCTTAATTTTGTTGCTAATCATTCCTTCATTTTCTGATATGGATCAGATTTGTATAAGAAGCATGATTATGAGAGAGGCACATGAGTTGGATGTGTCCTTGAGTGGGAAGAATTCTCACATTTTCTGCACTACATGTTCTAATGGGAACACGGGAGGAGATATAGCCACCACTACTACATATGTGTTCTCTTTTGAGGTGGACCATGAGCTTGATAGTCATCCATTGTACAGCCATGGGCAAGTGTTTGATCTTCTATTGTTGTTACATTCAGCCATTTACTATTCCTTAGTAGATGTGATGAATTTTGTATGTCACTTGCCATGTTCCTTTCTGAGATTGCACTGGATGAAACTTATCCTTGTGAGACATTGTTTGTATCATATATAATCATGTATAACTTGCAGCAAAATTCTCATTGGGATACTCTATGATGACCTTATCCTATTCATCATGGATGGATTGTTTTGGGCCAGCTTGTTCTTCAATGTTGGAGGAAGACTCTTTGGAGGATTGTTCTTCACTTTGCCATTTGAGGGCAATACCTTTGCAGCCTAGGATCAATGCATACTCTACACTTATCATAAGTGGAGAGAAGGATAACTTGGGGTAGGCTATGATGCTTACCATGTTCATATTTTCAGCCCACCTTCAGTTCGGGAGCTTAAGGTGGAAGAAGATTTTCAGGAGTTGCCTTGTTGGGAGGTAGCTCATTTTATCTGGATGATTGCTTGGGGAAGATGTTTTCCAAATTATTTTCAGTCTCCATGCCTTGGGAGACAACTTCTCAGTTCTATCCTTGTAATTTCTTGAGGACAAGAAACATTTGGGAGGGGAGGACTATAATGTTCCCACTTTTTCCCTCAATAAATTGGAACATTAGATTTTGACAATTTCACTTATAAGTTGAATAATTGGGTAAGGAAACCCAAAGACAATAAAAACATGGATAAAATCCCTCTAGTATGAAAGGGGATCAGCCTTGGAACTAGATTTGACACCCTCATGTGTGAAAGGAGACATTTGCAAAGAGGCTTGGTTAAGTTTGACCAAGTCAAACAACGCAGGGTATGAGGTGGAAAGCACTACATGGGACAGCGTAAAGATAGAGGAGGGAATATTCCTTTATGGAAGAAACCCTAATAGAGTGAGACCCATGGAGAGGGAGCTCACATTATATAAAAGGAGGGCAAGGAAACCATTGTTATGCATGCTTATGATTATTCATTTCATGTCTATTCAGACATTGTGCATTCTCTGCTATTTAGCAAGAATTGCCGGGGAACTCCTGTTTAGGATTTTCCCTCCTTTCTTGAGAGGCCTCTTGAAGGAGTTGTACTGATTTGTCTCACATCTAGGCTTGTGGCCAAGCATCCTCCTCCAGGACAGCATTATTGCTGTAGCAGCATAATTCTGTGTTGTAGGGTGTTGCAGTGAGAAGTTACAACACCTCTTCCATTACTTGTTTTTCAGAGGGAGACTCTTTCTTTCCTTTGGAGGATTAGTTTGGAAGCATTGGAGCTTATTTGCAGATCTTGGCACTTAGCCAATTCATTCTATTCCACCTATAGCACAGTTACCCTCTTAGACTACGTTATTTTCATAGAGCACTTGCAGTGAGGGCTTGTAGTGTTGTTTCGAGGGTGAGATCTCAAGTGTAAGGGTCAGCCTTCCACTTGGAGATCCATTGGAGAAGGTCTACTTCAGATTGCTCATCATCTTCAGCCTTCTCTATTGAGTTCCAGATTTGAGTTGCTGCAGCTACCCAGCAACTCCGGCATTTTTTCCATTTTGCATATTTCAGCCAATCCCTTGGAGGATTGATGTTTTATTGTTTCTAAGGTTTAGAGCTTTGCTCCCCAAATGTATTTGAGCTATATCATTGCCATATCCATGTATTGACATTGTATTGTAGCAGTACTCCATAATAGACTGCGCTGTCATAGCCAAGGGTTTCAGTCATGTAGTAGTGTTTTGTCATTTCATGTACATGTATTGTTGAGGCTTGCATTGCCTTTCTTAAGAGGTTGTTTCCTCAAGAACTTGTATTTTATTTGCTGCTATAACATTATTCATTGGCTATTCAGATCTTCATATGCTCATGGTTGTATAATAACACTGTCATGCTAGCTCTTATGCTTACATTATTGCAGACCATTCATCGGGCATTTCCTGAGGACATCTAAGTGTGGTAGATTTGTTTAACCACCTTAGAAGGATTTCTTTGGAGTCATCTCTTGGATTTCATTCTTAGATACATTGATCTAAGGGATCCAGATCCTGGTTTCAAATCCTGCTGCCTCCATTTCTGGAAAATGCATTTTCCAGCCATGGATTGCTAGCTGTTCCGATTTGGGAACATTACATTATTATTCTAAGGGTTCATATTCCTAGGGTTATTGTTATTCACTTAGTTTTATAGTCCATTGGGTTTTTAGTATTAATCCCTAGGGTTTTCTTATTTCCTTGGGTTTATAATATCTATCATGGTCAACTATGGTCAACCATGCTTTATCAATTCAATCATGGTCAACCATATTTTATAAAATCAATCATGAACCATGGTCCTTCATCGCATTGTGACAATGATTGTGTCAATATGAAATCAGTCATTGTCTCAACCATGGTCCAACATAGCATTATGAAAAAGATTGTCTCAATATGATAGTCATGGTCAACCTTGGTCAACCATGTTTTATAAAAGAAAACATGGTCATCCATGGTCAATCATGGTCAAACATCACATTGTGACAAAGATTGTCTTTATATGAAAATCAAGCATGGTCCAATGTCGCATTCTGACAAGGATTGTCTCAATATGAAAATAAACCATGGTCAACCATGTATATTTTAGTGCTTAAAATATTCTTAGGGTTTAATTTACTATTCACTTAAGTTTATAGTCCCTTGGTTATTTAGTATTAATCCCTAGGGTTTATTATTCCCTTGGGTTTATAATATCTATCATGGCCAACTATGGTCAACCATGTTTTATAAATTCAATCATGGTCAACCACATGTTATAAAATCAATTGTAGTCAACCATGGCTAATCATGGTCATCCATAGTCCAACGTTGCATTGTGACAATGTTTTTCTAAATATGAAAATCAATAATTGTCTCAACCATGGTCCAACCTCACATTATGACAAACATTGTCTCAATATAATAATGATGGTCAACCATGGTCAATCATAGTGAACCTTGGTCAACCATGTTCAACTATGTTTTAGAAAAGCAAACATAGTCATACATGGTCAATCATTGTCAACCATAGTCAAGCGTCACATTGTGACAAATATTTTCTTGATATGAAAATCAAGCATGGTTCAGTATGGTCAAGCATGGTCCAACATCACATTGTGACAAGAATTGTCTCAATATGAAAATAAACCATGGTCAAACATGGTAAACCATGTTTATTTTAGATTTTATAATATCTATCTTAGGGTTTATATAGCTTGGGTTTATAATATTAGTCCCTTGGGTTTAATATTATTCCCTTGGGTTTAATATTATTCCCTTGGGTTCATAATCCCTTAGTGTTTTAATATTAATTCATTGGGTTTATAATATCAATCCCTTGGGTTTATTATTCCCTTATGTTTATAATATCAATCATGGTCAACCATGGTCAATCCTAACCAACTGTGGTCAACCATGGTCGAATGTTGCATTGTGACAATGATTATCTCAATATGAAAATCAATCATGGTCAACCATGGTCCAACGTCGCATTGTAACAAAGATTGTCTCTATATGAAAATCAATCATGGTCAAGCACGATCATCCATATTCCCTAGGGTTTAGTATTAATTCCTAGGGTTTATACTCCTTTGGGTTTAATAATGTGGTCCAAAATGTTAAATATTTATATTTAATATTTAATGATATAACTTGTGTTTATGATATTAATCCCTAGGGTTTACATACCTTGATTTTACAATATTCAACCCTAGGGTTTAATATTATACCCTTGGGTCTCTAGTAGTAATTCCTTGGGTTAATATTATTGTCTTGGGTTTATAATCCCTTGGGGTTTTAGTATTAAACACTAGGAATGTGAACCCTTATAAGTGATTGATATGAACTCGTACAAGGAATATGAACCCAAGGGTTAATACTAATATTATTAAACCCAAGTGACTCATATTATAAATTCAAGGTATTTAAACCCTTAGATGAACATGATTCATATTGAACCTAAAGGATTAATATTATAAACCTATGAATAATATTATACCCTAGGAATATGAATCCTTAGATTATTATACGCAAGAGATTGATGTTATAAACCCAAGAGATTAATACTAAAAAACTAGGGAATATAAACCCAAACCCTAGGGTTTAGTATCTCTTAGTTTAATATTATTCCCTTGTGTTTATAATCCCTTGAGATTTTAGTATTAACCCCTTGGGTTTATTATTCCCTTGGGTTTATAATATCAATCTGTAGGTTTTATTAATCAAAAGGTTCATATTATATTACATAATTTAAAATTAATTATATAATTATTATTATATAATAATAAATAAATAACATTTAATATTATCTAATAATTATTATAAAAAAATAATTTTTCTTAAAAAGTTTGGCAAGACTACATCTTCATCATATCTAGTATATAATTATTATATAAAAATAATTATTATTAAATATAATGATAAAATAATATTTTTATTGTAATATTATTTTATTATTATTATTTCTCTTATTACATATTTATCAATTGTAGATACAAATGAAGCCTTAGGCTATATTAACTATATTAATATTTTTAATATGATTATGCTTTGATATTATTTTTATAAAAACTTTTAAAAACATCAAAAGTTTTCTCAAATTAGATTTTGGAAATCCAATTTATTATGATAGACAAATCAATATGTATAACTTTTTTCAGAAAAAAATAATGAATAACTTTTTTTTCTTTCTAATCCAATTATAGCCAATGATAATATTTTTTTTTTTAATTCTTACTCTAATCGTTTACCAACATAATACTGATAATCTTGTATTTTTTTTTTAAAATAATATAACTTGATATATATCTGAAATTAAAAAATGATTTTTTTCTAATTCTTACTTGAATAATCAATTTAGAAAACCTTATGACTGTATTTTTCATTGTTTTTTATAACTTGATATATATCTGAAAAGACTTATAATGGATTTTTGGAATACTAGTGAGTGCCTGCTTTTCTGTAGAATAATTTGATATTGGTAGTTGGAATGATCTGGTATTTTAGATATTATATTTTTGGAATTCAATTGAGTTAATTAAGTGAATTATTTATGATCATTTTTATGAGACTGAAGAAGTTAGACTGAAACTAGTGAAATGAATCACATAGTGTAAATCATTATTTCTGAGACTAGTATCCTGTATCTAAGACTTCCCAAAAATTCACCTAACTAAAACATACTGTCTCCCATCCCACACCTTGACTTGTTGATAGCGCAATGTTATGGTGTTGTCGAACGTAGAAGTCCAATGTGTGAGCTATATGCCTTCTCAAGAAGTTGAAACGGCCATATTAACCAGTTGATAGAGCACGTCAAGTGTGTGATTGATTTCCAGTGAAAAAGAGTCGGGAAACTAAGAGCTACACAGAAAAGAAAACATGGGAGAGTTAATTTTCTTACAGAAAATTTGATTTCTGTTTTCATGGGCAAAGTATTCGAAGGGGTATCGTTGGTTGTTAGGTTTCGAGAAGAATTTTCTTTCATTTGTGAAGAGCTTATTTCCATCAAATGCCTATTCAACGATGCAGAAGAGATTCGAAAATACACTACGATGTCCAATTGGCTTGACAAACTTGAGGATTTTCTTGTTGACGCAGTCGACGTCGTGAAGGAATGCAGTGCAACTAGCAAGTGGGATCTCAGGTCGCGTTATTTCATGAGCTTAAAGATGAATAGTTTAAAGAAAAGAATCATCAGAGTGGCAAATATGTTAAATATCTTAAGGGCATTCGAGATGCTAATGCATACAATATAGAAGACCGAAGGAAAAGATCCAGCGCTCTCTTTGGTAGAGATTGCGACTATCAGCCTGTGGGCATGGATGAAGACATTAAAGCTATTTCTGCTTTGATAAAGAAAAAAGACGGGCCAAGAGTTATTGCCGTTGTGGGGATGGGAGGGCTGGGCAAAACTCTTCTGGTTCAGCATGTGTTCCATGCGTTAAAAAGTGAAGAAAGTTCGGGTTTCAGCCGTTCTGTTTGGCTCGCAGTATCTAAGAAATTTGTGGCTAAAGAGCTGCTCCTTGAGAAAAGTGAAGCAGCGTTAAAAAGTGAAGCGTCAAAAAGTGAAGAAAGTTCGGGTTTCAGCCGTTTTGTTTGGCTCGCAGTATCTAAGAAATTTGAGGCTAAAGAGCTGCTCCTTGAGATAGGGAGGCAGACAAATCTTGAAACTGATCAAAGTAAAAATTTACATCTGACCACCGAGGAGCTCAGATGTATCACTTATAAACACTTGGCAGAACAGACGTGTTTATTTGTTCTGGATGACCTGTGGCAGGAAGATACGTTGGAGAAGATTGGTATGCCATTGGAAAAAGGAAATAAAATTCTGCTGACAAGCCGTCATAAAAGTATAGCCAAGATTATCCCAGATCATTACATTCATACAATGACTGCAAGGACTCTTTCAGCCACTGAAAATAGCTCGGGATTGTTGATGATATATCCAATGACGGCGTTAGACGATGACAATAGCTATATTGTTCAAGAGACATGCTTTTCCGCGAGATACAGACGAGGTACGGTTGGGACTTGAATCCTTGGCGAGAGATATTGCAGCAAAATGTGGCGGACTGCCGTTGGCCGTGAAAACAATAGCAGGGTATATGGCAACTGTAAAGAGGGTTCCAAATGAGTGGGAATTGACTTTGCGCCGCTTAAAAGAATTAGAAGCCATTACCCACAAAGTTATGCCATCTTTGAGATTAAGTTACGAGGGTTTGCCGTATCATATCAAGCAATGTTTTATGTATTGTTCAGTGTTTCCTAGAAATTCTAAAATGGATTCACAACATTTACTCCATGCGTGGATTGCTGAAGGCTTTGTTTCTACCCAGGAAGCGGCGGAAGCAGTGATCAAATTTGAAGGACTAGGCTTAATTTCAATTAGAAGGGCATATATTCATCCAACCCTTCCACAATGAAAAGTTCAAAAAAAAAATACTATTCAATTGACAACAATATATTATCTTTATATTTCATTTTGAATTAAATTTATTCCAACAATTATTCTTAAATTATTTATCGCGAATCTATATTATGTAATAAATATGTCTCAAAAACTTAAATGACCACTTAACCAATAACCAAATTCTGTAATAATCTACTCTATCAAGGTAAGTACTTTTGATTTCTACCTTTTGTTTTTACTACCATTTCTAGACCTACTTAGTTTAGATATTTGGTTGAGCACATTAACTTTTATTTTCAAAGATGTGGATTTTGTATTTAAATGGCTTGCTTATGAAACCTTTTGGCTTCATTTTAATTTAATGGCAAATAACATATCCTGAAAGAACTATAGTGTTTTTACTTTTAATGGGTTATAGCCTAGAGAGTCTAGGAGGAAGTGTTTTTTGTCTTTTATAGTTTACAGTGCATGTATCCAGCTTATGGTATCCATTGAATCCTTGCCTGCCCCATGTGCTTGGTACTTCTAAAATCAATTCTCTGTGATTTTAATGGATTCTTAGTATCAAGATTGGACTTGATTCTTAATATTTATTACCTCTTCTATATAATTCAAATATGAAAGATAGATTTTCTTTATAACAACCAGATATTGAGCATGAATATTAATATCTTGAAATTGATGACAGATATTGGGCACTGCTATTTTGAAATTGATGCCTTTTCATTTGAACTAGTATTATCTTGGAGCTAAATCCTCAAGGGATATGCCACATTGTTTTCAATAAGTTTGCAACTTAGGAGGTATAGCATAAATGATATTCAAAAGAAAGATTACCTATAAATCAAACATGCATCCAACTAATGCTAGTGCATAGTGAGGGAAAAGGCTATCACATCCACCTGGTAATTGTGTCATCATGTTAGTCTTACTCACATGAATTCAGAGGCATGTCCTCAAGGATGTAACTCCTTTCCAAACCATGCAGGTTAGAGTATATTTTGGCTATGATAACGGGCCAACTGTGGCCAATTTAAAAGTATCCCAAAGGTACAATGTGGATATTTAGATATAACAACCATTATTTGAAAAGATAATAAACTTATTACCTTCATCAATGTATCAACCCAAAACATCTTAGGGGATGGCAATCATGTTACACAGATTTCACAGCTAATAATAAACTTCTTAGCTTCTTCAATTTATCAACCCTAAACAGCTTAGGGGATCATAATAGTGTTATAAAAATTTCACTAGTCTCTCTGCCTCAAATCTCACTCAAACATTTTTGGTAATAGTGAAATCATTATTTTTTCTAATCAAAGTACTCTTAGAGAGACCCTCAATCAATGAGAAAGAGAACATGGTTCATTATTTTTAATCACAGTGACTTATATTTTGGTTTACATATAGCTTTCTAGAGATTCTACCTTTTGTACTTGGCTAGATATAAGCATGAGATCATTGTGTGACTCAAATGGTTGTTTAATTCCTTGTAAGTTAACTAAGCTTCTTTGTTCTTATATTTTTGCCATCTTGTAAATTCAAAATGAAAATAAATGGTTTCTCCTCAAAGTTTCCTAAGAATATTTGTTTGGAACTTCATCTACAGATACTGAGAAGAGCAATGTGCCTTTGTATGTGGCATCATTGTTGGGGAACTCAATGTGCAATGAATCCCAAAAATATGGAGATTTTGAGGAAGGAAAACTCACTCGGAGAATGCTAGATATTCTTAGCAAGTCAAGGGAGGTGAGAGATTAATATGACAATGATACCATTGTTCATGATATTTACTATGCACAACTGTTTTCAAACCTGGATAATGGTGCGCATAAAATGAGCAATAGAAGCTGATATTAGCAAGTTCAGTACCCAAATTAGTGATGTTGAGCTTCAACTTTAGTCAAAACATGTTTAACAAATAACAAATATCTTTCTTTTCAAAGCAACATCAAAACAATTTAATATAATTTTTCTACTTAAATGTTTCACCATTTCGGAAATACATTGTATAAAGAGTTCTCTTTGTTCACTTCTATGCCAAATAACCAAAAGCAAAAGCACAACCAAGAGTTCAAAAAGTGTATAGTTCAAAGAGTGTATAATATAGTCTCTACTATGTTCAAAATCATAAATTTACACAATTGGATTCCTTTTAAACAATTGAATAGTTATATTAAAGGTTGAAATTGACACAATAATAGCTCACTAGTGATAACTTCACACAATTGGCTTCATAAATAAATATGCTAAACAAAAATTAAAGCAATCTCCTCCCTTCAAACAACAAAAAAAACAATTATTTTTAAAGAAGAAAAAAACCTTCATATATTAATGATTTTTATATTTCAAACAATAACCACTCACTAATGATAACTTTACACAATTGGCTTCCTAAATAGATATACTAAACATAGAAATTGACACAATCTCCTCTCTTCCAACCACCAAAGCTAACCTCCAACCAAAAAGCAATTATTTTTCGGAAAAATAAATAAATAAAAAGAAAAGAAGAAAAGCCTTCATATATTTAATGATTTTTATATTTCAAAAACTTATAGATGATAGTTCAAATAATTCAAAAAAAGTCCAAATATTTATTTAAAAAATTACAAGTCTACGTAGTTATTTTAATACTTTAAATTTCAAAAACGTTAACCTAGACAATTGTTAAAATAATTATACAGCTATAAAATTTCATTTGAAGATCTTTCAGTTAAGGTGGTTACCTGGTTCTAATAGAAATATTTAGAAAAAAATCTAGTCATTAGGGCCATGGTGATTATGCTGTGTCTAAGTCTCCCACGGAATGCAAATGCCACATAGGCCAGAAATTATGCTTCGTTGTCTCTGATGGAATGCAAATGTGACATTATCCAGGAAGAAAAACACGACAAGGAGGCCTGGGCCCTCTCCCACTCCATAAAAGCAACGTCCAGCCTAAGGTTTCCTCCAGCCTACGGGCTAGCTTCTCCTTTCCTTGTCTGCCTGAAACAGTGAAGATAACCTAGCGAGACAACCTCATACCCATTTTCAAATTCAATTTGGCACAACACATTAGAGTTTTACCATCATTGAGCTTGGGTTTTGCCATCGTTGAGTCGAGGTTTCACCATCGCTGAGTTCCACCTTCTCACTTTGCCGCAATAGACCTTGACTATTGTTTGAAGAAAGCTCTGGATTTCTGAGCATTTCGAAGAGTTTCCTTCAACCCACGGGCTAGCTGCTAATTTCTGTATGTCTGTCTGAAACAGAAAAGATAACCTAGCGAGACTTCTTCATACCCATATTCAAATTCAATAAGGTACAAACGCGTTATTGTTTTACCATAGTAGAGCTGGGGTTTCAAAATAGATGAGTGCCACTTTCTTACAAGAATTTTTCATGAAAATTGACAAAAATATGGTTTTATTCCTACTTTATTTGGGCGGCAGGATGACATTAAAGTTGCAAGCTAAGGTAGTACCTAAAAATAGAGTGTTTAACAAAGAATAAAGAATACATGAAATTTCTGGTTGGCTAAAAATAACTCACACATCAGTGCCGTCATTATGATTGCTGGCAATGCATTAACATTCATTACGCTCTATTTAGTGTTGCAACAACCCCTTGCATACTCGAGAGTCGAGAGATAATGAATTGGAGGGAAATATCCCAAGCCAGCTTGGCAATTGCAGAAATTTGAGTATCCTGATGCAGTGATGCTCTTCAACAACAATCTCACCGGTGGTAATAACTATTAACGAGTCACCACTCACGAGTACCACAGTGCACCCGTGGGTCGTGACCCATCCACCACTGGCAAAAAAAAATGTGACGGGCACTGACAGGATAGCACTTCTGAAAACATTTTATAGTATTATTCAACCTTCTTTTAAGACTGGTAAAAATTCAAAATTAAATTCTTTTTGACTAGTAAATTTGGCTCCTTACTTCTCTGACGTGCGAGAGACCCTTTGAAGGGCTCTGACGTGTTCAAATTTGATCACTGGGCAGAAGATCTATACGATGTAGCACGCTGTTACATGGACGAACTTGTTGATCGATGCTTGATCGAACCTTTAGAGGTTGGTGGCGATGGGCGAGGACTGAGTTTCAGAATGCACGATTTATTGCACGGTTTAGCCCTTTTAGAGTTTCAGAAGCAAAGTAAATGCATGTTAAGGCCAAACGAAGAATTGCAAAATTTTCCTGACTACGTGGGGTTCCGTAGAATTTCACTGATTAAAAATAACATATCCAAAATTGAAGGGGCCATCCCGTCTCCCGGGCTACGCACTCTATTTTTAAGTTATAATAATCTTGCATTCATATCTCCAAAACTCTTTAAAAAGCTAGAATATCTTTCCGTATTAGATTTAAGAAAAACTTTGATCGAGTCATTACCCGATTCTATAGAAAGTATGAAGCATTTAAAGTTCCTTAATTTATCGGAAACGAATATCAAAATGCTGCCCGAGTCGCTGAGTTATCTGGAATATCTCCAGTATCTTGATGTTAGTAATTGTGCGTTTTTAAAAAGGTTGCATGCAGGGATAGGTAAGCACAAATCCATGATATATCTGAATGCGGAGGGCTGTGCAATGTTGGGGTCTATCCCTGTTGGAATGTCAGAGCTCGTCCATCTAAGGACATTAAAGCTGGGTGCAGTATTCCCAAGGAAAATGCCAGTGAAAACCAGAGGACTCTGTAGGGAAGGGGTGGCCATTGCCCTGTTGGAATGTTTTAGAATTCCAAAATAATAAAAGTCTCTTCCTTAACACAAAGAAAATTCTAAAATTTCATTCACAGACAGAATTTCAACTTAAAAAAAAAATTCTATTCCATAAAAAAACCTGATACAGATTCTTCCTCAAGAGAGGGATTACAATTGCTGGACGGTTACAAGACACAGTGCCAAACAAAAAAAAATTGTTCTCTGTCTCACACAGAAAAATAGTCTGTCTTTCTAAAACAACATACATTGCTATGTATACTCTGTTTTTCCTAAAACACTCTCTGTCTTTTTCAAACACACTCTGCTGTGCATAAAAACATAATATCTAAAGACATGACTCTGTTCTGTATATTAACAAAAATATCTCAGATTGAATTTAATGTCATTCATTGACAAAAATCACCGCTTGAAAATTTCATTAATGGCATCATAAATATGCCAGCACCGCTTGAAAATTGCATTGATGTCGAATTTGCATGGTGGCACCGTCCACAATCGATCTCCCATCAACCGGTGATCACACTGCTGTATATAGTTCTGTTCTGTGTAATAAAAAAAACAATAAAATAGCCTCACGAACTTTCTACCTTTTATATGACACATTACATATAATATATATATTATAAATATCATATATTTATAATATATATTTAACCAAAGTAAAACTTAAACTTACTGCGGTAACAAAACATTTACCGAACGTGAAACATTTAAAACTCATTGTCGTGAATTAAAACAATTTAAATCAAAACTATATCATAATGTTTAAAAGCATTATTCCCTTTTATGCATTTCGGGGCCTCGTGGAGTTCATACTCCCCAGCTCTCATACCTCCGCAGAATTTCTTTGTGTGTTTATAGTGTGGGCCCAGCTGAATATGACGTCAGTTGCTCCGATGGGGTTCAATACTCTGGCCATAAGACTTCATCGACTCCCACGGAATTGGCCTTCCGCCTTATCTCTGCGCTGTCTTTTCTGGGCAGTTGGAAATTAATTCCAACACTCCCCCTTAATTTCAACTGCTGGGTTTTCCTGCATACCCAAACATTTCCTGAAGTGTTCAAAGCTTTTCTGCGCAAGTGGCTTTGTGAGGATATCGGCAAATTGATCCTCTGTTCTGCAATGCTGCAAAATTATTTCTCCATTGTTAACCAATTCCCGTATGAAATGAAACTTGGTGTCAATGTGCTTTGTCCTTTTATAAAAA
This sequence comes from Pinus albicaulis, assembly GCA_034641835.2. Taxonomy (NCBI): domain Eukaryota; kingdom Viridiplantae; phylum Streptophyta; class Pinopsida; order Pinales; family Pinaceae; genus Pinus; species Pinus albicaulis. Next base: position 498,691,502 of record CM076569.1, read on the forward strand.
ACAGAATTTTTTGATAAAGCTATTATAGAGCTATTATCACAGTAAATCACTGTCCCTTTTATCTGTTCTTGGCATAAACTTCTCAGCATTTTTCTCATCCAAACTGTCTGACACGCTGCTGCTGTAGCTGCCACATATTCCGCCTCTGCTGTAGACAATGCTACAATGGGTTGTTTCTTAGAAGCCCATGAAATGGCTCCTGAACCCATGTGAAAAACATAACCGGAAGTGCTCTTTCGATCATCTACACTTCCAGCCCAATCACTGTCAGTGTATCCAACTAAATATGAACATTCTGAAGTAGTATAAAAAATACCAAACCTTTTAGTACCTTTAACATACTCAAAATTCTTTTTTCTGCTTGCCAATGTGCATCCTTTGGCTTTTCCATAAATCTGGAAATCAAACTAACAGCATGCATTATGTCCGGCCTAGTTGCAGTCAAATACATAAGGCTGCCAACTATGCTCTTGTATAAATTAGGATCAAAATCCTTGCTGTTGTCCTCTCTGCTGAGTTTTAATCCCATCATTGTGGGAGTGATTGCTGCTTTGCATTCCTGCATGTTAAATCTTTCAAGCACCTCATTAACATACTTTTCCTGTGAGATAAAAATCCCATTTTCATCTTGTTCTACTTCTATTCCCAAGAAATATCTTAACAAACCCATATCAGTCATTTCAAATTCTTCTTTCATGACTGTTTTAAAATTTCCAATAAGGCAATCATCATTACTTGTGAAAATAACATCGTCAACATATAAAACTACAATCAATATTTTTCCATATTTTTCTTTGATGTAGAGGGTGGGTTCTCCCTCACACTTCTCAAAACCATTTTCCAGTAGATAGGAATCTATCCTACTATACCACGCTCTTGGCGCTTGCTTCAGCCCATAAAGAGTTTTCTTCAACTTGCATACTTTGTGCTCTTGGACTTTCTTTTCATAATCGAGAGGTTGTTCAATGTAAACCTCTTCCATTAACACTCCATTTAGAAATGCTGACTTCACGTCCATTTGGTAAACTTTCCACTTGCTTTGTGCTGCTATGGACAACACTGATCTCACGGTTTCCATTCTAGCAACTGGTGCGAAATTTTCCTCATAATCTATCCCATGCTTCTGCTTATAACCTTTGACAACAAGTCTGGCCTTGTGTATTTTGCCTTCAGCATTACTCTTGGTCTTGTAGACCCATTTAACACCAATGACATCTTTACCTTTTGGGAGTTCAACCAAATCCCAAGTTTTGTTTCTCTCTATGGCATTAATCTCCTCATCCATAGCTTCTATCCATTTCCTATCCTTGATAGCTTCTTTGAAATGAACAGGATCATCAACATGAAAATATAAAGCAAACAAAGAATTGATACCTTCATTTGTTATATCTTGTTCATAAATATCTTTCAAACTTATGAATTTCTTACCTCTTTCAGTAGGTGTACAAGTACTTGAAGAAGCACTTGAATTTCCTCCTTGTGATGTGCTTGGAGAAGCACTTTCATTTCTCCTCAAGGGTGTGCTCTGCTGCTCTTTTGTTGGTGCTGCTGTTTGGGGATGTATTTCAGCCAACTCATCATCATTTTCATCATGAGATAAACAATGTTTAACATTCACTGTTTTCTCTATGCTTCCATCCCAAGCTTCCTCTTCAATGAACTGAACGTCCCTGCTCACAATAAACTTCTTGGTGGATGGGTTATATAACCTGTATGCCTTGGATTCCTCATTGTATCCAATGAAAATACATTTCTCCCCCTTGCTGTCCAACTTCTTCCTTAGCTGATCCGGAATGTGTGCATAAGCCACACATCCAAAAACCTTCATGTGTGTGACACTTTGCTTTGTGCCACTCCATGCCTCTTCTGGCACTTTGTTCATAACTGCTTTTGTAGGGCACCTGTTCAAAATATACGCTGCACAATGTACAGCTTCAGCCCAATAATCATTAAGCAAATGCTTTGCCTTTAACATACTCCTTGCCATGTCCATTATGGTTCGGTTCTTCCTTTCGGCTACTCCATTTTGCTGCGGAGTATATCTAGTTGTAAACTGCTTTTGAATACCATTTTCTCTACAAAAACGTAGAAAATCTTTAGATATATACTCACCTCCTCTATCAGTCTTAAGGACTTTGATATGCAACCCACTCTAGTTCTCAACAAGTGCTTTGAAATTGCAAAAATTTTCAAACACTTCACTTTTGTTTTTCAAAAAGTAAACCCAAGTTTTTCTTGTAAAATCATCTATGAATGTTAACACATAGTGGCTGCTTGCAAGTGATGGAGTTTGCATCGGTCCACATACATCTGAGTGGACAATCTCTAAGGGTGTTTTTGCCCTTATGCTTTTCCCGGAAGGAAAACTTTCTCTGTGTTGTTTCCCAAGAATACAACCTTCACAAAGGCTGTCCGGTTTCTCTATCAATGGTAAACCACTTACCATTCCTTTTCTGTTCAACAGATTAAGACCTCCAAAGTTGAGATGTCCAAATCTCAAGTGCCATAACCAATTATCATCCTTTGGTTCGCTTTGGAAAGTCTCTTGTGCAACTGCTGCTTTCTCTTCACCATTCTTCAAGTCTGCTCTCATTCTGAGAGGGAACATCATGTTCCTTGTCATCTTCACTTCAGCAATACACTGTTTGCTGGGTGGTTTATCCATGATGGTACAAACATCATTATCAAAGAAAACATTATACCCCTTATGGAAAAGCTGTCCAATACTTAAGAGATTACATTTCATTCCTGGAACATAATAAACATCTACTATGGATTTCTTTACACCTACTCTTGTTAAAACATTTACATCTCCTTTTCCCATAACAAAAACTTTGCTATCAGTTCCTAGTGTGACTTGTGACTGCACACTTTCATCTAACATAGAAAACATTGCTATATTTCCTGTCATATGGTTACTACAACCAGAGTCTAGAAACCATAAATCCTCATTCTTTTCTTCAGCCATATTACAAGCTAGAAACAAATTATTTTGACTGATATTTTCTTTAGTGAAATTTGCACTAGTTCCATTTCTCATATCTTGCTTCTTCTTTCTACATTCATTAGCATAATGACCATATTTTTTACAATGGTAACATTGGACATTAGACTTATCATACCTTTGTCCTTGAGCATTCTGCTGACCACTTTGCTGGCTGCCTTGGCCGTGGTTGTGATTTTGACTGTTGCACCTTCCATGTGAATGTGAAGGGCTATCTTTTCCACCTCTGTTTTGGCTTCTGCATCTTCCTCTTCCTTTGCCTTGCCCACGGGGGTGTCACTCACAAACCAATATTATATCACGTGCGTTCATATTGGGGTAAAAAAAATCAAAAAATCAAAAAACATTATATTGCCTTTATAACTAGAGGGGAGGGGTTTTTTTATTTATTATATAAAATATTTATATTTTGAGGTATTTTTTTTAAATTTTTATGGCCAAGCGGAGTTAGGAAAGTCATGGAAAGGCGAGAAGGCAAAGACCGCGAGGGGGAAAATGCGATTTTTGGTTTGAAAATGCGATTTTTGGTTCGACTGGTGCATTTGGAGCAGAGCAAGGTTTTGGTTCGACTGGTGCATTTGGAGCACAACTCACCTTCCCTTTTAGTCTGAGGTACTGTCCACCTATTACTCGGCATCTACACTTTCATCTCTATACGCTTGGAGATCTATAAGCTTCTTGGAGATTGTGTAATAGATGCATTTCATTATCATACAAAGGATGGGGTGCCAGTTAGCTGTCGTGGATGGAGCCGGATGCACGCATTGATAGATTCATTCATTCAGGGAAGCGTGCCTCACCAGCTTTTGAAGTCAATAGCCTTACCACAGTCGATAGCCTGCTGCTTTTGTCTATTTGGTCTATGAAGGTGCATTTGGAGCAGAGCAAGGTGGGAAGACAGAGCGCAGAGGAGCACGAGAGAATAGGAAAATCTGATTTTGAGCTTTGGTTGGAGTTTTGGTTCGATTGGCTTGGACTGGAGGAGCGGGGTTAGGGAAGTAAACACGATTCTGAGTTTTCAGCTGCGATTGCTTCAACTGGTATGTGAGATATTTGTAGACTTTTTGAACTTTGCTCCTATACCATAGAATGCAGCTTGCTTTGATGGGATTGATTAGCCTTTCGCTCCATAGAAACGGACTTATTTATGACCTTGATCTCCAGTGGATAGGTCTGCAGCTTATAATCAAAGATTAGAGCTGATGGAGAAGCAAAAATACTTGCCAGAGAGTGCGGTCTTGAGAGGGTTCTTCCCTTATTCATTCAGTCTCTTGAAACAGAGCTAAAATTCTCTTTCAGTACCTTTTATATCCTTGATAGGACCTGCAACCTAATCTCTGTAATTAGGGCTTTGTAAAACTGCCCATAATTTCTACTTCTTGCTTCCACAATTTCGGTCTAGGGAACTCGATCTTTCTTGAGGTATAGTAATGCCAAACTGATTTTATTTCTGCCCATTTTCCAAATCCTTACCTCTGATATCATGTTGAGAAATCTAAGGCAAAACAGATATAGAATTTATCACTTAATTTCTTGGCAATTCTTGACACTTTCTTGTGAGTTAACTTGGAGCATTAGTATTGTTATTTAGTTCTGTTTTATCATCAAGACACTTAGTTACTAGGTTGAATCAGGTATAAAGAGTATTTGACACTTCTTCTAGGGCATACAAATGCACAGAACCATACCATAGATGATTTTGTCTCTTTCAATGGATTCTAGATAGGCATTTGACACCTTCTAATGCCCAAAACAATTTGTAACAGAAACAGGATATGCATACCAGAGATTTGGAGATATTTGTAGACTTTTTAAACTTTGCTCCTATACCATAGAATGCAGCTTGCTTTTATGGGATTGATTATCCTTTCACTCCATAGAAACAGACTTATTTATGACCTTGATCTCCAGTGGATAGGTCTGTAGCTTATAATCAGAGATTAGAGCTGATGGAGAAGCAAAAATACTTGCCAGAGAGTGCGGTCTTGAGAGGGTTCTTCCCTTACTAATTCAGTCTTTTGAAATAGAGCTAAAATGCTCTTTCAATACCTTTTCTATCCTTGATAGGACCTGCAGCCTAATCTCTGTAATTAGGGCTTTGTAAAACTGCCCAGAATTTCTACTTCTTGCTTCCACAATTTCGGTCTAGGGAACTCGATCTTTCTTGAGGTATAGTAATGCCAAACTGATTTTCTTTCTGCCCATTGTCCAAAGCCTTACCTCTGATATCATGTTGAGAAATCTAAGGCAAAACATATATAGAATTTATTACTTGATTTCTTGGCAATTCTTGACACTTTCTTGTGAGTTAACTTGGAGCATTAGTATTGTTATTTAGTTATGTTTTATCATCAAGAAAAATTCCAATAGAATATCACAATGCAAACACAAGAACACCAGATGTAGGCTGCAAGCCAAGGCCAAATCTCTCCTCGAGAGGAAAACCCACAAAATATCTTCTTATAGAATATGTCCAATGAAGACTTCCAAGACCTTGACCTTGACCCAACACCAGAGCTTCCAAATGATGAGCCAGCGAGAAACTCACGCCATATCTCTGCACAATGATGACTAAGGAAACCCTGGTTCTTCCAAGGAACTCAAACATGAGAGCAGGCAGAGACTGAGTTCAACTTCCTTTTCTTCTTTGAGATCTTCCACGAAGATTTGCTCCTCTTCCTCCACATTATCACTAGATTAGACTTCACTTTACTTTAGATTCAGAGCTAACTTGAGTTCGATGTGTGTCCCAAGAGAACTGAGGTTCTTCCTATATATAGGCTTCCAAGAGAGCAAATTAGTTCTCTCTAGGCAAACTTGAAAAGAGATGACTGACTCATCATTTGGAGACTTCTAGATATTACATTAATAATATTTATTTCCTTGTTACATGGGTCTTCCAAGGATTAGACCATCATGACCTTGACAACAAGACCCCTAGAGCACTCAATGGGTGCTTTGACCTAGGACCAAAACATAATGGGCATGAAACCCATAATAATTTTCCTTTTTACAAATAAATTTTATTTTCTTTTCTTTTTTCAAGTACATCAATAATTACATCAAGTCATGACTCAACTAAAATTATGAAGACTAAAACTAGTTACATTTCAACAAACACTAGATTGGACATATGTTTCGCGGACAGTACTCTGAGCCACTATAAGATTTAGCCATCACATGCACACTGGATTGTTACAAAGCATGTGTTGAGATAACTGCATGGGACCATCAATTTTGGACTGAGATATATTGTCGAAGATGTAAGACTACATGGGTACTCTAATGTTGATTGGGTTTGTAACTCTATTGAAAGCATGATAACCCTGCCACCATTAGAAACACAAATAACAAAGCCAAAAAATTGCCACAGTGACTTGTTTTTTACCAAAAACAAGATAAATGTAATGGCATTGATACACAACGAAGTTGCAAATTTCCAATACACTGTCGCCACTGCTCTTCATGATACCCAACCAAAGATCTCCAGAGTCACCTCATGATGGCTTCAATGCATCATGGTCTCCAATAATATCTCCAAGACCAACTTCAAGATGTATATCAATTTTTCTCCAAGAAACTTCAAAAAGCTGCTCCAATGTCCATGTTTATTCTTCACAAGGCTTCAACAATTAGATCAATGAATTTCCCATAATATCTTCTAGGTATCTTCAAATATTTTCTTTGGAGATGATTGTTCCAAGTGATTTATAATGCTGCTAATCCAACAAGTACTGCGATATTACTGTGGGTCATTGTTCTTTGAGTTCTACACCCACAAGAAACTCACACCTGTCTACTGCCGTAATGGAGGAAGCCTTAATCAAAGACAAACAGCCTAAACCATTTTCAAATGTGACTGTCTTATTGAGCCTACAATTCCGAGATGTAGTGAGCCTTCTGGTGGGCTGTCTTGTCCAGGTTTAGTCTTCACAAGGCTTCAACACTTAGATCAAGGAATGTCCCATAATATCTTCAAGGTATCTTCAAATATTTTCTTTGGAGATGATTGTTCCAAGTGATTTATAATGCTGCTACTCCGACAAGTACTTCAACCATTGCTTTTGTTTATTCCAAGCCTACTTCATGAGGGATTTTGAAGGTGCCCTTAGAAAAAAGGTTTGCTATAGGACTGAGCCTTTAAAGGCTAAGTATACACTTGTCAAAGTATAGTCTGAGTTTCCTTTGGTGACTGTCAACTTCTATACTTCAATCCAAGATTCACTACTTCAGCCCTGTCAGAGAGTATAAGTGTTAAGCCTTCTTGCCAACCCAAATCATGTTTCTTCCATAGTCCAAGGTGAGTGACTGTACACAATTCTTCACTGTAGTAGCAAAAAACTTCTATAATGACAAGCTACAGGACTAGGTCCAAATTTGCGATATTACTGTGGGTGATTGTTCTTTGAGTTCTACACCCACAAGAAACTCACATCTATCTACTGTCATAATGGAGGAAGCCTTAATCAAAGAAAAATAGTCTCAACCTTTTTCAAATGTGACTGTCTTATTGAGCCTACAATTCTGAGCTGTTGTGAGCCTTTAGTTGCACTGTCAACTTGTAGCTTGAAGAGAGAGCCTTAGACTAGGCCTCTTTTCCTTTAAACAGTCATGCACAGTTATGTTGACAAGTTAGTTATGAAATCACTGTTCTGTCTGAGTTGTTCTAGCAAGTATGAGCTTAAACCTTAACACTGAAAATGCCTAAATAACCTTCCTTCCTTGGCCTCCTTTGAACTCTTCTCTGTGTTTATGCCTGCACAGGAATGTTCCACTAGTCCAGGACTTGGTCCGAGCTTAAGTGATGACTGCTCTTAATGTTTTCAATTAGCAAGGTCTGTCTCTGCAGTCAACTATTCGAGGTTTGCTTAGGATTGTTCAACACTACTTCCTCTGTTACGATGTTTTTAACCATTAAAATAGATTCAACCCATCTAATACACATGGGGGCGTCACTGACAAACCAATACTGTGGGAGTGATCTATCAAACAAATGATACATTCATTCATGTAAACCAACTACATTCCTAATACATGAAAAGTAGGTAGGCCAATTTAGGAATGTGTGCATAAAGGGTGGCATGTTATCCAAAAATAAGTTAGAACCATATGCCTTCTGCCATAACGATGAATTCATATCCAAGAAGTGTGCCATGGCACATGTGAACACACCAGCAATAATCAAGACACTCATCATGCTAAACAAAACCCTTAGCAAACATGTAACTCCTCCAAATCTACATACATTGGATGATGTGACATGTCTCCAAATATGTGAAAATGAATGGATCCATGTGAGAGAAACATCCAAAGGTGAAATTTACACTAGGATACCTCAAAAAATAATGCTTAGTGTTTAAGGTAAACATCCTAGCAATCCTCCAAATATGAAATGAAGATCCTAAAAGGTGGTGGTCCATTAACACATATGCATAAAAGCAATAGTGTATTAGCTCCAAAACAGACTTCTTCCAAACATGATTTGCTTGGACAAGGCCTCGTGTTATGTGAGGGGTAACACTCTCCATAAACTCTCTGTATGTGTAGGTTGTAGGTTGGCCTTTTCATCACGCTATCAAAAAGTTACATCTGATATGTCGTTGTGTTACTGGGCTGCCTGATTGATTTGCCTGATGGGAAACTAGACTAGTAGAACAAATTTATAGTCTTCAGATTGTTGAGATTTTGCGTTACAAGAGCATCTGACATGACAAAGACTGCTGAGGATAGGCACACAGGCCTTTTCTTACCGATTTCCCTTCCATGATATGCATTGACACAAAAATTGAGTTTTTAAGACCCAAGACTATAGAGTTGACTATAAAAGCCATGCTTTTATGGTTCAACGCCCTTCGCTGGTGTTCCCATACTGCTCTATCCCCAAGCACGTTAGAGGGCTTGTTAAAATTGAGTATGATCTTTAAATTAAAATTATAGCAATGTTCTGCAATTTATTTTTTTGTTACTCTATTGGGTAAACCTACATTAACATAGCGGTCAAAAGGGGTATTTCTAAGCAGGCATTGCATCAAAAAATTTGAGAATCACATGGCTATGTTCAAAATCTATTTATAATTTGAATGCCTCATTACATTGTTTCTCAAACATAGGAATCCTTTGTAGGTCTGCAATCTATGTATCAAGTTCCATATTCTAGATGATCTGAAGGAATGAGAAATGATTAGTGCATTGATTGACTGGATTTTTACGTGCATAAGATGTATGCTGCTATTATTTGATTTTATTAGTAGTCTCTTTCAAAATGGGCCTTGTTTTAAACGTGGTGTTCGTTCACTGGTGATATTTGCTGAAATATTAAGCAGTGGCTTTGGAAATCACTGTTATCTCTGCCCTATATAAATGATATGAGTTTCAAAGGGGCGAATATGTTTGCAAGCAGGTCCCAAGTCCATGTTTACGTCCTAAAACCTTCTAATTATCAAGGATTATCAAGGAATGTAAAAGTTGATTCAACTTAACAATTTACATCAGGTCACTGCATGCATAAATGAGCACTTAATATTTGTATTTTGCCTTTCTATTTCTTTTATTCTCAATCAGTAAAATACGAAGAATTTCTTTATATATCAAAGAAAAATCAGAATTGGGAAACTAAGAGCCAAGATCTAGATGAGCAGAGTCTCGAAGAATTCAAAACTTTAGAATCCATTTCATACCAACGAACAGTAAAAGCTATGATGGTTTGGTTTTGACACGGTTTTGACCTCTTTAGGACACAAAAAATGATGTAAATAAGTCCAAAATTGAGGCAGATTTAGAGCTTAAGCTTGCTTATAAGTTTGTCAATGTTTGACTCAATAAATCAACTCTCAAATCTATTTTAGTACTCTGTTTTATTTCTGGTTTTAGTTCCATTTGAGGAATCCATCGATAGTACATTTTGAATCAAAGTGTTTCATCACAATAGTAAGATTTATTCATGTTTTTTGGAGAAACCAATATGTTTGTGGAATTTTACTTACTTTTTCATTTATTTATGTGCAAAAACAGATGGACTTGTCTCATAAAATTACTATCGATGAAGAGGAACCTGTCATTGGCATTGTCAGGTGTCGAGAAGGTTGTACATTTGCTGAAATCCGTGATGAAATTGTGGATGATGGAATCGTTGAATACCCTTTTGATTTTATCCATGATGGAGTAGCTCTAAATCCAAAGCAAGAGAAGAAATGGAAAGTTTATACAACACTTTTAGGCATCAAGAAGAAACTAGACACATTTGATGTGGAAACAAGGTGTTCAAATGCAGTGGAAGCAATACCAATCTTTGAAAACATTGAAGAGAATGTGGAGGAACCTATGCATAAACAACCAAGAGTTGAAAATATGCCTTTGTCAGTGGAAGAAGCCACAATTGTTGATTCTTGTGTATTGGCATCTTGGGAAAAAAAAGTGAAAAGTTTAATGGAAGAGTTTGTCAATGAGAAACTTACTCTCAAATTATATTCAGAAAAGGGAGAATCTAAAATAAAGATCCATTGTGAAATTTGTGGCATTGATTATGGAACAGGTGATGTATCCTTGGTAGCGCGAACAATGCGCAACTTCAAAAACCATCATATGAAAACAACGTCCCATCAACAACGCCTTTCAATGCCAAGTGGTAGTGAAATTCCTTCATGTAAAAAAATACAACAAACAACGGTGGTTGGAGATCGATTTCATATTGATCAAGCAATCAAACTTCTAGATGATTTCAACAAGACACAAGAGCCTAATTTGTTCAAGGTGGTGGAAGCAACACTTGCAGACTATAAGGACATGAAAAAAGTGAGATTTGAATGTACACGATGCAATAAATGGTTTTGTTTGGTTCCGACAAGTGGTAATATTGTCAGTTCTTTAAATGAACACATGAAATCAAAGAAGCACACTACTACTACGACAAATGAGGCTTCACATCAAGAGATTGGGCTGAGGAGTGGCCTAGTTGGGAGACCTAAGAAGCCTACCAATGATAAGTCCCAGCAAAGTTTGACTAGGTTCTTAGTGCCATCATCACCATCAGTATTACATAGGGGTTCTACAAGTGCAACTCCTACTCCAGGTGTGTTAATTAGTGGTTAATTAATAGTTTAGACTAAACTTGAATATGAATTTGTATATTATTTTATTTATCGTACTTCTAATTATTTATTTATTTATTTATTATGTTGTCATCTTATTATAGCTCAATTGTCTCCCTTGTTACTACAATGTTGGGGGTATTGGTATCCTTATATTGATAGAAATGGGGAGAGATTGGAAACAAAGATCCTAATGGATGATCAAAGGGGTGGAAAATTATGGGCCATAGAGAAGCATACCAAGATCATGCTATGTTATGAGGGTATTGAATGTCATATTGATGGTACATATAGGCATATTCATTGCCAGAGGGGTTCTGAAACAGGGACCCCTTTTGATTCATTAACATGTAGATTTTGTAAGTTGGTTCCAGAATGTAATGACTTCAGGATGCGATTATATCGTGAATCAAGGTGCACCAATAAAAGAAGTGAACGAGATACAAGAAAAGGTAGAAGATTGGACTATTTGACTCAAAATGAATTGAAGAATGTTGCAAGGGTTACAAATGCTAACCATAGATCAACAATGTGAGCTCTTTGGTGGGAGAGGACAAAGGTTGCTACACTCTCTATTAGAATGAGATCTCTAAAGGAAAAATTGTTTGAATCGACAGAAAGGAAGGATGTCTTTAGGTTTTGTAAGGATGTTTGTGAGGCACATAAGCAAGGAAAATTACAAGGTTAAGATGCAGTTTGGGAATTTGTCAAGGATATATTTCATAACTTGATTCATGAAAAAGCAGGGAGAAGGTATAGTACATCCACAAAATCCCTTTATGAGATGATCAAGTTATGGGGAGGTCCTAGATTACATAACTTTATTAGCTTGAATATGGATGGTCCTTCAATATCTACAACTTTAAGGCAAGTTAAAAAGTCATTGACATATATTCCAGGGGAGCACGAACACATTTTTGAGGCAGTTGGAAAATTTTATGCTTCTTATAAAGCCAAACATGGTATATATGGACCAATTCTTGTATGCCTTGCAGAAGATGAAACAATTGTGAAAAAATATGTTAGGTGGGTAGCAAAAAGTGATACACTGGTGGGGTTTTGTGGTTTGAAAGAAGAACATCAATGCCAATCACATTTCTTGGTGACAGTTGGTGAGGGAGATGCGGGCTATGAGATTATAACAAATTCTTTTAAAAACAATGTTATTGGACATTATGCACGTGTTATTATTGCAAACCTTTTACATGAAAAACTTCCTCGTTTGGTTGTGGTTGTTCATCCAACATGCAATAAATTCAATACAAATTTTGTTTATCAACAATGGGAAAAGGTAGAATTTATGTGGAAGAAACACATAGAAAACAATTTGGGACCTATTGTTGGTCATTCCTCGGATGGAGATAGCAGAAGAAGACAACTTATGTTGAAGGATTATTCTTCAACATCAGGTCTTCGATATCAAATTCCTTGGGAAGGGTGGAGGCTAACTGGGTTGTACAATGGTTGCAATGTAACAGGATTGCATGACCAAGATTACATCCACAACGACAAAAAGCTAGTGAATCCTTTGTTTAGCGGTCGACGAGAATTGGTTTTAGGAAATGAGTACATAAGTTTTGGCCATGTCAGAATGGTTTATCACACTTTTAAAGTGGATGAAAACAAGCTTAAGTGTGAAGATATAGAGAGGATGGATCGACAAAATTGGGGTTCCGCACAACGAATTGCTTCAAGGCATGTTCAGAGGTGTTTGAAAGAGTTGAGAAGTACACCAAGTGGAAAGTTAGAGAGGACACTAGCTACAGAGACTTACCTAATGATTGTTGTTGACTACATTGACATCTTTATGTCTCATAGTTTGAGCCTCTGGGAAAGAGTGTGAAATGCTTCACGAGTTCATCATTTCTTCACATTATGGTTATGTTGGGTACAAAAACAATCTCATACTAATGTCAACATAAATTTCATCAGCAGAGAGGCATATCAAGATGTGAAAATTTCTTGTCATTTTGCAGTTTTGTTGATGAGATTGTTTCGAGATCAATACTCTAACTTGCCATGTGTTTTGCACTTGACTGGGTCAGATGTATGTGAGAACTTCTTTAGCAAAGTTGGTGGGATGGTTGGAATGGAGAGGGCTTATGATTTCACTGACTTGCTTCATTTTGTTGGAACCCTTAATAGAGTTGTTGAAGAAGAATCAAATTCCCAAGGGCTTCATTTTAATAAATCCCATAAGAAGCAAGAAAACATTTGGAATAAATTGCACCAAGAAATAATACAAAATACTGACATATTGTCGCAATATGATTCAATATCCACAGACGCTAAAATTGTAGAAGCCCTTAAGAATGGATTGAAGGATGCACAAGACATTTTATCAACTCTTGGAATGAAACCAGAAAATTACACTCAATGTTCTTGGTGGGTTAAACCATGGACAGAGGATAAAGATTATTCAACATTTCAAATTGTGGATGAAGTAGTTGATGATTCTCCACCGAGATTTTCCAACTCTATATTTCAATCTTCATCTTAATTGGTACACAATGAAAGTGAATTGCAAATAATGGAAAGTGAGTGGAGACACGAGTTGGATGAAATTTTAGATTCCACTGATGAAAATGTAAGAAAAACTATAAAACCAGTGGTGACTCTTGATGGTAAGGATATGTTCAAAGCATGTTTGGTTAGTCAGTTGAATGGAAATCCAACATTATCCATAGATAGGTTGACAAAAGTGAGAAGTGGGGTCTACTTTAGGCGAGATGGGAATACTCTACAAAAGGGTGTTTCAATTGGCTTTGGAATTGGATCAGATTGTGGGGTGTTGTTTGAAAACAACTCAATTCCTCCCATTGAACGTACTGCAAGAAAAGGTGTTCCTCGAAGTACAAAACAAGGTGTTTCTTGTGGAATGTGGTACATTGGAAGGGTTCAAAGAATAAGGAAGAAGGATGGTAATAGGGTGTTTGATTACCATAATGACATCGACCTTTTGGATAGATTAGAAGGCATCGAGCTTCAATTATGTTGGTATAGTAGAATGAAGGGGCAACGCGTGTATAAGTATGATTTGACTGATCATGCTTCTGTACAACTTGAATCTGTTATAGCAATCGCAAACTTATCGTACAATGCTAAGAATGATACATACAAATTAGAAGAAAGTGATTACAAAGTTTTTTCAGATTTTGTGAAAAATTTAAACAAGGTTAATTTTCAAAACATTCTCCGTTCACTTTCCTTATGTATTTCCATATGTTGGATTATTTATAAATAGTTTTTGGTTATATTTTTGTTGATTTGTTTGTATGAATCTGATGTTAATTTTGTACTTTTTGGCTTTAGGTATAGTGAATACTTCAAATGGTGAATGTTCGAGATAACTCAACCTTTTTTGCTACCTACTTTTTGGTGTAAGTTTCTTTCACTAGCCATTTATCTTTTTGTAGTTGTGTTTCATTCAAACATTAATTTGGTATTTCTTCCATAAAAACAATATAATTACATACCTATATAACTATATGTACCCCTTACCTCAACACATATATACATTTTGAATATAAGGGCATCCCTTACCTCAACACTTATGTTGGATGCCTTCTACTGTGGTTCTTCTGAAGTTGGTCCATTTAATCACGAAAAGCAAGAAGAATTGGTTCCTTTTTTATGAATATGTTTTGAAGAAGCGTATGTGGTTCTTCTCACTAATGTTAATGTTTTCCTTGAATTTTTAGATTAATGGTTCGCTTGCTAGAAAGGATATCGAGGATCTAATGGCACGGGGTTCAATCAGGATGGTTTCTGTTCACTCAAGTCAACAAATTTACACCAGACCAATGGCTAACACATGAAGTGCATTTGATTTTGAATGTTTTTGTGGTAGTTGGATTTCCTATTTTTCAAATTGGACATATAAATCAGAGTTTGTAGCTCAAAAAATGTGCCATCAGAGTCTTTTTGCAAGTATTTATGTTTTGGCCACCTTGATATCATTTTTATTTTTATTTTTGCAAAAATACATTTATTGTTTTGGAAAAATAGGCCGTTGTAATTTTGCCTATAAAAAAGAAATGTTTTTGTAATAGAGGGGGATTGGATATTGGATATATCATAGGAGAGCTATTGTACTTGGAGTTTTTTTTTTGATAATACAGAGGTAGTTGCAATAAGAATTTTGGGATTCATGTGGTATGGCTTTATAGCATTGTATCTCCTTCATGTTTCATTTCATCGAATGTCTTCTCAGTTCCATTTCATATCTTATGCTTTCACTGATTATTCTAAAGAGTTATAAACAGAATTCATAAATCAATTTATGCTCTGTTTTTTAAGGGCAATTATGTTGTGTTACTTTCTTCTTATAGAATGAGTTAATTATCTAAATGCTCATTCTAATTCCATTTCTCATCTTACACTGCAATGACAAAGCCTGAAAGCTATCAAATTTTACCTATCTTGCCCCATTATCGCTACTGTAATTCATTTAGCTAACAACTTTATAACACTATCCTTGCTAGCAACAATAGGTTTGAATTGGTGTCATTATCAGTGCAAGGAAAACACCTAAACTTGATACTGATCCAGGATTTTCAGATTGCTGAACTCAAGTTTTTGCTTGATGAGAAGGCTGTAATTGTTGGAGGTACCAATCACAGTCATGCTACCAAAGATTTATATGATGCCATAGCTTCTGGTAACTATCCTGAATGGAAGCTATGCATTCAAACTATGGATCCTGTAGATGAAGATAGGTTCGACTTTGATCCTCTTGACGATACTAAAATATGGCCAAAGAATCTATTTCCTTTGCAGGTAAAGTACATATAAAATACTTAAGACTGAAACTATCAGTCATATAATCTGTAATATAAATTCTTCTTGCTTCACAATTTTCAAGTTTTGGTAGTAATTCAACTTTATATGCTCTTCAGTTTCAAGCTTTTTGCATTGAACCATGGTTGAAAATTGGATCCTTTTCTTGTGCAGCTTGTTGGGAGGATGGTTTTGAATAGAAACATTGATAACTTTTTCAATGAGAATGAACAGTTGGCATTTTGCCCTGGAGTTATTGTGCCCGGTATCTACTACACCGATGATAAAATGTTCCAGACTCGAGTTTTCTCATACTCTGACACACAGAGGCATAGGCTTGGGCCGAATTACTTGCTGCTTCCTGTGAATGCACCAAAGTGTTCCCATCATAACAATCATCACGATGGTTTTATGAATTTCATTCACAGAGATGAGGAGTTATGTTACATGCCATTACTTCCTTGCTAGTATCAGCAATCTTCTCTCTTTTGTATTTCTCACATGTGGTTTGGTTTGGCATAACACCTTAGTGCAACTTAAATATCGATTAACTTTTTGTACCCTAATCTAAAGATAAAATTTTCCATCTAGATTCTAAAATCCCCCATATAGAGGATGATTTAAGGTCATTGGTTTAACTGCAAAAGCTTTCATGGAACCGTCATAGATATATGAAGTTCTTCCCACCCAAGCCACATTATTTCTCTTAAATGGTTTAAGCCATTCAGTGTAGGGCTCTCCTCTATTGTTGATGGTGTTATGAAAATGGTAAAACATCATGTTATCCTCTGTCCTATGCTGTGTTCTTCCTTTCAGATTCTTGGACATTTGAACTCCAGTCACCCACACTTTTCTTGGATGCACTGCATATTTGCAATCTCTCTTTGCTCCTCAGTTTGATCTTATTAGTAAGTGCTTTTGTCTGAACCAATTCCAGCCATGGTTGGCAATTGAGAATCTCAACTTGTGTTTGGGAGAAAATCGATTGACTAGAAGGATTCCTTCAGAGTTAGGTCGGCAAACCCATGGGCTCTTGGACCTCTATACAAATAATTTCACTGGACCTCTTTCTCCAGGGATTGGAAACAACACATCTCTAGAGCTTCTCGATGTTCCCATTAACCATCTGACAGGTAGAATCTCAATTGACCTTGGTAGTCTCATTGATAAAGAGCAGCTAGATCTAAGTGAAAATTACTTAAATTTCAGATTATATCCCTTTTGGGCAAACTGAAAAACTTCAATAAGGTGATTCTTTGCAATCATCTTTTAAATGGTCACATTCTCCAAGAATTGAAGAATTGCTTGAATTAAGCTGTAAAAGACTAATAGTCTTTCTTCTGCCAACCCTTCTGGAATAGGATCTATTACTAGCCTGGCAATCAATCTCCACCTTTTAACACAACAGTGAACATCGAACCTTTCACAATAATATTAAAATGGTTGGGTGCTTACAAGCTTGATTCCTTTGAATGTTTCTGTCAATAATTTCTCTGGCCCACTTCCTGAAACACTCTTTTTTTAGAACATTAACAAGTACTTTCATGGGAAATACTGAACTGTCAGTCCCTTTATAGCCAAACCTGTTCTTCTTTTGGAATCCATGATTCAAGTTTCAATCCTTGTTGGAGCAACCACTGTCCCTGTCCACGTTTGGCCTGGCATTATAGTATTGGCTGTGTGCATAGCATGGTATTTAGTATTTAAACAAGGTAGATGCTTTCAATAGGAGTCAATCAGAGATCATTTTTCTTCGCCCTGGACATGCATTCCTCTTTTCAATTTAATTTGTAAAGCAAGTGCCAAGTAGAGATATTGTTTCTGTCCATTTTTCTTGCTGTAACTTCCTATTTGTCTTTGTTGAAACTTGAAAGTGTCCATTATTGTCATACAATGTTTTCAGGTGTAGTGCACTTATATTAGGGACTTACACTCTGCTGAAAAAGGGGGCAGATAAATTATTCTACTCTCCTTCTCAATACAAATTAGAGGTTTTTATCCTGAAATATTATAGGATTTTCGGTCACCTCTCTGTCAAAGTGTTAAATTTTTCACCTCTCTCTCAAATTGTTAAATTTTTGTTAGTACTGTAAATCTCGTTTTGCTGAACAGAGTAGTCATTTGTACAACGTGTTGCGGGTGGAAAAGATGGCCTAATATTCATCTCGAGACGGGAAGGAAATTCACAGCTGTCTGCCATCATTCTGACTTAAGGCTACCACATCTGGGCAGATTACATGAAACTCAAAAGTTACTTTACATGGAATCTGACGCAGCAACAAGTGAAAGTCAATACACTCAAGGGATGGTCAACTCCGACGTGTCTCTGCCCTCGTTTCCCTTTCAACTTTATTTATCAATTTCAATTGGTATATCGTGACCTTGGTATTATATTGGTTTTCCGCACATATATGTATATTTCAATAATGTTATTGAATTATGTAAATGCCTTATATAAATACTCCAATGACCAATAACCTCATATAAACGCTCACGTTACAATAATCTTTGTGCTTAATTAATCTCTGCGCACTAGGGAATATTCCGACACCATGTAAATAACATTCAACCTTCGAACTTATAGGTATACGCTATGCTTTGGAAACAAAATTTTATGAATAATAAACTTATACCCCGACGGAGTAATATATCGATGATATATATATATAACAATGGCCTTTGCAATATTACGTGGGTCCACCACCTAACCCAACGGACCAAACAACAACGACGTCGTACCTGACTAAATATCATGCATCTCCGTCAAACTAGGACCGTCCGATGATCATCCCCCAGATCAATGGCCTGTATAGATTCCGCTGCCCGTTCCTCGACAGTCTTTTAACGCGCGGGATGGTGGTTTCTCGGCCCGTCACATCCGCCACGTGTCGAGCGATCAATGGAATCACTGCACACTCTACGGATACCACTTTTGTGCCAAAGGTGGTGCGGAATGGGGGAAACCCACCTTTGCAAATCCACCTCCGGTTCTGCTACAGTGCTCAACCCAAGGTTCAACCATGGTTGCGCTATCCCATTGGCTCATTAACTCGGTTTTCGGCTTGGTTCGGAATTCCGGTTATCAATGAACAAGAGTAGTTCTTTTTAAAATAAGGCGGGACTGCAATTACCATAAGAAAGGTTAAACGACCACGGGTTTTCTTTTCACAGAGACCACACCTGCAGTAGAATAGAATTCACAGGTTTCTCCGTCAAGGTACAGAATTTAAGACAGAGAACGAAATCTCCAATACACAATCACCCACAGTTAAACAGAAATTTGCAACATTAACAAACTCAGACAAAATAAAATAAACAGGACTGAATTCATTCAACTGGGAGCAATTGTTCATACGCAGGTTATTACAGAAATCTTCTATTCCTCTCCTCCTCCCCCTTTTTTCAATTACATTCGGGAATACATTTATACACATGCACCCAAGGCTCATTTTAGGTGTCAAAACATTCCATGAAAATATTTGTGTAGTCAACATCTCCAATGATCTAAGGAAGTGTACCACATAAGCATCAAGACAAGGTCTAGAAATTCCCATGAGAAAGCTATTTGGAGTGTGAATATCCATTATGGCACAACCAAGGGTTATTAACATATCATACACCCCACATTAGATGAAGAGCCCCCAAGCATGATTTATACACTTTTTCCTTGCACCTAGAAAATGATAGGCTAGAGTTTTAGATCTTCAAGCCACCTTCTCCTTTTATTTTTATGCATTCTTTCTAAAAGAAAAAAACACTTTTTATGGGAAATCCACACTAAATTGCCTTTTAAGGAGGGCCTTATCTTACTCGAATGGTCACAATACACACCAATATGCGGTGTTGTATTCATGTACTTGTAGTATTCTTGTACTACTAGGTACAAAGTATTCTTGTCTTAATAAAATATACCATGGGGCTCTCATTAAAACACTTAAATTAAAAACAACAGAGAACAATGTTTTTTTTTCATTAAAGAAAAGGGAGGGTCTCATAACTCATCCTCACCTTGCCTTTTCTTCTCTATATAACTCTTCGAAATTGTAACTTTTGTTGTTCCACCTTAATAAGACACTAGTTTGAGTACATGAGGTTGTAGTTGGATTTTTGAACAAGAAGCTTTGAAAGGGAAGAGGGTCTAGACTTGTGATTGAACACCTTATTTGGTGCAAACATATTCATAAAGATTGATCAATTGATTTTTCATCATCATATAGATCAATTTATATGTTATTTTATACACATGCACATAATCAATCTTCCTAAAAAATGGTTGATCTTTGTATGCCTTAGACCATTAAATGCCACAAATCATAGTAAGATGTGCTTGAGTGTGGATTGAGTAATCACATTGTGGGAATACTAATATGCATCTCTTATGTATATCACAAGAAGAAATTTGAATTGTAGAATTCATGTGAGGTCATAAGAGAGGCATCATGTCATTATGTTAAGGATATAAATATAAAGGGGTGTAAAAAATGTTAATGAAAAAATAGATACCTACAATATATAGTGAAAGCAGGGGTTTTTTAAATTGGGAAAATTCAATGGGTTAGTATTGGTAGGGGGTTAAATAAAGTGATTTTTAGAGGTATTTTCCCATATATAGTCAAATTAAGGGTATTGTTTAGTATGCCACGAACGCACGTGCTATGCCATAGGTTAATTGAGTGACACCCCCGTGGCCTTGCCCTCTTCCTCTTCCGAAAGACATCTGGGTCTTAAAGGCATGCTCAAGAGATGAGTTTTCACTCCTACCCAATCTCTGTTCATGGGTCATCAGTGATGCATGTAGCTCATCCACTGAAAACTTTGTGAGATCCTTAGTCTCCTCTATGGTGGTGACAATCACATCAAATCTTGAGGGTAAACTTCTCAAGAGTTTTTTAACAATTCTCTTATCTTCAAGAGTCTCTCCATGAAATCTTATTTGTGTGACCATTCCAATCACATGAGTGAAGAATGAGTCAATAGTATCTGACTCTTTCATACAGAGAGTCTCAAAGTCTCTCCTCAGCAACTGAAGTTTTGTTGTCTTCACTCTTTCCATGCCTTGATAGGCTATCTTGAGAGTTTCTCATGCTTCTTTGGATCTATTAGCTGTTGCTATCCTCGGAAACACACTCTCATGAACTGCTTGATATAAGAAGAAAAGAGCTTTGGAGTCTTTCTTCTTATGGCTCTTCAAAATCTCTCTTTCTGCCTGAGTTAACAAAATAAATTCATGTTCATCTGCTGGCTCTTCAAAGCCATCCTCAACAAATCCCCATAAGTCTTGGGAGACAAATAATGCTCTCATAGTTATTGACCAGTAGTCATAATTTTTCCCATTAAATTGTGGGAGATGGATATTTCTCAAACCCGTACCAGTGCTGGCTCCAGCCATTCTGCACTCTTAACTATGATTCAAGAACACTTGACTGTGTGTTCAAAATTAACTAACTGTTCTGCAACAGTAACACAAAAATTGTATAGAGAAATACCTTGAATTCCTTTTGGCTGAGTCTTCACACTGCTGGAGAAGCTGCTGCAACAAAGAACTCCTTTCCTTCAGCTTATTTGACCTTCAAATAGCTTGGACTAGCTCTGATACCATGTTGGAATGTTTCAGAATTCCAAAATAATAAAAGTCTCTTCCTTAACACAGAGAAAATTCTAAAATTTCATTCACAGACAGAATTTCAACTTAAAAAAAAAATTCTATTCCATAAAAAAAACTGATACAAATTCTTCCTCAAGAGAGGGATTACAATTGCTAGACTGTTACAAGACACAATGCCAAACAAAAAAAAACTGTTCTCTGTCTCACACAGAAAAATACTCCGTCTTTCTAAAACAACATACACTGCTGTGTATACTCTGTTTTTCCTAAAACACTCTCTGTCTTTTTCAAACGCACTCTGCTGTGCATAAAAACATAATATATAAAAACATGACTCTGTTCTGTATATTAACAAAAATATCTCAGATTGAATTTAATGTCATTCATTGACAAAAATCACCGCTTGAAAATTTCATTAATGGCATCATAAATATGCCAGCACCACTTGAAAATTGCATTGATGTCGAATTTGCATGGTGGCATCGTCCACAATCGATCTCCAATCAACCGGTGATCACACTGC
The DNA here is from genome assembly GCA_034641835.2 of Pinus albicaulis. Taxonomy (NCBI): domain Eukaryota; kingdom Viridiplantae; phylum Streptophyta; class Pinopsida; order Pinales; family Pinaceae; genus Pinus; species Pinus albicaulis. The sequence goes on from CM076569.1 coordinate 498,713,500, forward strand.
TGTATATAGTTCTGTTCTGTGTAATAAAAAAAACAATAAAACAACCTCACGAACTTTCTACCTTTTATATGACACATTACATATAATATATATATTATAAATATCATATATTTATAATATATATTTAACTAAAGTAAAACTTAAACTTACTACGGTAACAAAACATTTACCGAACGTGAAACATTTAAAACTCATTGGCCTGAATTAAAACAATTTAAATCAAAACCATATCATAATGTTTAAAAACACTATTCCCTTTTATGCATTTCGGGGGCCTCGTGGAGTTCATACTCCCGAGCGCTCATACCCCGCGGAATTGCTTTGTGTGTTTATAGTGTGTACCCAGCTGAATATGACCTCAGCTGCTCTGATGGGGTTCAATACTCCGGCCACAAGACTTCATTGACCCCCGCCTTATCTCTGCGCTGTCTTTTCTGGGCAGTTGGAAATTAAATCCAACATGCCCATGTAATCAAAAGGTTAATGCTAGCACATGACAGTGACTTGCAATTGAGGGATTTCAAAGGATTGATCTATCTGCAACACCTATCATTAGTCATAGATTGTACATCCCAAGATAGCGATCAACTAGAGGAGACTTTCAAGGACATGACAAAGATGCAGACCCTCTGCCTTAAAAATATTAGTTCCTCCTCTGACCTCCCCCAACTTCCCGATCAATTGAAAAACATGCAGCACCTTGAAAACGTTAGTCTGCGGAAATTGGTGATGCCCACATGGATTAATCAGCTTCAGAGCCTCATGGAGCTCCGGTTGGAGGGAAATCAACGTAGCTATAACGGTCTACAAAGGATACCTAATCTAAAAAGGCTACACATGTTTGACGAAGGCATGTGCACTGAGTTTCCAACAGAGTTTCAGGAACTTAACGCATTTCCTAAACTGGAAGAGCTCACCATACAAAATTTTAGTCGTTTGGAAAAGTTTCCCTCGCTGCCTGAAGGAGCAATGCCTATTTTGAAGAGCTTGCAGATCTATTCGTGCGAAATGTTCCAGATGGAAAAAGATATGAAGCAAGAATTAGAGAGGCGCGGTATAAAGATTAAAGGACTTGAAGAAATATTCGATGCAGATGGCCTCTTGAAATGGAAGTGTAAATTGTATTAAATTATGCTAGTTGTGCCGAAACTGTCCTCTTAAAGAAAGGTTATCCAATACAGTGCTATTGCCGATTTTTCTAATACAGCGGTTTAGCGGGCGATCCTCTGTTTTTGCAATAGCCAAGTTTTCTCAAGAAAAAGGCGATCGATCAACTCAGTGCCTGAGCACGGGTGTTCTAATCTGGGCTTGGCAACACCGCCACTATGACCTACTTTCAACGGAGCAGCATAACCAGGCGGAGGACCTTATGGCAGTTGGCACCTATTCTCAAGCTTTGGAACACTGCAATCCTTTGTCAGTACTTTATCATCTCATCTGGTAAGACATAATTGATCTTAGGAATTTTGTTATGCTGGCAATATTTTCTTTTCTTTATTTTTAGTTCTGTCATTCGAAGTTTAATTGTCAATGGATTGATTAGGTGTATAAGTTTTCTGCCGTTACTATATTAATAGAACGGCGTTTTCTTCCTCTGAAGAAAAAGTTTTCTGCTAAGTTTAGTTGCGTTGCTTGAGCTCCTAAGTTTGGTTGCGTTGCTTGAGCTCTTTTTTTTAAGTAAAAAAAACGTTACTTCTTCATATTAATATAAAAAAGAGTAAAACGATAGTACATATTCATCGTTCTGAAGATAGTACGTATTCATGCTTCTCTTCCGGCTTTCACGACTTCTGAATTTTATGATTCTTCTTATACTAGCAAAGGGAACGCCGAAAGTGGGATGCATGAATTATGAGAAAAATAGCTTTGATAGTGTTTTGAGCAAACATTACTTGAGCTGGCATTAGTGAGGAGTCTGATTGACCTATTTGAGTAGAAGGATATAGAAATGGTTGTCAATCCCTGTCAAATCTCGAGAGATCGAATTGATATTGGTTGCCACAAATTGAAGCTCTTGTTGAATAAAGTCGCTCAAGTTTGAGGCATCATAAACCAAGAACAGCAACCTAAGCTTCACATTAGTGCGATAAAACGAAGAACTCAACTATAGTTAGTTATAATAATTAATGTTAAAAAGGCCCTAAAAAAATTTGGGTACTAATTTGAAGACACGATTTCAATTTTTGTTAAAAATATTCCAATCCATATTACAAACAAATGCATTGAAATATTCACAATGTCTAAACAAAAAACGTCTAAAATTATAATTTGTACTTCAAAAAAAACCGATTGCAACTGGTATGTACATCACAATTGATATGTATTGCAAAACAAAAGTAACTATGGTAAGTCCCCATAGAACAGGAGTAATAGCATCCACATGGGGTCTTGAATCCTACCCTGAAAAAAGAGGCGCGTTATAATGCTGTACTTCAACGGCATGTAAGTCACAAGGCAGACTGAAACAAAAACGGGCTAGAGATGCTAGAAGGTTGTTAACCACGGAAATTTGTAGTTTCCAAAATTCATTTGAAAGACGGCAAAAAATGTTGTTGCACTAGATCAATGTAGTGCAAAACAAAGAAGCTGAGAGAAATTCTACTTTGCTTCTGGCAATTCTATACATTTGGAGTGGCACTTATTCATGCAAATAAAGGTAATTCTATCAAATGATAAATGTTTTTTTTATATGTTTGCAAGTTCTGTTACAGCTATAATTCCTCCTTTAAAGTCCAATGAGTTAGGTCAACAAGTTGTTACCAATATTGCCGCTGGCCATTTAGATAGTTCGGTGTCAGCAGGTGCCCAAGTCTACAGCAATGTGTCAAATCATCTGTCGGGTTTTCCCACAAGGTTTCTTAATAGCCCTATTTCCAATTCTTAAATTAACAGCTACAAAAACAACTTCCTTATATTTAAAGTAAAATTAAAACTTTATTCTCAGCCCTAGCGTTCGTATTTAATTTGACAACAATGAATTCCCCTAAAAATAATCATCAATGCAAAAATATCATAAAACTCACCATTAACAATAGATTTGTAGCAGACGAAATAAGAATTACGAGCATACTAAAATATTAACTACTTTTTTATCTCAAAATTCTAATAAAAGATAGTTACATATAGATACATATATAATTTACATAGAAAGAGATTATCTCTTCTCAAAGAAAACTATATAAAAATGTATATACATATTTGGCAATTAAAATGTATATAAAAATTACATAAAATGTATAAAAATGTAAATCATAATTATTATATAAAATTATATAAAAATGTATATTACATATTTGCCAATTAAATTAACCAACACAGAAATGGGTTCACATTCCTCTGGCCAAATATATCATCCCTTCCATACCTCCTTAAGTTCCCTGTTTTCGGTAACATAGATCATGAACGCTACTGGGATTCAGTAATGGGTTTTATAAAGTGTGTATGGATCTATTGTGGCTCAAGATTTATTTTGATGGACTTACAAGTACGGTGTCTCTGTTCTTCATATAATTTACTTTGATAATATATAATCTCTTACGATAAATGTAGACAACCAGAGGATTGTGAACCTTGTTCTGCTTGGACTAATTTGATTGCCAGATATGTGAGATGTGTAATGTCTGTGCTCAATGCTGATCATTTAAGGGTGGGTAGGATTGGCTGGCATGGGGATTCTTCCACAACCAAGTAGAAGCTTACTCGATGTTCCTTTTTCCATGTCTTAAGGAACCACAATTGTCAAGTTGATTCACTTGCTAACAAAGCAATAAAGCTTAAACAAGGGAAGCTTTAAGTTAATGGTCAATTAGCTATCCAAGCTATACCTTAATTATACCCTTGTGAATTTAATAGCAAGTACCTCACACAAGATATGTGTCCCTCACGCGCAAACCCATCCACCAAGGCAGAACAGTAAACACTCGAGACTCACTGCTCAATTAGACATGTTCAACTATGCGTAGACAATGAGTAATAAAAGCATAGTTTTAATTCAACCCAGACAAAGTGGAATTATGGCCATTTCGACCTCAATCCAGTGAGAGGAAGACAGTCAGCTCAGATTCGATTCATCATTGAATTTCAGGTTGGTTATTGGCCTTGTTTCCTCTCTTTATGCTCTTCTTCTGCTGAGATTGGGTAGTACACAGAACCCAGCTGCAAGTAAATATAATTTTTCTGGTTATGGTTTTCTTGGTTCTGATTTCGACTTTCTGAGGATTGAAGTCATTGGTATTAAATTTTAAACTCCGGTCCCTGTTTTCTGTCTGTGTGCAATTCCATTTGATTGGTAATTGTAATAATTCAGATGCAGCACCCAAGCTGCAACTGACATTAACATTTTCCAACTTGTACTCTGTTTGATTATTTGGTCTATAACCTGAGAGCAATTGCTCACCCACCAAATATCTTGTGTTAATGGGAGTGTGCAATTGTAACAGTATCTTTGGGAGGTTGGGTAAAGAGTGCAATTATTTTTATTCTACCTGTGGGTCATGGCTCTAAGTCTCATTTATATGTCAACTGGGGCAGTGCCCTGATGAACTGTGAAGAATATCCTTAATATTACATTGGTTCAGGCTGGGGGTTCGCCATCTCTTTATCCCATAAACAGAAGCACAATCACATAGATTGAACTTTGGATCATGAGGACTTACAGGAGCTAAAATCCTCATGGCTCTGAGTCTCATTTGCATGTCAACTTGAGCAGTACCCTGATGAACTGTGAAGAATATCCATATCCTTAGTATTACATTGGTTCAAGCTGATGGTTTGTCCTCTCCCTATCCCACAAACAGAAGCACAATCACATAGTTTGAACTTTTGATCATCAGGACTTACAGGATCTAAAAAGGATTTTAGGAACTGTGTGGTTCGGCCAACTGAACATTTCCAAATTTCATGAGTATAAATGGCAATGTATCTCTCAAATTGCTGAAATTATGAGTAACTTACTGCAAGTTAACCGGGGTTGGTCATCCTTTAAGCAGTGTACAATTTCTTAAAAATATCTGGTGAGGAATCTAAACAAATATGAACTATCAGTGGCTTCTAATCGAATCAGCAGATGTCAGGACAAGGTGAACAGAAGGAAGAGGACGTAATACAGATGATTGAAGACAAGGAAACTGGGGAACAGAATCCAGGACAGGCCTGGAAGATGTGGCTAGTGATCACACCTTACAGCAGGAAAACTGGAAATTTTGCAAGGGGACATTAGAAAACTCTATTTTCATTTTGTTGTGTGCAACCAACTTAAATCAAAAAGATATTATGTGTGTTAAAAAGTGTTGGTTAGCTTGACTGCAACCATTTTTAATAATATAATTTCCTAAATATCTGTTTGAAAAAAAACACATCGTGAGGGAGGGGAAAACAACCCTATATATTATTTACTAATTAGATTATTGCCCTCGGTTTTATATATGAGTATTTTTTTTAATACCATGTAACATAGCTCAACATTGAGCACTGACATTACATGTCTGATTAATTTTGAGAAAAAAATTGCATATATAATTTAAACATCTCCTCGGACTACAGAAAACATGCAAACTGCCCAAAGAAAAAGCAACGCAAAATTTTCGAAAGGTAAAATAGAAACGATTTACTAGTTTCCCTGATGAATCCCTATGGTTTGATCTCTTTTCCTCGGCAGGAGGGTACACCTTTACCTCGTCCAGCCAATTCTTGGAAAGATACCACGACTTCTTCACATCTTTGCCTGCAACGCCATACCCTAGCCTGTATTTTTCGTCTTTTGGCAACGGAACCCTAACGCTCTCTTTTTCCTCCTTTCTACTCTTCTTTTCAGGCCGACCGTCCTCTTTACGGTTCCTTTCAGTGTCTTTCCGGCCGTAATCTTTCTGGTTCTTTCCACCGTCTCTCTGGCCATCATCTTTCCGTTTCTTGCCACTGTCTTTCCGGCCAGATTCTTCGCCGGTATTGCCATTCATCTGAAATCCATTCCAGCCCTCGAATAAATTGATATGCTTAGAATCCCGATCCAGGGCTTCGGATTGGTTAGATTCCTCTGGGAAGCTCGTGACAGCATCTCGAGGGTTGAATGAGTTAGATCGGGGGCCGATTCAAACCTGGTCGGGAGATTTTTTCGCTTGGCCTGACGGAGAATTTCTAGATGGAATTCGGCGTCTCGTCTTCTGGCATCCTCCTGCTTAAGCTGTTCCTCTCGGGCAGCAGCTTCTTCGTTAAGGCGAACCATGTTCGCTCTTCCTCGAATGGGCGCTCCGTGCCCTCTTCTCCCATGAGTTGTGCTTCGGCGCCTTCTACGACTGGGGTGAGGAGCCAAACCAGGATGCGTGTGGCCTGTGAGGAAAAAAGGCCGGTTCCTTACAAGGAGAGTGTGCCCAGCATCAAACAGGGGCAGCTGGAGAGATAAGGCAGAGCGGAGCGAACGAGGAGGAACTGGTGCAGCTGGCGGCGCAGTTGAACGGAGATTATACAAACACGTGTCTAATTTTAATTCGTTCCATGCGCAGTAGAAAACAATGTTCATTGGCTGGGGTGAACAGTGTTTGCTCACCCCAAGCCCGCAATGGAAAATTCCTCCGGCGTAATTAACCTATATAATATCTGTATCTCATTTGTGACTATACCATTACATTTCTCTGTTATGAAACTTCTAAAAAAACAAAAACAAAAAAAATACTCTTTTCTATATTCCCATATACCAAATAAAAAAAATAGTTGTCTTTTGTAATATTCTCTTTTCTTGATCAATTCAAAGTGGATATAATCAATCCATGGTATTTACGTGGTATTTTCCTATGGTATTGACCCATGGTATTTCTTGTTGGTATTGACCCATGGTATTTCTAAGTAGCCCGTCTATAAAAAGAGGAGGAGGAATGATAGCATCTCATGGAAAAACAAATTGGGATCGTTCTTTGTGATATTTTTGAGGGCTCAGGTGAGTTTTCAAGAGAGGATTTTAGGTGCGATCCTCAGGATTTCTACGGTGAGATTTGATCTCACTCTAGTAAGCAAACCCAACTTTGGTGGTTTCTCTGATCACCCTAGCTGGTCTAGTTTATTTTATTTATTCAGTAAAGAGAGAATTGTGCATCATTTATCTGCTAGATCGAAGATACAGATTGTTCCTTGGGCTGAATAGTAATAAAGCATTCTCTTGAAGTCCATTTATGTGTATTTAAATGGAACTTCATAACACATCGTATGCACCTTTATGTTTATGGAGTTTATGGATATTTTAATCATGCACCTTTATGGATTTTATGGATATGGGTATTATAATCAAGTTTATGCTCATATTATTTTATGGCATTCTTTCCATATATTAAGAAGTATGTTACTCTAGTTTGCCATTTTATCAAGATCATTACAAAAGGGTGTCATTTCTTTACTGAAGCATAATACAATGGAATCAGAGTTGTGCATCCTACCAGCCTGAGAGTTTTATGCAAGGAACTTCGATGAAATTTATTTTTCACCCTAGCCAGCATTTCTCACTTCGGTGATATTTATCACCCTAGTTGGATTTTTATTTTTTTGTAAATTATTTTTATTAAGAGTAATATTAAGAAGTATGTTACTCTAGTTTGCCATTTTATCAAGCATCATTACAAAAGGGTGTCATTTCTTTACTGAAACATATTACATCTTTTATATATATAAAAAATATGTTATTGCTTCGGGATATACCACATTTCTCTCTTTTGTTTCTATGAATGTAGTTTATACCATTACATTGACCAAAAGTCCTTAAGTCCTTATTCATAAGCAGAAAAAAAAAAAAAAAAAAAAATTAAATTAAATTAAATTTACTTGTTAGGTTTTTCTAATTTTTTTTTTCTATAACAGATTAATTATCTAATTTTGTTTTCTATAAATATGACCTAAATTTACAACTTGAAAGATACTCACTAGAACCCAGATACACCACATTCAGGATTGGAAGATTGAAATCTATGTTGTCCTTAACCTATTCTATATTGCGTTTTACATGTCCGAAAATTTGAATATGCTCCATCCGCAACCATTTAGCCATATAATGTAGTTTAATAGGCTTAAGAGCACAATAGGGGCCAATATGTTATAATTTTTTAGTTTGAGTTGTTTTTAGAGTGTTAAATTTATTTATATAATAAAAATTTAAATTTAAAATTTAATTGAGATAAAAAAATTTAAAATTTAAAATTATTAAATAACAAATTAAAAATTAAAAATAATTTAGTTTATTTAATTTTGAATGGATAGTAATTAGATGTTTTGTTAAGACATTTTTTTAATGTAAAGTCATGATATTTTTTAGGATTTTTTGATATACAATCATTTATTGAAGTCCCTACTTTAATCAATATAAAGTCATCTATTAAAATCCCCACTGTAATCAAAATAAAATATAATATAAAATATAATACATGATAATGATATAATCCTACCCAAAACTTAAAAAAAAACAAAAAATTAAAATTAATTTAAAAATAATTCCATGTGCATTGTCATTTGAAAAAAAAACGATATTTCACCCCAAATTTTAGACGTACAGAAATGTGGTGGATCGTCTTTTTCAAATTCAATATAAATTTTCCAATTGTGTATTTTCCTTTGCTTTTTTTATGTTAGCTAGCAGAGTCAATTTACGCACTCGACACAAGGCATCTGCTCGCGAGCTATAGCAAATATAATTGATTCTTCTTTTGAGCTATAATACATATCTTTATGTTTTATCGTTTATTTTGTATGGATCGGTATGACAGTGAGTTTTGTAGTTACCACAGAACTTACGTGTCCCTTTTGTAAGAAGAAAATGTAACTAACGGATTTGATGCCTTCTTCCATAGCCACTGTTACGGAGGGATTTGATTACTTCTTTCATAACCGCCGTTAAGAATTTGTTCTTTTTGTTTTTAGTTATTTTATTTTAATTTTTAGCATACTTAAAAATAATTGAAAGGGGTTAGTTCTCATTTTTATTTTTTATAATGAGAAATGGAAAAGTTTATGAATGGAAAATTATTTTAAAGTTTAGAAATTTTAGTTAATATTAATAATTTTTAGTATTTAAAATGTAAAATATTAATTTATATTTTTGTAAAAATATTTAAATTTGTAATGATTGTTTAAAGTAAAGTTTATTTGTAAATATTAGTCTCTAAAAGTTTTTTTATTTGTAAAATTACTTATAAGGAAGAGATATCATTTATTGAAGCATAAATGCAATTCATTGAATAACAATCATTGATGTACCCATTTTAAAAACCATCTATTAATTTAGCTAATAATTCTGTTGTCTAACATATAATATGGGTACAATTTTATTAATAAACTCAATGATTTTTTTGTTAGAATATAAAATACATTTTTAAATACATAAATAAATTCAACGTACTAAAACACTTATAATATATTTAAAAAATTATAAATTAAATAACTTAAACTTATGCATAGCCTATTACAATGTAATTTTAATATAAGTATTTATCGTTATCTAATTCAATATTCATAAATAAATACAATATTTATCTATACTCAATTTAAAAAAAAAAAAAAAACAACAACAACAACTAAATTTCATTATCTAGAAATATTTTAAAAATATGGAGAGATACATAATTCCTTCGACGAATTTATAGTCGAAAAAAATATATTATTATATCAATCACAGAAATATATAAATCTTCATTATCTAAAATAAAATTGTCACCATATAATAAACTTATTGATTTTTTAATCAATATGAATTACAAATATAGTATTATTATATATATAAAGTAGAGTTCTGCCTTCACACGATAAAGTGATGATTAAAGTGGAGTTGCGCCTTTATCAAATAAAGTTATTAATTTAACTCCCGATCGGGGTGTCACGATGGTGACATTGACATCATCATCCATCACACTGAATCAATGCAGTGGAGTAGGTGAAGTGCTTGACATGTGTTAAGTTAATGAAAGTTAAAGAAACAATAGCGGGCCAACACTGCATGTGAGGGAGGACTGGGAAAATACGCCGCGAGCGGAGGAGGTTAATAAGACATAGAAGATAGGTTTACAATTGCCAGTTTGAAGAAAATCTAGAGACAGCAGAGGTAAAATTGGAGCAAAGCAGTCATCTGACTAAGAGGTATGTAATGGTCTTCGTTACCTTCGTTTATCAATTTTCAGCTGTAATCTTCGAAGATGCAGGTCATGGTATTAAATTGGTATGTTTTGTTACTGGGTTATCCTGTCAATTGGGTCAGTTGCGTCGTCTGCTTAGATTTTCTAGTTTAAAAAGAAAGGAAGGGCTGAGTGTTATGCATGATAAGGAAATTGAGTCGTGTTTCCGCAGCTCATCTAAAGGAAATTATCATCTGCTCTGTTTTAATTAAGTTCAAATTTCAAATCTTAATTGTTCTCCATCTCTGTAACGATTTTAATTATGGAAATGTGGTTAATGTGTCTGCTTTCTGTATGGGAATTCCTCTGGTTTACGTGAACTATAACTTAATAATTCTCTGCAAGAGTTTTAAGAAGGGTTCTGTGAAAATTATCAGTCGAAAATTAGTAGGTTTGACTATAATTTTCCTCTGTTCAAGCTATATGAGAACTAATTTCATGGTCTCTGTCAAGCATAAGTTGTATATCTTATGTAAAAATTGGTCCACCTATAGTCTGGGCTGTCACTGTCGAGTCTCTCTCTTGCTACAAATTAATTTGGGAGGGTGCTGTTGAATCTTTCTCTAGTTGTAGTTTTTTGGTTGTTGTAATTGGGGTTTAATAACATGCTTTTGCTATCTTGGTAATCCGTATTATCTTATTTATAATAAGGTCTCTGTCAAAGCCTATGACTTTGTCGTTTTTATCAATCACCATTCTAATAGCCTCGCAAAGAATGATTATAAGAATGACTCTCCATCTGTTGTCATTGGCGTAAAGGAATCCACCTTTGTTTGCCAGAACTATCGTATTAATTTTATTCTGCAATATACAGGTCTCTCTTATATTCTAACAGGAATAACACCTTGTTAAACTATCATGGCAAGAGGTCAACCTGGCAAACATAAAGGAGCAGGCAGAGGCAAGCAGAAACATCCATCTTAGAATGAGGGCCCAAGTAAACATGAGAGGTAAACCCATAAAGAAGTTCTAGAGAATATTGTGGATCCCTATGAAGCTGGGAACTTAGTTCAAATCCGCAACACCATTCATGGATGGGAAAGGGAAAGTTCCTATGATGAAGAAGACATCAAACAACAAGAGGCAACTTTGGATTTCCTTTGTGACCCAGCGAGCACTAGAGGAAGGATATCACTGTTCCATCAATAAGTTAATACCTATTAGAAATTTAAGCATGTTTTGGCAAAGGCCATGGTAGGTATGCATGAAACGGGAAGCAGTCAAGCGGTATTGTCAGAATTTCAGCAAATCAAGAAGAATATTCGCGAAATTGTGAAATCTCAATACCTCACTGCAACAAGGATTGGGAGGATCGAATGTCTACTCCAAAGGATGCAACAAGTTGAGATGCTAGGATCCACAACAAAGGACTTGGCTCCAATAGATTCTTTTGATGGATGAATTTGAAGTTTTCTAGTTTTAAATGATTTTTTTGGGAAGTTTTAATAGATGTTGTTTACAATGTATTATTATGGACATAGTAAAATAGTTTTTGCGGCTAGTAGAAAGAAAAAACAACACTGATACTGGTTGACATTTAATTCTCTTTGGTGGCCAACAAACCTGATTGCTTTTGGGCAAGTTGAGGCAACTTTATGCAAAACTTAATGCATAGCCACTTGCTTTTTGATAAATATAAAACAAAAAAGCTCTCTCTTTATTTATTTATATATATATATATATATATATATTAAAAATTAATTATTTATTTAAAAATATATATATATATATATCAATGTGAGCGTCCCTTGACAGAGAGGGTATCCGATACAGCACTATTCCTGATTTTTCCAATACAGCGGTTTAGCGGCCGATCTGTCCACGGTTTGATTTTGCAACAGCCATTTTTTTCTTGAGAATAGGACGTTTGTTTACTGAATTCTTCCATTGACGGATAGGCCGTCAGTGGAGCATCTTTCACACTAGTGGCAACTTTTGCTGCAGTTGATCTGCGATCTCTGCTTGTCATGGATTAGGTGTATACTCGTGGCTTTTATGGATCAGTACGACCGAAACAACAGGATCGATCAACTCAGTGCCTGATTTCAGAATACCTTTAGTCCTGACCACGGGTTGGCACTCATTCTCAAGCTTTGGAACACTGCAATCATGTGTCAATACCCATGATCCATATCGGTGACAAACAGATGGCAGATCTGATGTTCTATTGCCATGGCATGACTGAGAAATATGCTGTTGATCTTCCAGTATCACAGAAATATGTAACTCCCTCTTTTATCTCACGAAGGTAGTTTGTTTTTTTCGATTGAAAAAAAAATCATTTGTCAATACCTTATCATTTCATCTTAATTCTGTCTTTTTTTTAGATCTAGGATAATTGGTAACTGGTGAGAGTTGTCTGAGCAAGGCTCAGGTTCAAATCCAACTGGCTGCCAACAGCCTGCAAGCCGCACACAATAGCAAATCCAACTGGTTGCCACTATAAACCTAGGCTAGTACACAACAGCAATTAACTTATGCCTCAACAAAAGGCAAGACGTCTACTATGGGGTCGCCTACTCTTCTAGCCAAGACACAACAGGCATATGTCTCCACGGAGGTTTGATCCTAGATAGATCTACTGAAAATCAAGTGCCTTCACCATTTGCCTCGCGTTTACGGACTATCTTATTTCTGCCCTTACCTTTGCTGGTTTTGAAATGCCTAAAGGCACATCACAATAAGAGAAGTGTATTAACTATGCATATTAATAATGTAGTCGAAATAAAATTGTGTTCCTTATTTTATATTAGCCAGCAGAGAGTCAATGTACGCACTTGGCACAAGGAATCTGTTCACGAGCTGTAACGAGTATATTATACAGTTGGTAATTTTTTAGCTTTAATACACATATTTAGGTTTTTTCGTTTACTTTGAACAGATTGGTATGAGAGTGAGTTTTTGTAGTTGTCACAAAAGTTCCGTGTCCTCTTCTGTGAGGCTTCTGCTTTTGAAATTTTAACAAGGGATCTGATTCCTTCTTCATAACTGTTACGAAGGGATTTAATTACTTCTTTCATAGCTAATGTTATGAATCTGATATCTTTAGTTTTTAGTCATTTTATTTTCATCTCCGGGTGTTGCTCCTGCTCTTTTTCTTACATATAACCTTATCATACTGTAGTGTCATTGCTATTCCATTAGACATTACATCTTCTAAGATCACTCATATGCAAGATAATCTTATCTCGATCACTCACCTTTTTGCTTGAGCCCTTTGCCATCCTTTTTATTCGCAACTACCAAGGGAAAGATCATATTGTACCATTGATTATGAAACATATATTTATATAGAGGAAGCCGAGTATTGTTTCAATGCCATTTTTGAATGTAGGTGAATCATTCTATTTTTCTCATCGAAAAATACATCAATGCTACTAATAATTCTTTTGGAAATTCGTATAGTTAAAATATTTATATTGAAGCATAGTTTGTGTTGTTAAATATTGTCACTGTAATTTTTGGTATATATAATATGCATAGCTTATTGCAATATACTTTTTATATGAATGTTTATCATTGTTTTATTCAAGTTCAATAGTCAATTAAATATTCATAGTGTTTAGTAAAATAATTTCATATGAATTTTATAAAAAAAGAAAAATAAAAAATAAAAAATCTTATTTATAGATCTTTTTAATATTTTATGAATAGGAATATGCATAATCTTTCTAAACAATTAAAAGTTAAAATAAAATTATTACAACAATGGAATCATTTTCCATCCAATATCAGAGAGATGTGTAATTCTTCAATGTGTTTAAAATGAAGTTATGTCTCCAAAAAACAGAAGTATTAATTAAAAAGAAAACCATAAAAGCTACAAATAAAAAATTTTAATATCTTTTTATATGTATATATGAGTGGGCCTAATGGTTAAGAACATGTGTTTCCTCCTATGAGGTCACAGGTTTGAAACAAGAGAGGGTAGAGTATGTATGCCTTTGTAGGCTTAGCACTCAAATGCTGCACTAAGGTGGGTTCCTTGTCCCACAAACTATATATATATATTATCTTTAAAATGTGTAAGTGAACATATCAGAATAAAACAAAATCAAACTTATTCATCAATACAATATCCACTGATGGCAGTGTGGGTGCAGGCCTTAAGGAGAGTTGCTCAAACTTTTGTACAATGCTTTCTAACTCTGGAGGAATCTGATCCATATCTCCTTTTCCATTCTCATTCATCAAAAGCTATGAAATCTGTTTTATAAAACTTTATAAAATGCACAATAATCCAAGGTTTATAGAACTGTGGAACAATATGATACTTGACTTTTAAACAAAGTTTAAAACCCTTCTTGCAATGTATTTCCCGAATTCCAAACACTTTAATAAAGTGCTTTTTACAACCATATTCCAACCCTCGGCCATATTATAAAACACTTAAACCACCCCTTTGAAAACCTTTCGAACATATAATAAACCTACTTTAATCAAAGTTCGAAAACCCCTCGTGAATGTAATAACTTGACTTGTAAAACAGTGTTTTAAACCCTTGTTGGAGTGAATATCTCAAACCTCGGCAATATAATAATAATCAGTGCTTTAACCAATGTTAAAACCTTTCGGCCCCACATATAACCGGACTTCAAATATTAATAAAGTTTCATTGCGTAAAACTTCAGATCCATACCTTGGATTAAACTCCTCGCATCTTTCAGCACAATTACCATTGGATCTCCACCGATCTTGATCGGATGGTGTTCGCATTCATTCGACCCCAAAGCTTTAACAACCAAATGCAACGCAAAATCGCTGGTTTTGTTGGTGTGACGTGTCAAGTTTTAATTTGATCGCGTTGATTTGCATAAAAACCACTCCCAGCCCAAAGGCTGTGTGAAATCAGTGGTATGGGTTCCCAAAACCACTAACCTTCAACTTTGGGTTAAATCACATTTAAACACGATTTTTTGCTGTTCCTTCCCAACGTTGTTCCTTCCCAACTACGGAATCCACCATGATTTCTATTGTTCCTTCTCGATTTTCCCCAGGCCTTTACACACAGAGTTTAAATATGTTTAATTCATACATAGAGAATATGAATTTAAACGGGTTTCCAAGAACTAAGCCCCTTTTTCACACAGAGACTAATATAAATTCAATTTGCGCTCAATGTCTACACAGAAGACATATATATCAATGAATTTTTTGAAGGTGAAGCCCTTCGGGGATTGCCAAGTATAAAAATAGTTTAAACAAATACTGCAATTTTATTAAACAGAGGCCAAACCCTCACAAGCAATTCTTCTACGGCCAATTCTGAATTTCTCCTCTTCGGAGGTTACAATTTATGGTTCTTTTACATAACCATCAACCTCTTCTTGAGGATTTGAATTCTTCAAATTTAGACAATCCCTAATTACACAATATCTTCCTAAATTCCATCAACTGAAGCTAAATATGCTGAAACAAATCTAAAGTTGTTCAACTTCCCTAGATACTAGTTCAAACCTATCTAGTAAAACAGTGAATTGACAGCTAAAGGTACCAACACCTTTGCTTGGAACATTTTTTTGGATTTTTGCAATAATTAATGAAGCCTTTTTTCTCTAAGCCTCATGCCCCTGCATCAGACTCCTGAGGACAAATCTTCATGGGCTCCTATCCATGAACTCCTCCCCAGAACTACCCAGTTTCTACAGCATGGTTTCTGTCATCTAGAAAGCATCTTCAATTGGCCGATCCTTCCACTTGATCAAGTATTGGAAATACTCATGTCCTCTGGTTCTCTTCAACACCTTCTTGTCTAAGATCCTCTCTGGCTGTAAGGTCTTTGCTGTGGGTAACTGTTTTACCCAGTCAATCTGCTCTCTGTCTTTTGGTCTGTCATCTGTGCCACCATCTTCATACCTGTACAAATCAACAACATTGAATATTGGAGAAATTCCAATATCGGGGGGTAATTCAATTTCATAGGCATTTGCAGAAAACTTTCTCAATATCTTGCATGGTCCTATATTTTTGAATTTTAACTTGTTATACTGCTTCTTTGGAATTCTGTCTTTCCTTAAATGTGCGAAAACCAAATCAGCAACTTCAAAATTAACTTCCCTTTTTCTCAAATATGCTCCGTTCTTGTACTTGATGTTTCTGTCTTGTAGCTGCTACTTTAACTATTCATGTATTGCTTGAATCTCTGAAGCAAATTCCTCTCCATCAACACTCCTCATTTATGCTTTTCCCAAGTTCCTCAATTCAAATACTCCTCTTAGGTGCATTCCATAAACTATATGGAATGGACTCTGTCCTGTACTTCTATTAGGTGAATCATTATATGCATATTCTGCCTGTGGTAAAATATGATCCCACTGTTTAGGATGTTCTCCTGCAGGACTTCTCAAAATATTACCCAAACTTCTGTTCACTACTTCAATTTTCCCATCAGTCTGAGGGTGATAAGCTGAGCTGAAACTTAGTTTAGTAACAAGATTCTTCTATTATGTCCTCCAAAAATGACCAACAAACCTGGTATCTCTATCAGAAACAATACTTTTAAGTAACCCATGCAATTTGACAATTTCCTTGAAAAATAAATTGGCAACATGAGTAGCATCACTGGTTTTATAACATGGAATAAAATGTGCCATTTTTGAAAATATGTCAACTACAACATAAATTGCATCATTCCCTCTCTGTGTCTTACGCAATCCTAAAACAAAATCCATACTTACCATATCCCAAGGTCTATCTGGAATAGGCAATGGAATGTACAAACCTGCATTTTGACTATTCCCTTTAGCATATTGACAAATTTTACAATTCTTCACGTACTTTTCCACTTTAGATCTCATCTTTGGCCAGTAATAAAAATGACTTAATTTCTCATAAGTCTTATCAACACCAAAATGTCCAGCAAGTCCACCACTATGCTTCTCTCTGATTAAATTTTCTCTCATGGAACAATTTGATATGCACAATTGATTTCTTTTGAACAATAAACCCTCTTGCAAGAAATAATCTAACCACTGACTTCTGTCTATCAAAACAGGATTACAACATGCTTCAAATCCTTCTTTGAAATCCAAATATGTTTTATAGATTTATTTAAGAAAATCAAAACCTACCACTTCAATTTGACTTTCTTGAACAATAATTCTTTTTCTACTCAAGGCATCAACTACCTTGTTTGCTTGACCACTTATATGCTTCAAAACAAAGTTAAAAATTTGAAGATATTCAACCCATTGTGCATGTTTTTGATTCAATTTAGGCTGTTGCATAATATACTGTAAAGCATGATTATCCAAACATAGCACAAGTTCTTTAGACATTAAATAATGTCTCCACTTCTTCAATGACTGTACAATTGCATAAAATTCCTTTTCATAAGAGGAATACTTTCTTCTTGCCTCATTCAGCTTCTCACTAAAATATGCTACAGGTCTGTCTTCTTAGCTTAATACAGCCCCAATATCTTCTCCACTAGCATCAGATTTCACTTGAAAAGGCTTAGTAAAATCAAGCAAAACTAAGACAGGTTTATCAGTTATCTTTTGTTTCAAAAATTGAAAATTCCTTTCAGCTTCAGCAGTCCATTTAAATGGTCGTTTGTCCTTTATAGTTTCAATGATAGGTGCATTGATCTTGCTAAAATTCCTTATGAATTTCCTATAAAAACTAGCAAGTCCATGGAAACTTCTTACCTCAAAAACATTCTTTGGTGAAGGCCACTCCACAATTGCCTTTACCTTCTCTAGATCCATTTTTAATCCTTCAGCAGAAACAACAAAACCTAGATATACCAATTCTTCTTTCATGAATGAACATTTCTTTAAGTTTATCAGTAATTTTTCTGGATGTAATTTCCTTAAGACATAATTAAGATGTCTCAGGTGTTCTTCCTTTGTTTTGCTATAAATTAATATATCATCCATATATACTATTGCAAATTTACCAATAAATTCCTTTAATACTTCATTCATGAGCCTCATAAAGGTACTAGGTGCATTTGATAGGCCAAAAGGAATTACCATCCATTCATACAATCCCTTATTTGTTTTAAAGGCCGTTTTCCATTCATCACCTTCCCTTATCCTAATTTGATGATACCCACTTTTCAAGTCTAATTTTGAAAAATATTTTTCTCCACTCAAACAATCCATTAAATCCTCAATTCTAGGTAAAGGAAATCTATACCTGATTGTTATTTTGTTGATTGCTCTTGAATCAGTGCACATTCTCCATCCTCCATCTTTCTTTGGACTTAACACTATAGGTACTGCACAAGGACTCAAACTTTCTCTGATCAAACCTTTGTCAACCAATTCATGCACTTGCTTTCTGATTTCTTCATTTTCTGTAGGAGTCATTCTGTAAGCTGTTTTGTTTGGCAGATTTGATCCTGGAATCAAATCTATCTGATGGTTGATTTTTCTTACAGGTGGTAATTCATCAGGCAAATCATCCATAATAATATCACAATAACTCTCCAACATTTCTTGAATTTCAATTGGCAAATCAAAAATTTTAGTAGAAGTAAATACTACCTTAGGTTTGCAAACTAAAGCAAAATTTACCTCTGCATCTTCAATCTGCTGCAAGTATTCTTTTCCACTCAACAATAAAGTCTTTGGATCAGACTTTTTGCTTGATGCATCTCCTTCTTCCATAGGTAACAATGTTTGATTCATACCATCCTTGAAAAACTTGTAAGTGTTCCTCTTCCCATCATGTACTGTTGCTCTGTCATACTGCCAAGGTCTACCCAGCAACATGTGACACACATCCATAGGCATCACATCACACATGATTTTATCCTTGTAGTTGCCCATCTGCAATTCTATTTCACACTGTTCTTTTACAGTCAGCTGATATCCCTTCTGAAGCCATGACACCTTGTAGGGTGTTGGATGTTCCCTTGTTTTCAATTTCAACTTCTCTATCACCTCTGTAGAGACCAAATTATCTGTACTGCCACTATCAATCACCAATTGACAACATTTCCCTTGAACTTTGCACACACTTCTGAGCAAAGTCTTTCTTTGTGCTAGTTCAGCAACTTCCTTTGTTTGTTTCAACAAAACCTTGTTGACCACCAAAGATTCTCCTTTCTCTGGCACAATTTCTCTCTCTGTTTCAAGCAATTTTGCTGCTTCTTCTCCAGTTTGAGCAACAATTGCATTTCTCTGGCTTGTCCCCACATTCTCTTTCTCCGGACATTCAAAGGCTCTATGTCCTAATTTTTTACATCTGTAACATCTCACTTCTCTTCCTATGCTTCTGCCTCCTCTTCCTCTGTAAGAACTCCTTCTGCCATTTGTATCACCTTCTGTGGGTGCATACTGAGGTGAGTTGCTGCTAGCTCTATCTCTTGGTGCTGTAGATCTCCCTCTACCACCTTGACTTCCCTTCCCTCAGAAATTACCTCTTCCTTTGGCAGATTGCTTTCTCAGGAGTTTTTCTTCAACTCTTAAGGCCATGTGATAAGCCTCTTCTACTGTCTTAAGAGACAATATGCTTATCTCATCTTGGATCTCCATTCTGAGACCATTTATGTACTTGGCAATCTTCTCTGTTGTATCTTGAATTTTCCCTACTCTTATGCTCACTTTGTAGAATTCTTCTGTGTATTCCTTTACTGTCATTAAGCTTTGTCTAAGATTTTTCATTTGTCTAAATAATAAAAGCTTATAATCACTAGGAAAAAACTTACCTCTCAGCTTTGCCACCATTCTGTTCCAATTCTTGATTTGTTGTTTACCAACTCTCCTTCTCTCTGCTTACACTCCATCCCACCAAAGTGTTGCATGTCCTTTCAACCTTGTGACAGCAAACTTAACTCTCTTTTCTTCTCCCATCTCTTCATAATCAAAGCATTTATTCATTTCATTGATCTAGTCTATCAACTCTTCTGGATTCAATCATCATGCATAAGCTGATACTTCAAGTCTAGGCTTGGATGTAGATCCTAAAACTAATTTAAAGAATCTCATATCAGGGGTAAGCTCAATATTTTCTTCTTCTTCTTCAGCTTCAGGTTCACTGACATCTTCAGGATCTCTCTGTTGTCCTGTTTCCATTGCTTCCAATCTGGCTTGGATCTGCTGCATAGTTGCTAATAATTCAACATTTGCAACTGGCCTACCTCTTCTTCTACCACCAGCACCTCTACCAATTCTGACAGCCATGCTGGATTTCTTTTTCTGACTTATTGAAGCTTGTTCAGTGTCTAACAAATGCTCTTAAGATGGCTCTGATACCACAAATGATGGTAGTGTGGGTGCAATCCTTAAGGAGAGTTGCTCAAATTTTGTACAATGTTTTCTAACTTTGGAGGAATCTGATCCAGATCTCCTTTTCCACTCTCATTCATTAAAATTTATGAAATCTGTTTTATAAAACTTTATAAAATGCACATTAATCGAAGGTTTATAGAACTGCGGAACAATATGATACTTAACTTTTAAAAAAGGTTTAAAACCCTTCTTGCAATGTATTTCCCGAATTCCAAACACTTTAATAAAGTACTTTTTACAACCATATTCCAACCCTCGGCCATATTAGAAAACACTTAAACCACCCCTTTGAAAACCTTTCGGAAATATAATAAACCTACGTTAATCAAAGCTCGAAAACCCATCGGAAATGTAATAACTTGACTTGTAAAACAGTGTTTTAAACCCTTGTTGGAGTGAATATCTCAAACCCCAGCAGTATAATAATAAACAGTGCTTTAACCAATGTTAAAGCCTTTCGGCCCCACATATAACCGGACTTCAAATATTAATAAAGTTTCATTGCGTAAAATTTTGGATCCATACCTTGGATTAAACTCCTCGCATATTTCAGCGCGATTACCGTCAGATCTCCACCGATCCTGATCGGACGGTGTTCGTATTCATTCGACCCCAAAGCTTTAACAACCAAATGCAATGCGAAATCACCGGTTTTGTTGGTGTGACGTGTCAAGTTTTAATTTGATCGTGTTGATTTGCATAAAAACCACTCCCGGCCCAAAGGTTGTGGGAAACCAGTGGTATGGATTCCCAAAACCACTAACCTTCAACTTTGGGTTAAATCACGTTTAAACATGATTTTTTTACTGTTCCTTCCCCAACGCCATTCCTTCCCAACACTGTTCCTTCCCAACTGCGGAATCCGTGAGGATTTTTGCTGTTCCTTCTCGATTTTCCCCAGGCCTTTACACACAGAGTTTAAATATGTTTAATTCATACATAGAGAATATGAATTTAAACGGGTTTTTGGAGAACTATGACCCTCTTTCACGTAGAGACTAATATAAATTCAATTTGCGCTCAATGTCTACACAGAAGACATATATATCAATGATTTTTTTGAAGGTGAAGCCCTTCGGGGATTGCCAAGTATAACAATAGTTTAAACAAATATTGCAATTTTACTAAACAGAGGCCAAACCCTCACAAGAAATTCTTCTACAGCCAATTCTGAATTTCTCCTCTTTGGAGGTTACAATTTATAGTTCTTTTACATAACCATCAACCTCTTCTTGAGGATTCGAATTCTTCAAATTTAGACAATCCCTAACTACACAATATCTTCCTAAATTCCATCAACTGAAGCTAAATATGCTGAAACAAATCTAAAGTTGTTCAACCTCCCTAGATACTAGTTCAAGCCTATCTAGTAAAACAGTAAATTGACAGCTAAAGGTACCAACACCTTTGCTTGGAACATTTTTTTGGATTTTTGGAACAATTAATGAAGCCTTTTTTCTCTAAGCCTCATGCCCCTGCATCAGACTCCTAAGGACAAATCTTCATGGGCTCCTATCCATGAACTCCTCCCCAGAACTACCCAGTCTCTAAGCCTCATGCCCCTGCATCATCCACCTTATGTAATATATATATATATAGAGAGAGAGAGAGATCACACATGTACATATATATAAAGAAATGTATCCATCCTGGATATATATATCTTGTATCAAGAGAGATAAAATTTTTAGAAATGCAAACCAATTTTTAGAAAACTTATTGAAAATTTGAAAAAATGTTTATAGCTTTAAAGATTTGCTCTATTTCTCCACAATATATAAAATCATTTAAAAACACTCTATAACACAATAGTATGAAAATTTATTGTAGTGTCCATAAATAAATGTAATCATATAAATGTTAGCTCTAAAAATTTAATGAAAAAAATATTATAGTGTTAGTAAATAAATGTAAACATTTACATCATAACTAAATAAAAATTAAAAAAAAAATTCATTCATAAATTCATTTTTAATTTTTTTTTTTTACAAGAGTCCAGACTTAAAAGCTTACACTAAATAGTTAAAAACTTTTGTGGCAGTGATAGAACTTGTTCTTTTCGAACCTAGACTGATACTAGGTTATAAATTATTAATATAATAATGATATATACTTCGTTATCTTCTTCGAGCTTATATTAATTGTTGCCATAAATCAATGGAAAGGGATGAAAATAGAAACACATGAATACAATGGTATATCATTTCAACCGGCATCGATCTCGTTTGTATTGCCCAAAATTATTAATATGTTCATACATAAAATAATTTTTGTTATACCCGTCTCACTAAAATAGTTAGCAGCTTTCGTGGCCATAGCACTACATTACCGAAACAAACACAAACCCCTATACAGAGATGCACTTTCCAAACGTGACTTTGATCACCGAAAGCATGGCTATAATATATTTTTATTTCCTTCAGGTGTTTGTCCTCTTTAAACAATGCACCTCGAAATAAGTAACAATGCACCTCGAAATAAGTAGATTAAGATGTATACTAATTTTTATAATAGGTTAAATATATAATTAAAAAAATATATAGGTTTATAAAGTGAAGGTATGGTTAATAAATAAAATCTATTTTTATAGAAGTATGATGAATAAATAAATATATAAATAGACTAAAAATATGGTAAATAAATAAAACATTTTTTTATTTGTACTTCATAAACTTTTTTATATTTATCAAAACTCAAAAAAGGTTATTTTAGATGATAAATTATTATTAATACCATGAGCTAAATACAAAATGATTTATAAAATGAGCTATTATTTTGTACAAAATTGATTTTATTGTTTACAACAATGCCAATAATATAGGTTAAGACAACGATTTTGTAAATCATTTTGTAATTTAGTGTATTTTGTAATTTAGTGTAATTTACAAATTATTATTAATACCATGGGCTAAGTACTATGGACCAAATACCGTATTCATAAAAGAGGTATGGTAAATAAATAAATATAAAATATGTATACATAGGTATGTCAAATACATAAAAATATATAAAATATGATTAGAAATCCACATTTAAGTATATACCAAGCCTATGGGCCAAATACCATGGTAAATAAAAGAGATATGGTAAATAAATATAAATATAAATAAATCATAGGTATGGTAAAAATAAAACCCCTTTTTATATTTATTGAATACTCATCTATATGTATGAACATTCAAAAAAGAGGTTTTATTTAGCTGAATCCGATGGGCCAAATTATTATTAATACCATGCAAAAAAAAAACATTATTAACCCTAATATTAATATCAAATTATTATTTATTAAATCTAATATTCATATTAATATATTATAATATTAATATTATTAAATTTATTAAATTTGGATTAATAGAATATTAAATTTGTTATATTATAATATATATTAATATATCATGATATATATTAGCTCTAGATATATGTGGGAGGGAAGAACAAAGACATAGAGTCATAAAGGTGGTGAGATAGGGAGTCACAAGGGAGAGATGAAGATAAACTGAAGGAAAGGGGAGAGAAGAAATGAAGAGTGAGAGGGGGAGAGGAGTGAGAGAGGTAGAGAAGGGTAAGAGATGGAGATACAAATATGGGCGGGGGGGAGGTAGAAGGAGAGAGGGGGGAATATAATGAGAAGATTGGAGGGGGGAGAGAGAGAGAGAGGTAGGGGAGAAAGGGAGAGAGGCAAAGGACAAGAGAGATGACTTGAGAGATAGAAGGAGAGAGGGAGGGATAGAGAGATGGAGTTGGAGGAGGAGAGAGGGAGGGAAGAAGAAATACATAGAGAGTGAGAAGTGGAGAGAGAGAGAGAGAGAGTGAGTGACATGGGAGAGATGAAGAGAGATTGTGTATGTTTAGGGGTGAGATAAAGAGACAAAGAAAGAGAGATGGAGAGAATAGGAGATAGGGAGGGATATAGTAACAGAGAGAGAGAGAGAGAGAGAGATCATGATGGCGTAAAAGAGATGGAGGTAGGAGAGAAAGGGAAAGAGAGGAAGGATGTGAGAGAGAGGAGGAGAGTGATGGGGGGGACAGAGGGGTGTAGGAGAGAACTGGAGAGAGAGAGGACTTGAGAGATAGGAAGAGGGGGGGGGGAGAGAGGAGGATAGAGGGATGTATAGAGAGATGGAGTTGGAGGGAGACAGAGGGAGGGAAGAAGAAAGACATAGAGAGTGAAAGGTGAAGAGAGAGAGGGAGTGACAAGGGGTGGATGGAGAGAGAGTATATATGATTGGGGTGAGATAAAGAGGCACAAAAGGAAATATGGAGAGAAGTGGGGAGAGAATGCAAGACAGAGGGATATAGTAATAGATTTGGAGGGTGAAGAGAGATAGAGAGAGAGAAAGAGGGAGGTGGGAGAGAAAGGGAGAGAGAGGAAGGAAGAGAGATGATTTGAGAGAGTGAAGAGAGGGAGGGAAAGAGATATGGAGTTGGAGGGGGAGAGAGAGGGAGGTAAGAGGAAAGTTATAGAGAGAGAAAGGTAGAGATAGAGAGGGAGTGATAAGCAATATGGAGAGAGAGGGAGAGAAGAAAACATGAGGAAAGAGAGATAGAAGTGGGGAAGAGGGAGAGAAGGTGAAGATAGAGATATATATGAAATGTGAAGAGAGGGAAGAAGAGAGAGATGGAGAGAGGGAGGGAGGGACATAGAGATTGATAGATATGGTGTGGTATAGTGTGTGTGTTTGGTGGGGTTTGAGATAAAGAGATAAACAAGGATAGATGGAGGGAGATATAGATATAGATGGAGGGGGGAGAGGGGGAATAATATTTCTTGCACTAGATGCATTGATTTCAGTGTAGATGGTGATTTCTAATCTTATTTGATTTCTTGCACTACATGCATTGATTTCAGTGTAGATGGTGATTTCTAATGCTATTTGATTGCTTTCACTAAATGCATTGATTTCAATGTATATAGTGATTTCTAATCCTATTTGATTGTTTGTACTAGATGCGTTGATTTTAGTGTAGATATTGATTTATAATGATATTTGATTGCTTGCACGATATGCATTGATTTCAATGTAGATTATTTCTAATCCTATTTGACTTCTTGTGCTACATGCATTGATTTCAGTGTAGATGGCAATTTCTAATCCTCTTTTATTGCTTGCACTAGATGCATTGATTTCAATGTATATGTTCATTTCTAATTATAATTCAGATTGCTTGCACTAGATGCATTGATTTCAATGTAGATGATTTCTAATCGTATTTGATTTATTGCACTAAATGCATTGATTTCAGTGTATATGGTGATTTCTAATCCTATTTGATTTCTTTCACTAGATGAACTGATTTTAGTGTAGATGGTGATTTCTAATCCTATTTGATTGTTGGCATTAGATGCATTGATTTTAGTGTAGATATTGATTTCTAATGATATGTGATTGTTTGCATGAGATGCATTGATTTCAATGTAGATGATTTCTAATCCTATTTGATTTCTTGTGCTAAATGCATTGATTTCATTGTAGATGGTAATTTCTAATCCTATTTGATTGCTTGCACTAGATGCATTGATTTCAATGTAGATGTTCATTTCTAATTATAATTCAGATTGCTTGCACTAGATGCATTGATTTTAGTGTAGATGATTTCTAATCCTATTTTATTGTTTGCACTAAATGCATTGATTTAAGTGTAGATGGTGATTTCTAATCCTATTTGATTTCCTCCACTAAATGCATTGATTTCAATGTAGATGTTGGTTTCTAATCATATTTTCTTACTTGAACTAGATGCATTGATTTGAGTGTAAATGTTGATTTCTAATCCTATTTGATTACTTGCATTAGATGCATTGATTTCAATGTATAAGTTGTTTTCTAATCTTATTTGATGTTGTAGTCTAAAAAAACCCACAAAATAACCCATAAATTCCTGTAATATTATGAAAAATTCCGGCAAAGATTTTTGAAAACCTAGGTTATAGTCATTAAACTTCAGTATTTTGGGTTCCCTAAGGGTTTTGATGGTGTTGAACTCATTTCCACCATAAAAAATGCAATCCAAACATTCGAACTACCTGATTTTTTGAAATATGTTTTACCGAATTCTGGCAAAAAACTGTCGTCCGGGCTATTCTATTGCGTCGGTAGATAACTCCTTATTTTATTGCTTTCATTAGATGCATTGTTTTCAGTGTAGTTGATTTTTTATTTGATGTAATTGGATGTATGATAGTTCATTAATTTTAAAGTAACTGGATTAACAATGTGCATTGATTTCATTGTAACAACAAAAAATTATTGACAATGTACATTGATTTTTGTGTTATAGTAGTTCAACCTATTAATATTGGAGAGCAAGAGAGACAAGGTATGCTTTTTACTACAACAACTCGAGCTAAATATTTAAATGGTTTACTATATGAAAATATTACAAATCTACTAAGGGTGACAATAAGAATAGCAGAATAAAATAGTTTGAGATTGATCACAATGAAGACTATTTGTAATTGAAAACATTCTTATTATTCACATTTTCTATCACACTATTATTGTCAATTTGCATTTAAATTTTCATTTCATCTTTTTCATCATTAAAGTAATTAACAATATTTATCTTCTCAACAAACTAAGGTAACTAAGAAAATTTAAAATTAAAATGACGAGGTTAATATTAGACATATTTAACATATTTAAAATGATTATATTAATATTAGATAATTTACATATTATTGATAAAAAATTTCATATCTTCGATATATTTTCCTTGGCCACACACAACTGAAACTAGCCTAGATCCATCTTAACTTTGGATCTATCAAGCGCCGAGAGGGATAAAATCTCTTGAGATGCAAACCTTTCCTCAAGTTTTGGACTCAAAAAAGAAGTTTGCACCTCGAGAAATTTGATCCCTCTCGATGCTTGATAGATATGGAGTTAAGATAGATCTAAGCTGGTATTATCATCATCACTCACTATCTATATAGATGAGGAATACTGAGTTTCAGATATTAATGTTTTTTAAAATTGACCATAAATTTCTTTTGAGTTTCTAGATTTCATGTTACTATAGTTATTTTTAGTTTTATAAGTTTCATGTATAATCATTTCACTACATCCAAGGTTTCTAGATTTCATGCTTTTATGATTGTTTATAGGTTTAAAATAATGTAGTTGTTTGGAAAGGTTTGGAAAAATTGTATGCATTTTGTGGGAATACCTAAAAACTTAAATGTTTACTTGTAAAAAAAATTAAAACATAAAAAAATGAACTAAATTGAAATTACAAAGTTAAAACATATAGCATATAAATCTTTTTTCAAAACTTTCAAATACATACGTCTTCACTCTATGGATTATTATGGAATGTCCTGCCAACCTCTCATAATTTAATTTAGGTGGGCCATATTCAAATCAAGAACCCAACGTGAATTACCGTGAATTTTGAGGAGAATGAGTTCGGATCGTGATGGCTAGTAAGCATGTAAGGAAGGAGCTTTAAGAGATGTAGACGTTTTTTCCATCATTTTGTAGCAGCGTTGGATTCATATAAGATGATATGTTTGATTAGTAAGTAGATATTAAGGGGCAAGTTGACAGTGTATTTAGTGCAAGTTTTTTCAACATTGACACCCAAATCCATCAAGATTAAGCATTAAAAAATTTGAAAGATACTTTCTAAATGAAGGTTTAATTTCGAACATAAACTTTAATGGTAAAGTTTGTCTTAATATTTGAAGGACAAGTGATGTCTTGGACTAACAATTTCCAAGTGAGGACATGATGAAGTGGTGTACTAAAAAACTATGCTATGAAGTAAATAGCCATTTTTCATTTTACTCTTTTAATTTTTTTTCTACATTAATTAGAGTATTTGAATGAATTAGTTTTGCATTGAAGTCATATGATGTAATATTCCAAAAAATTAGCCTTCAAGCTAAATGGAATATTATAGTTGTTTTGTCACTAGGTAGGTGAATAAATGGGTAAGGAGGCCCATAAACTCCTTTAGAAGGAATAAAGATCCTCCTAATGTGAAAGGAGGAAGAATAAGAAGCTGGATTAAGCACCTTTGGGTGTGAACAGGGATTGGATCATGTTGATTTAGTCAACTTTGACCAAGTCAACAACGTTGTCTAGATACATTGAATTTGCTTGATGAATAATGCAGTTTTAGTTGAGGACAACTTGCATGAGCTTGGTGGAAAATATGGATGGGACCCAATGCGAAGAGATTCACTTGCTATAAATGGAGAGGATGGGAGCCTTGGTTATTCATGTTTTAGATTATCATTTGCTATTGGCCTTTTTAGACTTTGCTTCCTCTTGCTGTGTAGTAGGGTTGCAATGTTGTTTATCACAAGGGTGTTCTTGGTCGAGAATCCCTACCTCATCCTCAGGGAAGGAGAGGTTCTTTGGGCTAAATTTCCTCATTTCAGAATTTTGGCCAAGCTACCTCCTTCAGCTACAACGCAGTTTCCTTTTAGAGCTGGGTTGTGTTGCAAGGTGCAGCAAAGGAGGATCGCATAGAGTCATTTCTGGGCTTGTTTTTCAGTGGAGAGGTTGTCTTTTCATTGGAGGATCAGTAAGGAGGACTCTCGGGCATATTTTTACATATTTGGCATCAGGCCAACCATCTTCTATCCCTCACAGCGTAGTCACCATCCTCAACTGCGTTATTTTTGGAGGCATTTGCTGGGAGGGTTCATTGAGCTCATCAGGAGGGTCTATTTCTGAGTAGAGGAATAAGCCTTCTATTTAGAAATAGTATTGGAGGAGGACATAATCATTCCAGATTTGTCATAGCCTCAATTCATATCAGACCCAGTTTGCAGTGGCACATTAACCCTAGGGTTAATTGTCACATTGTATGTTTCTTGGTATTTCTAGAAATCCCTTCCAGGTTGGCTAGGAATCTTGTATTAGAGCGCACATTTTCATTGCTGGGAATTTATTTTGTTTCTATCAGCCACAATCCATTTATATATGTATTTAGCAGTAGCTACACTATTATAGACAACGCTGTCACTACTCTCCGGCATTCTATGTAGTTGTAGCAACTCATGTGTTTATTGTTCCGATCTTTGGAGGCTTGTTCCTATTGCTTGAGAGGAATCTCCCTCATGATATTTATGTATATTTATACTGATATCTTAATAAAATTATGGCTACATGTTGATCCCCTTATTTAATGTTCATATTTGCAGAGTTTTACATTTTTATGTTCATGTATTGTTGCAATCCCATTTTGGGATATTACAGTGGTATCAGAGCATAATCTTGGCTCAACTTGTGCATCCAAGACATTATTCCATTAGGAGGAGAAGCTTCTCAAAGAAAGGAGAAGATTCATAGAAGAAAAAAACGCATGACTCCATTATTTGGAGGAATGAAGGAAGAGAGGGTCTCCCTGCTTCTTTTCCAAGCTATGAAAAATATCAAAGAAGATCTCAAGGAGATGAAAGGGGAGAAGTGTAGGAAATTTCTGAGAGGGTTTGAAAGTGAAGCAAGCCCTAGCTATTCACAAGATCATTGTGAGCATTCAACCACACATGCAGATCCACAACGCAGTCTATTGCCCACATTCACTGCAAGAAGGATGGAGGAAGGAGATGCACTAAGGGAGGAGACCTTGAGTGACTATCTTTAGGAGTATGAGTGTCAATCATGGAAATTCAAAGAGCACTTGGACTTCCAAGGGTTTTTCCAACTCAAGGAAGCTAGAAGATCCAGTAACCATAATAGAAGCAAGATATGTAGAATCTTTCTATCTAACTTTGATGGATCAACCGAGTGCACAACCAAAGCTTGGGTGGAGGAGCTAGATTCATATTTCTAGCTACACCAAGTTTCAGAAAAGGAGGCCATTAGAGTAGCAACACTGCACCTCAAAGGTATGGCCCATAATTGGTGGTTTAATAGTTCTTCTTCATTTTATCATGCAAATGTAAACACTTATGCTGGGTTCACTAAGGAATTGGTGGGAAGATTTGACATTAAACATTGTAAAACATCTCTTGTGGAACCCAAAAACTTAAAATCTTTGCATGAGTTGAAGAGATCTATCTTGCCAACTCCACTCCATATTTATGATGAAGGGCATAAAAACATGCATGGTACCTTGCCAAGGGCAAGATCCCCACCTTTTGAAGAACCATCTTTTATTAGTGAAGACATGGAGAAACCTCCTTCAAGGGAAGACCAAGATCAAGGGTCTCTCATTGATGATGAGGCAATCTCACATATTGAGGAAGAGGATGAGTAGAGAAGAGCTAACAATGTTGTACCATTGGGATAATATCCATCACCACATGGAGATGGGAAGGGAGTCATTACTTCCATTGGAGGAGCCCTTGTGTCTTTGCAAGGAGTTCCAAATGATCCAACATGTGGGAACCAAAGCACAATTCCAGAGCAGCATGCATTAGTTGTTTTGGGTTGTGAATCTTGGCAGATGGAAGGGGAAGAAAGGAAGGATCAACATCAAGGGACGATGAACATTCACCCTTATCTATTTCGGGAGGTTTCTACACAAAAGAAGGAGACTGTATTGCGCAGTGAAGAGAGGGACAAATCAGTCCACTTCATATTTTTATGTATCACTACATGGGGGCATTCCACTTGGGAGGCCACCAGATCTGGATTTGGTGCGAGACATCTTGACATTTTGTTCACCACTCTTAGATTTCAGAGGGGTGAATACTTTGGAGGAGTCTATTATAGCACAAAGAGTTTTGGATAGACTCAAGGAGGAGGGAAACATTCTCCCACTTTCAGCACTACCTACTCTCACTACACATACTGCGCTGATAGAAGTTGCTGCAATGATGGAGGATGGCACCTTCATGGTGCAAGGGAGCTTCTCCATGGATTTGGAGAAAGAGAGTGTACTTCCTTTGCAGAAGGAATCCTCCATACATTGGAGTAGATGGAGGCCACTCATGCTTACATTGGCCAAGATCAGGAGGTTCTTTTTGGATGGTAGCCCCTCATGGGAGGCCAACTTCCAAAAGTCACCACTTCTATTTGAGCATGAGTAGTTGCATGATGGACATGGCAGCAATTTGGAGGATGAATTTGGCATGAGGTATGTCAAAGGAGTAGACAATAGCATGAGGAGAGCTTCACATTCCATATCACTAGCATTGTCTCTTAGGAGGATTAATCCATATTGGAGGTCTCAACTTTTGGTAGAGTACTCCAAGGATCTTGGTGCTATCATGATTCTTGATGACCCAGAAGGAGATGATAGATACATGGTGGATGATGTGGTCATCTATTCTTATGGCATAATCTTCTTGATTAGAGTTTCTGAGCTCAAGAATAAGCTACTACATGCAGCACATGTGGACTTTCTTTCCATGCACATGGATGAATTCCATTCTTTGATGGAGGAGTTCATTTGGGAGGGAATCCAGCATGACATATTTCAGCATATGGAGAGATGCATAGCCCAGATGGTGATAGAGAGGATGTCACAGCCACTTCCCTACTCATTGGAGGTAAGGGAGCATTTTCATTTGATCCATTTCAGCTCAAGGACCAAAGTACATGGTAGAGAAGGTACAATTTTTCATCATAATTTGCACTTCTTTACTCTATATGAGAAACATGTTGTATTTAGGAGGGCCTTTCCTTCTTATACATTATATTATGATGTACTTGATGCCAATTGTAGCATTGAGATTGGATATCCTATTGGTGGTATGTGGGGGAAGCCACATGATTCTTGGTGTGCACCATTGACACCGCATTGTATATTCATGATTCCATCTTATGGGATGACTGTGGCAGCAAAAAAGTGGCTGGGAAAGAACTTGTTATTATTTGTTTTGAGGCAAGCAAGAGATGCACTATGCTAGTTCCATGTGTGGGACCTTGATCCACTTTCTAGTTGTCATATGACAACTTGTTTCCATTGGGTTTTGCTTCCATGTATTGCTGATATTTTTATGTTCATGGGGAGCTTTGTTTGGAGAGTGGGATATAAGTTGGAGATGCCCATTGGAAGTATGATTCTCCCTACTTTACATGTTGTATGTTTCAGGAGAACCAATGGGAAACCATGATTGCCACATCACACCTCTTATCTTCACATGGTGGGAGCCATTTAAAGGATTTGAGTTCTTGAAGGAGGCACTTCATGGCTGATTTATTTGGTGGGGTAACTTGGGCCATTCTTGAAGGTCATGACATTTCAACCCAAGATTAGCAACAGCCCCATACTTACCATAAATGGAGAGAGAAAAAACTTGGATGGGAAAATCTAATCTCTCCATGCAGCCCCAACACATTGCATACACTGGGGGTTGAGGATTCTTTTGATGAGATACCTAGAATGGATCATTTCATTTAGATGATAGCATGGGTTTGGGAGTCTCTCATTGGTCATGAGATCCCATATGCTTGTTATAACTCCTACCTTGAGGAGTTCATTGGGCAGCAAGAAGGTTTCCACTCACACCTTCCACCTTTTGATGATGTGAGCCATATGGTTTTGCATGCTTGGGAGGAAATATTGAAGGATAGATTTATTGTAGATTGTTTTGAGTAGTGGTGGGGACTATTGATGAGGAGGCCAAAAGAGGAGGAGGGGAGGAATTTTTCTCTCCTTATATAGTGGCTTGAGGATAAGCAACATTTTGGAGGGGAGGACTGTAATATTCCAAAAATTTAGCCTTCAAGCTAAATGGAATATTATAGTTGTTTTGTCACTAGGTAGGTGAATAAATGGGTAAGGAGGCCCATAAACCCCTTTAGAAGGAATAAATACACTCCTAATGTGAAAGAAGGAGAACAAGCAGCTGGATTAAGCACGTTTGGGTGTGAACAAGGATTGGATCATGTTGATTAAGTCAACTTTGACCAAGTCAAAAATGTTGTCTAGATACATTGAATCTCCTTGATGAACAACACAGTTTTAGTTGAGGACAACTTGCATGAGCTTGGTGGAAAATATGGATGGGACCCAATGTGAAGAGGTTCACTTGCTATATATGGAGAGGATGGGATCCTTGATTATTCATGTTTTAGATTATCATTTGCTATTGGTTTTTTTAGAATTTTCTTCCTCTTGTTGTTTAGCAGGGTTGTAGTGCTATTTAGCACAAGGGTGTTCCTGGTCGGGAATCCCTACCTCATCCTCAAGGAAGGAGAGGTTCTTTGGGCTACATTTCCTCATTCTGGCATTTTGTCCAAGCTACCTCCTTCAGCTACAGTTCAATTTCTGTTTAGAGCTGGGTTGTGTTGCAAGGTGCAGCAAAGGAGGATCTCATAGAGTCATTTCTGGGCTTGTTTTTCAGTGGAGAGGTTGCCTATTCATGGGAGGATAAAAAAAGATGACTCTTGGGCATATTTTGACATCTTTGGCATCAGACCAACTATTTTCTATCCCTCACAACACAATCACCATCCTGAACTACGTTATTTTTGGAGGCATTTGCTGGGATAGTTCATTGAGCTCATCAGGAGGGTCTATTTCTGAGTAGAGGGATAAACCTTCTATTTATAAATACCATTGGAGGAGGAAATCATTATTTCAGATCTGTCATAGCCTCATTTCATATCAGATCTAGTTTTCAGTGGCACATTAACCCAGGGTTAATTGTCACAGCCTCATTTCATATCAGATCTAGTTTTCAGTGGCACATTAACCCAGGGTTAATTGTCACATTTTATGTTTCTTGGTATTTCTAGCAATCCCTTCCGGGTTGGCTAGGAATCTTGTATTAGAGCCCATATCTTCATTGCTGGGATTTTATTTTTCTTCTATCAACCACATTCCATTTATATATGTATTCAATAGTAGCTACACTGTTATAGACAGTGCTGTCACTGCTCTCCGGCATTATATGCAGTTGCAGTAACTCATGTGCTTATTGTTCTGATCTTTGGAGGCTTGTTCCTATTGCTACTACTTAATGTCTTTTTATGCATAGATCTAGATTTGTGCAACTTTATTTGGATCAACTAACTACAGATTTGAAGATATTGGTAGCCATAATTGATGTTAGGGCTATTTGTTGTGCGTAGCTAAAGTGGTCTTTTTTCGTCAAAAGATTCATACTAACAACAACGTTTAAAAGAAGTTGGTTTTGTACGGCCTAGAAAAATTGAGGAACAATTGAATTCATCCAAGTGTAGAGCTAGCCAAATCCTAAATGAAGATTGCGTGCCTGATGAAAAGAGTGACAATGGTTATTGGGTTCGTAGCCAAAATAAGGATACACGTGATATTTGGTACAATGTCATATATAAAGGTTCCAATCTACACTTCTGTAATTGCAATTAGGCCTTGAATGGAAATGTTTGTAAACATGTACTAAAAGTTGAGATGTTGGTGAGTAACATTACCTTGGGTGAAAATGCATTGTCTAATATCACTAATCCTACTACAAAAAGGCCTACAATTTTATTTGATTTGAATGAAACACCTATATTGGGCCTAGAAATTCAAATGGAGCTTCTGCAATGCTTTGATTCTCCTCCAAATATAAATTATTATAATGAAACAAGCATTGATAATGTTCAATCAACCAATGTACGACCATATAGTGCATTATTGGAAGATGATGAGATGAAACGTGTTAACTCATCAACTCATAAGAAATTGAGATCCATAATACCTACAAATTTGGAGCAAGCAAATGCATTGAATAGTTTGGTAGACAAAGCATGTCAAGAATACAATAGAATGTTTTTCAATACTATAACTTTATCAAAGATCACTACTAAAAGAAAACATAGTTTCTTGAGCCCAGTCAAAAAGAAAAGGCAATGTGGGCACAATTCAAAATCAGGGAAAGATAAACCACATTTTGAAAAGGTTGGATGAGTTTGTTCAAAAAAAAGAAACATGGATGACCAACTGGAGTTATCTTCTCAACACCAAAGAAGTGTGGGCCACAGACCTGAGTTAGTGCAACATTCTATTATACATAAAAATGGTATGGAAATTTGATGGCATGCATTGTTTTATGTGAAATACGATATATTATCATTTTTTATGCATTTTCATAACTATATGAAATTTTTTATTGTTACAGTCGAGGGACCCACATCTCACAACATTCCAGCTTGTCGACTTCAATCATTTGATGAGCATGTTGGTGAAAAAACTATAGCAATTTGAACACTGCTCCAGTCATTAGCATCCCAATTTCCTCCCTGAGGGTGCTTCCTCCTATTGTACAACCAGTGGGGATTTATTGTCACCCACACCAACCACCTTTCTCCATCATAAATTCTCCCATGCCTATAACCACCTCCCCAAACTCTTCCCAATTCCCACCCCTACCATTTATTCATCCACCCTTCTCATTGTTTCAATCATCCACCCTTGAAATTCCAATTCCCCCCCTAGGGTGATCCCTCGCCCTAGGGTGATTCCCACTATTGTACAACCGGTGGGGGTGTATCACCGCCCACACCCACTACCTTTTTCCGATTTCACTTCCACTATGCCTTTATCCATCACCCATGAACCATGCCTATATCCGCCACCAATAGCTCCACCATCTGCTGAGGAAGGAAAATCTTCTCCATTGCCTTAGATCTTCATGGTAAGAATGAGTAGTTGATCAAAATCTTATCATGAATTAATGGCAATTGATTCTATGCATTTTGGATTTTACAACTAATTGGTTATTTAATTTTTGCAGCAATATCAAATTTGAAATGCACTTGGGAGTGCGAAGCGTGGCGAGGGTGACGTATAGACCCAATTTATAAATCAGTCATGATGTCATTTTTCCATTATTTCATTTATGGGTGCGACCTTCCATTATCTATGTTGGGAATACCATGGGCCATGGGCCCATTTTGTAAAAGAGAAAAATGTATAACTAGACCAATTTGGAATACAAGTACAAGAATGTGAACTTGTGTATATGACAATGTCTTCATTGGCTTTTAAATTCATGATGTGGATTCAATGTTATATTCTATCAATGTTACATTACTGTTGATGAATGTAGTTAGAATGGATTTATTTTGTTTCATTTACAAATTATAAAGTTTGCAAGTTAAATTACTTAAATTTATATCTTATTCAATGTTGCATGCATGTAAAACCATATCATACCATGGAACTTTGCTTAGTTATTATAATAGATGTATCATGTACATGAAGAGAGCATATATATGGATTCAAATTTATTTTAATTTTGAATTTATGAAAAGGAAAACTAAAGTTTTAAAGTATAACACACATGCCTTATAATAAAATCTGCAAAAATTGATAAAGTTTTGAGCCTTTACCACTTCAATACTAACATTTAAAGATGAAAACTTTATTCATAAGTGGTGCAGTATTATTTAAGGTTTTTTTTTTTTTGGTTTTATATATATTTTAACAATTCCTTTATTTATCTATAAATAGGGGACAAACAATATTTGCGGTATGAATACAAAGAAGTGTGTAAGATTTTTTTGAGATGTGGATTCACCTTAGTGTGGATGGGTTTTTTCCTACATATTTTCGAACAAAGTTAACTTTTACAACAAAAAGTGCCATAAAATAACACCCTATCACCATCTACTCTAAAAGTTAACTAAATTATAACTTAAAAAAAATTTATTATTATCATTATTAATTATAAAAAAAATTAATATATGACAAACATAATAATATATTTTTTGAATTTGTATTTTCGAACAGGTAACTTTTACACCATGAAGTGCCTTAACATAACACCCTATCAACATCTACTCTAAATTTTAACTAAATTATAACTTAAAAAAAACAATTATTAATATCATTATTAATTATAAAAAATAATAATATATGACAAGCATAATAATATATTTTTTGAATTTGTACTAATAATGTAGTCGTTAATAATAATAGTAGCTAGATGTTTCAAACATTCTATTTTACAAATGTTGAAAGTTGTGTAGGTATTGAGAGTGAAGAAAAAAAAAGTTCACCTAAGAATAGAAAAGTTGTGGTGGAATTAAATGATAATCAATTGGTCCTTGGTTCATTTGGAATTGTGTAGGAAGTTAACAAAAGGATGTAACTGTGGGATATAGTGGAAATAAAGATATATTGTGGAAATAACATATACATTGTTTTAAACATAATATAGAAATCCAATGAATCCAAAAATCATAGTATGATTAAATTAGATCAATTGTTTTTGTTGCAATAATTAATGAGGCATATGAAACTTACATTATTGTATAATAACAAGATAATCATTTAGAAAGTATGGATGCTAAGAATGTTTTTTTATAATATGTATATAATAGTCCTAAAAAAATTAGGAAATTGATATTTCTATCATATTTATTTCATATAAAATATTAATTTTTTATTTTTCTTTTAAATTATGTTTAAATGATTTTTCACCTACTAGGCCAAATGGAGAGGAGAATTATTACTTTTCTATAGAGGCCTACCTTATACTTAGAACTAGGGATGCATACCTAGGATGACCTATTTATCTCCCAAACTTCAAATTAGGATAACTCTTGGATTTCAAACTAATATTCAAGGCCATGTCCGTCCCATTCTAAAGATGAAAAAGCCTTTGCTGAGATCATGTACATAGTTAACCTACACTACTTTTAAACTATTATTTTGTGAAACTCTAATTCTCCATTATTCCTATTGTGTGTACTTATTCTCTTATAAACATTATATCTACAATAAGGCATGCCACAAATCATTTTTAATTTATTTTATTATAAACATCATACCTACAATAATTCAAGATATTATCATTAGAGAGAACTATGGATTCTTTGAATGAGATTGTCATAATGAGGTTAAATTTATGATATAATATCATTTTAATGCCCTATTTTCCATCACCATTGCCCCTTATTACAATAATTATGCCTCAAACTATAACTAGACCTATTTAATTTAAAAGTAATAAAATGAAATATTTTTATTATTTTAGATTCACACACGTGTACATCTCAAAAGTAAAAAATTCAATAACATGTCTTCTATTCATACACACATTAACATATTCTTCTCATGTAAATCTACCTATAAATATTAAATCCAAGAATCATTCCATATGTCACATAGTAATGAGAATGGAACTTCAAACGTCAAATTAAAGTCATGATATTAGTTTATAGTGTAAATTGTATTGAATTATAGTGTAATGACAATCATTTGCATGCAAAGGTCATGGTATTAGTTTATAGTGTAAATTGTATTGAATTATAGTGTAATGACAAACATTTGCATGCAAAATGCTAGTTGCATCAAACATTACAAAGCTAGATGACATAATTAATGGAATTTTGAAAGAGACAATCTAAACACTTTTTCAATATATTAATAAACTTGATTTTTTAAGTTTCTATTGGAAAAAAATAAAGTAAA
This sequence comes from Pinus albicaulis, assembly GCA_034641835.2. Classification (NCBI taxonomy): domain Eukaryota; kingdom Viridiplantae; phylum Streptophyta; class Pinopsida; order Pinales; family Pinaceae; genus Pinus; species Pinus albicaulis. The sequence goes on from CM076569.1 coordinate 498,752,171, forward strand.
CAATTCTTTAATAATATCTTAATTTGGCTTTTTTTTTTACTAAATAAAATAAATAAAGAAATTATTTATAAATTTTAATAAATTTTAAAATAACATATATATATTAATTAATAAAACTTTAGTACAAGCAAAGCAAATCAAAGCAAATCGATTATGCTTATAACCACATTGAGATTTTAAAGAACTAATGTTTATAAAACATAGAACTCATCCTTAAAATTAACCATAAAAACCCAAAAAAAATGAAGATTTCACATCAATGAAGAATATGTAGCACCAACATTTGAAATCACCATTTAAGCTCAATACTAACTTTTATTTTCATTTCCTATAGAAATCCCTTGTATAACATTTTCAACTTACCAATTTCAAAAGCGCATGTATGATAATCTTTTCACCGTTTATAAGTTTGGTTAACCAAAAAGTATATGTATATATTTAAACATTGAGTTTTCATTATCAAAAACCTTTCTATGAAATAATTTTCAACTTATCCAATGAAATGAATTTGAACGCCATTGAGGAAGATAGAACCCTGGAACTGTTATTGTATTCAGTTGTGGGTTCTCCATTGAAGAAATGGAGGAGTTCTCAAATCATAGTAAAAGTTTAATGCGTTTCATCTTTGTGTCAAGGCTAAGTGGGTGCATATCTACTATTAATTTTGACACCAACCGTCCTCAGAGTGTTGTTACTGATAGCTTCCAAGGTGAGTGTTCAGTATTCTACATTATTTAAGCCAACATTTGTTATGAATCTTGAGAGTACATAATGATCCTTCTAGTCACTACCTAATTGTGCCTCCAACCTTACATTTGTCAGCAAATATTTAGCGTAATTCTTAATTTTTCCAAGTAAAAATATTTTGATCAGAAGAGTTCAATGAACTAAACGTTCGAAACCCACCATAGGTTTTAGCGTTACGATTCAATCCATGCAGTCGACAATTCAATATGATTCAATCCCTTGTGAAGTGTGCAAGGAAATAAGAGGAATTTGGGGGCACTTGAATAGGCAAAGTGTTGGCTAGTGATAGTAATTCAGAAGAACAATTTTACAGTGGAGGGTGTGCTTCAGAGCTTGGAGATTACATTGTAATAGTTTCTCATTATCATCTGATTAATGAAAAGAAGTGAAGGGGTTTTCCCCAGTTGGGTTCCCTTGTAAAATCAATGTGTTCCTTGTGTTTTGATGGTTGCATGTCATTGCATGTCTTTCTACCTTGTGATTTTCTATTCTACGGATTGTAGAAGAAATTTGTATCTCTCGTTTTGAGTTTGAATTCATCAGTAATAATAAATTTCTTGTCATTTCTGAAATATTAATATTATATAATAATTAATATTAAACTTATTAATATTTAAACTTAAAATATTTTGAATAGTACATAATAATAATATTGTTAATAATCATTACATTAATGTAAAGATTAAAAATCATATTATTATTAAACATTATTTCAAAACTTAAAATCTAAAACCTAATTTTTATTCTAAACCCTAAACATTAAAGCCTAATATTAAAATTTATAAACTTAAAAACCCTAAAATAAAATCTAAAATAAAAAATAAATCTAAAACTTGAACCTAAAATTTAATATTAAAACCTAAATTTTAAACTTAAAAACCTAAAACTTAAAACATAAAATCTAAACTTAAAATATTAAATCTAAAATATAATATTAAACATATTCTAAAACTTTAAACCTAAAAAATAATATTAAAGCTAAAAGTTAAATGAAAATCCTAATATTAAAAGTAAAATCTAAACTTTAAAAACCTAAAAAGAAATGTAAACCCAACATTATAATCCTAAACCTAAAGAGGAACAGAAATGTAAAACTATTAAATCTAAAACCTAAATATAATTGTAAAAAGTAAAACCACCTAGAAATCTAAAACATATATATTTCACAAATTCTGAAATAAGATATAATAAATACACACCTTACACAATTCTGAAATAAATTTCACAAATTTTGAAATAATATTTCACAAATTCTGAAATAATAAGCTTACACCATCATAAATACTAGCTACATGTCAAGTCAATTCCTGACAAGCTTACACACGGATCATAAATACTAGCTACATGTCAAGTCAATTCCTGACAAGCTTACACACCGATCATAAATACTAGCTACATGTCAAGTCAATTCTTGACAAGCTTACACACCTATCAACGCTTGACAAGCTGACACACATTCCATCAGATGGCTCATATTGGTTGCCGGGCTCGCATGACCATGGGGCATGGCATGAGTACGTCTGGAGCATTAATGGGCCTATAGCAGAGGAAATAAGGCTTTCCATAACGAAACAGTTGGTAACTTTTTACAATATCAATACGCACTGGGCTCCCCTACCTCACATCACTTAACCAGCCAATAAAACTACAGGTCAACATTTAGGTAGATATAGGTCCTGTCAAGTGCACGCAAATGCAGTCAGAGGCTGGTAGCTAGTAGCGTGCTTTCACATCAAACTACTCGTCAACATCAACCAGCCAGTAACACTACTAGTCAATATTTGGGCAGATAGAGCGTTCTGTCAAGTGACGTGAGGGCAGCCATTCTTGGTGCTGTGCTTGAGGGCAGCCAATAAAACTACTAGTCAAGTGGACTTTCTACAATATCAGTACCTACTGGGCTCCTCTACCTCACATCATTTAGAAAAAGAAAATCAACCATAGATATGGAATACAATCTGAGAGTGCAAATCCTCATTTTTGAGATAGTAACAGTTGGTAACTTTCTACAATATCAGTACGTACTAGGCTCCTCTACCTCAGCACATCATTTAGAAAAAGAAAATCAACCATAGATCCTCATTAAAATCTGCGAGTGCAAATCCTCATTTTTGAGATAGTAGTATTTGGTAATTTTCTACAATATCACTACGTACTGGGCTCCTCTACCTCACATCATTTAGAAAAAGAAAATCAACCATAGATATGGAATAAAATCTGAGAGTGCAAATCCTCATTTTTGAGATTGTAACAGTTCGTAACTTGAACTTTCTACAATATCAGTACGTATTGGGCTCCTCTACCTCACATCATTTAGAAAAGATAATCAACCATATATATGGAATAAAATCTGAGAGTGCAAATCCTCATTTTTGAGTTGGTAACCATTGGTAACTCTCTACAATATCAGTACGTACTGGGCTCCACTACCTCACATCACTTAACCAGCCAATAAAACTACTAGTCAAATATTTAGTTAGATAGGTCCTGTGAAGCGGACGCGAATGCATTCGCGTCCGCTTCACAGGACCTATCTACCTAAATGTTGACAGGACCATGCGAGCCCGACAACCAATCTGCGCTCGCATGACCATGGGGCATGGCATAGGGACGTCTTGACATTTAGTTAGATAGGTCCTATCAAGCGGACGCGAATGCAGTCAGACGCCTGCAGCATGACCATGGGGCATGGCATGGCATGGCATGGGGACGTCTTGACATTTAGTTAGATAGGTCCCGTCAAGCGGACGCGAATGCACTCAGAGGCCTGCAGCATTGACAGGAGGCGAATGCACTCAGAGGCCAGGACGCGAAGTCAGAGGCCTGCAGCATTGACAGGACGCGAATGCCGTCAGAGGCCAGGACGCGAATGCAGTCAGAGGCCTGCAGCATGCATGCTGCACATGGGCCTTATTTCAGCTGCCATAGGCCCATTAATGCGGCCCAGGCAGCTGATGCCCGCCGTCGGATCAAAGGTGTAGACCATCGTGCGGCGGGCATCAGCTGCATGGGCCGCATTAATGGGCCTATGGCAGCTGAAATAAGGCTCGCCCATGCTGCAGGCCTCTGACTGCATTCGCGTCCTGGCCTCTGACGGCATTCGCATGCTGCATGCCTCTGACGGCATTCGCGTCCTGTCAATGCTGCAGGCCTCTGACTTCGCGTCCTGGCCTCTGAGTGCATTCGCCTCCTGTCAATGCTGCAGGCCATGCTGCAGGCCTCTGACTGTATTCGCGTCCGCTTGACAGGACCTATCTAACTAAATGTCAAGACGTACCCAGGGTACAGGCCTCTGACTGCATTTGCGTCCGCTTGACAGGACCTATCTAACTAAATGTCAAGACGTACCCATGCCAAGCCCCATGGTCATGCGACCCATACCGGCCTCTGACTGCATTCGCGTCCGCTTGACAGGACCTATCTACCGAAATGTTGACAGGACCATGCCGGCAACCAATATGCGCCATCTGATGGAATGTGTGTCAGCGTGTCAGGCGTTGATCGATGTGTAAGCTTGTCAGGAATTGAATTGACATGCGGCTAGTATTTATTATCGGTGTGTAAGCTTATTATTTCAGAATTGTGTAAGGTGTGTATTTATTATATCTTATTTCAGAATTTGTGAAATATATATGTTTTAGGTTCTAGGTGGTTTTACTTTTTACAATTATGTTTAAGTTTTAGATTTAAATAGTTTTAGATTTCTGTTCTCGGTTAGGTTTAAGACTATAATGTGGGGTTTACATTTCCTTTTAGATTTTTAAAGTTTAGATTTTACTTTTAATATTAGGATTTTCATTTAACTTTTAGCTTTAATATTATTTTTTAGGTTTAAAGTTTTAGAATATGTTTAATATTATATTTTAGGTTTAATATTTTAAGTTTAGATTTTATGTTTTAAGTTTTAGGTTTTTAAGTTTAAAATTTAGGTTTTAATATTAGATTTTAGGTTCAAGTTTTAGATTTACTTTTTGATTTTAGATTTTATTTTAGGGTTTTTAAGTTTATAAATTTTAATATTAAGCTTTAATGTTTAGGTTTTAGATTAAATATTGGATTTTAGATTTTAAGTTTTGAAATAATGTTTAATAATAATATGATTTTTAATCTTTACATTAATGTAATGATTATTAACAATATTATTATTATGTATTATTCAAAATATTTTAAGTTTAAATATTAATAAGTTTAATATTAATTATTATATAATATTAATATTTCAGAAATGACAAGAAATTTATTATTACTGATGAATTCGAACTCAAAACGAGAGATACAAATTTCTTCTACAATCCGTAGAATAGAAAATCACAAGGTAGAAAGACATGCAATTACATGCAACCATCAAAACACAAGGAACACAATGATTTTACAAGGGAACCCAACTGGGAAAAATCCCTTCACTTCTTTTCATTAATCAAATGATAATGAGAAACTATTACAATGTAATCTCCAAGCTCTGAAGCACACCCTCCACTGTAAAATTGTTCTTCTGAATTACTATCACTCGCCGACACTTTGCCTATTCAAGTGCCCCCAAATTCCTCCTATTTCCTTGCACAATTCACAAGGGATTGAATCGGATTGAATCGTGGACTGCATGGATTGAATCATAACGCTAAAACCTTTGGTGGGTTTCAAACGTTTAGTTCACTGAACTCTTTTGATCAAAATATTTTTACTTGGAAAAATGAAGAATTACGCTAAATATTTGCTGAAAAATGTAAGGTTGGAGGCACAATTAGGTAGTGACTAGAAGGATCATTATGTACTCTCAAGATTCATAACAAATGTTGGCTTAAATAATGTAGAATACTGAACACTCACCTTGGAAGCTATCAGTAACAACACTCTTAGGACGGTTGGTGTCAAAATTAATAGTAGATATGCACCCACTCAGCCTTGATATGAAGATGAAACGCATTAAACTTTTACTATGATTTGAGAACTCCTCCATTTCTTCAATGGAGAACCCACATTTGAATATAGTAACAGTTCTAGGGTTCTATCTTCCTCAATGGCGTTCAAATTCATTTCATTGGATAAGTTGAAAATTATTTCATAGAAAGGTTTTCGATAATGGAAACTCAATGTTTAAATATATACATATACTTTTTGGTTAACCAAACTTATAAACGGTGAAAAGATTATCATACATGCGCTTTTGAAATTGGCGAGTTGAAAATGTTATACAAGGGATTTCTATAGGAAATGAAAATGAAAGTTAGTATTGAGCTTAAATGGTGATTTCAAATGTTGGTGCTACATATTCTTCATTGATGTGAAATCTTCATTTTTTTGGGTTTTTATGGTTAATTTTAAGAGTGAGTTCTATGTTTTATAAACATTATTTCTTTAAAATCTCAATGTGGTTATAAGCAGAGTCGATTTGCTTTGATTTGCTTTGCTTGTACTAAAGTTATATATATATATATATATATGTTATTTTAAAATTTATTAAAATTTATAAATAATTTTTTTATTTAGTAAAAAAAGGGCCAAATTAAGATATTATTAAAGAAATGTTTACTTTATTTTTTTCCAATAGAAACTTAAAAAATCAATTTTATTAATATATTGAAAAAGTGTTTAGATTATCTCTTTCAAAATTCCATTAATTATGTCATCTAGCTTTGCAATGTTTGATGCAACTAGCATTTTGCATGCAAATGTTTGTCATTACACTATAATTCAATACAATTTACACTATAAACTGATACCATGACTTTTGCACGCAAATGATTGTCATTACACTATAATTCAATACAATTTACACTATAAACTAATATCATGACTTTAATTTGACGTTTGAAGTTCCATTCTCATTACTATGTGACATATGGAATGATTCTTGGATTTAATATTTATAGGTAGATTTACATGAGAAGAATATGTTAATGTGTGTATGAATAGAAGACAAGTTATTGAATTTTTTACTTTTGAGATGTACACGTGTGTGAATCTAAAATAATAAAAATATTTCATTTTATTACTTTTAAATTAAATAGGTTTAGTCATAGTTTGAGGCATAATTATTGTAATAAGGGGCAATGGTGATGCAAAATAGGGCATTAAAATGATATTATATCATAAATTTAACCTCATTATGACAATTTCATTCAAAGAATCCATAGTTCTCTCTAATGATAATATCTTGAATTATTGTAGGTATGATGTTTATAATAAAATAAATTAAAAATGATTTGTGGCATGCCTTATTGTAGATATAATGTTTATAAGAGAATAAGTACACACAATAGGAATAATGGAGGATTATTTTTCACAAAATAATAGTTTAAAAGTAGTGTAGGTTAACTATGTACATGATCTCAACAAAGGCTTTTTCATCTTTAGAATGGGAGGGACATGGCCTTGAATATTAGTTTGAAATCCAAGAGTTATCCTAATTTGAAGTTTGGGAGATAAATAGGTCATCCTAGGTATGCATCCCTAGTTCTAAGTATAAGGTAGGCCTTTATAGAAAAGTAATAATTCTCCTCTCCATTTGGCCTAGTAGGTGAAAAATCATTTAAACATATTTTAAAAGAAAAATAAAAAAATTAATATTTTATATGAAATAAATATGATAGAAATATCAATTTCCTAATTTTTTAGGACTATTATATACATATTATAAAAAAACATTCTTAGCATCCATACTTTCTAAATGATTCTCTTCTGTTATTATACAATAATGTAAGTTTCATATGTCTCATTAATTATTGCAACAAAAACAATTGATCTAATTTAATCATACTATGATTTTTGGATTCATTGGATTTCTATATTATAAGTGAAAATAATGTATATATGTTATTTCCACGATATATCTTATTTCCACTATATCCCATGTAGTTACATCCTTTTGTTAACTTCCTACACAATTCCAAATGAACCAAGGACCAATTGATTATCATTTAATTCCACCACAACTTTTCTATTCTTAGGTGAACTTTTTTTTTCTTCACTCTCAATACCTACACAACTTTCAACATTTGTAAAATAGAATGTTTGAAACATCTAGCTACTATTATTATTAATGACTACATTATTAGTACAAATTCAAAAAATATGTTATTATGCTTGTCATATATTAATTTTGTTTTTTTTTATATAATTAATAATGATATTAATAATTTTTTTTTTAAAGTTATAACTTAGTTAAATTTTAGAGTAGATGGTGATAGGGTGTTATGTTAAGGCACTTCATGGTGTAAAAGTTACCTGTTCGAAAATACAAATTCAAAAAATATATTATTATGTTTGTCATATATTATTTTTTTTTATAATTAATAATGATAATAATATTTTTTTTTAAAGTTATAATTTAGTTAACTTTTAAAGTAGATGGTGATAGGGTGTTATTTTAAGGCACTTCTTGGTGTAAAAGTTACTTGTTCGAAAATATGTGGGAAAAAACCCATCCACACTAAGGTGAATCCACATCTCAAAAAAATCTTACACACTTCTTTGTATTCGTACCACAAATATTGTTTGTCCCCTATTTATAGATAAATAAAGGAATTGTTAATATATATATAAAACCAAAAAAAAAAAAAAAAAAACCTTAAATAATACTACACCACTTATCAATAAAGTTTTCATCTTTAAATGTTAGTATTGAAGTGGTAAAGGCTCAAAACTTTATCAATTTTTGCAGATTTTATTATAAGGCATGTATGTTATACTTTAAAACTTTAGTTTTCCTTTTCATAAATTCAAAATTAAAATAAATTTGAATCCATATATATGCTCTCTTCATGTACATGATACATCTATTATTATAACTAAGCAATGTTCCATGGTATGATATGGTTTTACATGCATGCAACATTGAATAAGATATAAATTTAAGTAATTTAACTTGCAAACTTTATAATTTGTAAATGAAACAAAATAAATCCATTCTAACTACATTCATCAACAGTAATGTAACATTGATAGAATATAACATTGAATCCACATCATGAATTTAAAATCCAATGAAGACATTGTCATATACACAAGTTCACATTCTTGTACTTGTATTCCAAATTGGTCTAGTTATACATTTTTCTCTTTTACAAAATGGGCCCATGGCCCATGGTATTCCCAACATAGATAATGGAAGGTCGCGCCCATAAATTAAATAATGGAAAAATGACATCATGACTGATTTATAAATTGGGTCTATACATCACCCTCGCCACGCTTTGCACTCCCAAGTGCATTTCAAAATTGACATTGTTGTAAAAAATAAATAACCAATTAGTTGTGAAATCCAAAATGCATAGAATCAATTGTCGTTAATTCATGATAAGATTTTGATCAACTACTCATTCTCACCATGAAGATCTAAGGCAATGGAGAAGATTTTCCTTCCTCGACAGATGGTGGAGCTATTGGTGATGGATATAGGCATGGTTCATGGGTGATGGATAAGGCATAGTGGAAGTGAAATCGGAAAAAGGTAGTGGGTGTGGGCGGTGATACACCCCCACCGGTTGTACAATAGTGGGAATCACCCTAGGGCGAGGGATCACCCTAGGGGGGGAAATTGGAATTTCAAGGGTGGATGATTGAAACAATGAGAAGGGTGGATGAATAAATGGTATGGGTGGGAATTGGGAAGAGTTTGGGGAGGTATTTATAGGCATGGGAGAATTTATGATGGAGAAAGGTGGTCGGTGTGGGTGACAATAAATCCCCACTGGTTGTACAATAGGAGGAAGCACCCTCGAGGAGGAAATTGGGATGCTAATGACTGGAGCAGTGTTCAAATTGTTATAGTTTCACCAACATTCTCATTAAATGATTGAAGTCGACAAGCTGGAACGTTGTGAGATGTGGGTCCCTCGACTGTAACAATAAAAATTTCATATAGTTATGAAAATGCATTGAAAATGATAATATATTGTATTTCACATAAAACAATGCATGCCATCAAATTTCCATACCATTTTTCAGTATAATAGAATGTTGCACTAACTCAGGTCTATGGCCCACACTTCTTTGGTGTTGAGAAGATAACTCCAGTTGCTCATCCATGTTTCTTTTTTTTGAACGAACTCGTCCAACCTTTTCAAAATGTGGTTTATCTTTCCCTGATCTTGACTTGCGCCCACATTGCCTTTTCTTTTTGATTGGGCTCAAGAAACTATGTTTTCTTTTAGTAGTGATCTTTGATGGAGTTATAGTATTGAAAAACATTCTATTGTATTCTTGACATGCTTTGCCTACCAAACTGTTCAATGCATTTTCTTGCTCCAAAATTTTAGGTATTATGGATCTCAATTTCTCATGAGTTGATGAGTTAACACGTTTCATCTCATCATCTTCAAATAATGCACTATCTGGTCGTACATTGGTTGATTGAACATTATCAATGCTTGTTTCATTATAATAATTTATATTTGGAGGAGAATCAAAGCATGGCGGAATCTCTGTTTGGATTTCTAGGCCCAATATAGGTGTTTCATTCAAATCAAATAAAATTGTAGGCCTTTCTATAGTAGGATTAGTGATATTAGGCAATACATTTTCACCCAAGGTAATGTTACTCACCAACATCTCAACTTTCAGTACATGTTTACAAACATTTCCATTCAAGGCCCAATTGCAATTACAGAAGTGTAGATTGGAACCTTTATATATGACATTGTACCAAATATCACGTGTATCCTTATTTTGGCTACAAACCCAATAACCATTGTTACTCTTTTCATCAGGCACGCAATCTTCATTTGGGATTTGGCTAGCTCTACACTTGGATGAATTCAATTGTTCCTCAATTTTTCTAGGCTGTACAAAACTAGCTTCTTTTAAACGTTGCATATGATTGTAATATAATACAACCTTTGTCAACAACACATATATTAACCAATTGACACATCTATGACATGCATTATTATTTTCGCTTAGGTACCTTTCCTTGATATGCCGATGATAAGATTCAATGGCATTATTTGTATTCTGATTGGAATGTGGAAAATTTCTATATGATTTTGCCCACATATCTGTAGAAAGAAATTTATTAGCTATGAATTAATAATACATATGACACGAAAAATAGTCATTAAAGCCACTTACAAGAAACTTACATATTTTGTTGTTGGCTAACCAAGTTGTTTTAAAATATTCCAAAAACCTTGGTTGGTCCCTGAACCTTTCAAAGAACCTTTCAACTGTCTTTTCTACAGATTGAACATCTTCACATGTGTGCATGATTTCTCCTAAAGAATGAAAAATGTGGATTTGGTTTTCCCTTCCTTGGACTTTATTTCCAACATTCTTCAACCATGCATGACAAACATGCCACACACATAATAATATTTTACACTTGATTGAAGACCTGGAATAACACAATTTATTAGAGGGAATATACATTAACAATATTTTTATGTCTCTTATAAAAGAATAAACACATCACCTTAATGCTTCAATTTCAGCAGTAGCATCATCTGTGATGAAGGCTTGAACATGCCATTCTGGTTGCTCTTTCTTCCCAATGGAAAAGAGAGTTGACATCCATTTAGAAAGCTCAGCTATAGTATTGCGTGATGATATCACCGAAGCTACTAAAACTCCATTGTGATGTTCATCGAAAACCATTAAGGTGTACAGTTGATACTACATTACAAACAATGTACATAATTATATTTATATAAGTTACATGCACTAAAATGAGGTTGAATAAATGAATCAAATTTAGGATAAATTTGTACTCACCCCATACTTATTTGTACTAAATGTTGAATACATTGAGATTATATTATTGTGAGAATATTTTAGCATCATTGAGCGCATCCACTTTGTTTGTATGCCTATAATAAAAGGGATGTTTTCAACAAGATCTTGTTTCTGGTATAAGAAAAAGCTCTCCGGGTGTTCCTTATACCAACATTCTACACTGTTTGGATCACTTTGATCTTTAACACACTATAGCCTTATAGTATCATTGTAAATGTTTAAGATATCTTGTCTTGTCATATATGTATCTCGAGATGTCCCTATGTATAACTCACCAAATCCATCCTTCACATCAGAGATGAACTTGTCCCATATCATTATAACATTAAAACCTCTTTGGATTAAATGTTGGACAATAGATCGCATATACCTTGTTAAATGTGGTGCATAACTGAATCTCATAGGCTTGCCAATTGCATCTTTTCCATGACAAACAAAATTGGATTTATCAATATGCCTACATGCAGTATATATTATTACAGCATCGTCTGGTCTAAGTTGAAGTCGTCGTACAATGAAGTGACATGGGCAACCAACTCTAATACTTTCTTGTCGATTGCGTTTTTTTTTTTAATATCTGAGGATGCACTCATAATTTAGTTTTTGCACTTCGGACCATATGCACACCAATACCTGCATATAAATGTTTCACAACAAATTAGATATAACATATATGCATACTGTAAAAAATTATACGTATATTGATAAATATATAAAGACTCACATAGCGTACTCCAAATATGTTGAAAAATATGTTTGTTTGATATCCTCTACTTTTTTACTTTGATGAGTACAAAGATGAAATTGAGTGGGTGCAGATTCACTCGATTCCGCTCCTCTTATAAAATCATCAAGTAGACAATATGGAATAACTGCAACTTGGTCCCCATCAATATTTGTCCATGTTAAGTCTTCTGCTGAAAATTCAATCATATCCTCTGGGTCTTCAACTTCCAACCCATTAATCCTCTCCCACTTACACATTCTTCAAATATCTATACACATTCCATTGAAAACGATTTGGTTTGATTAAATATTATGGTCTTGATTAATGCATATCACTAAGCATGGAAATCACATTTTTAGGTAAATATTTTATGCTTTTCAGATAAACCACTTTGGAAAAAGTAATAATTGGGTCATTAATAAACTTAGATATTTCTCACAAATTTAGACAAACGATGTATGACATATGATGTCTTTGTGGAGGTGGTGTCACCAACTTAGTGTCATGGGGTGAATTGTGATGAGTGGTTGAGGGAAAAGGTGATTTTGATGCCTCCCTTCACATAACCTACATGGAAGCCTAACTTTACCCCTTTCCCCAGGAACTTTTGAATCACTAATCAATGGATCAACCATAAGTTGATGAGAATATTTAGACCACACTTCTAAGACTCTATGTATACTAGAACAATCCTTAAGAAGGTGAGCACCCTTACAAAGATTGCAAAAGTATTTGGGGTTGTGTTGCATGTTGGAGGGTTCCTCAACATTACTAACACTCACGACCATGGTTGGTTTGTTAGAACCTTTTTTAGAGGTACAATGCTGCTTATGGTGATTGCCCTGGAACAATAGGCAAAACATCCTAGAAATGGGCTTCCCGTTCTACTCACTAGATGGCATGACTGGGTACCAGCGGCATAGCGCTTCTGAGTCAGGGAAAGTGGAAACCATATGATTAGGCGTTTTACACAACGCACATGTTGGTCTTGTCCATGGAGAATGTTGGGGGTGACTAAGGTTTCCCTGATTAGTTGTTTATCAGCTGACAAAAAGAGGATGGATCTACTCAGCACATCTTCCTGAGTTGTCGAGTTGTTCATGGATTCGCTGTCCGAGCCATCTTCTTGGGAGAGGAAAACTATGGTCAATGACATACAAGCTAGCATTGCACGGGATCTAGAGACATAGTTGATTGTTGCCCCCTGTCCAGGATTTCCTTAAGGCTTGTTTTTTCCTTTTTTCTTAGTCGCGTTGGGAGGATAATTTGGATTCTCCTGTTTGTATGGTTGGCGCACCTGTGCATTATTTTGCATAGGTGGGTTTTGTGCTGGGGACGGGCATATTGCGGTCCTTGTCCCTGGTTTATAAATGGCTGTTGGGAGGAAGCTCTTCATCAACATGTTTAGCTGCATACTGGGTCCCATGAGCCGGAGAATACGGACCTCCCTACTAATGGAGATATGATGACGCCCTATTGGTCACGTTTTTCAAAGGTGCATAATGACTTTGATAGCCAGGTTGCGATATGTCCTGGGTAGAATCATATGCGTAACCGGAGTATGGAACACTGTTGCTTAGGTGACTTTGGATCAATGACCCAATCAAACCATCTACGGAGTTTGATGTGCTTAGAAATTCTTTGTAAGTTTGCAGGTGCGAGGCGTTAGGTAGGATATTGTAAATATATCATGACTGCATATAGATCAGCTCGAGTTGTTGGGCCTTACTGATAGCGTCCTCTTCGGATATGGTCTTTTGTTACTCCACATCCTTCGAAATATTTGCAGTGAGAGTTTTCAAGAACATGTATAACAGAACTTGATTGTCGAGTTTGGATTTGCACAAACTACGACGCCTCTGCCATTCGTGGAGATGGTCCAAGATATGGACGATGGGTGTTTACCTAAAGTGGGTCAGTAATTCCATTCCAGAATCACGGTGGATGGGTAACTGAAAATAGGTTAGGAATGCAGTAGCGAGGGCACTAAAGGTTCCATGTGTAGCAGATGGCAGCTCCACATACCATTTCGCGACTATTCCAATTAGGGTGCGTTGAAATAGTCTTAGTCGAATAGTATTGTCAACGATGTTGTTCGACGAATACCATAGGTGGAAAGTCCGAAGGGAGCTTTGTGGGCATGGGAGTCCTTGGAGGGTTGTGTGCAATGGGATCATTTGTCAACTTAGTTAAATCTGGTAAATTTAACGAAGCTAATAAAGGTGACTGAGAGTTTGTAGCCATTGCCCCTTGTGAAAACACAGTGTTCTGGTTAGGTATAGGGTTTTTCTGTGACGTTCCCTACTATGAGTTCACTTGACTTCCCGAATGGGTAGCACTCCTCTGTCCCCTAAGGACTGTGGGAGGAGTGGTATGCGGTGACCGTGTGGGGGTGTTCACCGGTGTGGCGTTGGGTGACCGACGATGGTTCCCAACTAATGATACCCCAATAAAGGATAGACCAATAAGGGTGGCAGTGCTCTATCTTTGATGCCTAAATGGCGAAAAACTTGGAACTCCTCCCGGTAATGGGGGGAGGTCCAAAAGGCGTCTAGATCGATGAGGTCCCGTTGGATCCGTTCTGGCATCATCTAGGTATGTTTTTGGAAAATTTTGAGAGGATAGAGATTACAATCAAAGAAAAAATCTGATCATATACATAAAACAAAGCGAAAATAAAAGATAAATTTTTCCTTTAAATTAATCCTATGTGACCAGTCAATAAAATAATATGGTTTTTTGTTGTTTTTTCGTATGATACTCAAATCCTAGAAGACGTAAATCGTCCTCACATGCTCAAATGTAACTGGGCCTTGAGAAGATATCTTGTGAATGCTGGGGCAACGTCCCGAAAGAGCTGGCGACACCTCCAGTCAACCGAAGAAAATCAAGCAACATACAGAATAACATAAAACCACTTATTTGTCTCATAGTTCGAAGAAGTCCAAAAAGCCTCAACTGATCCACCCAACCTTGAGGATGAAAATTATGTTCACCTCCTCCCCCAAATTTCCACCCCATAGGAGTATGCAACAGTTATTTCCTCCCCCTAGACATCCACCAGATAGGAGTATCGAGCAGTTATATTTATTAGAGTCACACAATAAGCATCAGGACTTCAATCCAGCCTATTACCTTTTGAACTATGTATGTGTTGGAGTTCTCCACTAGCCCAAGTCCAACTCATGATTTTCATCTTGCCAATACTACATACTATCATTCTTAAGAAAAATGTAGAACCCCTCCTTCTCTCTGAGATCCTATTTTTATCTCTGGGAAGAGGGTGGTAACTATTTAAATAACTCGGGTTAGAATTAGTTATAGATCAACCTTCTTGAATTTCCTAGATTTTTAATTTTCAAAATAACATTCATGTATAATTAAATACATAACCAAAGTTTCACTTGGCTTCCACGATCCCATCCACTTATAGTGCTAAATAATTAAGAAAAGAAATGTACTTACAGTAACTACCATGAGGTGTTACAACTTATTATTTTTATTTTGTTTATTTATTTCATTTTCTTATTACTATTTTTCAGTTTCACTATTTAGAATAATTAAGTTTAACGTTATTATTACTGTTTTGATTAAAATAATACTATTAATAAAATTAATTTAATTATTTATTTATAGCTAATTTCCATCTATTACTTTATTTTAATTGAAATTTATTTGTAAAATAATGATAATTTTTTAGTAAAAACTAATTTTTATATTACAACACCTAAAAAACATCTCTCTTCATATATTTAATCTAATGACATGATCTAGATTTTCATCTTGTGTTGAGATGAACCACACAAAATGGTTAAAAAGGCTTCGACTAAATATTTTATGTGAATTTTACCTAAAAATCTTCATAAAAACTATTGTTAATATTTTTATAACATAAATATTATATCAATTTTAGACCAATTTTAATAACTAATTTTAAAATTATCTATATTAAAATTACAATATTTACCATTATAACACTTCCTTCCCTAATTACAATATAATTGTAATACACTTCAAAATCTAAACAATCCATATATTATTTTTTATTAATAATCTAAATTATTTTATATATATATATATATATATATATATATATATATATATATATATATAATCAATTAATTAAGCATTCAAATGTTATAACAATAAAAATAAAGCCAAATCATCTAAAATTTATTTAGAAATAAATAAATAAAAGCAAAAACACAATAAAATTTATCTACTTCTTATTTCACGCCATAAAATATAAGTATTCATGTTTGTGTGTCATGCGATTATGATACGAAGAGATGTATGTCATTGGAACGTGAGGCTATTTGTGCTATCGAGTCTTTGCATATTCAAGAAAAAGGCCTTTGACTTGATAAATGCCATCCAATAAAAGGAAAGCGATATAGTTACGTTTCAACACATATTGAATGCAGACACTACAAGTTTAAATGTATAAAAAATAATTTGAAGTAAAAACTGCAATAAATAATATGCAATTTTAGCATTCAGTACGCGGCGAGAAGAACAAGTATTCAATAATAGTCAATTCTGAAGTAAGGATCATGGAGGCCAATATTTGTTCACTTTTTGCTGATCTATAAAATTCAAGGCGTTCGTGGCGCTGAGCCAAATAATTTAGTTCGACTTGGACTGTGAAACGAATATCGACAGAAAATCTAAGTTGAATCACGAATATCGACAGAAAATCTAAGTTGAATCTGAGATTTATTGATTTTGAGAGGTCAAACACTTTCCTCTATTCCACTAAGAGCTTGTGCTCACTATGATACGTTTATTAGAGTTATTTAAATCTCCTGAAATAATGATTATGCACTGTTAGATTTGAACCTTTGCATGAAGATTTTAACTATTCATAATTAAATATCTATTTAAGGATGCATAGCAAGTGATTCTGTTTCCTATCTTGTGACTGTCTCCTCATCTATACTCAACAGATCCGTTTGAAATGCCAAACATGTTACCAGAATGACGATTTTTCCAGAGTCTGACAAATTGGTGGCAGTACATCCCAATTGTTGAGTAACAAAGACTTGCTCAATTGCTAGCATAGCGTACAGAAGAAGACTCGGACAAACTAGATTGCATCCACTTGCTCTAAGAAAATAGAGCAAAGTCTATTTTTCTGTAAAGCAATAATAGCTTTGTATCCTAAAGTATAGCATTTTTCATGCTAAAGTGAGCACAAAATTTTTTTAGAGACTAAATCCAACAAAGCAAACATCTATATTTTTGCAGAATAAATAGGACAAAGCACACTTTTTCAAGAAGAAACCAAATACAAAATTGTTTCTTAGTTGCAACCAGGAGCATCTGGAGACCTTAGCTGTAAATTATGTGATGGGTAATTCTTCAATAGTTCATCAAGAAATCCGGAGTTGGGAAAGGGATATACAGACAGATCCTGAGGATAATGAAACAGAAGCTGAGATTTTAGACTTCATAACAGACCTTGGCAATACCCGTGGCCGTCTTACTTTATTCAATCAGACTATTCATACATACTGGATAGTCAAGTGTCTCATAGCAAAAGCTATTCAGAGTCTTCCGCCTATTCATGCTAAGGTAGACCCGGCAAAGATAGAACCTCGCCTTCAGGATCTGCTTCAAGACATACAAAACCAGTTGCAGCACATCAAGATAACTCAATATCAGGCAACCGATCGTATTAATAGATTGGATGATAGGGTAGGCCATATGGAGAAGTTGCTCCAGCAGCTACAACAAGTTGACATGCCTGGGTCTAATGTGAAAGACCCAGCTCCAGTTTCTTCTTCAGATGAATAGTTGTTTACCGTATTGTGTTTTTTGATGCACTTTTTAGTAGTATATGAACTCTCTTTATGTCATATGCATGTACAAACTGCAGTAGTAGGACAGATAGCTCATGAGACTTATAGACGGATGAAACAATTTCAATTTTGGTATGCTTTTCACGCTCTCAGGTGGCCAACAGACCTGGTTTCCTACGGGCAGGTTGAGGTTATAGCCTGAATTTATATTTTGTAGCCTGTCTTTCAATTATAAATAGAAAATAGTGTGGTCCCACCAAATTTACAAAAAAAAAGAATAGTTTCCTTTCAGCCTTGATACTGGCGTCTCTTCAGTCTCACCAAAGCCTGCTTAGGGTTCAGTGGTAGTAGCACTCTCACCATCACCATCATCTATAGCAAGGACAATGACGATAATCAAGAATGGGTAGTTGATTGTAACAAGACTCTAGTTAATTATGAGCTCCTCCAGTAGAGAAACACTCTTCGTGTCCATAGCCCAGCTCACTGCTTGTCCTGCACTCTGCACTGCTTTGAAGAGTCCGCTGTGTCTGCTCAGAATATGGGATTCATCTGCCAAAGCTCCGATGATCCAATAACACACAGTCTGGAACATGGAGTCCAGTAATCCATAGCTGAAATATAAAACAAATGGCCCTGCAAAGGCAGCGTCGGAATCCACTAAATCGAGCTGCTGCTGTTGCAAGATGGACTTATCTGAGAAGCGCCTGGTGAAAGAGGTTGCCCCCAGTGCTTCTCCCATCAAAACACATCGACTGAAATCGGCGTGTTGACTAAGCCATGACTCATCTCTCTCCTCGAGGGCCACTGAGCAGAGCCACAGAAGAGCTCCAAATGAAAGGTCGCAGGCCACAGGAAGGTGGTGCTCTGGTACGAGTCTGTAATCCACCGATACACATATGACGTTGGAGGGTAAATTTGAAATTCAAATGAGCAGCAAAAGCAACCAAATTGAAATTCGAAATTCAAATGTTCTTGGCTTGCATTAATGTTACCGTGTTGAATAGTTCACGTACAACAGGGAATATCTGGCATGTCATAGAATACCATAAATATGGCATGTCAAACCGTCGTATGTGATATGTCATGCAATGGCATGGAAAGCCCGTCTTGATGATCAATGCCATGGGCATGGACATGGCATGCTTAGTGGTACTGTTAACAGCATTAATGGGCAAATAACATAGGAAATATTGGTTGCCAACTATTACTATCTCAAAAATGAGGATTTGCACTCTCAGATTTTATTCCATATATATGGTTGATTTCATTTTTTCTAAATTATGTGAGGTAGAGGAGCCCAGGAGCCCAGTACGTACTGATATTGTAGAAAGTTACCAACTGTTACAATCTCAAAAATGAGGATTTGCACTCTCAGATTTTATTCCATATCTATGGTTGATTTTCTTTTTCTAAATGATGTGAGGTAGAGGAGCCCAGTAAGTAGTGATATTGTAGAAAATTACCAACTATTAATATCTTAAAAATGAGGATTTGCACTCGCAGATTTTATTCCATATCTATGGTTGATTTTCTTTTTCTAAATGATGTGAGGTAGAGGAGCCTAGTACGTACTGATATTGTAGAAAGTTACCAACTGTTACTATCTCAAAAATGAGGATTTGCACTCTCAGATTTTATTCCATATCTATGGTTGATTTTATTTTTCTATATGATGTGAGGTAGAGGAGCTCAGTACTAATATTGTACTAAATTACCAACTGTTACTATCTCAAAAATGAGGATGAAAATTACTAATTGTTACTATCTCAAAAATGAGGATTTGCACTCTCAGATTTTATTCCATATCTATGGTTGAATTTCTTTTTTTAGTGGATACCTTTGTATATACTCTGAATTTGCATAATTTTAAATAAAGTGGACAATAATCTCAATATGCGTTTAGCATGATCCTTTTAAAACTAATAGTTTTTTGCAAAATTTAATGACTATTTTTTTTTACTGTAGTCGAGTTGTGAAGTGGCGATCTCTCTTTCCTGAAATGTCAAATGTAAAAAACAAATAACCATTGCATTGATTAAATTTACATAACAACTAAAATAAATTTAAATGGAGCAGTCTACTATTCAACGAAATGGAGTTCTCGTCCGACGACTCCCTCTGGTGATGGGACAGCTCTGGCCAACACCCCGCCGACATCCGTTGTTCCGACTCGGTAGGTGGGCCTTGCTCCACTACAATGCTCTCCATCGACTGCCTTCACCTCCCCTCTGCTCGCACCCAACTATCATTTCCATATTCCACTGCACCCAACTACCATTTCCGAGAGTCGAGCTGAAGAGCGTGAGCGGATTCCACGTTCTTGTTTCAAGATTAAATTCTTTGCCACAGGTAATTCTTCGCCATTCTTCTTAACTGCCAGCACATTCCAATCCATAGGTCCTCCTTCAAGTGTCGGATTTGAGTAATGTATGGAATACTAAGCAGTAGTATTATGACCTGATGATCCTTTAGTTTTATTGAGATGTAACACATGGAGTCGGCTGAGGTTTCCTCCTTCGTCTGTTGTGGCCAGCAAGGTGCTTTCTGTAGCTTCTTTTTCTCTTGTCGAATTCAGATCTTGGATGAAATCTATCAAACACCATCATAGTTAAGGTTTCATCACAACACAATAGAAATGATCACATGACAATCTATACAAAACTATTCTACTTGAACTTGGCATGAAATCAAGACGCTGCAGAAAATGGAGATTCAGTAATCTACCTAGCTCTTGTAAATCTTTTACTTGACAATGAATTAAAAAATGTGGAACCAATTTTTCCGAGTGATAACCTGAATATCAACTATATTTAACCTCTATTTCCTACAAATAATTTCACACTAAATTGCACTTATGTACCCATTTTCAAAGTCTCTCCTAGCATTCCCCTCATTACGTCAAAAAAAAATGTCGGGACAAATGGGATCAAACTCTGGAGATTTTTTCTTGTACATCCCCTAGCTCTCCGTTTAGACTAGCTATGCCAACTAAAACATCTTTATGTTTCTCCTCGATTCATCCAATAGAGATCAATACGTAGAACATCTAAAGCTGTTTTCCGACCATCATAGACACAATCAAATAAAACAAAGCAAAGAAAACATGAACACAGAAGAATATGGATGGTGCATCACCATTATTGCCCGATGTTGGTGGAATACTAGTACCACCCAAGTCACCAGATGTAGGTATGCTTGTATTAAGAAGTGATGAACTGCTACCGCTGCAAGAAATTTGGAAAAATCATAATGCTACAAAACTATAAGCTGAGATGGACCATAAAATATATCAAAAACCGAGTAAATCTTGACTCTAAATATTGTATGAAAACTTGAAAAAGTACTTATTGTAGAATATAAAATGGTACAAAAGATAGGAGGAATGCTCCCTAGTATATACCTTGATGTAAATGTGCATGTACCAGTACTTATCATCACAAAATCCATAAAGGAAGATTTTCATGACTGCAATGCATTCTCCAATCTCACAAAATTTCAAGCCTCATTTTGTATATCATGTTAACCCATGAAGGAAAGATTTTAGAAAATGCATAATGTCAAGCATTTTAATCACAATCAAATATATTGAATCTAGCAGAGCCAAAACCGTGCACAAGAAACAAAAATGTATTTTATATTCACATAAACAGACATAATGAATCATGTGTGCCCACTGCCTGTAAAGAAGTCGAAGAAGAAGCTGAATTATTTATGAACAGAGGAATGCATATAATTTCTTTCCTGTAGGCACTGGAAAATCACTTTCCAGCACCTACAGGAAAAAAATTATATGCATTCCTCTGTTCTGCTCGAAAAACTCCAGGTCTTCCTCTGCTCTGTTCTATTTTGTGCCCAATGCATTCTCCAATCTCACAAAATTTCAAGCCTCAATTTGTATATCATGTTAGCCCATGAAGGAAATATTTTAGAAAATGCATAATGTCAAGCATTTTAACCACAGTCAAATATCTTGAATCTAGCAAAACCAAAACCGTTCATAAAAAACAAAAATGTCTTTTATATTCAGATAAACGAACATAATGAATCATGTGTGCCCACCGCCTGTAAAGAATTTGAAGAAGAAACTGCATTATATATGAACAGAGGAATGCAGATAAATTTTTTCCTGTAGGCACTGGAAAATCATTTTTTGGCGCCTACAGGAAAATAAATATATGCATTCCTCTGTTATGCTCGAAAAACTCCAGGTGTTCCTCTGCTCTGTTCTATTATGTTCTTAGAACTGAGATGAAAGATGGTTTGATCTCAAGAATATCAATCCTTTACATAACTTAGATGGCAGTTGACCTAATCTTTCAATACTAATGCATAAAGATCTATTTTAACTTTCGGTATATATTATGTTTTGAAAGGGTCAATTCTGTTTTTCAATTCTAGATGCCATCAAAATGGACAAGAGTAGCTTTAGACTAGACAAATCAACTTAATTATTGTTGAAGTGACTTCCCTTTGCATATCTTTTTTGGTCAAATTGAAAAATACAAAGGAAGAGGCCTTCCCTGCACATCATTTATTAGTTCTAGTGAGTGCAGACCGTGAATATTGTTACATAAATGTAGTTGTATGCTGTCAATGTATAATATGGGAGAGTTGGGCACTTTCAGTTTTGTACAAATTCTCATGGGGGTTTTATTCCTTTTATACAGAATCCCAAGCATCTGTAGAAAAAAATTATGCCCTGTTTTGTTCATGGATCACTTGCTGTAGCAATCAAATATGCCTTGCCTCGTTTTCAACGAAACGTTTTTTGACCTCAATTATTTTTCTGCTTATATTATTCTCCTTGTTGGGTTTACTGCTCTACTCTATTTGATAGAAGCTCACTCAAGTAGAAAGATGAGAGGATATTTGGGAGTCATATACCTAGATGAAACTTGGGTTAAAAAAAACACCTCTCTCTTGTTAGTAAATATCATAATGCTCATTATGAAGATAGCGCGATGAAAGAACCAAAAATGCATGTACATATGTCTTCAATGCTAAATGCATGTTTCATCAAGAGGTTGATGAACACATTATTCATCAAATATCATAGAGGGAATCTTTATGTTTCTTTGGAGCAACAAACCAATTGAGTCACTTTGTGGAAAATGTGTTCTCCAAATTGAGCATTAATTTTAGCTTTCAAATTAACTGTATTGGTATTTATTTCATTGAAAAGAAGCAAACTCTTATGGAAATCATGGAATCAAGGTGCTTTCTGAAATTTAGATGGTATTTAAGTGTGTTTGGAACTTGATTTACCTTCATTTTGAGATAAATGTTCCTGATTGTGTTAGACAAACAGATATTGAGAGTCCATGCATTTATTTTCTTTATTGTTGAAAACAAATTAGTAAACATGACTTAAAATGTGTGATTGGAATTTTTGTATTTTGTATATAGCGCTGTCTAAAATATCCCAAATTCCACAAATTAGCTCAGAAATGATAAGTTGGAATGGCTAGAGTTAAAAAATATGGAGACCACCCATAGGTTGGAATGGCTAGAATCAAAAGGAAGAAGAGAATGCATTGTTAACTATTTGTGGAGACATTACAATCATTATAGCCAAACAATTAAATGAAATCATAGATGCAATCCTCTGCTCAAAATTTTGATCTCATCTACTCAAACTTTTGATTGTGCATCATTCCAAGTATCTCTTTCTTTTCTTTTCCAAACAAACTTGTGTTTTCCAAACCCTGATTGGACATTTTAACAAACCTTATTTTGATTGTATTCAAGGAAGTTAGGTGCTCTACAACTTTGGTAAAGTTAGGGAGTTCATGTGTGCAAGCTGCCTTGATTTTATAGATTGAATCTGATATAAATTCCGACCTATCTGATATGAATTTATTGTAGTTTTATTTTCTAGGTCTTTAAAGTGTGGACAATGGTGTAAAAGTGGACATTGTGTATCGAAGTTTCCTGTCGTCCAAATATTGGACAAGCCACAGTTAAATATGTGCTTTATAATCCGACGCGAAATCATGTCATGCACAAAAACATAGATGTACATGGGAGGAAAAATAATAATGAAGCCTACTATATTTCCCTTGTTGAGGGCTTAAAAGAGGCAAAAAAACAATGTTGTCAATGATATTGCAGTTTACATGGACTTGCAACTCATCTACAATCACCTCAATGGCATCTACGAAGTTCGAAAAGCTAATTTAAAACCCCTATACAAGGAAGCAATAATGTGGAGCTCTTAGTTTAAATCTTTGAGCATACAATGAATTGCAGATATTCATAGGATGTCCATTGATATATTGGTGGAAGGAATGTCAAGTGTAGATGTAGGTGTCAAAGATGACACCAGATCATGATCTATTGCAACTGAATTCATCAATCAACATAATGACAAGTCTCAAATATGTTAATGTGTCATTCTTATCATTTTCCTTGGGGTTATCATGGCACGGTTCTTTCACTAGAGAAGAACCCATTGTAATTTTTGGATGGTTCGTGATATAATAGATGAATCTTTGTAGGGTATAATTATTTTTTGTTGTGTTATTTTTCCATGTGTCATGAACCTTTTCAACCCCCAATTCATTATTATTGTTCAAAGGACAAATATTTTCCACTAGGCATTACATTATGCAATGTTGTCATAATGACCTGCATGTAGTACACCATTATTTTCTGTGCATGAATATATATATATATATATATATATATATATATATATATATATATATATATATATATATATATATATATATATATATATATATATATATATATTTTTACTTCCTTGCGATCTAATACATCATAGATTAACATGGATATTTTTTAAAATAGGAAAAAGAAAACTTAAAAACAAATTTGACACTCTATAGTCGGAATGATTATACACCCTACTACTCAATTGGGAAATTATGTGCTTATCATTAATATAGATGAAATTCGAGTGGGTAAAGGTCAAATTCGAGAGGGTAAAGGAAGGGCCGACCTATGTGGGGGCGCAAACTGCTACACAGCTATCGAATTCGTCTTTGCCATTCTAGTGCACCTGTTTGCAGAGCTTTTGTATGCACAGGAGTTGTGTTGTGTGTTTGCTATGGTCAAACGGAGTGCCTGAAACATAGAGGGAGTTTGGTGAGGGAGAGCATGGAGAGCATTGATGGCAGCAGGTGGCAGACTTGAGCGTGTAGGAGGGAGTGGTCATGGGGGAGCGGAGGGGAGGGGGTGGCAGAGGTAGGTGACGTGCGGGAGAGAGGGGTCCACTGGGAGGTCGCGGGTAGTCGGATGACAGCGATATGGGAGGTCGTGGGTAGTCAGATGACAGGGGGACGATGAGGACCTGAGCTATCCCATCGCCCGGAAAGTCTTCCATTTCGTTGAATGGAAGACAAGTCCAATTTAAATTCTTAAAGCCTCGATTTGAGTGTCCCACTTGCATTTCTCATTTTACTGACAAAGTTATTTTGAGCTTTGCATCATGCACCATGTTAAATTAGAAATTTCTCCACAATGTTACATTGTGCACTTCTTTCTCCTATTTTAATGCTTCTTATTTCTAACTTATACGAATTTCTTATACATTAATTTATTTTGCCTATTAATCCTACACAACTTGTAGTCATGATCAAATTCAAAAGATAATTTTAATTTCAATAGGAAGGGAATATATACTTCTTAAATATTTTCATTATTATTATATATTTTATTTAAATAAAATTATAGAAAAACTAGTATAACTACATAAATTGAATATTTAGTAAATAGACTATCAAATAATTATTTTATAATATATCTTATATTGCCAAAAATTTATCTAATAATTGCACCTAGAGATCTCTTTCAATGCACTATGGAAGTGTTGTTGTAATGTAAACGTGCATATATTACTACTAAGATTATTTTAGGATATTTTATGGAGCTTAAATAACCATCATTCATCTAATAATTGCACTGAGAGACCCTCTCCAAAGTAGTATGAAGAAATGTTTTAATGTAAGCATAAACTTTTTAACTCACTAAAACATAAATAAAATTAATAAAGCCAACCAAGATCTATTTAACTATGGATCTATCAAGTGTAGAGAGGGATCAAATCTCTCGAGGTACAAACATTTCCTCAAGTATTGCACTAAAAAGAAGGTTTGTAACTCTAGAGATTTGATCCCTCTCGGCACTTGATAGATCCAGAATTAAGATGGATTTAGGCTAGTTACACAAAATTGCATCCATGATGGATCTAGGCTAGTTACAAAAAATCACATCCATGGAGTCGAAGTAGATGAAAAGGTAAAAACAAAAAAGGTAGAAAATAAAATAAAATGCGGGAGAAATCAAAATCAATCCTAAAAATCAATGGTAGTTTGTACTGACACTAAAGTACTTTCCCACAAACATTATTTTCCACTTCGCCAATCCTTTCTCTCAAATATTATTTCACTCTTCACACTGTCGATGCTTCCTCACAAATACAATTCCACACTTTGATTTTGTGTTAAATTTTGCTTCCTCACAATTACAATTAGACACTTTTTTGTGTTAAATTTATATATTTAGGGATTGAAGTGATTCTTCATTAGGGCTGACATTAGATTAATTAGATTAAATTTTAAATGTTAAATGTTAAACATTACTTTTACATTAACATTTATGTTTAGTTTATGTTTACATATTTACCTTTTTACTTGAGATAGTGAATGCATGTAGTGTACTCAAATACAAAGCTATTGGATCCAAATTTATTAAATTTAATAATATTAATATTATAATATATGAATATGAATACTATCAATAATAATAATAATATTAATCTTTTAATATTAATATTAGGGTTAAAAATGTTTTTTTGCATGGTATTAATAATAATTTTCCCCATGGTACTTGGCTCATAGGCTTCACCTAAATAACACCTATTTTTTGAATGTTCTTAAATATAAAGAGAATTATGGAGTAAACATAAAAAGAGGTTTTATTTGTTTACCATACCTCTTTTATTTACCATGGTATTTGACCCATAGGCTTGGTATATAATTAGATGTTGATTTCTAATCCTATTTGTGTTACACGTCATTTTGTCACCATGACACTTGATGGTCAAAATGGATCTATCACCATCCATACTCATACTCCCTTGCAAATCAAACATTCATATTCCTTGAATAGATCATGAAATTTGGGAAAAATGGCTCTTTAAAATCTTAAAGATGACTTGCACACTTTTTACAGCCAATGATGCGCTGTTACTGCAAAGAATCACTCCGCAGTTCCATGCTCTGTTTTCCATTAAGAATTGCGCAACTGACTCAAAGTAAAGTAAAAAATAAAAGTAAATTCTAGAAGCATAGTTGGGAACATATATCCCAACTAGAAGCCTCTGAGTCATATCAATTCGAGCTAAACCCCTCCAATCATGGAGATAATTCCTTTGGATCATGGAACCCTAATCCCCTCATTTGTGGATCTCACCCATCTTTGGTGGATCTGAAACCTCCTTAGTTTCTCCTATAAATTGAGTTGAGACTTTAGGGTTAGGGGAGCTCACTTATAGCAGTCTTGTGCTGGTAATTTTGGATAGGAGAGTTTGTTAACCAAGGATGAAGATTGGAGGCATTTTGGAGGAACCTATATGACATCAAGGCTTAGTTGTAAGATTTCTCTTCTATCCCTCAATAAGACATTTGGATACTTTTTCTCACTATATTGTTTTCTTGGAATTGTGAATGTTTTATGCTCATATATTCATTAAAATAATTTCATTTCCTAATCTCCTTGATCATTAAGCTAAGTTGGGTTTTGATTATTATTATGCTACAGATGCTTTTGATGCTTTGAATGTTTGTGGTTGCAGGTTTCTTCTAAGCATTAAGGAGCTTCATAAAGACAAAGTGCAGAGTCTTCATCAGGAATTTAGTTGAAAAGGTAAGAGCATCATCCTCTTCTTCTAGTTTTAATAATTTGAACACTGCTAGCTTAGGGAAAGAGATATTCTCATGTTTGTTTTGTTTCTAGTTTTCTGTTAGGGTTCTAGGGAGATCGCTCTTGTCCACAAGGGGGATTTATCCTGATAACAAATTGGCGACCATACTAGGGAACATCTTAGTTCTCTAATTTTTCTTTGGTTTAGCTTTCCCATTTTATTGGTTTGACTGAGTCTGAATGTTGTTGAATTTATGACCTTTTACATCCTCTGAGTTGGATGCCTTGTTTTTATTTTTTCTAAAATT
Organism: Pinus albicaulis; assembly: GCA_034641835.2. Lineage (NCBI taxonomy): Eukaryota > Viridiplantae > Streptophyta > Pinopsida > Pinales > Pinaceae > Pinus > Pinus albicaulis. Next base: position 498,780,370 of record CM076569.1, read on the forward strand.
TCTTTCCCTTATGCGGCTATGTTTTTGCAACAAAGAGAAATATTGCACAGTTTTCATTGTATCACAGTGCACATGCGCACTGAATTACACTGGTGACCTGCACACCCCTTGAAATTTTTCAAAAATAGATTTTTTTTTTGTCAGAGTAAGATTGCTAATTTCGAAGTGGTCATTTTTACTTGTGTCAACCTTCAGAATTTGTTTGTGAGCTTGTTTTGTTTGCCTTGGTGTCATTTTTTGAGAATTTATCTTTTTTACATTTTTTGAGTAGGGTTTTCCTTGGTTTGTTTGGTTGCTTCATTGGAAGAGGCAAATTGCTTCTCTAGAACACTGTTTTTCTGTCTTTTTCCTCCAGATATACCATAGTTGTGGTTGATATTGTTCGTTTGGGTGATTTATTTTGCTCATTTGTGAAATAAAGCTTCTATATTAGTGAAGTAGGGTTTGTCTCAAAAAAGTAGTGTTTTGTGAAAATACTTCTGTTTGTTGTGTTGTCGACAGAAGTTGTCACTCTTAGAGACAGCCTAGAGTTTCCATAGACCAGTGCCTAGGAAATCTTATCATAGCAGGGAGTGTATCATAAAACTGGGGTGTTAATCCAAAACTCTCCTGCTATCTCTTGTAGAACAAGGAAATTAATTTTAATGGGACCAGAACTTACAGAAACTGCCACAAGGAAGGTAATTTTGCAGAGACAAGATGCAAAGCTCCAACATAAAAGCATCAGATAGTTAAGAGACAATTTATTGTAAAGAGGGCCGATTCAAGTAATATGCCACAAAAATAAATTATCAGAAGGTGTATGTGGTGAAAGAAATAGAAGAAGATATTAGTTATCTTTGGTCTGATACCTAGATACACAAAAGAACCATATATGGGCTTATCGTTCTAAGAATCCATACATGACAATGGCGTTTTAAAAGCACCCTCCCAAAGTAACTAACATAGCAGAAAAATGGATGAAATGAACATGAAACAGTATATCATGCCTGAGCCATATTTAAAGCGCTTGACTGATCCAAGTATGGGTATCAGCTAGGATAAATCCTTACCTAAAATCAGTGAGCCACTCGCATTCCAGTACATGATACAAGAAGATGGATAAAGTGAAATGTTATATTAAACACATAAAAGGAAGTTACATACTGTGGGATACCAAAGACCAGAATCCTCTAATACAGATAGAACTCCTCCTCACTGAGACCCTACGGGCTCTGAGCCTTCACACAGAAGCTTTACAAGATGTATACAAAAAATCCCTTTCACTGCACAATTTTCTGATAAAAATCTGGAACCTTTACAATGTGTTTCTTCTCCGTTTTTATAGAAGAAACAGAAAACTCTAGAAAATGAGGTAGGCGATGCTCATTTAATTGGCTTAATTTAAACAAAATGGCAGAAAACCTTCGCACCCACACTGCTGAATGACCATGATGAGCTATGTGTACTCTGCTGTCGGCAGAAATAAATGCACTGGGTAGAAAATCTCTTCAGGAACACGGTATAGGGAGAAATTCACATGAACATTCTGTCCTTTCCTGAAGAAAATTCAGCTGAAATAAACCTTGAGGGCATTGTTTTCTGTGAAAAGATCTTTCTAGTGATCTGCAGGGTCTTCGATCTGGTACTTTGCCTCCAAAAGGTTATGTAAAAGCCCCAAAGTCCTTAAATGCATTTCTTTAATCCCCTGCTCTTCACTGATATTCTCTATCTGCGCTATTAATTCTTCCTCTGCTCAACCTTTGCATTTGAATGACCCTGGAGGGTTTAATAGATTTAAATCCTTGCTTTCTTTAATGGTGGTCATATCACAGCGGCTCCCGGATCTTTTTTAATAAATTTTTCTCCTGAAACATGGTCCTGTCATGCGTTCTCGGCTTCTGTAATGGAGGCGGTGAGTCATGATAATTCTCTCCCGCGGAAAACTTGCAAAACCACAAACTCGTTAAAGAAAACCAGACGCAAGGGTGGTGGAGACGGTCGTGACTACGAAATTGAGGATGTAGGCTAGGAGAAATGGCGAGGAGATGCAGGGTGGTAATGAAATATACAGTGGAACAACGATGAACGAACAAGGCAGAGATACATAACATAAACACTGTAACATGACACGTAAACATAGTATATGAATGGTGGAGGCGAACGCATATGACACGTGGACGTACGAAAGGCTAAGCAGAAGGGACGACGTGGAGGTAGACTTGGTCAATCAACGAGATGTATGAAAAAATCTGGGCCATAAGATCAAAAATGAAATCGACGGTTAATACTTCACCGGAGGACGAAGGAATAGTGGGCCCGGGGTACTGTGCAGTGGGATTAAAATTTGCGCAGCTTGGGAGAGTGGCAGCCATTGAATGGAGCGCTCAGGATCGGACGACTCATGTTAATTTCGCTGCGCGTTCGGGATTGAACGTTAACGCGCAAAATGGGGCGGTATTGGAACAGTGGCCTGGGACGCGTGGTGCATAACGTGTGGAATCGCTGCGATTTGCGGAATACCGCCTACCTTCGAAAGGCGGTGCGAAATAAACAGGCCGGTTTTGGAATCGACGCGCAGCGTGGGGACCACAGGGGCAAAGGGTTACAGTACGTTGATCTGCGTTCAATCGGACAGCTCCAGGCGCACCCGATGGATATGTACGATAAGCGCCTTTGGGGCTTAACACCCGGTTCCAAGACATGGTCATGCAGACAATAAGATATGGGGAGCCGCGACTAAAGGGGCTAAGCCTCTTATTACTTCAGATACGCGCCCGTGATGTTTTCTAATGCATTTCAGGGGGCAGGAAAGGCAACGGTCAACGGAAATGAATTTTGAAGACCAAAACTTTAAACGAAGAGCTGACATGGACAACATCGGCTCCAACTGGGGACGGCACGTTCATCCCGGGACGTGTCGAGAACTCCGTAGACCTTCAGATACTCTTTTGGATGTCCCTGCTATTTAGTTCCCCTGCATTTTACTCTGTAACATGTCAGCTCGCACCTTATTTATTAAAAAACAAGAGAAAACTATTATACAATATAATACATCAGGTGTTCTCAGCCTGAATCAAAATTGGAAGTAAGGTTTAAGGAATTGGCCATTTACAGGGGTGCCAAGCAGATCTCCCTGTAAATTTTCCAACATAAAAGTATTATTTCCTCTCTGTTCTGCTATTTTGAAAGGACCAAACCACAGGGGATCAAATTTCCCATGCTTTCCTTTTTCAGTCCTCCGGATATCCCATCTAAGCACCAGATCACCAACCTGTAGCTCCCTGTCTTTTGCATGTTGATCAAATATATGTTTCATTTTCTCTTGATATTCTGTTAGTCTCTGATTCACTTGGTTCCGTGTTTCCTCTAATTCCACCAATTGATTGATTCTTCTGACCATATCATCTGGTTCTTCCTGACTTTCCTGCATGAAACGTGCCACTGGCAAAGCCAACTGCACAGGAAACACTGCTGCTCGTCCATATACCAATTCGTATGGAGACTTCCCAGTTGCTCTCTTACTGGTGATTCTATTAGCCCATAGAGAAAATTTCAATTGGGAGTCCCAATTCTTCTAATTTTCATTTATTGTTTTCTTCAAGGACCTTACTAAAGTTTTGTTGGAAGATTCTGCCAAGCCATTCCACTGTGGATAGTAGGTTGTGGAATGATTTAGTGCAATATTATACTGCTGGCAGAAATTTACAAATTTTGCAGACTTGAAGGCCTGTGCATTATCAGTTACTATTCTAGCAGGACAGCCAAACCTGGAAATAATATTTTCTTCCATGAACTTTATGATGATGGTGTCAGTAGCATTCCTTGCAGGTATGGCTTCCACCCACTTTGTAAAGTAATCTGTGGCTGTCAATATCCATTTATGTTGGCCACTTGATGGGGGATGTATTTCTTCTATAAAATCCAATCCCCTTTGTTGAAATGGTTCATTCACATGGACCGGAATTAGGGGCAGAGTTGCTGACTTTTGTCTCCCAACAAACTTTTGAAATTTATCACATGCTCTAACCCAAGTAAACACATCTCCAAATAATTTTGGCCAGTAGAAACCAACCTTCAGGATTTTATGAGCTGTAATGTCCTCCACAGATTCCCTCATGAAATTCCACCATTATACTTTCTATTTCATCTTCTGTGAGGCATAGGAGTAGGATTCTAGAAGGATCTTTCCAATATAGCTGCCCATTAGCAACTATGTATTTCTGTGATTTCAAGCTTAAAGATCTGTATTTTTCTTTATCACAGCTGGGTGGGCAGCTGAGTGTCAAAAGATATTTAACTATTTCTTTGTACCATGGACTAGTGAGGTATTTTATATGTGTTTTCTGAGAAGCAACTTCCAGTCCTTGCCGCTCTTTTTCATTCTCAGACTCTCCATTTGCTATCATAGACAAATTTATGCCCAAGGCCTGAAAGTTGACTCAGATAGAATTCTTGCTAACCCCATCCTTTTATCAGCTTAGTAGGGCGAATATCTAGATCATATTCCTGTATTTTTGCAATCCATCTCCCTCTTTTCCCTTCACTGTCTCCCTGAACAAGGATATCCTTTACACCTGTAGTAGGCACGAATGCAGTGATGTGAGACTGCAAAAAATATGTTCTAAAGGCTTTGAGGGACTTCACCAGGGCATATGCCTGCTTTTCTAATATATTATATTTCAGTTCTGCATCATGGAGCACCTGACTGAAAAAGGCAATAGGTTGCTCATATCCATCTTCGTTTTTCTGCAACAAAACTCCAGCTATTGTATGGGGTGAAGCAAATGAAAAGATCATAAATGGTTTAGCATAATCTGGCCCAGCTAGTACAGGGGCTTCAACAAATGCAGCTTTAATTCTAGCAAAGGCCTCCCGTGATTCTTGTGACCATTTTACTTCATTATTCTTTTTCAACATATCTGTTATATGCCTAACTATCTCATCATAGTTAGGAATAAACCTTCTCAGAAAATTTATACGCCCAAGAAATACCTGTACTTCTTTCTTATTCCCGGGGAAAGGAATACCATTTATAACTTCTACTCTCTTAGGGTCTATCCTCACCGCATTTTTAGTCACAATGTGTCCCAAAAGTTTGCCTTCCTCTAATGCAAATAAAGACTTTTGGGGATTGAGAGAAAGACCATACCTTCTGCATTTTTCAAAAGTTCTGCGTAAATGCTCAATGTGCTCAGCATCATTTTTTGAAAACATTGTAATATCATCAAGGTACACCACCAGAAATTTATCTTGCGCCCCAACAAAAGCTATGTCCATAGCCCTTTGAAAGGTGGCCCCTGCGTTAATCAGTCCAAAAGGCATCCTGGCATACATAAATGTTCCCCATGGTGTGGTGAAAGCAGTCTTCTTTTGATCTTCTGGAAGTACAACCACCTGATTATAACCAGAAAATCCATCCATCGTTGACATCCTTGAGGCTCCCACCACTCTCTGCAAAATGTGATCCATTTTGGGGAGTGGATAATTATATTTTAAAGATGCTCTATTTAAATTCCTGAAATCCACACACAACCTTATTTCTCCATTCTTCTTTCGAACAGGGACAAGGTTTTCTACCCATTCTGAGTACCTCAGTGGCACAATTATTTTGGCCTTTAGCAGCTTCTTGATTTCTTTTTCAATAGAGGGAAGGAGTAGAGGAATTATCTGTCTGAGCTTCTGTTTATAATGTTTTGCATCTTCCCTCAAAGGAATTTTATGCTGCATTATATTGACATCAAAAGTTTTCAGGTCCTGATAGGACCACACAAATACATCCTTATAAGATTGAAATAATTTCAGGTATTTTTCCTTATACTCTTCTGGGACCTTCTTGGATAGCTTTACAATTTTGGGATCAGCATTAGTACCCAGATTCAGGTCTTCCACTTGATATTCTTCTATTACTTTGCTAGGCTGCAACGAGACATCATTTTTATCAAATAATCTTTCTAGAGGCACCAGCCCTCTAGGGATGACATTTCCCTTTAACTGCAACACTTTACTTCGTGCCATTTTCTCCTCCCACTTATTTTCTGAAGTATTCTCGGCCTCATCTTCTTCACAATGATCAATCTCCATATTAGAGAATTCTCCTACTGTCTCTAGGAATATCTTCATCTTTTCATCATCTTCAAATACATGCCAGTGCTTAATATTATTTGGGATTGATGGTCTATATCGTACCTCAATTTCATACCTCAAGAGTGGGTTCTATGGAGGACAAAATGTATTGGCAGCTACAACAAGAGAATCTGCCATTCTATTCTGCTCTCGGGGCATGAACTGGATATTGAATGCCAAGAAGAAGTTCTCCACCATGTCCCATACTTCATTTCTATAAGCTCTCAGTCGGGGATGTTTGATTTGACACTGATTTCTGACTTGTCTAACCACCAGATCAGAGTATCCCAGAACTTTTAAACATTGTATGCCCATGCTCTTGGCTGTCTGAAATCCTAACAGTAGTGCTTCATATTCAGCCACGTTATTGGTGGCTTCGTATTCCAATTTAAAAGACAGTGGCACCCATTTTCCTGTAGGAGAGATTAATAATACTCCAGCCCATTTTGAATTTGCTCCATCAAAATGTAGAGTCCATACTCCTGCTTCATGATCTTCTAAAGGCTGCTCAGTCTTAATTTGACAGAAGGAAGGTTCATGAGCATAATTTTGATCTTCTTCTAACATCAAACATGAGAAATCTCCTTCCGTGTTGTAGACTGGTGAATTCTCTGAGCTGTCAACCTTACTAACCATCTTGACAAATCTGGTTTCTCTATACAACCTCCTCTCCTGGCCACCAAAAACAAGGATAGTGGCATAGGTTAAATCCATCTTGAGTGACCCACCAATCTTTGTTCCCTAGGACCTTGACAACAACATTCCAAAGCGGGCTGGGATGTCAGCCACCACAATGTCCATTACCACACTTTTTGCTGGAATTTGGGCCAGATTGACTACCAGATCCTTAATCATCCCTAGAAATTTAACTCTTTTGGAATCAAATGAATAGAGGTCCTTATATGGACGTGTGATTTGTAATCCTATTTTCTCCATGACAGATAGAGGCATAAGATTATGGGAAGCCCGAGAATCTAGCATACAATTGTGCAACAGTAGGTCATGAATCACTAGAGACACATAGAAAGGAGGAGTAGAGGGGTCTATCTCCTCAACATGTGGGCCAAAAACTACCATGGGTATTTCTTCTTGGAGGTTAAGACTATCTGGAATTATTGGTGCGTCAGGAGGGAACAATAAAGAAGTAACTTGAGATTGATATGCAGGTTGTTTCAACAGTTCGGTCAGGGGAACTGGGATTTTGACTTTCTCAAGTTCTTTTTGCGGATTGAAAGCAGGAGGGGACTTTTCTATTACGACTTCTTTTGACTCTTTATTTTCAGCTGAAGGTTTAACTTCTTTTGATATAGACTCAGCATTAGGAGGACTGACTATTTTTGAGGAAGGAGGAATTTGATCATTAGATTGCAGAGGAGTGTTTTGAGGACCCTTACCTTTGTCTGCTACTTTCTTCATTGTTGACTCCTTCTGAGTAGGTACTTCCTTCTGAGGTGATTCCTCTTCTTCTCGATCTTGAGTCCGAGTCCTTTTCCTTGAGGATCTGAGATCATATCTTATATTATACTGTGCCAACATGAAATCAGCAAATTGCTTACAACAATGGTCAATTTCTGCTTCTTCTGTGTCTCTGTTCCTTTCTTCTTCTTGCCATGCACACTTGGATGCATCATTCCTTTGTGAAGGGCATTCTTCTCCATCGCTATTTGAAAAGGAAAGATTTGAATCTTCCAAACCATAGGCAGCGTCTTCAGTGGAGTCATCTACTGGTCCTTCTAGGTACAATGGGTGTGGTTCCAGATCCTGTTGTTCTTTAATTTCCTTTTGCAATATCTACAGGGGTGGTTTCCTGTACTGAGGGTTGTATCCTCTATTTGGAGCATTTTGAAAATTCTTGGAAGCTGAGTTCTTGGTCTCCAATTCAAGCTTGAACAGTTTATTAGAAATATTCTTAATCATTTTTCTCATTTCTTCAATTTTATCTGAATCCTTATCCTGATTAGAAGTAGGTACTTCCTCTTTACCTCTTCTTCTGGTATCCTGTTCAACTTTCCCTCTTAATTTTCCACTGGAGGAAAAATTCGCTTCCAACTCAAGAGCATCTGACTGAGCATCATATAGGGTGGCAGGCTTTCTTTCCCTGAGAGAGAAACCAAAATCTGAGTAGAAGGCTGCTATGAAGACAACTTTAGCAGCAGTTTGATGTGGCTTCATTTCAGGAGGCAAACTCAGATACAGCTTGTTAAATCTTTTAATAAACTCTGACACCCCTTCATTATGTTTCTTCTTGAGCGTATTGACCTCAGTAAGACACTATCCATGATCTTTATTTTCTCCCCATTTTCTGAGAAAAGCATTCTCCATTTCGTCCCAAGTGGTTATGGAACAGTTTCCTAATGTCTTGAACCATTTTCTAGCTTCACCATCCAGAGATTGGACAAACAGTCTTAAGACCACATCTAGATGTTCAACATTGAAGTTCTCTGCAAAAGAGCAGAAGGTTTCAAGATGTTTCTGAGCATCGATCTCATTTTCCCTAGTGAATCTAGGCAATATCTTTAAATAATCCTGGGGCATATCATTTAACACTTGAGGTAATGCCAAGGGAGCATATTTGTTTAACAAAAAGGCTGGAACATTAGCCATTGGAGGAGGTGGGGGTTGTGCAACAATCTGATGTACAAATGGAGGAAGAGGAAGAGGTGGGAGTGGAGTATGGATAAAAATAGGAATATACTGCACAACAGGTTGAGGTGTAGATGGGAATAGCTACTTCTGTGAATTTTTTGACCTCTTCGGCTTCAGGAGTAGGATAAAGATTATCTTAAGTTCTGGCACTTCCCCTAGGTGGACTATCTGAGTAGTATTCAAGGTTTTCTTCAGCGGGATAAGGATTTTCTACTTGAACTTCTTGAGAGGAAGAAGATGGATATTCTTCTGCGGAAAACTCTGGGATTTCAGTCAACACTGATTTCTTTTCTTTCCAACTTCTTCTATGTATGATCTTCTCTGGGTCAGGCACTGAAGGTGTCTTTGGCTGAGACTTATCTGACCTCAGATGTGGCTTTCGAGGAGCCAGGACTACAAATATATTTATCAAATAAACGAGTGTGGAGTCGCCAAGGTGAGGGATATACAACTCTTCAACTCTCTGTGCTCACCTTATTAGAGAGTGAATATGATTTTTTGAGGCCCAGAAAAATTGATTTTCTTAAATTCGTCCCCGGCAACGGCGCCAGAAAGATGTTGTCGACAGAAATTGTCACTCCTAGAGACAGCCTAGAGTTGCCATAGACCAGTGCCTAGGACATCTTATCATAGCAGGGAGTGTATCATAAAACTGGGGTGTTAATCCAAAACTCTCCTGCTATCTCTTGTAGAACAAGGAAATTAATTTTAATGGGACCAGAACTTACAGAAACTGCCACGAGGAAGGTAATGTTGCAGAGACAAGATGAAAAGCTCCAACATAAAAGCATTAGACAGTTAAGAGACAATTTACTGTAAAGAGGGCCGATTCAAGTAATATGCCATAGAAATCAATTATCAGAAGGTGTATGTGGTGAAAGAAATATAAGAAGATATTAGTTATATTTGGTCTGATACCCAGATACACAACAGAACCATATATGGGCTTATCGTTCTAAGAATCCATACATGACAATGGCATTTTAAAAGCACCCTCCCAAAGTAACTAACATAGCAGAAAAATGGATGAAATGAACATGAAACAGTATATCATGCATGAGCCATATTTAAAGCGCTTGACTGATCCAAGTATGGGTATCAGCTAGGATAAATCCTTACCTAAAATCAGTGAGCCACTCGCATTCCAGTACATGATACAAGAAGATGGATAAAGTGAAATGTAATATTAAACACATAAAAGGAAGTTACATACTGTGGGATAGCAAAGACCAGAATCCTCTAATACAGATAGAACTCCTCCTCACTGAGACCCTACAGGTTCTGAGCCTTCACACAGAAGCTTTACAAGATGTATACAAAAAATCCCTTTCACTGCACAATTTTCTGATAAAAATCTGGAACGTTTACAATGTGTTTCTTCTCCGTTTTTATAGAAGAAACAGAAAACTCTAGAAAATGAGGTAGGTGATGCCCATTTGATTGGCTTAATTTAAACAAAATGGCGGAAAACCTTCGCACCCACACTGCTGAATGACCATGCTGAGCTGTGTGTACTCTGCTGCCGGCAGAAATAAATGCACTGGGTAGAAAATCTCTTCAGGAACACGGTATAGGGAGAAATTCACATGAACATTCTGTCCTTTCCTGAAGAAAATTCGGCTAAAATAAACCTTGAGGGCATTGTTTTCTGTGAAAAGATCTTTCTAGTGATCTGCAGGGTCTTCGATCTGGTACTTTGCCTCCAAAAGGTTATGTAAAAGCCCCAAAGTCCTTAAATGCATTTCTTTAATCCCCTGCTCTTCACTGATATTCTCTATCTGCGCCATTAATTCTTCCTCTGCTCAACTTTTGCATTTGAATGACCCTGGAGGGTTTAATAGATTTAAATCCTTGCTTTCTTTAATGGTGGTCATATCGCAGCGGCTCCCAGATATTTTTTAATAAATTTTTCTCCTGAAACATGGTCCTGTCATGCGTTCTCGGCTTCTGTAATGGAGGCGGTGAGTCATGATAATTCTTTGCCGCGGAAAACTTGCAAAACCACAAACTCGTTAAAGAAAACCAGACACAAGGGTGGTGGAGACGGTACTACGAAATTGAGGATGTAGACTGGGAGAAATGGTGAGGAGATGCAGGGTGGTAATGAAATATACAGTGGAACGACGATGAACGAACGAGGCGGAGATACATAACATAAACACTGTAACGTGACACGTAAACGGAGTATATGAATGGTGGAGGCGAACGCATATGACACATGGACGTACGAAAGGCTAAGCGGAAGGGACGACGTGGAGGCGGACTTGGTCAATAAACAGGATGTATGAACAAATCTGGGCCATAAGATCAAAAACGAAATCGACGGTTAATACTTCACCGGAGGACGACAGAATAGCGGGCCCAGGGTACTATGCACTGGGATTAAAATTCGCGCAGCTTGGGAGAGTGGCAGCCGTTGAATGGAGCGTTCAGGATCGGACGGCTCACGTTAATTTCGATGCACGTCCGGGATTGAACGTTAACGCACGAAATGGGGCGGTATTGGAACAGTGGCCTGGGACGCATGGCGCATAACGTGTGGAATCGCTGCGATTTGTGGAATACTGCTTGCCTTCGAAAGGCGATGCGAAATAAACAGGCCAGTTTTGGAATCGACGCGCAGCGTGGGGACCACAGGGGCAAAGGGTTACAGTACGTTGATCTGCGTTCAATCGGACGGCTCTAGGCGCACCCGATGGATATGTACGATAAGCGCCTTTGGGGCTTAACACTCGGTTCCAAGACATGGTCATGCAGACAATAAGATATGGGGAGCCATGAATAAAGGGGCTGAGCCTCTTATTACTTTGGATATGCACCCGTGATGTTTTCTAATGCATTTCAGGGGGCGGGAAAGGCAACGATCAACGGAAATGAATTTTGAAGACCAAAAATTTAAACGAGGAGCTGACATGGACAACATGGTTAAAGGAAAACTGTTTTATTTTTCTTTCAGTCTGAGCTAATCATGAAAATGCATTTGTAGGCATCATTAGTTAAATCATTCATTCAGAACTTTGTTTTCGAAAGTTTTTCTATAAATTTATAGTTTTTTTTTGTAGTTTTTCATCAATTTTGAAGAATTAGGAATAATTGTTTGCAAAAAGAATCATATTTTTGGCTTAAATCGAACGAAAATTTTCATTAAAGTTTTTTCAAATTGAAAAAACTTTAAAGCGAATAGGTTTCTTTATGAAAAAGTATGTTTTGGGATTTTTAGAATTTTTGCACTTTCAAGTTCAAAGAACCTCTTACTTTCCCTCAACTAGGATTTCATCAAATGAAAAGATAACATATTCATTGTTGAATGCATTAGAGTATTTTGCGTCAGTCACAACATCATCAATTTTCACTTTCATATTCCTCTGAGTAAACAACAACCAAAATAACACAAAGCTAATTAAAATTAATCTAGAAATTTTTGTATTTTCTAGGGCTCATTCCACCAACTTAGATTAGGTTAGTGCTTTGGAATAGGGAAGTGAGTTAAATTTTCGAAGAAAATAAACAAACAATATTATCTTGCGGTAGGGAGAAAATCAAATTGTTGCAATTTTGATCCAGGAAGCTCTTCTTGTACAAGAGTTAAGCACGAGGTCATATTGGACCCAATGGAGTAATAATACCTACTTCATTGGTAGATATAGAATATTTTCACGCATTACAAACAACAAACCTCAGATTTACAATGTCGAGGAGCTTGGGATCACTTGTTAAGTAAACCTCAGATTTGCCATGTTGAGGAGCTTTCAAGGGTATTGAGCTTAGTTACTCCGCCCTTGCATGTACGTCGGGTCATGGAATGTCCCCCCAGGTTTGATTGTATCAGTTGGTAACCTTAGTGGCTATAATCTTAGGATTTTTCCCAAGGTGACAGTAAAGGGAAGGTCCCACTGTACCTGGAACACATGTTGACTAGACTCACTTGGAATTGTTGGAGGGTAATCTTCACTCGAGATGGCATAGTGGAGTTTCTTGCACCAGACTATTTCATTAAGCAGGTTGTCAGGGTAATTGGTTCCATCTGCTAGTTTTCCACATTGATCTTAGCGAGGTTGGATTTCATCACCAAATAGTGATTTTATTGTTGAAACAAATTTTTTGTGTGTGGTTTGACTCCTATATTTTATAGTGCATGTTCAATTTGTTTGTTTTTCATTTTTTTTAGAGGCCTTAGTTGTGATTTATTGAAATTTTGTGATTTTTTTGTGTTTAAAAAGTAATCGTGGCTGAATTACCGAGAAATTCATGTAGAATGCAAGGGAAACCCCCTGAATACACACCGAATAAGTTGGAGAAAACTAAAATTGAAAGGACAAAATCAACAGAATCTGGGTCTTCAAAACAACTAGAATCATCCATTATGATACATCCCGATTTTGAAGTGAATAGAACTCAGACATTTGAAACAGAATTAGAACATAATCCACTAGAAATTTCTGAAGTTTTTATAACAGAGTCTATCACTGGTGAAATCTGAGATACATAATTAACTGAACCATAAATCTATGAACCTGAGTTTTATTTTACAGAACCTGAGTTGCCTTCAAATTTTATAGCCCCTACTCCTAGTCCTCATTCACCCTGAGTAAAACTTCTCATCATTGAGAATCTTCCTCCTAGCCTCATTAGCATTGAAGAAATTATTAACGACGAAGAGGAAGAATAAATTCCCACTCATCAGGTTTCATTAGATTTACGGCCCGGTGAGCTGAAATTTCCATTAGATTTACCTTTTTCTCCTTTTTGGCTGGATCCTTGGTATCTTACGACCCTTGAATTTGCACATTCATCTGGTTATGGTCATCCATGTCTCTGAATTCCATGTTACTATTTACCCATATATAGTATATCTAATATGGCTTTTGGAAACATATTTATTGATACATCCATGTTTTCATCTTCTCCAAAACACTTATTATATGGAGATCCTTCTATTCCTATTGGGTACCAGTCACTTACTGGAACTTTTTCAGGAACATCTCCTTCCTCTCAAGCTTCTAATGTGTCAACTAGTTTATCAGAGTCTATTGCCCAAACTTTGACTACAGACTACATTTATATGCTTTCTGGGAATACCCCTCAAGTTAACTCTTCAAGTGGTTACATTTAGCCTGGGGAGCAACAACCTCTTCCGGGAGGTCAACCTTATGTTGGAACATATCCTACGGTTGTAGGGCAACCTTTACCCAATAATTATCCTAGTTATGGTCCAATGCCTCAAACTAGTTATGGTCAACCTTATGTGTCACAACCCTTAGTAGTAACTCCTTATCCAGGGATCAAAACTATATGGACTCCTTTGTTTACTTAAAAACCATTGTAATATACCACAAAAATGCCTTACGATCAACCCACTCAGCCAAATGGACAATTTCGTTATACTCAAGTCCAAAAAACTGTTCAAGGAATACCTCAAGTTACATCGAGGGCATATGTGCCAAGTAGTCAGCAAGTTGACCCGATTACTCCTCGTACACCCATCTAATATACTATGCAAACATCCATTCAGCAAACCGGTACTCCTCAAACACCCATCCTAGGAGTTTCTAAAGTCTATATTTCTACTACCCCTCAAATGACAACGCCAACTGCCATGCAGACTATCCCTCAGACTAGTGTTTATCAAGCCGGATCTACGGTCCAGTCTATACCTCAAGTATATTTAGGAAAACCTGGTGTAGTAGCTATGCAAACAAGTCAATATTTTTAAGGGAAAACTTTCACGGGCCAACCATTTCAGGGACAATACCAATTCAGACAAATAGGACCAAATCTGCCTTTCCAGAGTCAACCATACCCTGGTCACACATTTCAAATAACATCTCAACCTCAATTTAGTATGGCTAACCCTGGTTACCATGGAGGTATGCATATTCCAACTGCTTAGGCTATTCTAGTATATCTTGGATATCCTCCTCCAATTATCAGACTTGTCTCTCAGGGTTAGCAATTTGCACATCAAGACCCTAACTGGCGGTTACATTTTATAGAAAATTTATATTTAAGAAACTTGTCTCGGCTAAAAAATGATCCTATCTCTTATTTTCCTTTTTGGATGGCCATACCTACTAAGTTTCCCAGTGACATTCCAAAGTTTGAAGGGAAATCTGGAGAGGACCCTTCAAACCATGTTATGACCGATCATCCATGATGCGCATCCAACTCTCTAATCGATGACTCCATTCAATTAAGAATTTTTTAAAGAACCTTGATGGGTTTAGTCGCAAAGTGGTACATTGAGTAACCATGAGCCTCTTTCAACAATTTTAATGCCTTAGAAACAACTTTTTTAACTCATTTTCAGTTACCAGTCTGTTATGATAATGGTAACGAACTTTTTACCTCACTCAAAAAAAGTATGCTACTTATATTTTAGATCACATTCATGAATGGAGACATAGATTCCATTTGGTCAAAGTTTTTATTCCAGATCAAATTCTGGCTGAATGGTCTATTAAGTATTTACTCCCAAAGATTACTAAATATGTAGCCAAAGTAGGCATTGCCATGGAAGAGCAGGTTATTTCTCAAGCCCAATATCTAGACCTAGTTTACACACAACCTAACACTTTGTATGGAAATATTATAGATTTACCTCTCCCTGGTCAAGTAACTACGACTCCTTTCAGCTCTCATGCCGCAGATGGTGTAATCAGTACAATTAACACATCCAAGAGTAAAAAGAAACAATCTAAATCTAACACTCTAATATGATACATTTACCTGATTCATCTAAAAGAGACTCTTCTCTGGAAAATACTTTTGAAATTAACATTGTAAAGTCATCTACTGCTAAAGCCAAGTCAACTGGAGGTAAAAAGAAAAGGAAGGGTAAAAAAAAACATAACAACTCTTCAAAAAAGAAAACAAATAAAACTAAACCATATGATGAGAAGAGGAAGCCTCGTTATCCTTGTCCAATTTGTGACAAAGATCATTTCACAAAATAATGCCCCCATCGAGCCGAGGTAACTAAGTTTGTCAAAGGTTCACCCACACCCACCTTTCTTAAGGATCCATTTCCTTGACAGGACAGTAAAATGATTTCTCATAGTGGATCCTCTTCCAACTCATCGACGGATATCATGATGATGTCCTCTCAAATTATGGTTGCAATGTGATCTCAAGACTACGGATCTAGGAATCATGTAAATGGAATCGAAACTAGGTCATCCAGTCAACCTCCCACATCAACTCCTCCTAATTTCGAACCATTACAAATCAAGAAACCTAGTTCTGAATTGGTAATTAAACCACCTGCTAAAGGTGTTTTTCGAAAATCAACTTTCAATCCACATATGAGTGCTACTCAGAATTACAGCATTTTGAAGATCTGGATATTTCACCTTCAACAATGTCAGCCCTTGAAGTTCTTCATACTTGTACAACATAAAGGAAGTTACTATTGTTAGCTGTTGGATTTTTTGACCCTAAAGACTCTAGGGTGAAAATGCGAAGATGGGTAACACTTTTGTGACAATTTGGGGTGGAAATTTTTTTTCCTCCATAGTTCGGCCGAACTCTTGTCATAGTTCGACCGAAAAATTCAGGAGTTCAGCCGAAGTATTGAATTTAGTTCAGCTGAACTTCGTTTTCCGTTTATAGTGACAACATACTGACGGAAATGGTGAAAATATTTTTCACCTGAGTTTAGAAAACCGACAATAAAAGTTCGATCGAACTATTATTTTATAAATATATCACTCGCAACCTTTTCCAGGTTTCTATTCACATTTGCGTTCCCGTTTTTGTCTGGCATTCTGTCGCGCGCTCTTATCTGTCCAACATTCTCACGAGATCACTTCGTGCGCTCATTTCTGTCCAGCATTCGTGCGCGCTCACTTCTGTCCAACATTCTCGCGCGCATTACGCTCAAGGAGGTAAGATTTTAAATTTCTGTAAGTTTTTTTGTTGTTGTTGTTTTTAATTTGGTTTTAATTTTTGTTTGATTTTTTAATTTCTATTGATTTTTTTGTTGCAGAGGTCTTCCGTGATGTCTTCAGCATCCTTTTTTGCGACTTCAGCATCCTCTGCAATGAGTTTAGCGTCTTCATCGTCTTCAGCATCT
This sequence comes from Pinus albicaulis, assembly GCA_034641835.2. Classification (NCBI taxonomy): domain Eukaryota; kingdom Viridiplantae; phylum Streptophyta; class Pinopsida; order Pinales; family Pinaceae; genus Pinus; species Pinus albicaulis. The sequence goes on from CM076569.1 coordinate 498,797,192, forward strand.
TCAGTGTCCAGGTACGTCTTCAGCGTCTTCAGCGTCCAGTAGGGAATTTATGAATGAGAGAGGCTTTGTCTCTGTTTTTTTGGCCCTGTCTCTGCTTTTTTTGGATGTCTCTATTAATTAGACATGTCTAGAAATTGACATGTCATAGGACATATTTTTGGTTTCAGAACGTATTTGACAGTAGGTAAAAAATTATGCACGTTAGGTTTGACGTGTGCTATAACTCTCCAACCTGTCAAAATGAAGTCTAATTTCACAAGTAAAATGTAAAAATTTATAATATCCGATTTCGTACCTGTACATACAGTTCAACTTAAATTATATTTAAATGTTCCAGTTTCCCACTAACTACTACCTTAATACTTACCATTAATGGAGTAACTCATCAGCGACCATCTGCCGTTGGGCCCATACAAATGATATGAAAATCTATACGGCCATAAGTTTCTTACTGTTTCCCTATTTCATGATCCATATTCGTGAATCTAAATGCCAGTGTTGTATGCCAAATGTTAAGTTTGTGCTGGTGGGTTTGTATCAAAATTTCGCTGTATCTGATATTCATTACCTCAGTGAATGATCGAACTGTTGCAACCTCAAATATATACGGCCATAAGTTTCTTACTATTTCCCTATTTCATGATCCATATTCGCAAATCTAAATGCCAGTGTTGTATGCCAAATGCTAAGTTGGTGCTGGTGGGTTTGTATCAAAATTTCGTTGTATTTGATGTTCATTACAATGATCGAACTGTTGCAACCTCAAATCTATACGGCCATAAGTTTCTTACTGTTTCCCTATTTCATGATCCATATTCGTGAATCTAAATGCTAGTGTTGTATACCAAATGCTAAGTTGGTGTTGGTGGGTTTGTATCAAAATTTCACTGTATTTTATGTTCATTACCTCAGTGAATGATCGAACTATTGCAACCTCACAGAAAATCAATTGTAGAGTGAGTTCTGGACATGCGGCTCTGTCCTCAGTGGATTGAATGTTTTAGATTTGGACTTTCCAGCACGCCTGATTTGAGTCACCGACTCCTTTAAAATCATTTGGTACTTTCCACATAAACCTATTTTAGTTCTTCATGAATGTTTGATTTCTTCATAACACAGATACTTTCAACCATGCTCTTCATCTTTGAGGTAAACTGGAAACCAAATTGTTGCTTCATCTTTGACAACATGGCACGTTCGTGACTCTCATTTCAACTTTTATGGTTGCAAGCTAGTTTTTTCGTATAAAATTCCCCAAAATAAATCTCTGTTATGATTTGTATATTTTGACCAGACTTAATATTCATAAATTATGAGTAACCTATTATTTCATAGGAGGAAACATATTATATTTTTGAAGAATATATTCATCTTGCTTAATTAATTAATTTAATGATAATTAAATAATATAATCTTGCAAGATTAAATGCAACAGTTACATGTCAACAACTTTTTGACTTTTCCCCTTGTAAGTCATGAAAGAGAAAGAGAATATTTTATTTTTGAAATTATTATTACACTTGTATTGAAACACTTAATAGATATGTAGGTTCACTGAAATTTACCTTAATATCTTGTAGAGCCCATTTCATCCAAAATGCTGAAAAAGAAGTACCTACTATGTATTCCACTTCTACTCTAGATAGAGAAAGTAATGACTCTTTCTTTCTTAACCATTAAACCAAAGACTCTTCCTAAGTAGAATTATACATTTTCCACTTCTACTTTTCATGTCATCCACACAATCCTCTAGTTGAATCTCTATATGTTTTCAATGTAAATTTCTCACCTTTTGGGTACTAGAGTCCATTGTTTGTGGTCTCTTTCAAGTATATTAATATCTGTTTGTTGGTAATAGATGACTTTCTCACCTTTTGGGTACTATAGTCCATTGTTTGTAGTCTTTTTCAAGTATCTTCATATCTGTTTTTTAGTGTTTGTTGGTAATAGATGACTCTGTTTAGTTGTTGATTGAAATATTCCAACTAATATAAATTCCAAAATTATATCTAGTCTTTAAACCTTGTTATGTATATCAAGCTTCCTATCATATAGATGTAAAGGTTATGATCAACAGATCGCCTCATTCATCATCCATCATTTGCACATAACTTGCATCCAATTGATATGGAGATTCACTTAGGTCATTCATCATCAATCATCTGCACATAACTTGAATTTCAAAATTATATCTAGTCTAAACCTTGTTATGTATATCAAGCTTCCTATCATATAGATGTAAAGGTTATGATCAACATCACCTCATTCATCATCCATCATCTGCACATAACTTGTATCCAATTGATATGGAGATTCACTTAGGTCATTCATCATCCATCATCTGCACATAACTTGAATTCCAAAATTATATCTAGTTTAAACCTTGTTATGTATATCAAGCTTCCTATCATATAGATGTAAATGTTATGATCAAAATCACCTCATTCATCATCCATCATCTGCACATAACTTTCATCCAATTGATATGGAGATTCACTTAGGTCATTTATCATCCATAATTTTCACATAACTTGCATGTTATGTGCATCCAATTGATATTCAACATGTATATAGTATTTAGAAGCAAAAAGTAATTTGATACAAAACATAGGTTTTAACCAATTATATATTTTTTCAGTTTCATATCCATGGTCTCAAACAATGAGAGAGAAAAAACCGTTTATATTCAACATCTAAAGCACAAATTAGCCATAAAAGTTTCCCATTGAAACCAAAAGTGATTTGATACAAAACATAAGTTTTAACCTAATCTATTAAATTCCCCTACATTCAATTTCTAGAATAGATCTAATTAGAAGTTTTTCATTTTCATATCCATGGTAGTTCTATAGGCAGATTCTGTAAAGGGCCAGGTAGCCTCTGGATCTCATCTTTTATGAAAGGTGACATATCTAGTAAATGCCCCTACAGTCAATCTCTGGAATATATCTAAATGCCCCTACAGTGAATGTCCTTACAGTCACATGTATCTAGTATTTAGAAACAAAAAGTAATTTGATACAAAACATAGGATTTAACCAAGTATATAGATTTTCATTTTCATATCCATGGTCTCAAACAATGATAGAGAAAAAACCTTTTATATTCAATGTATGTACAACACAAATTAGCCATATCTCTAGAATATATCTAAATAGAAGTTTTTCATTTTCATATCCATGGTCTCAAACAATGAGAGAGAAAAAAACCTTTTATATTGAACATGTAAAACACAAATTAGCCATGAAAGTTTCCCATTGAAACCATAAGTGATTTGATACAAAACATAGGTTTTAACCTAAGAGTAAATGCCGCTACATATAGAAGTTTTTCATTTCATATCCATGGTCTCAAACAATGAGAGAAAAAACATTTTATATTCAATGTACATGTGTAAAACACAAATTAGCCATATCTCTAGAATAGATCTAAATAGAAGTTTTTCATTTTCACATCCATGGTCTCAAACAATGAGAGAGAAAAAAACCTTTTATATTCAACATGTAAAACACAAATTAGACATAAAAGTTTCCCATTGAAACCATAAGTGATTTGATACAAAATATAGGTTTTAACCTAAGAGTAAATGCCCCTACATGTAGAAGTTTTTCATTTTCATATCCATGGTCTCAAACAATGAGAGAAAAAAACATTTTATATTCAATATATGTAAAACAAAAATTAGCCATGTCTCTAGAATATATCTAAATAGAAGTTTTTCATTTTCATATCCATGGTCTCAAACAATGAGAGAGAAAAAAACCTTTTATATTCAACATGTAAAACACAAATTAGCCATAAAAGTTTCCCATTGAAACCATAAGTGATTTGATACAAAACATAGTTTTAAATAGTTTTAAATAGAATTTTTTCATTTTCATATCCATGGACTCAAAAAATATGAGAGAAAACCTTTTATATTCAATGTACATGTAAAACAAAAATCAGCCATATCTCTAGAATATATCTAAATAGAAGTTTTTTATTTTCATATCCATGGTCTCAAACAATGAGAGAGAAAAAAACCTTTTATGTTCAACATGTAAAACACTTGAATTAGCCATAAAAGTTTCCCATTGAAACCATAAGTGATTTGATACAAAACATAGGTTTTAACCTAAGAGTAGATGCCCCTACAAGTCATTCAACATGTAAAACACTTGAATTAGCCATAAAAGTTTCCCATTGAAACCATAAGTGATTTGATACAAAACATGGTTTTAACCTAAGAGTAAATGCCCCTACAAGTCAATCAATCTCTTGAATAGTTTTAAATATAGAAGTTTTTCATTTTCATATCCATGGACTTGAAAACAATGAGAGAAAAAACCTTTTATATTCAATGTGCATATAACTTATTTAGAAACAAAATGTAATTTAATACAAAACATAGGTTTTAACCAATTATATAGTTTTTCATTTTCATATCCATGGTCTCAAACAATGAGAGAGAAAAAACCTTTATTGTTCAACATGTAAAACACAAATTAGCCATAAAAGTTTCCCATTGAAACCACAAGTGATTTGATACAAAACATAGGTTTTAACCTAAGAGTAAATGCCCCTACAAGTCAATCAATCTCTCGAGTAGTTTTAAATATCTAGGATTTTTTCATTTTCATATCCATGGTCTCAAACAATGAGAGAAAAAACCTTTTATATTCACATGTATGTAAAACACAAATTAGCCATATCTCTAGAATAGATCTAAATAGAAGTTTTTCATTTTCATATCCATGGTCTCAAACAATGAGAGAGAAAAAAAACCTTTTATATTCAACATGTAAAACACAAATTAGCCATAAAAGTTTCCCATTGAAACCATAAGTGATTTGATACAAAACATAGGTTTTAACCTAAGAGTAAATGCCCCTACAAGTCAATCAATCTCTCTAATAGTTTTAAATATCTATAAGTTTTTCATTTTCATATCCATGGTCTCAAACAATGAGAGAAAAAAACATTTTATATTCAATGTATGTAAAACACAAAATTAGCCATATCTCTAGAATAGATCTAAATAGAAGTTTTTCATTTTCATATCCATGGTCTCAAACAATGAGAGAGAAAAAAACCTTTTATATTCAACATGCAAAACACAAATTAGCCATAAAAGTTTCCCATTGAAACCATAAGTGATTTGATACAAAACATAGGTTTTAACCTAAGAGTAAATGCCCCTACAAGTCAATCAATCTCTCGAATAGTTTTAAATATCTAGAAGTTTTTCATTTTCATATCCATGGTATCAAACAATGAGAGAAAAAACCTTTTATATTCAATGTATGTAAAACACAAATTAGCCATATCTCTAGAATAGATCTAAATAGAAGTTTTTCATTTTCATATCCATGGTCTCAAACAATGAGAGAGAAAAAAAAACCTTTTATATTCAACATGTAAAACACTTGAATTAGCCATAAAAGTTTCCCATTGAAACCATAAGTGATTTGATACAAAACATAGGATTAAATAACCTAAGAGTAAATGCCCCTACAAGTCAATCAATCTCTTGAATAGTTTTAAATATCTAGAAGTTTTTCATTTTCATAGCCATGGACTCAAACAATGAGAGAAAAAACATTTTATATTCAATATACATGTAAAACAAAAATTAGCCATATCTCTAGAATAGATCTAAATAGAAGTTTTTCATTCTCATATCCATGGTCTCAAACAATGAGAGAGAAAAAAACCTTTTATATTCAACATGTAAAACACTTGAATAAGCCATAGAAGTTTCCCATTGAAACCATAAGTGATTTGATACAAAACATAGGTTTTAACCTAAGAGTCAATGCATGTAAAACACAAATTAGCCATAACTCTAGAGAATAGATCTAAATAGAAGTTTTTCATTTTCATATCTATGGTCTCAAATAATGAGAGAGAAAAAAACCTTTTATATTCAACATGTATATAACTTATTTAGAAACAAAAAGTAATTTAATACAAAACATAGGTTTTAACCAATTATATAGTTTTTCATTTTCATATCCATGGTCTCAAACAATGAGAGAGAAAAAACCTTTTATATTCAACATGTAAAAAAAAAAATTAGCCATAAAAGTTTCCCATTGAAACCAAAAGTGATTTGATACAAAACATATAGGTTTTAAAACCTAATCTAGTAAATGCCCCTACATCCAATCTTTAGAATAGATCTAATTACAAGTTTTTCATTTTCATATCCATGGTAGTTCTATAGGCAGAGTATGTAAAGGGCCAGGTAGCCTCTGGATCTCATCTTTTATGAAAGGTGACATATCTAGTAAATGCCCCTACAGTCAATCTCTAGAATAGATCTAAATGCCCCTATAGTCAACATGTATATAGTATTTAGAAGCAAAAAGTAATTTGATACAAAACATAGTTTTTAACCAAGTATATAGTTTTTCATTTTCATATCCATGGTCTCAAACAATGAAAGAGAAAAAACCTTTTTTATTCAACATGTAAAACAAAAATTAGCCTTAAAAGTTTTCCATTGAAACCAAAAGTGATTTGATACAAAACATATAGCTTTTTACCTAATCTAGTAAATTCCCCTACATTCAATCTTAGAATAGATCTAGAATTAGAAGTTTTTCATTTTCATATCCATGGTAGTTCTATAGGCAGAGTCTGTAAAGGGCCAGGTAGCCTCTGGATCTCATCTTTTATGAAAAGTGACATATCTAGTAAATGCCCCTACAGTCAATCTCTGGAATAGATCTAAATGCCCCTACAGTAAATTCCCCTACAGCCAACATGTATATAGTATTTAGAAACAAAAAGTAATTTGATACAAAACATAGGTTTTAACCAAGTATATAGTTTTTCATTTTCATATCCATGCTGTCAAACAATGAGAGAGAAAAAAACTTTTATATTCAACATGTAAAACACAAATTAGCCATAAAAGTTTCCCATTGAAACCAAAAGTGATTTGATACGAAACATATAGGTTTTAAAACCTAATCTAGTAAATGCCCCTGCATTCAATCTTTAGAATATCTATCTAATTAGAAGTTTTTCATTTTCATATCCATGGTAGTTATATAGGTAGAGTCTGTAAAGGGCTAGGTAGCCTTTGGATCTCATCTTTTATGAAAGGTGACATATCTAGTAAATGCCCCTACAGTCAATCTCTGAAATATATCTAAATATAAGTTTTTCATTTCTCCCATGCATTTGCAATAAATGTAAATAAATAATATATATATTTTTATTGAATTTGTTTTTTTAGGGATAAGAAAACCATTAAATATGGTTGAAAAATGGAAATTATGCATAGAAGTTTCTTGCTATCCCAATCCAGGGAATGCAGTGATTACATATGTGCTTTCCAATATTGCAACTAGCAAAGTCGTCCAAAGGAAAATGAATATACCAGGAAGAACAAAAAATAATGAGGCTTATTATATTGGATTGATAGAAGGCTTGGAAACATGTTAAAAGAATGGCGTATACCAAGTTAAGAAGGAGAGGCTAAAAGAACTGCATGGAATAACAAACAATATTGTTAGCCAATTTCAATTTTTTAGTATAAGGCATTGTATAAATGTGAATAAGATGTCTGCTGATTTATTGTGTGGGGCAATGCAAATTCAGGATTCATCTATCAAAGATGAATTAATAGATGAATTAGAATTATATGGGGCAATGCCAATGCCAATGCAAGATTCATCTCTCAAAGATGAATTAGTTTTAAGACGCTCTTCTTCAAAAATTCAAGATTCATCTCTTAAAGATGAATTACTGTTGAGACGCTCTCCTTCAAAATTGATTCATCGACATTATTTGTTTACACTTTAAATTAAACATTAATTTTCTGAACTTTATCTTGAATTTAATTTAAATTAGTTACTTAAAAAATTAATTGTAAATGTCCACCGTAGATATATATATCATGGAGGATGAACGAAGAAGATCAATAGAATCCCATATCTCTACGACAGGGGAGGATCAGGGATTGAGATCGAGAGCTGTTCATGGTAAATTTAAATATAATCTTAAATCTCCATACATGTGTGTACATATGGAATTGATTTTTTATCAACTTTGTGAGTTAAATTAGTTGTGAAAATAAGTTTCATTTTTTATTTTTTAGGAGCTAATAAGAAGAGAAGGGTCTCTACTCCAACCATGGATGCCCAGGGTTCACCCAGTCGTGGTATGGTTTGAACGCAATTTAATTAATGAATATGTACGTGTGTATTTATATTTACATGAATGCATTTTTCAATTGATTATAAATTTGTATTTGTTTATGAAGCTTCTCTCTCCTCTCGAGAGGTTGGTGGTGATTCAAATCCCCTTAGAGGGCCATCAATAAGTGGTAGAAGATTGTGTGAAGGGGTTGATATTTATTCTCCCGGAGGCCAATCAATGGCTAGTGGTGCTGGTTCTTAGCAGGGTCATTCCAGGTCTCAACAGTTTCAGGGTGGAGAAGATGCTAACCAACCACATCGAGGTTGCCATCAATTTCAATATTTTTTTTATTGAATTTGTATAAATTTGTTTACATGTGTTTTTTCTAATATACAAAATTTTATATGTATTGATGTAGAGGCTGAAAATGTTCCAAATATTGGTCAAAATAGATGCAAGGCATAATGCTAAATTCAAGAAGAAGGTTGTCTACCCACCACAACTTATCCGGCCGACATTACTGATATACCATGGGAAATAAACATGGTGCAATGCACCTTACAAAGTTGTCAACAATTTCATGCAAAATTGCGGAGAGATCTCGTGGCTTTGACTCTACCTACTGAGAGTCGATAAAGCCTCGAAATAGTTACACATTCATTGGGCGAAATATTAAATGTGTACAAAAATCTTGGGCCAACGACTGATAAATTTGTAGAACTCATGAGAAAGAGAAAGGAAACAGTAATGGGTCCTGATAAATGGGAGGATGTAAAACAAAGAGTTACAAAAGATATGGCCAAGTCAATGTTTAATTTCAAGCAAGGGCCAAAAAGAAAAAGGTTGAAGGTGCAATATTTTAAGCACCCCGATATAGCTCACTATTTGTATGATAGGCACCTTGCGGCCTATGAAAGACTCCCATGGAACGACGAGGTTCCTATTTATTTTGCACAATTGTTTTACATAGAATTTTTTTTGAAAATGAAACCCAATTACAATGGCCTTCCATCATAATTTTTTGGTTCGGGGAAAGGTCGATTGTATGACCGTAAGGGCGCTAAGCGAGATGTGGAGTTGCCTCGCCCTAAGCCCCATTGGTGAGTCGACCTTTTCGGGTCGAAACTCTGCGGTCAAAGATGGATGCGACTTCTCAAATAAGTCGAGAAGCAAGGGATGTCATGATCGACAATGTTTACAGTGGATTGGGTGGAGTCGATGTTTGTCTAAATTGACAAAGAGCACGTGAGAATGCATGTGCCAATTTTGTGTATTGTACAGATGAAGAGATTGACAACATGAATGTTGAAGATCTCCGAATATATGCAAAGAATTGTCACAATGGTTGGCAAGACTTAATTCTTCATGAGGAAGAGGGCACGGGAACAGTATGTGTTAATGACCTTAGGGTTCAATTATTTTAACACATACATGTGTACAATTTGTAATAAATACATGTATATGTACATGTATACATTTATTTGTATGTACATTAATCTAACAAAAATGTATCATTATATGTTAAAATACCATTTGCAGTTGTCACACATGATGAATGACGAAAATGCTAATATCACGTTCGAGACCTCTGGTTCAAACAATGCAGATGGGTATCACCATCAAGATATGTTGGCAAATGTTAGTGTTTTTTAAGTGATATTTTTAAAATAAATAATTGTGCACACATGTACATGTATGTATATATAATGATAAAATGTTTTAATGGATTCCGATTCCGTTCGATGTTTTTGGGATGGCGGTACCTTTTTCTTCCTTGGGAGATGTACCTTCTACTTCCTTAGGAGATGTGCCACATCCACAACAAGTATGGAAATTTTTTCACTTTTAAAATTTATGTTTTTAAGTTATATATATATATTCCACCTCAAAAAGTTCCATTAAAAATTGAGATATATATATCTATATCTTGAATTATTTTAAATTTTTTGAATTTTAGGTTGTTGGAAATTTTCATTTGGAGCCTCTCTTAGGAGATGTCCCAAATTCACCTGCAGAAGTATTCAATTTTTCACTCATATATATATATATATATATATATATATGTTTTTTTAATTTAGTTATAATTTATAAATTGTTGTTTATTTAAGTTTTATTATAAATTGAGATCTTGACCTTGAGTTCTTTTATACTTTTAAAATTTTGAATTTTAGGTTCCTATAGAAGATTTCTTTAATCCATGGACTCTAGCGACGGAGATAGGAACATCCACAACATTTCAACCATTTGAACAAGTTGTCTAAATTTTTTTTTAATATTATTGAAAATAAGTTTATATATGTACACGTGCATTTTCATCTGAAATTTTTTAATATATATAACTGTACATGTATATTGTACAGTTTACTGTTGCAGAGGTTCCCATGGGGGTGGGGAGGAGGAGCGGGGGGGAACTTGTAGCAGGTGAACAAATGGAGAGGGAACCTCATGAGGTATTGCATGATTTTTTTTTATATTTTGTTTTTTACATGAAGTTCTATATATATTCTCACTCATTTCTAAAACATAAAATTTTAATGTTTGTACATGTGCATTGTGTACAAGTTTCCCATGCTTTGCATGATAGTATGCGGATTGAGACCGTGATAGGAAAGACGCTACATCCATCTCTATTTGATGGACATGATTTGTAGATTTTATTTCAAGATTTAGATAGTCTTAAATTTACTTTTTTTATATATTATCTAGATGCATTGTCATATATATATATATATATATAACTTGATACTTGATACTTGTGAGATCTACAATTTTTGGACATATTTTATTACAGTGTTAATATAATTTGTTTTGTTCCAAAAGGTTAAGTTTTGGATGGCTTTAGTACTTTTGGCATGTGAATGTGAAGTAATGTTGTTATATAATTTGTTGGGTTTTTAAAAATTTTAAGTTTTGGATAATTGAATTACTAGTAATGTTTTCATCTATAAATTAAAGTTTTGCTTCTGAACTACATTTGGCATGTTATGTAATGATGTGTTATAATTTCTTTTTTTTTTAAAATTTAAGTTTTGGATGCTTGAAGAACATTTGGCATGTGAAGTAATGTTGTGATCTATAATTTTTTGTTAAATTAAAAGTTAAGTTTTGGACGGTTTCAATCTACATTTGGCATGTAATATAATGTTAAATGTTTTTATTGGATAGTTGAACTATAATTGACATGGCATGTGAAGTAATGTTACATTATATAATCAAAAAAGTTTTTAAAACTCAAGTTTTGGATGGTTTCAATCTACATTTGGCATGTGATATTTAATGTTAAATGTTTAATGTTTTTATTGGATAGTTGAACTATAATTGGCATGGAATGTGAAGTAATGTTACATTATATATATCAAAAAGTTTTTAAAACTCAAGTTTTGGATGGTTTCAATCTACATTTGGCATGTGATATTTAATGTTAAATGTTTCATGTTTTTATTGGATAGTCAAGAACTACAATTGGCATGGCATGTGAAGTAATACGTGCATGTGAAGTAATGTTGTGATCTATAATTTTGGATGGTTTCAATCTACATTTGGCATGTGATATAATGTTAAATGTTCTTATTGGATAGTTGAACTATAATTGGCATGGCATGTGAAGTAATGTTGCACAATATATAATCAAAAAGTTTTTAAAACTTAAGTTTTGGATGGTTTCAATCTACATTTGGCACATGTGATATAATGTTAAATGTTTTTAATGGATAGTTGAACTATAATTGGCATGGCATGCGAAGTAATGTTGCACGATATATAATCAAAAAGTTTTTAAAACTTAAGTTTTGGATGGTTTCAATTTACATTTGGCACATGTGATATAATGTTAAGTTTTTTTATTGGATAGTTGAACTACAATTGGATAGCATGTCAAGTAATGTTGTGATATAATCAAAAAGTTTTTAAAACCAAAGTTTTGGATGGTTGAAGTACATTAATCATGTGAAGTAATGTTGTGATATAATCAAAAAGTTTTTAAAACTAAGTTTTGAACTAATGTTGTGATATAATCAAAAAGTCTTTAAAACTAAGTTTTGGATACCATTTCAATCTACATTTGGCATGTGATATAATGTTAAATTGTTAATGTTTTTATTGGATAGTTGAACTGCAATTGGCATGACATGTGAAGTAATTTGTTTTGATGTAATCAAAAAAATTTTAAAATTCAAGTTTTAGACATGGTTGAAGTACATTTGGTAAGTTTTTAAATTTTTTTTCACTCAAACAATAGTATGTAGTATGTAAATTTTTCATTAATGCACATAGAACATATTCGACCATTGGACAGACAAATTTTGTACTATATTTTCAATCAGGAATAGAGATGTGGGTCAAATCCCACTAAAAGTCGAAGAAATGCTCTGAGTCTCTTGTTTGAAAGGAATCTTTGTACAAAATTATATTGCAGATAATTTATTTACATTGTGGATACTTTTTACCAAAAAATCCCACAAGAAAAACTATGTGCATTGAGTTCGTGTAAATATCCAGTACATGCAACATTTTTCATCAATGCACATAGAAAAACTGCTTTCATTTAATTGCATTTTAGAACATATATATTGAGTACGTGAAACATTTTTCATCAATGCACATAGTAAAACTACTTGAACAATTAATTGCATTCTAGAACATATACATATATATCCAATATGTATGCAACATTTTTTATCAATGCATGTATAAAAAAACTACTTTCAGTTGATACTAGAGTGTGCATGTACCAAAACAATTTGTACATGTGAAAACACTTGCACAGATAACATAACAAGGCAACTCAATTTTTAATTGAGTACTAGAAGTTCTAGAACATATAAACCAAAGAGAATAAATTATTGGGCAGTTCAATCAAAAAAATTCCAATGGAATGCCATCTTCAATAATCTGTTCATGATCGGATTTTGAAAATTTCCATTTCTTAATATTCGTTTTTTCTTTGATTGAACCTCGATCAACTTTATGTGTGCTGCACACACCAAGTGACTATATTGACAACTTATGAAATCAGGTTCATAGTCTTCAAAGTAAACAAAATTCCCACTTTGATTAGTTTGTCTGAAAAAATAACCTTTCAGTATAATAGATCCTCTTTCATATGGAAATCCGTGATCATTATAGTCTTCTAATAATTTCATTTTCCATTCAGTGCAACGCATCAAATAATACTTCACATTTTCATTGTTGTCAGTAGGTTCAATTACAACAAAAACATCTCTTGTACAATAAAATAAACTTGACAAAATTATACATATTCAAATTTATTTCTAGATCTTTATCATTAGAGAGCAATTCAAATGTTACCTTCTCTAACAAGATCAGAAACTCGATCACGATCGGATGATATTGTAGTCTCCTCTGATTACATTTCTTCAAACATTGCAACAGACATTTTTCCTTTTGTATTTAGCTCTATATGTTTCTAATCTTTTACATACATTTTGTTTTCACAAACGTCATTGGATTTTGTGTTGTCTATGCAAACAGGACAAAAACAAAAATATTTTCTTTTATCCAATGCAAACACATTTCTGGACGACTTTGTTTTAATTGAATGCAATTTTCGAGTCCCTTTTATTGTTTCAACGTCATTTCCAATTGATCTGTCTACGTCTTCAATCCCAATATGCCAAAAAAACCTTTATATGGAAAATTTAAAGAAGAATGTAAATATGATATCAAAATACAATCAAAGATAATCATTGTGATAAATGTACACTGTTTATTTAATTAGATATTCAATAAAAATTAAATTGAATGTACCTTCGCACTTCCCTTGATCGGTTAGTCTCATGGCTTAGAGCAGCGATGCACCATTGAAAAACTTCTTTCGCGTCCACAAGTTGGCTTGCAGAGGGGTTCATTTGATATCTTTGAAGTGCTCGTTTTATGCATGCCCCTGCACCGTCATGTTCTCCTTTTCCATGGCCAGTCTTAAAGAAATTCCAACAATGTTTAATGCTGGTTTTCTTATGAAGACAATACAACTAAAAGAATGATTGTGCAAATTTGAATTGTCCTGTGCATCCGTCTGACCATATCCAATGTTCATTGAATGTTATTCCATGATTTTTCAAGGAACCATAAATTTTTCCAAAACAATGTTGTACAAAACATATATCATGTGTACTATCATCACTGATATAAAAGTGATATTCTTTAATAATATGTCGATTTTTGTTGGTGCTTTCTATATGATCGACGTTTTTTTCAGCATGTCTATATAGTATATGGACGAGCATGGAGACTTGGTCAGAATGATAGTATTCACTCATAATTTCTTTTTGTAGAGAAAATGTGTAGTTTTTTGCAAAATCAATTACTGATAAAATGGTCCCTAGAGGAAAAACTTCACGGGATTTTTTGAATTGCAAGTATTTCCATCAAGCTCTATCAGAATGCTTGGTGTATTTATAAATTTCTTCTTCAAACTTTCTCAAAAAGTCTATCACAAAAATTTATTCTTCTCGTAATTCAATTCCTTTAGAATTATTTGCACCTTCAATTGATGTATGAATATACTCATATTTCTTCCATTTCACTTTCATGTTGGACAATGATTGATCATTTATCAAGACGATATTTGTTTTGAAATTTAGTCTAATTTTCGCAATCATCGATTTTTACCACCAACACATTTATTTTCGTAAAATAGTTCATCGCTTTATCTTTCACATAGAATTTGAGATATGAAATCACGGATAGTGGAAGGAGGAGGTGAATCCTTCCAAAATGTTCTACCAAAATCAAGGAATGTGTCGTCATATAACTCAAATTACACATGATAATGGAAACAACAAGTGTCGCGTACGGTGATAGGTTTTACATACCATAGTTTTTGTTGAACAAAAGCACTGATTGAAACATGAATTTCACGATTCTCTTCTTTGAGCTTGTTGAAAAACTCTATCTGAGTGGTTTCCAAGAAATGTTTTTCATGTTCTTCATACTGATTTCGTGCTATTCTTCTTCGCATCACATGCCTTGCAGTTGGCGAAACACGCGAATTGTTCTTCCAATATTAATATATTATTTTTTTTTAAATTTCTCCAAGTCTATATTTATATGGTTGCCTACAAATAGCTCTCCAACAAGCAAGTTCATAATTTACATCTATTTGGAACCGAAATTTCTGATGTTTGTGCAAAGTTTTTCGCGAGGTTCCTAATGCTTGTGCCATAGATTTTACCAAGTGATTCTCTTTAGTACTTGATGAAACCACTTCCATATGTATTTCTCTACGTACAATTGAAACATTTTTCTGTCTACATCTTTTCATTGAATTTGTAGCGCTATTTGTATTTTGTATCACATTTTCCTTCATTTCTTTTTTATCTTTGGTTGATTTTCGAATACCTAATAAAGTTGTAGCTTCTTTTAATTTCCTTAATGATAGCAGACCTTTCAACATTTGGGCTTGAATTGTCACATTTTCCTTTATGAAATACTTCTCAAAAATGCGGTTAACAAGATATCATATATAATGGTCAACTTTTTTTATCTCCATATGTGTGAGTGTCAACATTTTCTAGCATCTCGTCGTCGACATTGATTTCTTCTGTAAATATTAGAATGAATAGTATAATAATTTTACATATTCAATAAATAACTAAATTAATAAATATATGTATAATTTCAATAATATGTGCACGTGTTCAACATATATATATATATATATACCTTGTGATTCAATTTCTTCACTTGAATTTCTTTCATCATTTTCACCATCTTCAATCATTGGTTCAATATCTCTTTCACTTTCTCTTTCAAAATTTTGTATCTCATCATCAATGTTTTGAGGAATATCTCTCTGTGTTTACATTGCAAAGTATTTTTCAAATTAGTTCATCAAATAAAAATTAAGCTTCACATTTTACACTAGGAAAATTTTAAATATATCAAAATCATAATATTTACATTTACATACTTGTTTCAACTTCTAGTTGAGGTTGATTTTCCCCTTCAATATTTGAGAGTTCTTCTATCTTTCTTTTCTGATATTGTCTCGTCTCTTCTCTACGTTCCTCAAGGTCTCTTTTTCGATCATATTTTCTCGTACAATTTATTCGATTTCCCATGATAATAGAGTATGAATTTTAAAAAGTTTCCTTAAAAAATTTAGACAAAAACTCAATTAAAAAAACATCACAAAAGATTTAATTTAAAAAAACTCATTTAAATTTTTTTGCAAAAAGTACATACTCCAATCCAAAACACTTACTTTAAAAATTCAAGAAATAAATTTCTTATAAAAATGAAACGAAGTTCAAATTATTTCCTTCCAAGTCCTACAAAAAAATTTCATTTAAAAAGTTACAAAAAAGCTCATTTAAAAAAATCATTATAAAAGATTTACTTCAACCCAAAACCAAAAAATGTCCTTTCGAAATTAATCCAAAATCCATACTTAAAAAAAAAAACCCAAAAAATTGTATCACATACCTCAAAGAAATGTCTTTTGAATGTATCTCCAAGAAAATTCTTTAAACCCAAAAAAATTCCTTCCAAAATCAGATCAAATGTATAAAAATAATGTGTCTCAAAGAAAAGTCCTTTGAAGTCCTTTGAATGTACTTCCAAGAAAAGTCCCTAAACCCAAAAAAATTCTTTGCAAAATCAGATCGAGACTTTTGTAAAATCAGACCAAAAGTGCGAAAATATGTAAAAATAATGAATGGTTTCACAGCAATTTATATTGCCGCGAAATGTTTTTTTGGAGGTGCTCGGCGATACTTTCCAGCCTATGGAAAGTTAAGTAAAAGTCCGACCGATTTTTTAATAAATAGTTCGACCAAACTACTTTGTCGTTTGATTTAATGTGCCGTCGGTGCAAAAAATAGTTCAGCCGAACTTTGTTTAAGAGTTTGGCCGAACTAACGCATCACCAGTTACGCAGAGCCAAGCCCTAAATGCGTTTCTGCAACTTTGGACTGACTAAACTCCATGAAACATTCTGAATTAAGTGTCAGAACCAAGAAAAGCATTTTCAGAATTGAATCTACTTTCAGGAAATACAACTTTCATGGAATTTCATAAATATTTACTAATTTTAATTAATTTTGTAATAAAACAGATGCAAACAATTTCTGAAGGTGATTGTGATTCAGTGAAATCAAAATTCTATATCTTCCAAAATAAATTGTAAAAAAAATTGAAAAAATTATCGTACATTACATTGGTCTGTAGTCTCTAATGGGTAGCTTTTAGATTTTTAGTTTATAACTTATATGTTAAGAAATTTCTTGCGTCGTGAAACATATTCAAAATATGCAGTTTTTCATATTGGACCAGTTCAAAAAATTCTAGTAATTATGATATGCATCCATTGGCTTTGTAAATATGACGAAACCGAAGTATACTTTGTCTAGATTGTTGTAACACATTTTTTTTCTCAAAAACACAAATTTTCAAAGAATACAACATTGTGTATTAACATGACTTCTTCTGAATCCGTTGAATGTTAAAAAACACACACTCAAAGAAACGCTAAGTCAACATAACAAATGTGTATAAAAAAAATCCAAAAAATAAGTAATAGAAACTAACAAAATTTCTAACAACTTTTATTTCTATCGCAAAATGAAATTCTAAACACAAAAATTGTTTTAGCTTGCAGATGTTGGACCTCTTTTTTTCCTTCATTTATATCACCTTTTTACTCGAAATCCCTCATGCTTTTGTTTAAATTGAATTGTCATTGTCATAGTTTTGTGCATTCTTGGAGATAATAAGTATTATTTGCTATTCCTTTGTTTTAATGAGATTTAAACATTAAAGGCATATTTAATAATAGTTTGTGTTTGCAGGTTTACAAAGTTGGTTATATGCCTATTCTGATAGAGGCAAAGTTCCTGCACCACACATTCTTGCACTAGTATCAGTAGGGTTCCTGCAGAACACATTCCTGCACCAGCATTGCAAATTAATAAGTCTGCTCAAAATCCACATAATTTCTATATGGCCAAGTTTGACCTCGGTTTCTATGCAAATGGAGGTGAATTATGGAAATTCGAAAAAATGGGTTTTCACAAATATAACCAATTACCCATAACCGAAACCGTTTCCTGAGATTCAAAGTATTCCAAAAGTTATGAACAGGTCTTTCAAGCACTTTTATAAAAAAACTGCTTTTTCCAGAATTCTAGAAAACACAGTCAACAAGTTTCCAGACTGCCAACTTATGCCTCGATTTTTGTGTAGATGAAGGTAAATAAAGAAATTCTGCGACATGGGTTTTTTTCCCAGTATAGGAAATTGAGTAATCCGTGGGCCATTTTCCAAAATACGTAATGGTTGAAGAGATACAAAGGGCGCTCTGGAGGCAGTTTGTTAAAATTACCAAATATTCCAGAATTCTAGAAAAATCGCAGAATTGGAAAATTCATATTAAATCTCTATTATTTTAATAAGGGAATGGTTGTACTGTTATACTATGCAATTAGAATTGGTTAGGATTCAATCCCCATATTCCTTGCAAAGGAACAACTTGTTTTAATCATTATGAAAGATTATAAAAGAAGGAATGATGCACGTAGAACATCAGTGTTGTGGTAACTTTGTTTTTCTAGTATCGCCCAAATCTGGGCTGGACTCTGTATTTCATGATGTACTTTGCCTTTGTGAATTAATAGGAAGAAGGAGCTCCACCTCATGCTTTTCAAATTTTATTTGTTCCTTTAAACAAATGAGTCTGATCTGAGTTACTGAGCAACGTTTCTATTTGAAAGGGAAACACGCTGGTTGGCTAGGGCCTAGCCAACCTAGCACGTTTACCCTATTTTTTGTTTTTGTAATTTCTGTTTATACTGCTAAGTGTGATTTAATGTACAGCACATGAATTCCTATTTGAATGAAAGCAGATCCACAGGGTGAAGTAGTTAGAATTTATTTTCCTGCATCTGATTTTGGATTGGTTTTCCCCACATGGTCCAAGCAGGAGAAATAACCCTGCACCAGTGCACGTTGGTGTGCTATTCACTTTTTGCAGTTCTATTTGATTTGGTTTCCCCGCCTGGTCCAAGTAGGAGAAATAAACCTGCACCAGTGCACGTTGGTGTGCTATTCACTTTCTGCAGTTTTCTTTGATTTGGTTTCCTCGCCTGGTCCAAGTAGGAGAAATAAACCTGCACCAGTGCACGTTGGTGTGCTATTCATTTCAGCAAGACTTTCTTATTTACTTCCCGCAATTTTCTTGCTCTCATTAAACACTTTATGACAGGATAAATGATATGGATTGTTTCTTTATTTCTGCACTCTGTTAAAATCAGAAACATTCATTTTTATGTGTGAAATTTGAGTTCCTAATATAATAACACTTGCAGTAATTAAACACTTATTTCAAGAATTAAATGCTAAGTGCAAAAAACTCTGATCTGGTGCAAGAACTAGTTTCTTTCCACGGGATTTGAGTGCTTTGAACCTGGAAAAGCTCAAGCCCTTGCATGAAGTAAAAATCCTTTGGTAAAGACACCATTTATACCTCCTACATAAACCTCTATTCCTACACTAGTGCAAGCAGACTGTGATAGTGCAGGACAGATTAGTGCAAGAAGGAAATCTCTAAAGAAGTAGTTTTAAGGGCCCATTCTACGAGACTTCCAAGCGTCTCTACTAAGGAAAAAAACATAACACATACTCAATAATTAAAAATTGATCAGTTGGAGTGATTGCCTTTTTATTTTGATTCCTTTGCAAATGCATTCTTTCTTGTTCCATCACTAGATTACTTAGATGATTTAGTTATCTTTTCTGCAAACTTTTCTTTAAAGTAGGAATTTCTATCACGAAAATTCATACCATCTCTGGCATTGCCTATGCTTCATCTCTAAGTTTACGAATCCCCTGGGTTGACAATTAAGTGTTGAGGAGTTTTCTTAAGTGAAATTCCTGGACCCAACATTTTGGCGCCACTGCCGGGGAGGCGATTTGATTTGTTAAGAATTTTCTATTGATGCAATAGGGGTAAGCCTGCCTTTATATTTTTGTATTTTTTATGCACGTGTGGTGAGCTTTATTTCATTCAATAAATTTTAAAATCAATTATCTTCAGATCCTAATATTTAATGTTATATCATTTTTGGGGTGTTGTAAGAACCCCTGTTACTAATATGTGTGTGGAGACAGGGACTATCAATCAACTAGATGGACTTGAAGATGATAAATATGAAGGACCTCTCACAAGCCCTAGCAGCTACTGGGATCTTGACCTCTACCTCTCAGGAAGAGAAATTTTTGACAATATTCAAAAACTTGTCCATTTCTCCACTACCACAAGAGGATTTGGAAGTCTCTTTTGATTTCCCTGACCAGTCATCCAAGGAGACAAATGAATCATGCACTATAATCAATGGAGAACATCCACTAGAACCTGAGATCGAGGAGTTCTTGACATGTCTATCAACAGATCCAGAATGTAATCAAGAGACTACTCACCCTACGGAGAACAATCAACATGACATGGAAGAAGAGGATGAGTAGCATGGGCCAAATCAAGAAATGGACCAAGAATACCATGATCATATTGAACATTGGTTCTAAAGAATGACTCAAGCGAGGGAGTATTCTTCTCTTTTAAAACTCTTGTTGTCATATCAAGTACATTGGTTGGTTCTTCATGCTCATGTACACTTTCACGTTTGTATGATAAATTTGAGTATGCATATATATTTTCACCTGATCCACACATGGCTTCATTGGAAGTACTCCTATACATAAAACGAAGTCTTCCACCTCTTAGGTAAAGTAGGGTAGGTGAATAAAATGCTATTAGGGTTTTTGATTTTTAAAGTGTAGTCACTAAAACTACTTTTGATCTGCATTAGTTGTTAACACACACATTTGTGACACATCTTGTTGAGTATGATTCACTCCAATAAATCATGATTTTTCAAAGTAACCATGACTAATCACTCTAAGAAGTTTTCATCTGATATATATAATTTCAGTTTCCTTTAGAAGGTACTCTTGGAAACCCCTTATGGAGGACCACTCTTGTTAAGATCATATTAAACTATTCATGAGGACACTAGCATTCTTAATTCAAGGAGTCTTTTAGTCATTATCTGGGATATCTTTAATACGTCTTTGAGGTAGGGGAGCTAGTCAGTAATGATCAGTCATTAAAAACTTTTCATGCCATCCCGTACTCTTAAGGAGTAGATCTGTCTCCCCACTTATTAAGTAACCTTTTAGGTTAATCATAATCAGAGTATACAAAAGATTTAGGGGAGGATAGGAGGTCTCGTGATGATCCGAACTACGAGGATCATGAGACCTAGTATGCATGACATTACTGCTTCTGGTCACCAAGCCAGAGTAATGGCTTTCAATTGAAAAGTTGGAAGACAGGAGGTCTCATCACGAGTCAACCTGTTCATCCATGTTACTTCTTGTGAGTGGCACTGCCATTACTTGGTTACCAAGCCAAAGCAGTGGCCTTCATCTAAAATTAAAATAAGATAACTCTGAATCCATGTCTAGTAAGTGGGACACAGACACTTTGATGGGTCAAAAGACACCCCTGCCGAGGTTATGGACACCTGCGGGCAGCAGGGCTATGTTTGTGGTATTAAAGTTAGTTGCATACTATGATTTTCTTGGGTATCTTTCTCTTCCCCTAAACTTATCCTTTTTTTTCTTGGACAATGGTTTTAAAGACAATTTGAACATGATGCTTTGAGTTATATCTTTCAAAAATCAAGAATCTTTAAGGATGTGGTACCCTTAGTAAAGGTTATTCTTTGTGCTATATTAAGAGGAAATTCAGTTTGAATCTAGATGACAATGAAATTTAGAGTGTTCAATAAAGAGGTTGCTAATTAATATCATAACTCGTTTTGAATTTCATGGTATTTAGAGTGATGAATTACTCAATGATGACTGCTCACAAGATGTTGGTTGGCAGCAATGTGTATTGATGGCGGTTGCCTCTAAATATACACTGCATAATCTAGAAACAAAACAAGGAATTCATTTGGGACAAGGTAACAGGATCTACTAGAGGAAGAGAAAAAGGATATGGTCAGAAGAATCAAATAAATGGCGAAGCAAACCTTCCATATGATTGAGGAAGTCATGTTAAAGTCCAACCCACATTTTACCAAAATTCCCTGTTTTTTTTTAGCAAATTTTATGCTTGCACCAGTGCAATCACATTGTAATATACAACAGTGCAAGCAAAAAAGTGCCAGCAAAGCAGCGCAGTTTAGGTGTTGTAAGCAGATCAGTGCAAGCATGCACCATCCTTGCAATTTGGTATTTTTTGTGATAAATTTTCTTGAAATTAGGATAAATAATCAAAGAGTCCAGCAAATACTCTGTTCTTGAAACAAGCTTTATCTAGCATAGGAAATGTGATCACATAGGATTGCAGGAAACATCATTACAAATGTGCATAAATGTTTTTAATCTTGTTTTTGCGAGGGAGCGACAATACGACAATTTATTTCCTTGCATGAGGACATGCAACAAGGTCAGCATGGGGGGATGTTGGGCCTCTGTTTTGCCTTCATTTGAATCACCTTTTTACTCGAAATCCCTCATGCTTTTGTTTAAATTGAATTGTCATTGTCATAGTTTTGTGCATTCTCGGAGATAATAAGTAAGTATTTTCTATTCCTTTGTTTTAATGAGATTTAAACATTAAAGACATATTTAATAATAGTTTGTGTGTTTGCAGGTTTACAAAGTTGGTTATATGCCTATTTTGATAGAGGCAAAATTCCTGCATCACACATTCTTGCACTAGTACTGGTAGGGTTCCTGTAGAACACATTCCTGCACTAGCATTACATATTAATAATTCTACTCAAAATCCACATAATTTCTAAATGGCCAAGTTTGACCTCGGTTTCTATGCAAATGGAGGTGAATTATGGAAATATGAGGAAATGGGTTTTTCACAAATATAACCAATTACCCATAACCGAAACCGTTTCCTGAGATTCAAAGTATTCCAAAAGTTACGAACAGGTCTTTGAAGCACTTTTATAAAAAAGACTTTTTTTTCTAGAATTCTAGAAAACACAGTCAACAAGTTTCCAGACTGCCAACTTCCGCCTCGGTTTTTGTGCAGATGAAGGTAAATAAAGAAATTACGTGACATGGATTTTTTTCCCAGTATAGTAAATTGAGTAAGACGCGGGCTGTTTTCCAAAATACGTAATGGTTGAAGAGATACGAAGGGCGCTCTGGAGGAAGTTTGTTAAAATTACCAAAATTTCCAAAATTCTAGAAAATTCCCAGAATTGGAAAATTTGTATTAAATCTCTATTCTTTTAATAGGGGAATGGTTGTACTGTTATACTATGCAATTATAATTGGTTAGGATTCAATCCCCATATTCCTTGCAAAGGAACAACTTGTTTTAATCGTTATGAAACATTATAAAAGGAGGAATGATACACGTAGAAAAGGGGGGGGTGGAGGAGCAACTCTACAGCAGTGTTGTAACTTTGTTTTGCTGGTATCACCCAAATCTAGGCTAGACTCTGTATTTCATGATGTACTTATCCTTTGTGAATTAATAGGAAGAATGAGCTCCACCTCATGCTTTTCAAATCTTATTTTTTCCTTTAAACAAATGAGTATGATCTGAGTTACTGAGCAACATTTCTATTTGAAAGGTAAACGTGATGGTTGGCTAGGGTCCAGCCAACCTAGCATGTTTACCCTATTTTCTATTTTTATAATTTATGTGTATACTTCTAAGTGTGATTTAATGTACAACACATGAATTATTGTTTGAATGAGAGCGGATCCGCAGTGTGAAGTGGTTAGAATTTATTTTCCTGCATATGATTTTGGATTGGTTTTCCCTGCTTGGTCCAAGCAGGAGAAATAACCCTGCACCAATGCACGTTGGTGTGCTATTCACTTTCTACAGTTCTGTTTGATTTGGTTTCCCCGCCTGGTCCAAGCAGGAGAAATAAACCTGCACCAGTGCACGTTGGTGTGCTATTCATTTTAGCAAGCCTTTCTAGTTTACTTCCCGCAATGTTCTTGCTTTCATTAAACAGTTTATGACAGGATAAATGATATGGATTGTTTCTTTATTTCTGCACTCTGTTAAAATCAGAAACATTCATTTTTATGTGTGCAATTTGATTTCCAAGTATAATAACACTTGCAGTAATTAAACACTTATTTCAAGAATTAAATGCTAAGTGCAAGAAACTCTGATCTGGTGCAAGAACTAGTTTCTTGCCATGGGATTTGAGTGCTTTGAACCTGGAAAAGTTCAAGCCCTTGCATGAAGTAAAAAGCCTTTGGTAAAGACACCATTTATACCTCCTGCATAAACCTCTGTTCCTGCACTAGTGCAAGCAGACTGCGATAGTGCAGGATAGATTAATGCAAGAAGGAAATCTCTAAAGAAGCAGGTTTAAGGGCCCATTCTATGAGACTGCCAAGTGTCTCTGCTAAAGAAAAAAACATAACACATACTCAGTAATTAAAAATTGATCAGTTGGAGTGATTTCCTTTTTATTTTTATTCCTTTGCAAATGCATTCTTTCTTGTTCCACCACTAGATTACTTTGATGATTCAGTTATCTTTTTTGCAAGATTTTCTTTAAAGTAGGAATTTCTATCAGGAAAATTCATACCATCTCTGGCATTGCCTGTGCTTTGTCTCTAAGTTTACGAATCCCCCAGGTTGACAATTAAGTGTTGAGGAGTTTGCTTAAGTGAAATTCCTGCACCCAACAACAGAAAGTTGAATAACTGAAAAAATGAAAGTTTTTTCTCAAAAAAGGGCAAAAAGTGTAACCCAACTTCACATTTTCACCCTCCAACCTCATTATCTTTGATCTTGACAATTTTGTACCTAAACTCCAACACCAAATGGATTTTCAAATACCAGTGTTTGTCAAAACCAAGTGAGTTTTTCGCACTGTAATTGATGAGGGAGAATATACGTGTATAATGTCTTTGGCTTGTTGGAAATCCCTCAGTTTTCCAACAATTAGTAAATTACCCACAATTTTAAAAGCCTTCGATGGAAGAGGTTTTCTCCCTTTTGGGATTCTTCAGGATTTTCCTAAAGAGATGGAAGGAAAAACTATTATGGTTGAGGTAGAGGTCGTTGATGCCCCACTTCACTATAACCTTCTGTTAGGGAAAAGTTGGTCTTATGATCTGAAAACTGTAGTTTCATCAGTCTTTAAATTGACAGTCTTCCCCCATCAAGGAAGGATTGTCAAAGTTGATCAATTGTCTTACTATTCTTCAAATCTTTCCTCTAAAGGTAGTGTCACTTATGTTTGAAAGATGGTTACTCCTTATGAAGATGTTGGAGTAGGGTTAATTAATGATTCATCTCTCATGGGATATTTTTCCATGCCTCCTCTAAATATTCCTCGTAATATTTCCAATGTCATCATGCTTACATCAAGCACAGTGCCATTGGATGACCTTTGGAGTGTGCCTTTAGAATCTGAGTTAGACCTCTCTGGCAGTGAGATGCCCTTAATTCCATATGAATTGGCTTATGTGGTAGTTAACTCACTTTTTAGCCCCCAATCAAGTGAAACTAATAAAGTGAATGAGATCAGTGACAATTATTCTAATTTATCAGGTTTAACAATGACATGTTTTTTTGATCCTTTCAACCAAGTATTTTCCACTGATGAACGTATTAGGGAAATTATGACGTTGGATGAATTACCCTGGGATGATCTTCATCATCGTTCATATTTTCTACCTGACCTCGATAAATTTGAGAATGAATTTTCAACCATATTTTCTGTTAAGTCCCTATATTAATAGTGTAGCCCCTTATTATGTTAGTGTAGCCCCCCTTATTATTATTATTGTACCCTTGTAACCCCCATTTTATTATTATTGTGCCCTTAAATTATTATTGTTGTAGCTCATAGGACAGCTCTGTGGCCTACCAGGGATTACATTATGGCCCCATGGACTCCTATATATAGAAAGGAGTGCTTTGCAAATTGTATCATCCAAGAATTGTTCATTTATGTAATGTATTGGAGGTTTCCCCATGGCTTATTTCTAGCGTTCATATTTCTTTTATTTTATTTTTGAGCCGGTTACACAACATTTGCACGTAGCTTGGACTTAGGGTTTTACGTCTAAAAATGGTGTCATCGTGGAATTATAACTTTTTTCCAGGAAGTTTAAGCTAAAATTTTTAGGGTGCGAAGGAATTGAGGAAGTTTGGTATAAAACTTTCAGAGCTTGGTTCGCAATATTTTCGAGAGGATCTGGAAGTTAGGTATTTTTTCAGGCTCCTAAACAGGTCATCGTGGCATTTTCGCTATAAAAAATTTTCTACGAAGGTTCAAAATCTGAAATTCATATGGTGCGAAGCTGAAATCCTGAGGAAATTCGTCAAAAAATTTCAGAGCTTGGTTCGCAATATTTTTGGAGATATAATCTGTGGAAGGTAGTGCTTTTTCAGGCTCCTGAATTTCATCTCAAAGAGGTGATCGTGGGAAAAGTTCAATAACGCTCTCTCTGGGCATCGGATTGGAGTGCCGTAAAAAGTGGTTGCAAGTACACAGACCGCACTTTCTTGGCTATCAATTTTAGAGACGAAGGACAAAACAGTGACACGTGGAAAGCCGTACAAGTTCGCTCTACTGAACCAGTCCAAAGTTGGGTCATTGTGGGAGATTGGAAATAACTTTGTCTTGAAGAATCCAAATCAGATCATATCTGTGGCATTTGAAAGACAGTTCAGAAGGTTACTACAGCAGTGAATTTCAGATATTGAAGATTCTCAATTACAGATATAATTCAATTTCAATACAGAGCTCCTAAAAAGCAAGTAAAAGGTGTGTATTTTTTTTCCAATTGCATAAGTCTTGTTTGAAGAATCAAGTTGAATTGATTCCAAGGGAATATTGTAGAATAGATATCAGTATTGGATTTTAAAATGGCCCCTAAAAAGAATTAAACTCCCATTAAGCCTTTAGAAGGCTCTACTATGACTCATGAAGATGAAGAATGGCAACATGACATATCAAAATTACAAGAGCAAGTGCAACAAATTTCACTCTCGCAAAGAACAAAAAAAAATGAAATGGAAGTTTTGAAGAAAGGCATGGAAACTAATATGGATGGTTTGAAGAAAGGCGTGGAAGCTAAGATGAATGGTTTGGAAGCTAAGATGGATGACATGGAAGTGGGCATGGAAGCTAAGATGGATGACATGAAAGACAACATGGAAAACATGAAGAATGATCTAAAAGCATACATGGAAGGCTTGATGACAAGCTTAAAACCAGAAATGATTCCTAATGGCGAAAATATAGTAGAAGAGCCTCATGATGAGAACAAAATAAATGTTAATCGTGATTTCATATACTCTAATGTTGGCGGGAAGAACCACCATATTCCAAAAATGGATATGAGGAAGTTTGATGGAAAGGATCCTGTAACATGGATACTACAGATGGAGCAATATTTTGATCTCCATAACGTGCAAAACACACAAAATGTATGCATTGCAACTTTACATTTAGAACAAAATACATTTGTATGGTATCAATGGCTTTGCTCCCGTAAAAAAATTGTCACTTGGTCAATTTTTACGGAGGAAATGATAGCACATTATGAGGATACAAAGAGCAACACCTTCTTTAGCCAATTGATAAATCTCAAACAAAAGGGTTTAGTGGGGCAGCACATTGAGGACTTCCAAAAATTGAATATAAGGGTAACTAATATTCCAGAGGAACACAGGATTGATCTCTTCTTAGGTACTCTAAAGGATAACATCCAACATGAAGTTCGTGTTTTGGAACCTGATTCATTGGAGAAGGCATTCAGGTTGGCAAGAAACGTTGAATGTAAAATTATGGCGACAAGGAAGCCTACCACTCAATTCTATAAAGAAGGAAGTGTTGCTACGCCTAGATTTCCACAACCTACAAGGTTGACACCACAACAATTGGAAGAAAAAAGAGCAAAAGGGCTTTGCTACAGTTGTGATAGCAAATACACGAAAGGTCATAAGTGTGCTGAGAAGAAATTATTTTACATAGATTGTGAAGAGGAAGAAGAAAATGAACAAGAAGAGGATATACACCAAAAACCAGCCCTAGAAGAGGAAGAAATGAGTCCGACCATATCGTGTAATGCATTGGCAGGAATTACCACTCCTCAAACTCTCAAGATAGAAGGACATATCAAGAAGAAAAAGGTAATAGTGTTGATTGATTCAGTAGCACCCATAATTTTATTCATTGTAAGGTAGCCAAGGAATTAAATTGTTTCCTATACCTAGCAACAGAATGTCAAGTGATGGTTGCAAATGGAGGAACTATAAATTGCTCTGGAAAATGCCATAATATCAAGCTAACCATGGGGGAATATGTGTTGACTAGTCTAATGCTTTCCATTCCTATGGGAGGTGCTGATGTTGTACTAGGAGTACAATGGTTACAATCTTTGGGGACGGTAGCTTTTAATTTTCAAGAACTTTTCTTGAAATTTTTTTCAGAAGGAAAAGAAGTCGAATTGCGAGGTATTGAAGGGACGCCGGGAAGGATAATAAGCTCTAATGTCATGACAAAGCTTCTAAAGAAACAACAACGAGGTGTAATTGCACAATTATGCTCACTAGAAGTTCCGACATCAAAATCATCTATTTCTGCAGATCTCCAACAATTCTTGGACAATCATTCCAAGGTGTTTGAAACTCCCAAAGGACTCCCACCTATTCGTGATCATGATCATGCTATTCATTTGATTCCAGGAAGTGTTCCTCCAAACATCAGGCCTTATAGATATCCTTACTTCCAAAAGAGCGAAATTGAACGTATGATTGCAGAAATGTTAGAGGCGGGTATAATTCAACTCAGTCAAAGTTCTTTCTCTGCTCCTGTAGTATTGGTACACAAGAAGGATGGATCATGGCGAATGTGTCCGGATTATAGGGAGCTCAATAAGCTCACCATTAAAGACAAATTTCCCATTCCTGTGATTGATGAAATATTGGATGAATTACATGGAGCAATTTATTTTACCAAGTTGGATCTTCGTTCAGGATATCATCAAATTAGAATGAAGACTGAAGATATTCCAAAAACAACATTTCGAACCATGAGGGTCATTATGAATTTTTGGTCATGCCTTTTGGCCTTACCAATGCACCTTCTACATTTCAAGGGTTGATGAATTCCATTTTCAAACCCTTCCTTAGAAAATTTGTGCTAGTATTTTTTGATGATATACTAATCTACAGTAGGTCTTGGAAGGATCATGTCGAACATGTTGACAAGGTGCTCAAACTATTGCAGGAGAAACAATTATATGCAAAAAAATCCAAATGTTTCTTTGGAGTACAAGAGGTGGAATATCTGGGTCATATTGTATCTCACGAGGGTGTTAAAGTAGACCCTAACAAAATTAAAGCTATTAAGGAATGGAAAGTCCCCACAACCATAAAGAAGTTGCGAGGATTTCTCGGGTTAACAGGGTATTATCGCAAGTTTGTTAAGAATTATGGGAGAATAGCAGCACCTCTAACAACATTATGGAAGAAAGATGCATTTTCATGGACTCCTGAAGCAACTAAGGCCTTTGAACATCTTAAAGAGGCAATGTGCCTAGCACCGGTCTTAGCTACGCCAGACTTCACAAAAACCTTTATTGTGGAATGTGATGCCTCAGGAAATGGAATTGGTGCAGTTTTAATGCAGGAAGGAAGACCCATTGCTTTAGAAAGTCGTCCAATCAAAGGAAAGTATTTACAGAAACCTATTTATGAGAAGGAAATGTTAGCAATACTACATGCACTAAAGAAATGGCGAACTTACCTAATGGGAAGACACTTCAAGGTAAAAACTGATCATGATAGTCTTAAACACTTTTTTGGAACAAAGACTATTGTCAGAAGAACAGCAAAAATGGGTCACAAAGATGTTGGGTTATGACTTTGAAATAATCTACAAAAAAGGAAAGCTGAATGTTGTTGCAGATGCACTCTCAAGAAAGAATGAAGAGGTGGAAGCATTGCTTTGTGCCATTTCTGTTATCCAACCAGATTGGATAACTGAAGCAAGAGATGAATGGAAGAAGGACAAAGATGTATGGATACTCATTCAAAAGTTGCAGCAAGATCCTAGTACATCTGATACATTTAGTTGGAAAAAATGATTCCTTATGGTACAAAGATCGCTTATATCTTTGTAAGAATTCCCAACTAAAACAAAAGATTCTTCTGGAATTGCACACTTCTCCTTTAGGAGGACACTCAGGATTTTTAAAAACTTACCACATGGTGAAGAAAGAATTTTTTTGGGATGGCCTTAAATCTGATATTCAAAAGTTTGTGGCGGAATGTTTGGTTTGCCAGCAGAATAAAGTGGAAACAATTAGGACCCCGGGACTTCTACAACCTTTATCCATTCCAAGTCAACGTTGGGAGGAGATTTCAATGGATTTTATCACAGGTTTACCTAAGTCCGAAGGAAAGAGTGTCATCATTGTGGTAGTTGATAGACTTACCAAGTATGCACACTTTTGTGCATTATCTCATCCATTTAAAGCAAGTACAGTTGCTACTACATTTATGGACAGAATTCAAAAGCTACATGGTAGCCCAAGGGTTATTGTGAGCGACAGAGATCCCATTTTTACTGGAAATTTTTGGACGGAGTTATTTTCTTGTTTGGGTACTCAATTAGCTCATAGCTCATCTTATCATCCTCAATCTGATGGTCAAACTGAGATAGTAAATAAATGTTTGGAAGGATATCTCGTTGTTTTGTATCTGATAAACAAACACAATGGGTCAAGTGGTTACCTCTTGCTGAATGGTGGTATAACACTTCCTTCCATACTGCAGCAAAAATGACCCCATTTATGCACTTTATGGATATCATCCACCATCCATCACATCATCTTTAAGGGAAAATTCGAAGGTTCAAGCAGTGGAAGATCACATCGAGCATCAGCAAGAAGTTCTCCAACTCTTAAAGGATAACCTGAATTTGGCACAAAATCGAATGAAATAACAGGCAGATCAACATCGCAGCGAGAGAAGTTTTGATGTAGGAGATTGGGTATTTTTATGGCTACAACCATACAAACAAATGTCCCTCAAGCAAGCTAAGAAGGATGATAAATTATCACCAAAGTACTATGGTCCTTACAAGGTGTTGCAAAAGATTGGTACTATGGCATACAAATTGGAGCTTCCTGCTTCTTCGCGAGTACATCCAGTTTTCCATGTTTCATGCTTAAAGAAGGTTATAGGTGAAAATCTTCCAGTTCAAACAGTATTGCCAGAACTTGATGGGGAAGGGAAAATAATATTGGAACCTGAAGCAGTCATGGAAAAAAGAACTCGACAACTACGGAATCGATCAATTTCAGAGTATCTCATCAAGTGGAAGAACTTACCCACTGAAGATTCTACATGGGAGGATGAGAAATTTATACAGAAGCACCCAGAGCTACTCAAGTGTTGAGGACAACACTTTTTTGAAGGAGAGGGGAATGTTAGGTCCCTATATTATTAGTATAGTCCCTTATTGTTGTTAGTGTAACCCCCTTATTGTTATTATTGTACCCTTGTAACCCCCATTTCATTATTATTGTGCCCTTAAATTATTATTGTTAGGTCAGCTAGGATTACATTGTGGCCCACTAGGATTACATTATGGCCCCATGGACTCCTATAGATAGAAAGGAGGTTTTGTAAATTGTATCATCCAAGAATTGTTCATTTATGTAATGTATTGGAGGTTTCCCCCTCGAAGTGGCTTATTTCTAAGGCGTTCATATCTCTTTTCTTCTATTTTTGGAGTTGGTTACACAACATTTTCAACTGAATATGTCAACGAATCTCAAAATCCCATGTCAATCCTTCATTTATGTTAGCCCCCCTATAAAATTTTGACAAGAAAACAGGGGGCTAGAATGTTTTTGAGCCTTCAAGGAATGCATTTCCTTTGAAAACACATCATCCTTGAAGCCTCCTATGCCTTTGTCCTCTGATAAAATCCCCTCTTCTATTCCCATTACAAAGCCTCTCTGTTTGTGAAGAAGTTCCCAAAAGGCCTCCTTTTCCCTCCTATTTCATCCCTTGTAAACCTCGGTTTCTTCACCTCTTCCCCTTCCTTCAATTCCCCTCTTACCCCCTCCCAAATCCCTTCCTAAATCTTTTAAATAACCCTTCTTCCCTTCTAAGGCTCACAAACACCCTTTTTTCGGCCTAAAAACTCCTTTTTCCTCTTATCGTTACCCCTTTTTGGCTGTGATTTTCATTAAAAACGAGCCAAAAAACCATTTCTACCTTATTACCGGCCTAGCCCCTTTTCGGCTAGCCCCTTGCACCTTTTTCCTCTACGTGACCCAGCACCATGACCAGGTGCCCGGGCGGAATGCGCTTATCGCGTATGATATCGGGGGCAACATCAACCGTCAATCTACGCAGATCGGACGGTCCCCGTTAACTCCGCAGCGCCCGTCTTTCACCCCATTCACCTCTCCAGTCGCATCTCCACCGTCCGATTAACCTACAAATCAACGGTCCATACGTCACCCGTCCTGGTGGTCCCCGCGCCAAAGCACTGTTCCCAAACCAGCCGGTTTCTATCACACCGCCATTGGGTGGTGGGCAGTATTTTATTTTTCGGAATGATTCCATACATCGTCCGACACATGGCTCCATGTACTATTTGAAAACCGCCGCTCATCACACGTTATAGTTCGGCGTTTGCCACGGCGCGATATCGCTATACACCGTCCGATTCAGAGCTTCCCATCCAACGGTAGTCGCTCCATGAAGCTGCGCGAGAGATAATCCAAAGTAAATACACCCCTAGCCCATTGTCCATCGCCCTTCGATGCATTTTAAACCGTCGATCTCCTCCTGAGATCGGGTGGTCCAGATTTGATTACCCCCGCCGTTGACTGATCCCGCCACGTCATCATCCCACGTGTGTTCATATATTTTCGTCGCTTTTTCATTCCCCCCCCCTTTATATTTCATTCAAAGGCACATTGTCCAATTTTTTGCATTTCGCCACCTTTCGCCATTTTCCACTGTCTGCTGTGTCTTCTGCCTTCACCCTGCGACTGTTCCACCATTTCACTAGTCTGCACGACCATTCTCATCATTTTCGCTGCATCCATCCTCCCACGCATGTTTGTCTTAAAGAATTTTCGTGTTTTTGAGGTTTTTAGGTGGTGAAAACCTCCTCTGTTCACAGTCACTGTCATGGTGGCGAAGAACGCAGGGAAGAGCATGAGTAGAGATCGTATTTATGAAGAAAGCCTGGGAAGGAGTCATGATAGGATGTGAATTCAAGGAGCAGAGCTAAACTTTTTCAAACCTTCCAGAACCATTTAAAGCGCAGACTTTGCAGACAAAGAGTATCAGTGAAAAATAGAGAGTTTAGGTCATATAATTGAAGATTGTGAGCCTTAAATAAATAATCAGAGGCAAAACATCTAACCGAAGACCCCGTGGATCACATAGGAGATCCAGCGCGCAGAAAAAATACTGTCAGGGTTTCAAATCAGCAGAATGTCCCCTCCTAGGAAAGGACATGATATTTATTATCGTTTTAGTCTACATTGTGTCCAAGAGAATTTTTCTGCCCGGACAACAGTCTTGATGCAATTAGAAGCCTTTGTTTCATAGTATGGCAGGCCATAACATCATGATTCTACCTTTTTGTTCAGTCACCAGAGCATTGCAGTGATATTACAACCAAGGACATCAGATACATAACTGGAGTAATTGCAGCCTGACGAGACTACTCTTTCTTCCAAAGAGGGCCATGGATAAATGCACAGAATTTAAAAGGGATGGAGCCTTGACCCTCTTGCTACTTCTTAGTTTTAATGATACATTTATTCTTTCACCTACCTCCTCTGCTCATCTCTTAGCTATAAAATTCACGAAGAAATTCATTGTAAGGGTTGTTGTTCGGTTGTTGCCGATTGCTGTTAGAGGGATTCGGTTTGATTATTAGAACAGTCTTGGGAGGGAGTAGTAGAGTATTTTGTAATATATTAGGCTGGGAGGAGAAGTTTGGATTGTATTCAGCCATTGAGCTCAGCGTATGTGACTGGTTTCGCATCAATTAATCAAGCAAATTTCACAGGATCCTGGTCTATTACTACGGGTGATGTTTCTCTTATCTTACTATTTTATTACATTTTCATGCTGTTCATTGGTCTTCTGGGCATGCATCAGAAATCTGGCATAGGATTTACCCTTGTTAGGTACCCTATGTTTCTGCTCTCCATGCCTTCGATGTTTTCTGCTGATTGTGAATCTAAGAGTAAATTTGTGTAGTTTAACCAGTGTAGCAGATGTTATTGCCTGCTAGCTGATGTATGAACTCAGAGCTTGCTGCTTGGATGTTTCTTGCTGGTGTCAAGGCATTGAAGGTTCAAAGTCCTTCTCTGATCTATAGACCCTGGCTCTGTTTAAACTTATCTCTATTTTCCCTTGGAGCATACTAAAGCAGACCTGGAGTTAAATGACCTTTGGTCCGATCTATAAGCTGCCCCTTCGTCCCTCCATTGAAAGCTGCATTTGAGTATGTCCAAGCAGGTCTAGAGTTAAATGACCTCTGACCTGATCTATAGACAGAAATTGGGTGTCTTTCATTCTTTCACCTTCTCTCCTTAATGTTCCATTCCATCATCTATCTAAAAAGATCCTTTAGTGTAGATGACTTGCCCTTTGAAAGCCTTAGCTAGTTGTTGCAAGTAATCTCCTTTCATGACTCCATAGCCTAATGGATGGCACATTCTTAACCTATCCTCTTTTGTCGAAACGTCCTGCTATTTTTCTCCTTTCCTTCCATTACTTTCTCAGTTTATGATCTCGTGACTCAACCCAGCAACCAACCAGCCAAATCATTTTAAAACCCCCCTTTTTGTGCTTCATACCTAGCCTAACATCTCACTTGAGCTTCAAAGATATACCATTCTTTTTTTTATTGGAGAGATCCCTCTCCAGACCCAGGAGGGCTAGATCTTGAGGTCTGAAAGTGGCTCTGATGTTGTCTCATCTTTTGGTCTTGCCAATCTGGCCAAAACATGGGAACCCCAACAATTCAGATTCAGAAATGAATTTAGGAAACATTTATGAAACAATTCAAATTGAAATTTCAATCAAACCAGGAATAACTGAGAAAATTCATATAGGTGCTTCATGCTCAATTGTTGAAATCAACTTATATAAAGCTCTATTCTAGGAATTTCATGACATTTTTTCTTGGTCTTACAAAGAAATGCTAGGAATTGATCCCAACATTGTAGTTCACGAAATGAATAGATACCTAGATGCTAAAACTATTAGACACAGATTTCATCCAATCCGTAAACCTATTAGAAACGCAGCTTCTATTAAGGTTGAAGTTGAAAAATTAATTCGAGCAAGTTTTATTTATCCTATTCCCTTAACTGATTGGGTATCCAATATTGTTCCAGTGAACAAAAAATAGGGAACTATCAGAGTATGTGTCCATTATATGGATGTCAATAAGGCTTGTCCCAAAGACAATTATCCTACCCTTTACATTGACCAGATTGTTGATGATTGTGCCGGAAATGAAATATTTTCATTTATGGACGGTTTTTCCGGATATAATCAAATAAACATATTCCCTACCGATCAACCAAAAACTGCCTTTATTTTTCCATGGGGAGCTTTCCAACCACAAATTACCTTTAGGTTTAAATAACGTTGGCACTACCTTTCGGAGGGCCATGTCTTACGCATTTCACGATATCAAACATATTGTGCAACCCCACCTGGATGGCTTACCGACCCATTCTATGTGACGACAAGATCATCCTACACATTTATGAGCTATTTTTCTCTAATGTAGGCATTAAAATATCTGTTTGAATCCAAACAAATGTGTTTTTGTGTACAATCAGGATGATTGGTGGTATTTTTCGCTTCTAAGGAAGGAATTCATGTCGATCCTCTCAAGGTCGAGGCTATCATCAATTTACCTCCTCCTTCTACTCTTCGCCAACTCCAAAGTTTACAAGGGAAAATAAACTTTTTATGTCGATTTATCTCCAACTATGCAGAGTTGACTAAAGGTTTTACTCAATTGTTGAAAAATGACATTCCATTCTTTTAGGATGAGCTTGCTGATAAATCTTTCGATGCACTTAAACACATGTGGACCCATGCACCGTTGTTGCATCCGCCTGATTATCACTGAGACTAATTTTTGTATTTAGTTGCATCCTATTCCACCATTGGGATGGTTTTAGTTCAAGAGGATGAATCTACCGCTGAACATGTGATTTATTATTTGAGTCAGAACCTTAAACCCACTAAGATTAAATACACACATGTGGAGAAATTGGCCTTGTCGGTTGTGCAAGTTGTCCAACATTTTCGTTATTACATATTGTTATGCAAAACAACCGCGATCTATGATTGCAACCCTATGGTGTATATTTTGACTAGACAACTGCTAGGGGGGGAATACTCTAAGTGGATAGTTATTCTACAGTTTTTTGATTTAGAACATGAAAAATATAAATCAAAGAAATCATCGGTGTTTGCTAAAATTTTGTGTGACTTTCCCTATAATGAATCTGAAACCATGGTAGAAGATCATCTTCCCAATGAATCTCTGTTTCTAATCAGTACTTTGGATCCTTGGTATGGAGATATCATCATAAATCTTCAAACCCAAAATTTTTGGCCCGAACTATCATGATTTGATCATCGTGGAATCTGATACTAGTACCAACAATATATCATTGTTGGCAATACTCTTTATCATCCTAGTGTCAATTTTGTTTTCAGACATTGTTTAACACATGAAGAAGCCAAGAAGGTCTTAAATGACTTCCATTTCCACTACCCAAAAGATATTGTGCACTGTCTATTTCTGGCCTTCACTCCTTAAAGATTGTATCCTTGTGGTTAGAAAATGTCACAATTGTGATTTTTTTTATCAAAATATGCGCGCCCCTCCCGCTCTTGTTCACCCAATCATAGCTGTCAGTCCATTTGCAAAATGGGGCATCAATTTTGTTACATGTAACCCACACTTGGTTGGGGGTTATGGGTATATTATTCTCGCTATAGATTATTTTACCAAATGGGTCGAGGAGAGGCCTACATTCAAGAGCGATGGCGAAACTGCAACTATTTTCATATTCATGTAATTGCTAGGTTCAGTGTACCCCAAGCCATCATTACGGACCATGGTAGCCACTTTTGAAACATTATGATGAGTGAATTTTCCGCTTAGCTCAGCTTACACCATGACGATTCTACACCTTATTTCCCACAGGAAAATGGCCAAGTTGAAGCTGTAAACAAGGTCTTAACCAATATGATCAAACAGATTTTTGAAATTAATAAAACTAACTGGCATACCATGATTTTTTTAGCCTTGTTGGCATATTGTAACTCTGTGAAAACATGTACTGGTTTTACCCCTTTCCAACTCGTTTACAGTTTGGAAGATGTTTTACCAATTGAGTGAAATTCCGTCATTAAAACTAGCCATTGAGTTATTACTAGCTACCTCTGAAGAGGAAGAGTGTTTTTTATACTTAGCACAGTTAGATGAAACTCACTGCACCGCTTCATGCTTAGACTCATAAAAAATGTGTTAATTCACAATATAATCAAAGCATTAATCCTCGTGTCTATTCAGAAGGAGATCTAGTCTTAGTTTATGATCAAGCACATGATAAGCTAGGCGTTGGTAAGTTCGAAACTATGTGGCATGGCCTTTACATTGTTAAACATGCACTTGCAAAAGGTTCCTATGAATTAGTTGATTATGACGGTGTCTTTTTAGGTCAGCCCAGACATGGTCTCTATATGAAGAGATATTATGCGTGATTCACCCTATGGTGATCTTCCTTGTAAATTACTTACATTTTTATAAGTGTGTTCCATAGATTAGTTATTTTCTTTACGAATTTCCACTAGTTCTCCTGCTTATCTTGATTACTCTTGATATTACAGATGTCGACGTTCCCTCAAGCTTACATTGGATTTTATGATGGTGCTTTTCGTAGTACTCAGAATTTATCTTCCGCAGCCTGGGTCATATATTCACCCAATGACGTGTTAGTTTCTATTCATGGGATTTGCCTCGGTCAAACAACGAACAACATAACATAATGTAGTGCAGTCATTGAACTATTATCTAATGCCATTGTGTTGGGAATTTGATGTTTGATTGTTAGGTTAGATTCACAACTTATTGTATTACATTTTAACGGTGTCTATGCAGTTAGAAGTCCATCCATGTTAAGAATGTTTTTAAGGGTTCATCTCTTGGAAAGAAAAATTGATTACATTGAATATTTACACATTTCAAGAAATTCAAACACTTTAGTTGATGCATTGGCTAATAAAGTGTTAAATATACATTTGCAAAATTAAAAGTAAAACAAAAAAATATTCCATCCATATTGAACAAGGTACTCAGATAATAAAAGTAATGATCATCATTAGTTAAAAAAATAGTCTGTCAAATGTGTCAAAAAATATACATCATCCAAGGACATAAGCTTTAAAAGCCTTATGATCCAAATATGCTAATACAAAAAAAAAATGTAGCCTAGAATAACTATGAATTATCCATGATGATGATCATGGTAGCAGATAATGGCGCGTGCCACATGGCCAGGTACTGCCTGATTAGACCTGGAACTCCAACCACATTCCTATGGTACCGAAGAGGTAAATCGTTAGTCCCAGTCCATGGGATATAATTGGTAAGCCTCTCCAAGTTGTGTTCCAACTTGGTCAAGGCCTCAACTGCGTCATTCTATGGTGGCATTACCGCTATGGGTTGGTCTTCCCATCGGTCAAACTGCAACAGTCCTACTAGCTGGACTAGACCTACATTTACATTTAAATTTTGAAAATTAGCATTGTATGATAAAAAACAAATAAAAATCTAGAAAACAAAAAGGTTCAAAATGAGAATTTTTTACCTATGTCATCCCACTGTACTCCAACTGGGAGTGCCATATTTGGGTCACCCATGTAGTCCATGTATGCATATGGTAAGTCCTTTATCATGAATATTTGGCTTCCCAACCACACGAAAAACTGAGGTGTAGATCGTATTATTGGACCACCATCGCCACCATGGCATGCCATCAATGTAACCCATCGCAACATACGAGGATCTCTAGGTCCTGTAGGGTCCACCAAATGCTATTGTGGAATGAGGAGTGGAATCCTCTCAAGAGAAAATGATATCAAGATGGTGCCATAGCCGAAGTTCTTCAACTTTCCTTCCTTAGCTCAAGTTATTTGTCTCTTCATATTGACAATCACTCCCTCACACCAGTTAAACATTTTTCCCTAGGAACACTCAACCGTAGTCTGCATCTGAGCCTTGGTATCCACGTGATAAGCCTCACTACCGCACAGTATCGTAATTGTAAAAGAAATGACTTTTAAATCAAGTTGTTGGATATTTTTTATGTCTATCCTTCCATATTTGAGTTGAGAAGTTGGAGCACAATATTGCGCCAAGTGTGGTAGATTGTGCACCTAGCCACACACCAAACAAGGAAATATCACATCCCCTACGAGACAATCCAGTGAGAAAATAGATATCCTCCGAGTCAATTACGAGCCCGTGACAACCAATAATAAAGCTTTGTTCCTAGATATCCCATGCCCTCATCAGGCAAGTCATTAACTCTACTTGAGCTTTCATCCCTTGTATATACCCAAACTTATAGATTTCACATTGTTTTAAAGCTCACAATGCTTGCCACTAAAGCATGATTGGTTCAAATTAACTGTAAATGATAAAAAAGGAACATTAGAACCTTGTGGGAGAAATTTTGGAGCTTTTTATTGTGGGATTATTTTATTTTGGAAACCTCACGGCACCTGTACAGTTTTTATTAATACACAGTGTGTTTTTGTGCAACTTATATACTGAAAAAAATCGCGCACCCACGGTAATTTTTTACATAGAAAATTATCAAGGGTGCGCGACACCGATGAGGAAACCCCGCGTACCCCTGTAGGAAATTTTCAAAACCATAAACCCTCCTAAAAATCATCCTAAAAGCTTAAAAAGGAAATCTAAATGATTGAAATGAAATATGACGAAGATATTTGTTACCTCGAAGAAGCGGTTCATTGAATGGTTCATTGGTTCACCTGCTATCAACTCTAGAAGTTCTATGGTAAAACCATATTTTACTGCTATCAAAATGAAATGGTGAAAACAACTTGTATTTTTCAACTTTTATAAGCTTTTATGAATAAAATAGTATTATTTTATTCCTTTTACCTTTTAGAAGTTCATTTTTTTCAGTATTTTTACCATAATAAAGAGAATTTATCGTAATTTTTGAGTTCTATGTGCAGAGAATAGGTTACATTTAAAAAATGAATCATCATGTCCACAAAATAAACTTTTATCACTTTTTTGGAATCTTGAAAAACAAGAAAAAACCAAAGCCTAGAGAAAATTTTAAGCCCTTTTCGGACTCCCTAAACATGAAAAGGTCATCGAGTACTTGGCTATTTGAACTCGTTAAATTAAATGAGTAGTCATCTATTCAGTATACGTTTACCCCTTTTTCGGATTGAATTAGTCTATTGATGAAAAATGTATACATTGAATAAGCATGATCAATAGAGTTCTCTCTTGCATCATTCTATCCTTTTTCGGGCTTGGGGGACTAAATTTACGAAAAAGTACACTTATGGAGTTTACTTATGTTTTCTCCTAACTCCCTAAAACTGAAAAATGCCGAGTCTTATTTTCTCTGGGCTCGTTAAAAATATAGGTTGAAATAATTTTTTGAGTTTTATTTTTGTGTCTTTTCAAACTCTTTAAATATTAAAACGATATTGAGTTAATCCTATGTTGGACTCATTAAAATTAACAGTTCAGGACCCGTCGATTACAATAGGACCGAACCACTCCTTCCTAGGGTTCATTAAAAATACTTCGGAGGCCTCATTTGAAGGATGAGCTTACACAACAAGAAAATCATTATCCTCCTCAAGCTTGAAAAAAATAAAGAGGTACTTGCTAGTAATTGTGGGGGGGGGGGGGGGATGGGGAAAAGGGATCCATCTTTTATACTTGTTTTAAAATTAGCATGTCACTCTTGAACACAACACATTTTCACAATTGTGTCTGGGTTGGGTAATCCATTTGTCTTACAGCTAATCAAACCTCATTATAAGTCTTCAAATGGTTTTTTGTATTATCTTTAAGTCAAATGGCGCTGATTCAATTATTGTTTCATTATGTGTTCAAGATAAAAGTTCAACCTCAGTTCATTTTTTTTGCAAATATCCATCTCCATTCACATCAACGATCTCTAAGTCAGTCCTTGCAAAAAAATTTCTTCAACTTGACACTATAAGTTTTGTGTCATAGGCCCTCCTGTGACAGTTCACTTCCTATCCAATTCAAATCATTATCCAGGAAGTTGATCCAGAAATCTTATCAATACCTTGAAATCTGCATGCCCTAATGGCGGGTTTCTTGCCTTCAACGATAGGTTCCCATTGTTGGCCTTCGATCAAGCGAATCTATGAGTGTTTGAATGAAAATCATCTATTCAAACTTCATAGATTGTACTGGAGTACCTTGAGAGCCATTTTTGTTATTGGTGGTTTGTCTCGCACTTGTTAACGATTTTCATCATTGACCAGTAATCAAGTGGTTTCTACCATGTTCGACTTCAACACGTTCAATCACATGGTTAGATTCACACTGAATTGAGAGGTGGAGATCAAGACCCTGGATCCAGTTTCATCCATCCAGGTTGCGAGGAGTTATGTATTCATGTTTGAGTAGAACAATTCATAACAAATGGTTGTGTCCATACTATGTCTACTATTGATGTAATTCTAGGTTATTTTTGTACCAGTACATTGAGTTAGTTTTTACTCAAAGTATGGGAATGCCTACCTCAACGATGATTATATATTTTCATTGAATGTTCGTTGCAGGTTTCTGACCGGTGTCTCTAATCCAATCCTTGGTATGATAAAGCACTTCAATATTTTAATACTTTCTAGACGTCGCACTTTAGGGGGCAATCTGTTACATATCATTTTGTCACCATGACACTTGACGATAAAAATGGATCTATCACCATCCATACTTATACTCCCTTGCAATTCAAACATTCATATTCCTTGAAAAACTCATGAATTTTGGGAAAAATGGCTCTTTAAACTCTTAAATATGACTTGAGAACTTTTTACAGTCAATGTCTATGCATGCATTGTTACTGTAAAGAATCCCTATGTAGTTTTGCACTATCTTTTTCACTAAGAACTGCACAACTGAATCAAGGTAAAGTAAAAAATAAAAGTAAATTATAGAAGCATAGTTGGGTGCATATATCCCAACTAGAAGCCTTTGAGTCATAAAAGTTCAAGCAAAACCCCTCCAATCATGGAGCTAATTCCCTTGGATCATGGAACCCTAATCCCCTCATTCGTGGATCTCACCCATTTTTGGTGGATCTGCAACCTCCTCAGTTTCTCCTATAAATTGAGCTGCGACTTCAGGGTTATGGGAGCTCACTTATAGTAGTATTATGTTGGTAATTTTGGATTGGAGAGTTTTTTAACCAAGGAGGAATATTGGAGGCATTTGGGAGGAACCTATATGACATCAAGGCTTGGTTGTAATATTCCTCTTTTATCCCTGAATAATACATTTAGATATTTTTTATCACTGTATTGTTTTCTTGGAATTGTGAATGGTTTATGCTCATATATTAATTAAAATAATTTCAGTTCATAATATCCTTGATCATTAGGTTAAGTTTGTTTTTATATTATTTTTATTATGCATATGCTTTTGATCCTTTGTATGTTTGTGGTTGCAGGTTTCTTCTAAGCATTGAGGAGCTTCATCAGGACAAAGTGTGGGGTCTTCATCAGTAATTTCGTTGAAAAGGTAAGAGAATCATCCTCTTCTTCTAGTTTTGGTAATTTAAAAATTGTTGGCTTAGAGATAAAGATATTCTCATGTCTGTTTTGTTTCTAGTTTTCCGTTAGGATTCTAGGGAGATTGTTCTTGCCCGCAAAAGGGATTTATCTTGGTAACAATTTGATATATTTTTATTTATTTACTATACCTATTTATACCTATTTTATATTTATTTATTTACCATACCTCTTTTATAAATATGGTATTTGGCCCATGGTAATTATCCCATGGTATTAAAATGGTATTTTTCCCATAGGCTTCACCTAAATAAAAGCCCTTTTTTGAGTTTTCTTTAAATATAAAGAGGTTTGTGGAGTAAATATAAAAGGAGGTTTTATTTATTTACCATACCTTTAGTTTATTTATATTTTTATTTATTTATCATACCTTTTGAGTAAGTATAAAAATAGATTTTATTTACTTACCATAGCTCCATTTTATTTTTATTTTTATTTATTTACCATACCTCTTTTTTTAGTGTTCCTAACCGTATTTATATTTTAAATTTGTATTGTGTTTATACATAACAATAATTAGATTTCTTTTTAAATAGGGCCTATGTTAGATTAAAAATGTTAAATGTTAAACATTACCTTTATGTTTATATTTACGTTTAATTTTACATGTTTATGTGTTTACATGTTTAGCTGATGTGAGATCTACCCCATACTAGGTTGAATGTTAAATGTTAAACATTACCTTTATATTTATATTTATGTTTACATTTTTACGTGAGATATACCCCCATATTAAGTTGTAGAGTGCCTCTAGGTGCAATAAAATAATAAAATAAAATTAATAATTTGGTATTGATGGTTTTTGTGCTCCAGGTCTTGACAATCCATGGTTTTTCCCATAGTATTTCTTATGATGAAGTATATTTAAAGGCTTGAGGAAATTGTTCAAAAATGTAAAAGTATCAGCATCAATTTATTGTATCTCTCCACTTGATCCC
Organism: Pinus albicaulis; assembly: GCA_034641835.2. Classification (NCBI taxonomy): domain Eukaryota; kingdom Viridiplantae; phylum Streptophyta; class Pinopsida; order Pinales; family Pinaceae; genus Pinus; species Pinus albicaulis. The sequence continues at coordinate 498,841,214 of CM076569.1, forward strand.
TCTTTGGAGTTGATAAATAAGGATTTAAGATGAATATTATTAATAATTATGAACACACTTTTTTACATGTCTTCAATTTTTATCAATGTCGGTCCTTCTTAGAAGTATGCATAATGGGTACACATTAGATGTGGAATTCAAGTTTTCATCTAATGTGTTTGCTCTGGAAATTTGAGTAAACCTATAGTGAGATAAGCAAAAAATACAATTAAAAAAATGTTTTTCTTCTTTTACTTCCAAATTTTATAACTCTTATTTTAGTATTTTAACTATTATTTTATTATTTTTCCTTAGTAAACAACTTTTAAGTTGAAATTTCCTCTACTATAATGTACAAATTGGTATTTTAGGAAGATTTGTATTGGGATTTGCACCTTGAATTGCTTCATGTAACAACATACCAAAAAACCTTGTTAGTGTTTGCATAACAAGAGTGCTAAAGGTACAAGTTGGGTCATAGAACCTAGGTTGAGGTTTGTGGATGTTGGTGAGACATTTAAAACTTGTAACAGAAGAGATGATGAGTAGGATAAGAAACAAGAAATCAAGAGCTAGAATAATTAAGACAAAGAGTAGAAGAGTTGGAGCATAGAAGAAATGGATATGTTGAAGTAGATTTAGAGCCCGAAGGAAAAAACGATGAAGAACATGAGGCTGAAGAAAGAGACCTGACAACGAGGTTGATTTCATACATGAGTAATTGAGGTAGTACAATAGTTGAAGTTTCTTATTATGATGGCAATATAAGAGTTTATGTGCTCATTGATTGGATTGGAGAACTCAAAATATACTTCGAGTAGGGAAATTTTTAGGATCCAAATTGGGTGAAATTTTCCATGATGAAGTTTAAAGGTCAAGCTACACTATGATGGGATATGTTGTAGAAAGACAGAGTAAATAATCAGCTAGAAAAGATCAAGTCTTGGAATAATATGGTCATGAATATCAAGGAGAAATTTATGCCTATTGATTACCAACACAATTAGTATAGACAAGTACAAAATCTAAGAGAAAGGGAGGCCTCTATGCTTAAATACACAGAGGAGTTTTTTAGACTGTCACTTTGTTCAGGTATAAGGGAGTTAGAATTCAAAGAATCAAAAGGTGTGTGAATGGACTGAAATACTTTAATCAAGATGAAATGACTACTCATTATTTCCAAACTGTTGATGAAGGCTATCACATTACATTGAAGGTTGTTATGGAAGAATAATTGCTTATGTGGACAAAAGCAATCTCCCTAAATTCAATGATTGAATCTATTAATAAATAGACAAACTAGTAAATCTTTCCCTTAGTTCATTTCTATTGAGTCATAAGAAAGAATCATGGAATATGAAATCCATACCTTTCAAATCAAATGTCTGATGAAGGTCCTCACCATGGTTTGATGCAGCTTCTCAATGTTCAGAATAGAGACATGAAAACATAGTAACAACAAAATATGAAAGGCATATGATAGATAAATGACTCAATAGAACCCTTACTAGTGATCAAGGAAACTAGTACATAATATCATTATCAATAGAAAAATGGAAGAAAATACAAAATACATCAACCCCAATGAAAAATATAGTGGGAAAGTAATACTCTTTTGTACTAATTTCAAGAATGAAGGAGTACCACAACCTTAGCCTTGATGATGTATGCCTCCTCCCAATTGTCTCCAATCTTCTCCTTAGATGACAATCCTTTTAGACTTATTTATGCAACATATGTTTACATTCAACAACCCACCCCTAACCCTATGGTATGTGTTGAATTTATAGGACAAGAGTAGGAGGTTTGATATCCTCTTATCATGGGATGAGATCCTCAAAAGGAGGGATTAGGGTTCCACAAAGGGATGGAATTAGCTTGATTAACAGAGGGATGAGGCTTAAGTAAGCATAAGCTTGAAACTTTCAGTTGGGAAATATTCCTCCAACAAAGCTTCTAGAAATCACTTTTTTTATTTTTACTTAAAGTTAAGTTATGTGTGCAATTGATAGTGGCAGAAAGAGCGCAAATTTGTTCTGGCTATAATGGTAAGATCTGCGTATGCACAAAATATAGCTAGGGAACCACAAAAATGATTAAAAGTGGGTTTTTGGACCATGTAATCCAAAATAATCATTCTCTTTGGGATTATTTTGCTTCTAACCTTGCAGGGTGTAATATTCCTAATTGGATTTTAGCTAGTTGGAATATTAAATTTTGTTTTTGTTAATAAAATAGATGAATAAGAGGGTAGAGGGGCCCATCAATCTCTTTAGTAGGAATAAACCACTTCTAGCATGAAATTGGACCAGTGTATCTAGTTGAATAAAGCACTCCTTGGTGTGAATGGGGGTCAATGCATGTGGATGGGATCAAGGTTGACCAAATCAACAACACATTCATGGAGGGAGTGGAGATAGTGGAGGGCAGTGCAGTCATAATGGGAGGAACTCTCCATGAGAGCAGCATAATTATTGAGTGGGGCCAAGGGGGAGTAGGCTCACAATGCATATAAGGAAGGGGATGGTAGCCATAGAGGGAATTCTGAATATTTTTTATGTTTGGTATTTTATGACTTTCTGCAGGCTTCAACTGTTTAGTGGTGTTTGTTGTACTGTTTAGCACAAGGGTGTTTCCGGGCGGAAATCCCACCCTCATCCTTGGGGGACTTTTAGTGCCCACTGAGGAGATGTTCCTTTTAGCTTCATTCCATCATCCAACATCAGGCAAATCTTTAGCCACCTTCAACAACACAGTCTCCTTCAGGAATTGCGCAATCCAGGAGGGCAGTTTCAGTGGAGGGTTGATAACCCAAGTTTGTGAGCTTCTTTTCCAATGAGGGGAGCGACCCTTCATTCGGAAAGTCATTGGGGAGGCATATCAGATATTTCTCATTAGATCAAACACCTCCTAGAATTTACGTAGCTGTAGAGCGTAATTCATCCCTAGGGCTACATTTTTCATATTGGCTATTTCCGAAAACCCTTTCTGGGTTCTCTTGTAATTGTGCTAGAAAGCCCAGATCTCTGATCCCTGCATTTTATGAGCACTATATTAGAATATCTATGAATTCATAGTTTCCAGTAGCAGTTATTTCCAGTAGGATTACACAGTCATGGCATCCCAACAGTTTATGTAGCAACAGTTTCTTATGTCTTGATGTATGGGGTCTTTCAGGCTTGTTTTAACTAAGCTTGAGTGTCTTTTCCTCAAGATCTTGTTCTTCATTTTCCTGCTATCATATATAATAAAATGGCTCAATGTTATTCTCATGTTCTTTATGTATTGATGTTTACTGCATTTTCCAGTTTTATGTTCAATATTCCTTTTTTTCCTATTTTGGAATATTACAGTGGTATCAGAGCATAATCTTGGCTCGACCTGTGAAGCAATACATTTATGTCATCAAGAAGAAGAAGAACCTCTTACAAAACAAGAGAAGCAGTATATTAATAGTGGTCGGAGGTTTGATTATACAGACAATGAAGAAGACAAAGGAAAAACTCAAATATCAGGAGAAATGAATGAAAAAGAGTTTCCAAAGCTTCTTCTCCGAACCATGCAAGGTATTGCCAAAGAAATCAAGGAGATGAGGATGGAAAGGAAAAAGGAGACCCCAAGAGGGTTTCTACATGGATAAAGCTCTGGAACTTCATATCACTAGTGTGGGCAACCAATAGTGTAGTAGGTTTCCCAATGCTCCACCATGCCTACATACCTAGCAGGGGGGAATGGGGGTGGATGACCCCAAGAACAAGCGGCTCTTGGTGATTACTTTCTAGAGTACGAATCTCAATCTCAAAGGTACAAAGAGAATCAAAACTTCCAAGAGTTCTGTCAGATCAAGGATAATAGGAGGCCCCATAATAACAATAGAAATGGAGGGTACATGCAAAATAATGATCTGCAACGTAATATGGGTAGATTATTTTTTCTTGCTTTTGATGGGTCATCCAATTTCACAACCAAGGCTTGGGTGGAAAAATTGGATATCTATTTTCAATTGAACCAGGTGCCAGAGATTGAAGCTATTAAGATAGCAACAATGCACCTTGAAGGCGAGGCACATGAATGGTGGTGTTAAACCAATTTTTGGTCATCTAACCTGTTACTATTAGATGGACCAAAGTACACCATGTAAGACCAATTTTACCCTAAGTAAAATTTCTTTCACTATGAAAAATAACTTGGTAATCCATAATTTATTAAGTTGTTTATGGTCTAAATAGGAAACCCCATGAGGAAATATTAAATAAATCCATATTTGTTTGATTTTCCTCAAGGGATAATTAATTAAACAACAATTTAATTAATATTCCTGGTCATATTTAACCCAAAACAGGAAAATTAATTAGACAAATCACTATTTATCTTATTATTTTCTAGGAATAATTATTTAAACATTATTTAAATAATATTCCTTGTTAAATTTGACTAAATCATTTATAAATAATTGAATAAATCACTATTTATCTAATTATTACTCAACCACACTCTTCAAATAATAAATAAATCATTTATTTATTTATTATTTAAAAAGAAAGGGATTTGACCAAATTCAAATTCTTTTTACCTTCAACAAATATAATAAAATATTCCACAAAAGTTGGATCTAGATTTGGTTAATAATATTTTAATTATGCACCAATATCTAGACTAACTCAATCTTTTGTTATAAATAGAAGGGTTTTTCCATTCATTCACTACCTTTTTTTGCCTAAATATCACTCTGGATCTATACTTTTGGTTTGACTTTGATCCTCCATCATTGTCATATTTTTCTACTTTTTGCTTGTGAAATCCCCTTGCGTTCCATTTTTTGCCTAAGTTTTCTACACCATCAAGAGAGAGAGATCTTAGATCTGAAGCACTGAGGACATACAATAACCCATCCCATTGAGAGGGACTGGTAACATATTTCTATGTTCCCTTCCCAGGTGTCATAATATAAAAATTATTTAAAAACATTCTTGTCTTGTTCATTGGATACATGGAGCAACTCTTTCTTTTATTTGTTTTTTAATGTCTTTAACTACATAGATCTGGATTTTGTAGCATTTATCTTTGTCAACTAACTTCAGATCTAAGGAAATAGAAAACCATTGTTAGGTCCTTATATTACTAGTATAGTCCCTTATTGTTGTTAGTTTAACCCCCTTATTGTTATTGTTGTACTCCTGTAATCCCCATATTGTTATTATTGTGCCCTTACATTATTATTGTTAGGTCGGCTAGGATTACATTGTGGCCCCACTAGGATTACGTTGTGGCCCCATGGACTCCTATATATAGAGAGGAGGTTTTGTCATTTGTATCATCCAAGAATTGCTCATTCATGTAATGTATTGGAGGTTTCCCCCTTGAAGTGGCTTATTTCTAAGGCATTGATATCTATTTTCTTCTATTTTTGGAGCTGGTTTCTTAACATTTGGTATTAGAGCTTTGGATTCTAGGGTTTTGCTGCTCCAAATAGGTCATCGTGGAATTTTCGATATAACTTTTTTCTACGAAGGTTTAAAATTTGAAATTTTTTGGGCACGAAGCTAAAATCCCGAGGAACATCTTCACTAAATTTTAGAGCTTGTTTCGCAATATATTCAGAGATATGATCTGTGGAAGTTAGGGAATTATGCAGGCTCCTAAATTTAACATAAACAGGTCATCGCGGAATTTTCGCTATAACTTTATTTATATGAAGGTTCAAAAGCTGAAATTTTTAGAACACAAAGCTGAAATCCTAAGGAACTTCGTCACAAAATTTTAGATCTTGGTTTGCAATATTTTCGGAGACATGGTCTGTGGAAGTTAGGTCTCTTTCAGGCTCCCAAATTTCATCTCAAAGAGTTGATGGTGGGAAAATATTCATAACTCTCTTGCTGAGCATCGGATTGGAATTCTATAAAAAGTGGTTGCAAGTAAATGGATTTTGGTTTATTTTCTATCAATTTTAGAGCCGAAGGAGGAAAAAGTGACACGTGGAAAGTCATACAATTTCACTCTACTGAACTAGTCCATAATTAGATCATTGTAGGATATTGGGCACAACTTTGTCTTCAAGAATCCAAATCAGGTTAGACTTGTGGCATTCGAAAGAGGATTGATATGGCTACCTTAGGGCCAAATTTTAGATATTGAAGATCCAAAATCACATAGATAATTCAGTTTCAATATTGAGCTCCTCAAAAGAAAGAAAAAGGTGTGTATTTTTTTCAAATTACATAAGTCTCGTTGAAAAAATAGTTTGAATTTATTCCAATGGTGTATTGAAGAATATATATCAGTATTGGGTTCTAAAATGCCCCGCAAAAATAATTCAACACCCATTAAGCCTTAAGAAGGCTCCACTATGACTCATGAAGACGAAGAAACACAACATGAGATATCAAAATTACAAGAGAAAGTGCACCAAATTTCGCTATCGCAAAGAGCAACAAAAAATGAAATGGAAGTTTTGAAGAAAGGTGTGGAAACTAAGATGGATGGTTTGAAGAAAGGCGTGGAAGCTAAGATGAATGGTTTGGAAGCTAAGATGGATGGCATGCATGTGGGCATGTAAGTTAAGATGGATGGTATGGAAGCTAAGATGGATGACATGGAAGCTAAGATCGATGAAAAAATGAAAGACAACATGGAAAACATGAAGAATGATCTAAAAGTAGACATCGAAGGTTTGGCAAAGTTGATACAAGAAATGTTTCCTAATGGCGAAAATATAGTAGAGAAAACTCATGATGGGAACAAAATAAATGTTAATCATGATTTCATAAACTCTAAGGTTGGATGGAAGAACCACCATATTCCAAAGATGGATATGAGGAAGTTTACTGGCAAGGATCCTGTAACATGGATACTACAGATGGAGCAATATTTTGATCTCAATAATGTGAAAAACACACAAAAGGTACGCATTGGAACTTTACATTTAGAACAAAATACATTTGTATGGTATCGATGGCTTTTCTCTTGTAAAAATATTGTCACTTTGTCAATTTTTACGGAGGAAATGATAGCACATTATGAGGATACAAAGAGCAACACCTTCTTTAGCCAATTGATAAATCTAAAACAAAAGGGTTTAGTGGCGGAGCACATCGAGGACTTCCAAAAATTGAATATAAGGGTAACTGATATTCCAGAGGAACACAGGATTGATGTCTTCATAGGGAATTTAAAGGATAATATCCAACATGAAGTTCGCGTTTTGGAACCAGATTCATTAGAGAAGGCATTCAGGTTGGCAAGAAAATTGAATGTAAAATTATGGCGACAAGGAAGCCTACCACTCACATATATAAATATGGAAGTGTTGCTACTCCTAGACTTCCACAACCTACAAGGTTGACACCATAGCAATTGGAAGAAAAAAGAGCAAAAGGGCTTTGCGACAGTTGTGATAGAAAATACACTAAAGGTCATAAGTGTGCTGAGAAGAAATTATTTTACATAGATTGTGAAGAGGAGGAAGAAAATGAACAAGAAACTTCAAAAGAAGAGGATATACACTAAGAAGAAACCCTAGAAGAAGAAGAAATGAGTTCGACCATATCATGTAATGCATTGGCAGGAATTACCACTCTTCAAACTCTTAAGATAAAAGGACATATCAAGAAGAAAAAGGTAAAAGTGTTGATTGATTCGGGTAGTACCCATAATTTTATTCATTGTAAGGTAGTCAAGGAATTGAATTGTTTCCTATACCCAGCACCAGAATGTCAAGTGATGGTTGCAAATGGAGGAACTATAAATTTCTCAGGAAAATTCCATAATATCAAGCTATCCATGGGGGAATATGTATTGAATAGTCCAATTCTTTCCATACCAATGGGAGGTGCTGATGTTGTACTAGGAGTACAATGGTTACAATCTTTGGGGACGATAGCTTTTAATTTTCAAGAACTTTTCTTGAAATTTTTTTCGGAAGGAAAGGAAATCGAATTATGGGGTATCACAGGAAGCCAGGAAAGATAATAAGCTCTAATGTCATGACAAAGCTTCTGAAGAAATAACAACGAGGCGTAATTTCACAATTATGCTCACTAGAAGTTCCAACATCAAAATCATCTATATCTCCAGATCTCAAAAGAGTCTTGGACAATCATTCCAAGGTGTTTGATACTCCCAAAGGACTCCCACCTATTTGTGATCATGATTATGCTATTCATTTGATTCCAGGAAGTGTTCCTCCAAACAGCCGGCCTTACAGATATCTTTATGTCTAAAAGAGTGAAATTGAACGTATGATTGCAGAAATGTTAGAGGCCTATATAATTCAACCTAGTCAAAATTTCTCTGTCCAAAGAGTATATGCACAGTAGGATGGAACCTCTGTATATGGTCCAGATTATAGGAGTCAATAGTTTCCAACATTGGTGATGCAAATTTCCATTCGTGACTGATGAATTATTAGATGACCATATGGCTATCATTTTCTTTAAAATCTCATTCCGTGATATCAACCTAATCAGAAGATCCAATGATATCTCAAAACAACATTTCGAACTCATGAGGGTCATTATGAATTTTGGTCATGCCTTTTGGCCTTACCAATGCACCTTCTACATTTCAAGGGTTGATGAATTCCATTTTCAAACCCTTCCTTAGAAAATTTGTGCTAGTATTTTTTGATGATATACTAATCTACAGCAGGTCTTTGAAGGATCATGTTCAACATGTTGACAGGGTGCTCAAACTATTGCAGGAGAAACAATTATATGCAAAAACATCCAAATGTTTCTTTGGAGTACAAGAGGTGGAATATCTGGGTCATATTGTATCTCATGAGGGTGTTAAGGTAGACCCTGACAAAATTAAATCCATTAAGGAATGGAAATTCCCCACAACCATAAAGCATTTGCTCAGATTTCTCAAGTTAACAGGGTACTATTACAAGTTTGCTAAGAATTATGGGAGAATAGTAGCACCTCTAACAACATTATTGAAGAAAGATGCATTTTCATGGACTCCTGAAGCAACTAAGGCATTTGAACATCTTAAAGAGGCAATGTGCCTAGCACCAGTCTTAGCTACGCAAGACTTCACAAAAACCTTTATTGTGGAATGTGATGCCTCAGGAAATGGAATTGGTGTTGTTTTAATGTAAGAAGGAAGACCCATTGCTTTTGAAAGTCATTCAATCAAAGGAAAGTGTTTAAAAAACGCTATTTATGAGAAGGAAATGTTGGCAATACTACATGCACTAAAGAAATAGAGACCTTACCTAATGGGAAGACACTTCAAGGTAAAAAATGATCATGATAGTCTTAAACACTTTTTGGAACAAAGACTATCTTCAGAAGAGCAGCAAAAAAGGGTCACAAAGATGTTGGGTTATGAATTTCAAATCATCTACAAAAAAGGGTAACTAAATGTTGTTGCAGATGCACTCTCAAGAAAGGATAAAGAGGTGGAAGCATTGCTTTGTGCCATTTATATTATCCAACCATATTGGATAACTGAAGCAAGGGATGAATGGAACAAGGATGAATAATTTTTGACGCTCATTCAAAAGTTGCAACAAGATCCTAGTACATCTGATACATTTAGTTGGAAAAATGATTCCTTATGGTACAAATATCGCTTATATATTTTCAAAAATTCCCAACTAAAACAAAATATTCTTTTGGAATTGCACACTTCTCCTTTAGGAGGACGCTCGGGATTTAAAAAAAATTACCACAGGGTGAAGAAAGAATTTTTTTGGGATGGCCTTAAATATGATATTCAAAATTTTGTGGCAGAATGTTTGGTTTTGCAGCAAAATAAAGTTGAGACAATTAAGACCCCGGGTCTTCTACAACCTTTATCCATTCCAAGTCAACGTTGGGAGGAGATTTCAATGGATTTTATCACAAGCTTACCTAAGTCCGAAGGAAGGAGTGTCATCATGGTGGTAGTTGATAGACTTACCAAGTATGCACACTTTTGTGCAATATCTCATCCATTTAAACCAAGTACATTTGCTACTGCATTTATGGAAACAATTCAAAGGCTACATGGAAACCCGAAGATTATTGTAAGTGACAAAGATCCCATTTTTATAGGAAATTTGTGGATGGAATTATTTTTTTGTTTGGGTACTCAACTAGCTCATAGCTCATCTTATCATCCTCAATCCGATGGTCAAACAGAGATAGTGAATAAATTTTTAGAAGGATATCTTCGTTGTTTTGTATCTGATAAGCAAGCAAAATGGGTCAAGTTGTTACCTCTCGCTGAATGGTGGTATAACACTTCCTTCCATACTACAGCAAGAATGACCCCATTTATGGCACTTTATGGATATCAACCACCACCCATCACATCTTCTTTAAGGGAAAATTATAGGGTTCAAGCAGTGGAGGATGACATCGAGCATCAACAAGAAGTTCTCCAACTCTTAAAGGATAATCTAAATTTGGCACAAAATTGAATGAAACAACATGCAGATCAACATCGCAATGAGAGAAGTTTTGATGTGGGAGACTAGGTATTTTTACGGCTACAACCATACAAATAAATGTCGCTTAAGCAAGCTAAGAAGGATAATAAATTATCGCCAAAGTACTATGGTCCTTACAAGGTGTTGCAAAAGATTGGTACTATGGCATACAAATTGGAGCTTCCTACTTCTTTGCGAGTGCATCCAGTTTTCCATGTTTCATGCTTAAAAAAGGTTATAGGGGACAAACTCCCAGTTCAAACAATATTGCCGGAAATTGATGAGGAAGAAAAAACCATATTGGAACCTGAAGTAGTCATGGAAACAAGAACTTGACAGCTACGAAATCAATCAATTTCAGAGTATCTCATGAAATGGAAGAACTTACCCACTGAAGATTCTACATGGGAGGATCAGAATTTTATACAGAAACACTCGAAGCTACTCAAGCATTGAGGAAAACACTTTTTTGAAGGAGAGGAGCATGTTAGGTCCTTATATTACTAGTATAGTCCCTTATTGTTGTTAGTTTAACCCCCTTATTATTATTGTTCTACCCCTATAATCCCCATATTGTTATTAATGTGCCATTACATTATTATTGTTAGGTCGGCTAGGATTACATTGTGGCCCCACTAGGATTACATTGTGGCCCCATGGACTCCTATATATACAGAGGAGGTTTTATCATGTGTATCATCCAAGAATTGTTCATTCATGTAATGTATTGGAGGTTTCCCCCTCGAAGTGGCTTATTTATAAAGCGTTGATATCTCTTTTCTTCTATTTTTGGAGCTGGTTTCATAACAGCCATATTTTATGTTAGGGTTGTTTGTTATGCACATTTAAAGTGTGATTTTTTCGTACGCTTGTAATTAGAATTCACACTAACAACTGGCGACTCCACAAGGGTTTATAATTACGACCATTGTCATTTTTCAGATCCTTGCATGACCAACTGCTTCAATCCCTAGGGTTTTTCCTTTAGCTTCTTATTTTTCTTTTCTTGATGTTTTTTTTAACCTTTAAAACGCTAAAATAGTAAAAATTCTAACTTTCGTGTGTTTCTAGGCCTATTGCGCAGGTGACAGGTATCAATCGCAACAAAGACGACACCTTTCTCTGAAACCTGCTCCCAAGGGTGCTAGAAGTGCAGATCGCAATTTTTGGTCCAAAAACTACGACCTCAACCTTCAGGACATAGAAAACAGCCTCAAACCTGTGACCTCTATTGAAAACAGGTTAGAAACTGCGACCTGTACTTTTTGCGGGAATTTTTCTGTGATTTTTCTATGTTTGTCTGGGCTACTGTTCAGGGTTGTCTGACCTTTTTCTCCACCCATTTTTGAGCTGTACTTGATTTGTTTTACTCGTTGAATTAGGAACCTATCCCCTTAGGGCTTCAATATGCTTCCACCTTTCTAGGAGAAGTTTGACTGAAGCAGGTCGTTCGAGATTTCAGTGTGTTCAGCCATTTTTTAGATCTTAACCTGTAATTTCAGATCCATTATAGATCAGTTATTCACCATCCAAAACACCTATTTTTAGTTTTGTTTGGTCCTCCTTTAGGGTCCCCTCTGTTTCCCTTTAGGTTGTAGCCTTTTGCCACCTTTCTTATAGCACTTTTCCCTTAGGTTTTTTTCTGTTTTTTGCACCTTTTTCCAGCATATCTAACCTTTAGATCCATGTACCTCTTGACTTTAGATCCATTGGTCATTTTGTGTATTTTGACTAGATTTCACCCACCCATAGACTAGTTGTTGGGAAGCCCTCCCCCTTGGGTTTAAATTGATGCATCTTTAGCTATTTTTTTCTGTTATATTTCAGTTACTTTTACTGTCATTTTTAGATTTATTTACATTTATACAACATCATTTTTTATTTTTTTCTCAACACACGTCTAGGTTTAAAAATTAAAATTAACACACTTAACATGCACACCCTAAGTGAAGAGCGCTTGGTTTACACTGCCAAGCCAAGACTTTAACATTGTAATCAATTGATCCTGCACCTCTCTGCCCTTGTTTCGACATTGTAATCATTTGATCTTGCACCTCCTTTCCCTTGTTGGTATCTCTTTGTTCTGTGATCCATGTTTCTTTTTCCATCATTGCACCCCCAAGGCGTTTATCCCAGAGACTTCTTAGCCTTCATCCTCAGTTTCCGGTAGGAAGACTTACTCCTCCGTGTAGGATTCGAGTTTTTCCTCCACCGAGTCCCTATTCTAATTGTGCTTCTAGTTCATTGGGTTCCCCTTCTGGTTCTATTCCCGGTTCTCCTCCTGTCACCTTCACCATGTATGGTTTAGGACCTAATGTTGCTGGTAGCCCCAACCCTAATTTCGGGAATACTACTAGTGGGACCGCAACAGGAACTATCCTGGCCGATCCCTTGCTCCCTTATATGGTAGGTCTCAGTCTTCCTGATTTTAACCAGTTGATCAATGACCCCATAAAACATGACCCTGGTTGGCCTGCTATGCCAACCAAGCTCCCTTCCGACATCCCAAAGTTTGAAGGTCATGCTCGAGAAGATCCTTCAAACCATGTTCAATCTTTCCACATGTGGTGTTCGTCTAACTCCATCACTAATGAATCCGTCAATCTTCGGTTGTTCCAACATATGCTTATTGGAGACGCTTCTAAGTGGTATGTTTACCAGGCCTTCGCCTCTCATACTACTTTTGCGACCCTTGCCAGGGATTTTCTATCTTACTTCCAGCTTCCCCTTTGTTATGAAACTGGTACTGAACTTTTGACCTCTTTCTCTCAATCATTTGCGAATGGCCTATTCGATCATGTCTAGGAATGGTAGAGAAGAAAGAGATTATGTTGAGCCCCTACCTTTGAAGACCGTGTCTACATGGACTAGTTTCTCAGATCCCTTTTTCTTGCTATTTGTAAAGATGTCGCATTTCATTCCCTCAGATCAAAGAAGACACTCTCCAAATTGCATTGAAATATGACTTGATCTACGCATAGTCTGGTTATGTTCATACCATCTTACCTGATCTCCCTAGAACCAGTGGTGTCAATGCATCAGGGGAATCCCATGCCGTTGACGGTAACGTTGGATCCATTTCTCATTCGTACACTCATCCTCCCATGGGTTATGGTTTTCCTCAGGGAGGGGCAAACTCCTCCTGCACTTTTCCCCCTCCCGGTAGCATGTATCTAGGATATGGCATGCCTCCTCCTTTTGCCCAACCTATTTACCACAATATTTCCCAACCTCCTTATTATCCGTATCTATAGCTTGGTGCTCCAGCTCCTCCAACATTAGCACCTCAACCTCCCTTGCCTTCTCAACCCTAGAAACAACAACCCCCCCCCAAGGGAAGGTGTATGAATAGCAGGGCATGACTAATCCTCCTAATTCCAAAAGAAGAGGAAAGGCAGCCAAAATCAATCTTCCCCAGGTAATTCAGGACCCAATCCCCAAGGGAATGCACCTAACACTGCTAACCAGCAACAGGGCACTCAGCCCAAGCAGGAAAGGCATGTTCGCACAAATAAGCTGTGTTCTTGTTGCGGTGTCTATGGTCACTACACCCATGATTGTTTTCTTTTGCCTCAGATGCATCAGATGTGGGAAGCTCAAGAAGCATCCCGAGGACAACAAACCTCCCCTTCGGTTCCTCCTAATGTTGCCCCTACCCAGCCGACTTTGTTTACCAATCCTTTCCCCTAGCAAGGATTTGTGGCTACCTAATCCCATGAAGGTTAGGAAGCCACTAACCTCCTCCATCTGGTACCTCTGGTTACGAGATCCTCATGATGAAGTATGACCAACCCATTACTGTTGACCTCAACCTTCAGACTCGGTCCCATCAGTACAACAAGCCTCCTGCTACATCTGCCCCCGAGCCCTCTTCTTCAAGTCCCACATAGCCTCTTTCGACAAAAAATGATCCTTTACTAATCCATCAACCTAAGGTAGAGGTTCATACCAAGATCCCCAAGGGACCATTATGCCAAAACACTGCTTCTAGTAAAGCTGCTCATTCATATAATATAGTAGATGATTTGGCGCAATCCCCTGCTACCATATCAATGCTGGAACTCCTCCAGTCGTTCCCTTCACAACAAAAGGCTCTGATAAGTGCCATGGGAGCTGTGGATCCTTCAGATGTTAGTTTGATCATATTTGATGTTGATCATTCATAACATCCCCCCTTCCTGTTTCCGTTGCCTTCCAAATCCTTGTCAAGGTCTAGAATGCCAACGTCTCTCGTTGTATCATTGATGAGGGGGCATCCACCTGTGTGATGTTTGCTTCGGTTTGGAAGCAACTCTGATCTCCTGAGTTAGCTTCGTCCATGATCACACTCCAAGTGTGGGATGGCCACTCTTCCCACCCCCTTGGCATGTTCCGCAATTGTCCCATTACTCTTGCCGGCAAGAATGTTTGTGTTGACATAGAAGTCATTGATGCCCCCTTAGATTACAACATTCTATTGGGTCGTAGCTACACTTATGTGATGTCTGCTATCCCAGCTGCAGTCCACCATAAGATGTGATTTCCTCATAATGGAAATATCGTCACCATTGACCAGTTGACATATTATGAACAGAAGTCTCAGACCTCCCCTGAGTCCACCATTTCTTCGGTGGCCAATAAATAGATAGTCAAACCTTTGACTAGTGTTTCACCCAGAGTCTACAAAGACTTCTCTTTGCTTGGTTCTTTCCCTGGTCTTTCTCCCCTTGTCTCTGATCCCAACTTGTTGAACGCTTACATGGTGCAATCATCCAGGTCCGACCTCAAGCGGCCCACTTCGACTAGTCAACAGCCCTTCCCTCCGTAACTTGTTCCCAACACCTCAACTCAGCCTTTAGGAACCCCTCCTCTAGGCCCCTCATTTGTAGTTGGTGTCCATGAGCCTCTTTACCCTCCTGGAAGGGCTTCCCTTGGCCTTAACCATCTCAGAGTTGTCCCGCCTGGCCATTACCCCTCCAGTCAGATACCGTTTCTTGCTCCCCCCCTGGAGTATTTTCAGTGTCTGTTATGGCTACCTTGTCTCTCCCTAACATGACTCTGGGGATCCCAGTCTGGTACATCGAACACCCAACCAATATCTCGCCTAGTCAGCCCAAACCTTATGCTGCTTTTACCCCGGTCCAACCAATTGCCATGACCCCTCCCTTTGCTTTAGTGCCTCAACCACCTCAACAGGAACCTACTCCTGTTGCGAAAGCTTCGGGTGAGGGGGGCAAAGCCCGCAAGAAGGCACCTAAGGACAAGGTTACCTAGACAACCCCTACTCCTCCTCAGCCTATAAAGCATACCCCCCCATGTGCTTTGTGTGATGTTGTTGGTCATGCCACCCATCATTGTCCTAAATTGCTCTGTATCAAGCCCATGGTCAATGTCACGTTCCCTGAGTCTACGGTCCATGAAGCCTCTATTACTTTACCAACCACAACCAAGAACTACAAGACTATTTACACCAACCACCCTTATGATTTGTGTGATATCCATGGCCATTATACCCACCGTTGTCCCCACCTCATGCATTACCGCACCTCTTTGGAGGTAGTTTGAGAGTACGAGATTAAACAAAATCAGTCTGCCTCTCTTGCCCTCGCGTAGTATGCTTCGGGCCAACCTGAGGATACCTCTGCTCCCATTGACATTCCCCCTCCTGATGTCAATATGACAAAGTCTTCAGCCACCATCCTTTACCTGTCATCATCCATGAGATCCATGGTGGAAGACCCCTCTGGGACTTCCCCTTCTGTTTCACCTGATCTCCCTTCAGTGATCACCTTGGGATCAACATCAGTGGATCCCTTATCTACTTTTTCTTCCATCACCCCCCGTGATGATGCGCATGTGAACCTTTCTTCTCATGATGATGATTCAGGTAGCTTTTACGCGTCATGTGGTCACCCTTCCACCAGTAACCCCATCTTTTACTGTGATGATGACATCATGGAAGCCTTTTCCACCCCTGACTTCATCTTTCCCACGCATAAGAGGAATGGCACCATCCATGTCTATGGTGAATTTTGCGACCTGAGCACAATTTTCCCCCAAGGCAGTCCCCACACACCACCTACCTATTGGTGGGCGGGTGGTATACATCCTACCCAGAGCATTCCCTCTAGCAGTGTTTATTTGATTTCTACCTTGTGTTCGGGTTTCCAGCATTTTTCACCATCCTCTCATTTGTTGTCTTGTGGAACCTTTCAGATGGACCCCCCATCCACACCTTATATCAGTTATGTTGATGGTGCAAGTTTCTACTCCCAGAATTTAGCCTTGGCAGCCTGGGCCATTTTTACCCCCTTGCATTCACTTGTCTTTTCCAATGGTGTATGCATTGGAACTGCCACCAATAATCAGGCTAAATATGATGGTGTGATAGGTTTATTAGCCAATTCCCTTTCCCATTGCATCTTTTAGTGTCAGCCTTTGCAGCCTTCCTCCAGTGATTAAACATGCTCTTACAAGGTGATGTTAAGGTGTCAAGGTCAAATTTTGTCATTTCAGTGAGCCTTCAAGCAAAATTTGGTCACTAAGTATTAGGTCGAGGGTTTGCTTTCACTCCTTCCAGAGTTGTCCAAATGTCAGTCCATGTCACCATTCAGCTGATTGAACCATCATTCAGAGGGTTGTCATCATCATGTCAATTTCCACAGGGTCATTTTACACTTTGTTCATGCTTCAGTTGTGCCTAGGTAAGGTTCATTTCCCTCTCCTAGGGTTTTGGAGGTAATTTCTCTTGGATGGTCAAATCTTCATCAAAACTTGTATCCTTATGTTCATACACCTTCCCCTATCCTTAATGTACCTGATTAAACACTTCCCATCACTGAGATCCCCCAAATTCCTCATTTTCGCACAAACCCTAGTTTCTTGCTACAACTTGGCAATTTTCTAGGCTAGGCCTGTGTTTTGCCTTTTGGACCCCTCCCCTCACTTAATCTCTAAAATTCCACTTTCCCTTACTTCCTAACATCCCTCCCTACTTCCCAAAATTTTTCCAAGAATTTAGAAGCCCCTTATCCCCTTCATTTCGCTTCATTTCGACAAATCCCTTGTTCCACACATCGGGATAGGCACAATATGTATGTGGGATTCATTATCATGTTTTTATTTGGCCCATGTTTATGCTAGCATGTACTATATCGTTCAGTCCCTTGTTTACTGGATGCATTATTCTTTGTACTTTTTTATCTCAGCAGGCATAGGTATGCCTCCCCTGCCTCATGTAGAACTTGTAATCACTCATAAAAGAGACTTGTCAAACCTATAAGTCTTGCCTCCTTAGGGTCTTGTCCTCTCATGCTCCAATCTACCTCACATTTCTCTCTTTATGACTCCTCTTTCGATGTCTAGTGATTGAGTTCTTACAACGTACTTCGGTCATACGATTAGCTCCTAACGCTCACACGCTGGGGGGCAATCTGTTACACCAATTTTTGGTCATCTAACTTGTTACTATTAGATGGACCAAAGTAAACCATGTAAGACCAATTTTACCCTAAGTAAAATTTCTTTCACTATGAAAAATAACTTAGTAATCCATAATTTATTAAGTTGTTTATGGTCTAAACAGGAAACCCCATGAGGAAATATTAAATAAATCCATATTTGTTTGATTTTCCTCAAGGGATAATTAATTAAACAACAGTTTAATTAATATTCCTAGTCATATTTAACCCAAAATAAGAAAATTAATTAGATAAATCACTATTTATCTTATTATTTTCTAGGAATAATTATTTAAACATTATTTAAATAATATTCCTTGTTAAATTTGACTAAATCATTTATAAATAATTGAATAAATCAATATTTATTTAATTATTACTCAACCACACTCTTAAAATAATAAATAAATCATTTATTTATTTATTTTCTATAAATAAATGGATTTGAACAAATTCAAATTCTTTTTCCCTCCAAAAAATATAATAAAATATTCCATAAAAGTTGGATCTAGATTTGGTTAATAATATTTTAATTATGCACCAATATCTAGAATAAATCAATATTTTGTTATAAATAGAACGATTTTTCCATTCATTCAATAGCTTTTTTTCCTAAAGATCACTCTGGATCTATACTTTTTGTTTGACTTTGATCCTCCATCATTGTCATATTTTTCTACTTTTTGCTTGTGAACTCCCCTTGAGTTCCATTTTTTACTTGGGTTTTCTACACCATCAAGAGAGAGAGATCTTAGATCTGAAGTGCTGAAGACATACAAGAACCCATCCCATTGAGGGGGATTGGTAACATCTTTCTATGTTCCCTTCCCAGGTGTCATAATATAAAAATTATTTAAAAACATTCTTGTCTTGTTCATTGGATGCATGGAGCAACTCTTGCTTTTATTTGCTGTTTAATGTCTTTAACTGCATAGATCTAGATTTTGTAGCATTTATCTTGGTCAAATAACTACAGATCTAAGGAAATAAACAACCATATTTGATGTTAGGGTTATTTGTTATGCACAGCTAAAGTGGGCTTTTTTCGTACACTTGCAATTAGAATTCACACTAACAAGTGGTTTCATGGTCTATCTACATTGGGGCATGTAGGTGTGATTACATATGAAGAATTCACCCGGAGGTTGGTGGAAATATTTTACCGGAGATATCCCGAGGCACAATTTGTTGAGCTAGCCAAGTTCAAGCAGTTAGGGAATCCGGACACCTATATCTCTGAATTCCTGAAAATTTCTGCCATGGTGACAGATTTTTCTACATTTAGGAGAGTATATATGTTCATTAAGGGGATAGCAGAGCCTTTGCATGGATTGGTAAAGTGCACTAGACCAAATATGCTCCAAGATGCCATTAAGAGGGCTAGGGACTTGCAAGATTCTTTGCCAAGGGCAAGAGCTCCATTTCAGAAAAATCCCACCTTCCAGTCAAAGGGGAAAGATGTGAAGGTTCCTCTCCTAAAGGAGAACTAGAACAAAGGACCTCTTAGTGATGATGTTCGAAGAGATTTGAGAAGGAGGAAGCTTTTTTTCACTTGCCAAGAACCATGGGCACCAGGGCATCGGTGTGTTGCGGGAAAGGCGCATCATATTGAGGTATTCTCTGATAGTGAAGAGGAGGAAGAAGAGGAGCCAAAAGGAGACATCAGCACTGTGGCACCGGGAGAGGATCCACCACCACCAGGAGGTGGAAATGTGGCATCTTCTCCAATTGGAGGGGCCCTTGCATCTTTGCAAGGGGTAGCTAAGTATCTCATCTTGAGAGTCCAAGGCACAGTTTAGGGGTAGCAGGTGTCAATATTGATAGACAATGGGGCTACTGACAATTTTATTGATGCTTAGCTAGTGCAGAAGAGAACCATACCCATAAATGATTTTGAGGGATTCTCAGTTTTGGTTCTAGGATCTATAACCATGCAATGTGTGAAGTATGTTCCGGCATTGCCTGTGACCTTGGGGATATACAAATTGGCTGATCACTTCTTTGTGGTCGATATTATTGACACCAATGTGATATTGGGTTTGCAGTGGTTGTTTACACTAGGGAAGGTCACCACAGATTGGGAGACCTT
This sequence comes from Pinus albicaulis, assembly GCA_034641835.2. Taxonomy (NCBI): domain Eukaryota; kingdom Viridiplantae; phylum Streptophyta; class Pinopsida; order Pinales; family Pinaceae; genus Pinus; species Pinus albicaulis. The sequence goes on from CM076569.1 coordinate 498,861,138, forward strand.
GTAGATGGAATGGATAGATAAGAAGAGTGGTAAGCCTCAAATGATCAAGGGCATGCACACCTATCCACCTCAGGAAGTATCCACACATAAGATAGAGACTGATTTTCATGGAGAAGGAAAGGAAAAATTAGTATATTTAGATATACAATCTAATCTACACCATGATTTTACAATATTTGGAGGCATTCCACCAGGAAGGCCCCCGGACGAGAAGTTGGTTAAATATTTCTCACAATTAGTGGCACCACTCATGGATCTGGCTAAGAGGTGAGCCTTTGATGGAAAAAACACTGCACAGAGGGCCTTGATTGGCTCAAGGAGGAGATGAATATTTGTTCGGTATTAGTACTACCAGATCTCACCAAGCCCTTTGTTCTGGAATGTGATGCTTCAGGGGTAGGTGTTGGCACATTTTTGTTGCAAGGGGGCCATCCCATAGCCATTTATAATCAGGAGATACTACTACATAGAAAGGTGTATTACATATATGAGAAGGGGTTGTTGCCCATCATGCATGTTGTTAGCCACCTATAAAATTTGTCATATCAAATGGTGGCTAAATGATTATTGAAGCCTTCAAGAAACAAGTTTTATTCCAAAATTGTTATCTCTTGAAGTGTTATGAAGGCATCATACCCTTTGGTTAATCTTCACTGTTGTTTCCCCTCTTGATTTTGAAATTATGTTGTTTTCATGAAGAAAAGACTGCTGCAAAAATCCCCATTTTTCCCTCATTTAACCCTCCTTTCACTTCAAAATTAACCTCCATTTTATCCCCTTTTTTCTCATAAAATTCCTCTATTTTTCATTTATTCCATTCTTCCCTTCACAAAATCCCTTTTATAAGGTTTAAAACTCATTTTTAAACCTTACCGAAACCCCCAAATCCATTTAAAAACCTTGAAAAAATCATAAAAAATAAGTTTTTTAACTATGGGCCTAAGCCCCTTTGGGCCAGGTCCTAAACCACTTCCCCACCATATGCCCTAGCACTGGAACCAAGTGCTAAACCCCTTTGGCGCTTATTGGATCAGAAAAAATGATGCGCGCAAGTCTATTTGTTGTGTTGAGACCTCCGATCCGATTGGTCCCTTTGAAATATAAGCCTCGAGCCTTTGCATTCTTTATAGAACCTATAGCCCGCAATCGGGCGCTTAAACCTATCAATAAACCCATCCCAATCGAATTTTCCCTTTGTAAATTCATAAAACCCACTTTTCCTATGTTTATATTAAACCCGTTTGTTCAATGATTTTTAATGAAAAGGACCGTCGATCTTACAAAGCCGATCAACGGTCAACAAGATCTCGCATCGGAGATTTTCTATCGGGCACGTTTGAAAATGCCCCTTCATCATCCTGATTCTGATTGGCCCTTTTCAATATAAACCCCTGATCCTTCCATCCCGTTTCATGTATCCGAAGGCCCCGCAAATAGGCGCTTAACCTCAAATAAAATCCTCCCCGACGCAATAATTCCTTTGTATTTCATAAAAAATACGTTTTTTATGTTTTACACGTAACCCGCTGTTCATTGGTCGGAGCTCTTCTCCATCGTTGATCTTCGACCAATCAGATGGTCTGCAAAATCTCGCATTGGGAGATTTCCATTGGTGCATTAAATATTTTATTCGCCCCCTCCTATTGGTCTCCTCCCGATGGGTTTTCAACTGTCGATTTTCCCCTAAGATATCAGATCCGACAGTCTCCATCGCTCCTACCCAAAGCCCATTTCCTCCGCCTTTCAACCTCCCGATTCATTTCCCACCATCGATCTGATCTGCAGATCGATGGTCTACATTCAATCACAATAGCGTCGCTCACCCTTTGCCCCCACCGATCGCAAACCTTTGATTACATCTGGGCTGTCCATGTGTCAAGATCCGACGGTCCAGATCTTTCCTCGCCATCTTGGTTAAATTTCATGCACCCCACTTTATAATGTTTTCCGGCCAAATCTCAGCCGTTGATCTCTGTAGATCAATGACCCATATTAACCCATTCTCTGCCTCATATATTATTCCATTTAACACAGATTCCATCTCAGTCGTTAATCTATTTTCATCTAACCGTTCATAATAATCTCGACATGCCCGACTCCTGTGGGTCTTGCCTTCGTTCAGATTTGATCTCAGTCGTCCATCCTTGATCCCATGGCCCAGATTAAAACCACTTTTCCCTACCCCCACTTGTTATCTTCCGAGTTCCTGAACTTTATCGCACTCTTTCCACAGCCGTCAGATCTAAGACCCCAGATCTGACGGCAGACGCGCGTTTTCACGTAAATTCATGCCCGAGTGTTAACCCTTCAAAGTCATGCTATGTAAGTGGTTTTAAAATGCCACGTGTTAGGCAGGAATGCATATCACGTTCGAAAAGTTAAAACCACTTACCTGCCCTTTTGTCACGCGATACTGCTAGTTTCTCCACCCGAAACCGCTTTCCCTTATTTCCATTGCATTTTATCGCGTTGTTTCCCTGCCGTTGATCTTTGCAGATCAACGGCCATCATTCCATCTCGCGTTTCTTAAATCGCCCTCTGCCATTTACCAAGGGACTTCATAAGTGATCTCCACTGTTGATCTCGGGGTCCAAACTAATCCAACAGCCTACGATCGTTTGGAAAACCCATTTTCCCTTCCAATAATGTTTTCCTCCGCAAAAGATTTTTCACTCATTTCCTTTAATTTTCTTCCATTTTCCAATAATGTGACCCCTTCGCATTATTTTTTCACCACTAATCTCGACCGTTGATCAACACAGATAACCGGTTCGGACTTAATCTCCCACCGTTTGATTCCAACCGCCTCCATTTGACCTCTGCGCTCAATTTCCACCGTTGGATGCTTTCATCCAACGACTGTGACCTAACACGCAACCTCATAAGCAGTTAAACCAAAAAACATGCAGGATTTTCTTAATGTTTTTTGTTTGTGCAGGTTTTTAATGGATTTCCAATTATTTTAAAGGAAAAATAAAAGCCGAGGATGACGATCCTCCAGGCTTTCATTTATTGATAAGTATCCATCTACAGGGTTTGATGCCACGTTTTGTCGGTGCATCATGAGCACTGATACCATTATGAAGCCTCTATGCACCTGCACATCAACAAGACACAATAAAATTTAAATCGAGTAAAGAGTATCAGTGTTGAAGATCCAACCACAGCAGAGATGAAGAATTAAATATTGATTATACAGTTCGGGGTGGATTATGGCTAAGATCGACAATCAAATGCCTAATCCACTAAATTAAACACAGTTCAAGAATAGAAGTCAGATAATTAGGCCTGATTAAGCCTAACACACATAATCAAATCAAATTAACAGTGTTTAAAGGAAAATAAAAAATATCTATCAGTTCGAGAGAGCCTCCACTGCCTTATCAGAGGCTAATTGATTCCTCTCAGCTACCAGAATGCCACCTGTAGCCTCAGAGCATTCAAACAGAGGGCCGAGTAATGACCAGAACAGAAGATATTTTCCCCAATATAGCTCAATAGTTATTTCGAGCCAAAGAGACTTATTGCTAAAATATCAGCAGAGTTATTACAACATGACACAGAGCCTAAAAGTCAACAAAAGCTTCCAGCAAGCTTAAATACTTAAAATTTAAAACAATTAATATAGAGGAAATATCTGTAAACTTCTCCATTAAGCCACTCAAAGGCCGAGAAGAATTAACTGTATTAATTGAACTTAGAAGATCTTTTATCCCATTCGACCTCCTCATTTTCCTATAAAACCTTCTTGAGGAGCTCATTGTAAAGGGTTGGTTGCAAAACTTTGAAATACACTGGTGCTCGAAACTTCTACTTGTAAATAGTTTTCAGAGGCTCTTGAAGCTCTGCTTGTAGTCAAATAAGTTAGGCTGAGAAGTGAAGATGATTTTTGAACTGAAACATTGGACTTAAAGAATGTAACTGGATTGACATCAATATACAAGTTGTTTCTTGGGATCCTGGTTTATATCACTGGTGAAGTGCTTCTTTCTATGTTATTTTTTTTTCCCTTCATGTATGTCATTTTTTCCATTATTCTCTGATAAATAATAGCAAGCATAGAGTTAGGATTTACTGTTTACAGTACCCTTCTCTGACTGATAAGCTTTATCTCAACGTTTTCCTCCAAATCATGTATTTAAGAATGATTCAATACAGTCAAGCAGTTAGGAATGCTGGCATTCCCTCGTCCTACTGTTTACTTTAAACATTGTTCTTGAATGTTATTTTCATTATTTGCTTAGTAAAGTTAGACTAGAAAAGTGATGGTGTGCCCTGTTTTCTAGCTTCTTCCTCCAAATGTTATTCTGGAAGTTTCCCTAAGTGTATGATAAAAGTAGTCTAGATTTAAAAGTATCTTAATTGATCTTAGGCTGCACTTTGTTTTTCTTATTTGTTTTCATCTTTTCTGAAAGTAATTATGTGGATTACTGGATTGTTTTTCTATTGATTTTGCTTTAATACAAACTTGCCCAAAGAGGTTTATGGTTAGCCCTACCCTTTGTTTTGTTTTAAATAGTTACTTAAAAGGATTTTCTTGTTGGATAGACTGATAAATCCTAGTTGAAATTATTGTCTGTTTCCACCCCTTCAACACTTTTATTGTTTCCATTCCATCATTTTATCTCGAAAGATCTTGTGATATAGATGACTTGCCCCTTGGACCACTCTTGAAATTGTTGCATAATTAAAGCCCTCTTATGGCTCCATAGCCCAATGGACTAAAAACCAGCATTATATCTATCTTATCAGGCGAAGCTTGTTCTGATTTCTTGCAACTTCACACCTTTGAAACTCTTTTCATTTAGGACTTTCCACTCAACTAATAATCATGCTCAACCATCCAAAACAAAACCCTTGCTCTTAATAACTAGCCTAATATCATACCCAAAAAATCCTTAAAGATAAATCAATCTTTTCACTTATAGAGAGATCCCTCTCTGGATTTAGGAGGGCTAGATCCTAGAATCCCAAAGTGGTTCAAGTGTACTCTCCGCAGTTCTGGTCTCTGCCAATCTGCTGGAATTACAGGGACCTAACATTTCTGGCGACTCGACTGGGGAGTTTTGAGTTATTTTCGTGTTGTATACTCTTAGGATATCAGAAATCCCTTTGTTTCAAGGATATTTGGTGTGTTAGCCAGTTGAGCCACCAGCAAATAACATTTCTGGCAACTCCACTGGGGACTTCTGAGTTAGTGAGATTCTAAGAACACTTTCAACCCTCAGATTACCTCTTGATTTAATGACATTTGTTCTGTTAGTCAGTTAGCCCACTAGGCATAGCATTTCTGGCCAAACAGTTAGTGTTAAGTGAGCACAGCTAGCCCTCTTCAAGCACTACCCAAACAAATGGTAATCATGATAAAACTTGTTTGAATCAGTGACAAACTAAGGAAACCTTAGGATTCTCATAAGAACTTATCAAACCTTGAAGGATCAGCTAGCTTAGCCATAAGAGTAAACTGTCTTTGTCTCATCACCGTAGCTAAGTGTTGAAACAGACTTAGGATACTTTTAGAACCCATAGGACTGAAGAATAACTCAGAAAACTCAAAAATATTTCATATTGGTATTCAATAAACATGGTGGTGGACCATAAAACCTTTTACCTCCAAAAGAGCTAAAAAATTCCACTTGGCGGCTCCACAATCCAAAATAGACCTTAAGACTCCACTGGGAAAGACTCATTATCATCATAAACATCATATAAACTCAGTTAGAAGGCTTTAGAATTAAAATTTTCTTGTTTAAAAGATCATTTTTCCCTTTACAGATTGTCATATTTGGTTAAAATTTTCTTGTTTACTTGGGTTTGAAGAACACATCATAATGACGCCTAGGAAGATTCATACTAGAGCCTACCCTGACCCAAACCCTCTTGAGGTAGTTGATAACCTTGAAAGTATCCTTGGGAAGTCTCCTAATTAATTTTCATTTTCAGATCCCCTTATGAGCTAATTAAGTTCTTGAAGAAAACCTTGGGCTCTACAAAAATCACAAGTTGACTTAAGAAATCATTTAGAACTAGGTTGTAGTGATTTGGATAAATGAATTCGAGATCATCCACTTTCATCTGACTTGATGAACATCTTGGTAAGTAAAACACACACGATTTACATTTCCTTCACAATTTAGGTGTCTCTCATCGAATCAACTCCAACAATCCTTCTTTGGTACTTCCACCCTCTTGTTCCTCATACATCCACCTATCCAAACCACTCCACTCCCCAGCCACTTTCCCTCTTTTTAATCCACCTATTGTAAATCCACTACCTCCTATCATGGTAACATGGTATGCCAGATTGGTCACTTCCTTTACCAGGTCAATCTTCCAGACTGTTCAGTTAAAAATATAGGTATGTGATGCTAGTAATGCTACTACTACTTCACAACATGTGGATAAGACCAAATGACTACTTTGAAATAGAGACAGTGGTGAATCTATCAAGCGTCGATTATTTTCTCGGATTTTGGGGAGAAGTAAGAAAAATGGTTCAAATTCTTAGCCGCCCACAGTCATAAATGATCTTGAAGGCTTCCATCGGACAGTCTTAAACAAAGTGGGAAGTGAGAAAAAACCCTCTTTAAATACTTTAGGTTATAAAGTCTCCAAAGAAAGCAGCAGTACAACTTTTTGCACTAGGTTTAATAGTGTGTGCAATGCCCTTCCCCAGGACTTAAAACCTCCTGAGGGGCTGTTTTAAACAAGTTTTCTAAAGGATTTGACCACAGGAAAGGCCTATCGATTTGAGAGAAAGAATCCTCTAATATTGAAGATATGCAAAAAGGAGCTCTTCTTTTGGCAAGTTAACTTAATGGAGAAAAGAGCAAGAATGAAAAATGAGAAGAGAGTGTCATTTGAGAGAATCTACACCTTCCACATCCGGCTCAAAGATGGAAAGAATGATGGAGGAAGATGATGAAGAAGATGAACATGTAGAGAGCTCAAGCAAGTCAAAACAAAACGACTCCTCAAAACGAAATCGGGCAAAATCGATTTTAAGAGAAACCAGCACTCCAGCAGGACAGGAAGATGATCAAGCGAACACAAGTGCGCTGTTAAAACTATGTAAGTGAGGTTGAAGACACGGTGAATGACGATGACATCAATATGTTGGGGAGTAGATAATGATGACTTTGGGATTATTACAATAAGAAACAAGGTCTATATACACCCTATGATGACAAGAGACCAGAAGATGAATATTACGATCAAGAAATGGAAAATGTCATCACAGAAACCACAAAGGAGTATGACCTTAGAAGTAAAAAGAATTTGGAAACTCCCAACAACAAAACCTCTGACAACTCTTTACAAAACAACATTGTAAATAAACCCAAAATTGTAAAACAGAAGGACGGGACAATGGTTGTAAATTCTGATAAAAACAAGGATAAAGGGCACTCAAAACAGTGAAAAACAGAGTGCAGACCGTAGTAGTACTAGTACCTCAGCTAGTACTCCTGTTAAAATTTTTTTATAAAATGTAAAGAGAGCAAATCAGCAAACCAATTTCTTTGAGTAAGTGGCGATTAATAAGGTAAAATAACCACTTCAAAGAATCGAGATGCCTTTTAGTTTGGAGCGGGGAAATTTCCACAGGATCGAAATCTGTATTCTCTTCATGGTGTAGCTACCCGGAAGTAGCATATAGAACCCAAATTTTGAAGGCTTTAAACATGAGGAGAATAATGACACGGTCAATCTTAACGATGACCAGCCGGAGGCTCATGTTTGGTCCTAATATTGAAGGTAGATATCAAGAGGGACATTCACTCCTTTTTATGTTAGTTTAAATTTTCATGACAAAATTTTACACAACGCTGTACCATGATTGGGGGCCTCTCACAATTTAATGCCCAAAGCTATAATCGCGACCTAGGCCTCAAAATATAAGCCTTACAAAGACCTTTACTCCTTTGACTCAAGCGAGGGTAAATTTTTAGGTTTAATCAAAGACCTCTTGTGTTAACTTAGCACAAATCCCGACCAAACGTTTGATTATGGATATTTGTGGTGATGTACCCCAAAGTATGGCATGTTGTTATACGCGGATCTTGGGAAGATAAGTTACAAGGAAGTATGCGGATGTACATGACATATGCGACCATCCTTTGTTTTCAATTGAATGAAGACTTTACGAGTCCCATATCAGGTACATGGTTACTAGCCAAGAGAGACCCCAGAACTCTCCTCTGTATTCTGTAAATACCGGATTTGATTCATTTATCCTTTTTAATGATGAAACATTCAGTTAAAAAGTCACTTTAACTGAATTAATGGCCAATAGAGAGGAGGAGGAAGGCAACACGAAAGTGTCAAAACAGTTTGCTAAAACAGAAAATCATAGCAAAAAAAACACAGGTCTTGAGCTAAAAATCATGCATCCATTTATTTTTAACCTTGAGGGTCCAGAAATCAGTCCTCAACTCAATGAAAAACCTGAGGAATTAAAACAAATTCAATAGAGTTCTACCCTTCAAGAATAATCTGATAGCACACTTGTTGAAGAGGATAGTAACCAAACAGATGAACCGAAACTAATCCTCTGTGGAGTATGAACTTCAATGGGTCTTGCACTAGGAGTAATGATGGTGCAGGGGGGTACGGGATATGCAACTTGAGAACAACCACCGGAAGGCCATTCCTATAAATTAAACTTTCGGTGTTCGAATAACATAGCGGAATATGAATCCCTTCTTTTAGGCTTACATTTGTTGAAAAGTGGAAGCAAAAGAATTAAATTGCATGGGGATTCAGAGTTAATCATTAGGCAAGTGAATGGGGAATACAGCGCTAATCACCCTAGACTTAGAGCCTATCGAAATCATGTCATGGATTTACTAAAAACTTTCGAGGAATCCCAATTGATTTTTGTCCCAAGAAAAAGGAATATCATGTCCCACAATTTAGATTTTGCTGCTAGAACATGCTTAACGCCATATAAAACCAATTGAGTGCCATATTTCAGTTAAATTTAGACGGTACATCACGATAACGAAAAATATTGTGAAGTGTTTGACGGAGACAAACAAATAGAAGACTTCATGCGATTCGGAAATGAATTTGAACTGCAGTTTAGTTCGAGACTATGAAGCAATTGCCCTAGTGAAGAAAATTTCCTTGATGAGGAAGAAAAGTCTCCACGAGGTTGCTAATGTGACACTTGTTATGCAGAAAAATTGAAAACACAACGAGAGATGTTTGCGAGTTAGAAACGGAAGGGACTTAGAAACTCTGCCGGTCTAAAAATCAAAGTTTGCCAAAGGGTACGCTCCCCTCTAGAAGAGTTGTTTGATTTCAACGATGTGGCCAAGAAGCCAAAACTAGAGCTTGTGTAAGCGGGGGTGAAGAGTGTAATATAGGCAATGAACAAACCAACGATGATCAAACTATAAGACTTTACCGGCTCACATTAAACTCAAATACATGAAATTTGTTTAAAGAATTTTGATGTTTTTGCGTGGAGTTATGAGGATGCGAAATCCTATGACACTAAAATAATTCAGCGCAGATACCTCTCAAGAGAAAACCAAAAGCCATTTAAACAAAAGCTGCCTTGAGAATAAACCACCATTGGAGTTACCTTTGGTTGAGAAGAGGAGATCAAAGAAAAATGTATGAAGCTAGTATTATTGTCCACCAATAGATATTCTAAATGAGGTGTCCTAATAAGGTAGTTAGGAAAGAAAACATGAGGGTTAGGATTTGTATGAACATAGAGACTTAAACAAGGCTTCAACGAGAAGGAAAAATACCCTTTTAAAGATGGATCATATTAAAGGTTGGTTGGTTCTAAAAGAATTTCTTTGCTACATGGCTATTCAAGATACAATCGGTTTTAGTTTATCTTGATGATCAATAAAGACAACCTTTACGCACCTTGGACGCTGTATGTGAAAATGCCTTTTGTCTAATGAATGCTGGAGAAACTTTTCGAGAGAGCCATGGACATTGCATTCTCGAAAGAATTGGGTTACTTCATCATTATTTACCTTGATGATGTCCTTTGTATTTTCAAAAGGCAGGATAGAAGGGAAGCACTTAGATAACAGAAATTTTTCCAAGAAAGTAGAAAGTTTGGGATATATTTAAACCTAAGAAAACACTATAGGTCTCCAAGAAGGTAAAATTATTGGGCACATCATTTCAGAAGAGGGAATAAATATAGACCCAAAGAGGATTGAGGCTATATTGCAAATCTCTCATCCTCGAAACATCAAGGAACTCCAATCTTTCACTGGAAAGATTAATTTCTTGAGAAGGTTCATACGCAACATGGCGAGAGCTCCTTGGGAACATAACAAACATGCTGAAAAAGAGGCAAGGAGTTCGGTGGACCTTAGAAGAAAAGAATCACTTCTGAAGCTGGTAAAAAAAGCATTAACCAAAACACTAGTTCTAATAAGCCCTGATTTTTCAAAAGATTTTTATATTTTTTCATTTGCATTAGAACACACAATAGCTGTTGTCCTATTACAGAAAAATCCACAAGGACAAGAGCAGCCTATTGCATTCTTTAGCAAGGCATTGAGAGATGCTCCTCTGAATTATAACATCATGGAAAAGCAAAATTTTGCCATGATCAAAGCTTTAAAAGACTTTAGAGTATACATTTTTCACTCCCACATCATTGCCTTTGTCCCGAATTCAGTTGTGAAAGACATCCCAACACAAGACCCAGATGGTAAGAGAGGTAAGTGGATAGCTGTTATACTTGAATATGACTTAGAGATCAAGCCCACTAAACTCATGAAAGGCCAAGGTATAGCTAGATTAATGGCTGAATCAAATTTTGAAGTTCTTGATATTAATATGATAAATGCTTTAGATGAACAAGAAGAATTCTCAACTCTGTGGTTGAAGACCATTTTATAATTCCTCTTGGTATCTTTGATATTCTATATGTTTTGCTCAATCTCAATACACCTCACCACAGGTTATCAAAAACAAAGGCAAAGTTTTTAAAGTTAAAGCGTAAACTACGTATAGATAAATGTCTTTATTTGAAAAATGCAAGTGGGATATTTCTTAAATGTTTTCTTAGTGCTCAGTCATGACCAAGGGTTAATCACGAGTTCATGAAGGAGAATGTGAAGGCCACCTCTCTTGAAGACAACAGCCAACAAAATCCTTGCAGTGGTTACTATTAGCCCCACTCTCTTTCTAGATGTTCATAAGATGATAATTGCTGTCATAAATGCGAAACTTTGAAGGCAAAAGAAAGTGCTACCCTTACTACGCCAATCAGCATTGAAGCTCCTTTTCAATAGTGGGACTTGACTTCATAGGAGAAATCCATCCTGCCCTCATCATCCCAACATAAATGGATTCTCACTGCAACAGACTACTTTATCAAATGGATAGAAGCCATCTTCTAGGCAAGCCAATGACTTAGTCATCATAAAATTCATTGAGACCCATATTCTCTCTAAATTTGGCTATCCTAGGAAGATCATCACTGATAATGCAACTACATTTGGATCTAATAAGATGGTTGAATTTTGTCATAAGTATCAGATTACATTGGGTCATTCTAGTGCTTATTACCCTCAAGGTAATGGGCTAGCAGAATCCTCAAACAAGAGTTTGGTAGACACAATCGAAGGCATTTGGAGGACAACAAGAAGTCTTGGCACACAAAGCTAGTTCATTCACTATGGGGTGAAAACGGGTTAACACTCGAAAATCTGTTCGGAATGTCACTTTCGGCTTGTGTATGGTACGGATACAATTACACCTCCTTCGGCCTTGGTGTACCCGATTATATGAAGTTCATTCAAGAAGTGTAGTACGAAGACAATGGCATGGTCTAGGAAGGATTAATTAGACTATACATCTTCGGCAAACCGAGGAGGAGGTTTATAACGACATTACAAAAGCAAGAAAGCATCAAGAAGCTTTTGTGGAGAAGAAAAAAGGTCGACAATTTCAATGTTGGGGACAAAAGTATTAAAGTGGGACTCGAAGAAGACAAGGGGGAAGCATGGGAAATTTGATAACTTGTGGCTTGGCCCTTATCTCATTCATTCTCTTGTTGGTAACAATGCCTATTTTTTGCGGGGAGTTGAATGGAGGTACAGGCGTTTGGGGTTGTCAATGGAAGTATCTTTCAGTATTACTTCTCTTGATCTGTCATGTTTTGAAAACGCTTTATATTTTTCTCATTGTAAATATTTACGCCCTAATTGCATTCAAAGTTAGAAAAATAAAAATTAAAAAAACAATGAAAAAGAGAAAAGAGGGCGGTTAGCAAAAACAAAGAGTCTGACCCCATACCAAAAAAGAGAAACAAATGCGAAAGGGTGCAAGCTCAAATGCCACTCCACAGAAAAACACACTTCTAGTTAGTCATGGGCTAATCTTGACTAATTATTTTTTAAATTTACTTACGATAGGTTAGTGAATTCGATTTTTTCCAAACAACTTAATCTTGGCTTATCGGTTAGATGAATTAAGATAGAAAACAAAGGTTCAAACAAGCTCAGTGAGCCCTCGGTTTTCAAGAAGAATGACTCTAATCTGTTTCAATTTGCAGGTCAAAAGACAAAAAATTAAAAAGCTGGTTCCTAATAAGTCCAAAATACGAGCCGGAGAATAAGAAAAACGGCTCAAATAAACTAGCAGTGAAGAAAGAGAAGGGCGGGTACTCAAGAACTTTCGGATCTTGACCTTCCATTTTGATTTAATTTTTTGTAGGTATCCAATACATGTGCTTGTTTTTTATGCCATAGAACAACAACAAGTTAAGATATTCAATCCTAACCATGCTTTTAAATTTAAATTTTAGAAATTAGAGAATGAAAATCGACCCATTTGTTTTAGTCCTAACGGATAGTGAATTAGGTAAGCTTATGAACTCATTTATTTAATCTAATTTCATGGAGCCAAAATAGTAAATTAGATTAGTTTTATGATTTCAAAATAATAAAATTTTTGTAAAAGAGTTTGCCAATCCAAATGCACTCTAAAAAGAAGAAAAAATGTTAGATCAGTAGTATTGGGTAGGTAGAAAGCTTGTGTTGATGAAGTTCCATTGTTTTTCATGGCCGCTAACATTTTCAAAACAGAGGAAGATCATCCAAGTAAGGAAAGTTCTAGCCCAATGGATGAGGCACTAATAAGCTCCCCAGAGAAAAAAAGTCTGAAGTTCTTAATGCCTTCAAGAAGGCACCATCCCCATGTGGAGCCACTGTTAGCCATCTATAAAATTTGTCATATCAAATGGTGGCTAAATCATTATTGAAGCTTTCAAGAAACAAGTTTTATTGCAAAATTGTTATCTCATGAAGTCTATGAAGGCATCATACCCTTTGGTTAATCTTCACTGTTGTTTCGCCTCTTGATTATGAAATTCTATTGTTTTCATGAAGAAAAGACTGCTGCAAAAATCCCCATTTTTCCCTCATTTTAACCCTCCTTTCACTTCAAAATTAACCTCCATTTTATCCCCTTTTTTCTCATAAAATTCCTCTATTTTTCATTTATTCCCTTCTTCCCTTCATAAAATCCATTTTATAAGGTTTAAAGCTCATTTTTAAACCTTACCGAAACCCCCAAATCCATTTAAAAACCTTGAAAAAATCATAAAAAATAATTTTTTAAACTATGGGCCTAAGTCCCTTTGGGCCAGGTCCTAAACCACTTCCCCACCATATGCCCTAGTGCTGGAACCAAGCGCTAAACCCCTTTGGCGCTTATCGCATCAGAACAAATGATGTGCGTAAGTCTATTTGTTATGTTGAGACCTCCAATTTGATTGGTCCCTTTGAAATATAAGCCCTGAGCCTTTGCGTTCTTTATAGAACCTAGAGCCCGTAATCGGGCGCTTAAACCTATCAATAAAACCATCCCGATCAAATTTTCCCTTTGTAAATTCATAAAACCCACTTTTCCTATGTTTATATTAAACCCACCTATTCAATGATTTTTAATGAAAAGGATCGTCGATCTTACAAAGTCGATCGACGGTCAACAAGATCTCGCATCGATTTTCATAGACGCGTTTGAAAGGCCCTCCGTATCCCAATTCCGATTGGCCCTTTTCAATATAAACCCTGATCCTTCCATCTTCATTTCATGTATCTGACCCCAAAAACGAACGACGACCTCAAATAAAAACACTCCCAGATACGATAAATCCTTTGTAACAACAAAAATACGTTTTTTATGTTTTACATGTAACCGCCCGTTCATTAGTCGGAAGCTCTTCTCCTTGTTGATCAGGACCAATCGGATGGTTTGTGTAACCTGCATCGGGAGATTTCTTGGTGCGTTAAATATTTTATTCACCCCCTACGATTGGTCTCCCTCGATGGGTTTTCAACCGTCGATTTCCCCCACTAGATCAGATTTGACGATCTCCATCGCTACTACCCAAAGCCCATTTCCTCCGCCTTTCAATCTCTCGATTCATTTCCCATCGTCAATATGATCTGTAGATCGACGGTCTACATTCAAACGCAACAGTGCCACTCACCCTTTGCCCCCGCTGAACACAAAGCTCCGATTACATCTGGGCCGTCCACGTGTCAAGATCCGACGGTCTAGATCTTTCCTCGCCACCTTGGTTAAATTTCATGCACCCCGCTTTATAATGTCTTCTAGCCAAATCTTAGCCATTGATATCTGCAGATCAACGACCCATATTAACCCATTCTCTGCCTCATATATTATTCCATTTAACCCCAGATTCCATCTTAGCCGTTAATTTGTTTTCATCTAACAGGTTCAAAATAATCCCGACAGGCTCGACTCCTGTGGGTCCTGCCTTCGTTCAGATTTGATCTCAGCCATCCATCCTTGATCCCATGGCTCAGATTAAAACCACTTTTCCCTGCCCCCACTTGTTATCTCCCGAGCACCTAACCTTTATCGTTCTCTTTCCACAGCCGTCAGATCTAAGACCCTAGATCTAATGGCAGACGCACGTTTTCACGTAAATTCATGCCCGAGCGTTAACCCTTCAAAATCATGCGATGTAAGAGGTTTTCAAATGCCACGTGTGGGGCAGGAATGCACATTGCGTTCAAAAAGTTAAAACCACCTACTCGCCCTTTTGTCGCGCGATACTACCGGTTTCTCCACCCGAAACTGCTTTCCCTTGTTTCCATTGCATTTTATCGCGTTGTTTCCCCGCCGTTGATCTCTGCAGATCAACGACCAACATTCCATCTCGCGTTTCTTAAACCGCCCTCCACCATTTACCAAGGGATTTCATAAGTGATCTCTGTCATTGATCTCAGGGTCCAAACTAATCCAACGGCCTATGATCATTTGGAAACCCCATTTTCCCTTCCAATACTTTTTTCCTCCACAAAAGATTTTTCACTCATTTCCTTTAATTTTCTTCCATTTTTTGATAACGTGAGCCCTTCGAATTATTTTCTCACAACTAATCTCGACCGTTGATCAACACAGATCAACGGTTCGGACTTAATCTCCCACCATTTGATTCCAACCGCCTCCATTTGACCTCTGCACTCAATCTCCACCGTTGGATGCTTTCATCCAACGACTGCGACCTAACACGCAATCTCTGAAGCAGTTAAACCAAAAAATACGAAGATTTTTTTTAATTTTTTTTGTTTATGCAGGTTTTTAATGGATTTCCAATTATTTTAAAGGAAAAATAAAAGCCGAGGATGACGATCCTCTATGATTTCATTTATCGAAGAGTATCCATCTACAAGGTTTGATGCCACGTTTTATCGGTGCATCATGAGCAGTGATACCATTATGAAGCCTCTGTGCACCTGCACATCAACAAGAAATAGTAAAATTTAAATTGAGTAAAGAGTATCAGTGTCGAAGACCCAACCACAGCAGAGACGAAGAATTAAATATTGATTATACAGTTCAGGGTGGATTACTGCTAAGATCGACAATCAAAAGCCTAATACACTAAATTAAACATAGTTCAAGAATAGAAGACAGAGAATTAGGCCTGATTAAGCCTAACACACAGAATAAAATCAAATTAACAATGTTTAAAGGAAAATAAAAAATATCTATCAGTCTGAGAGAGCCTCCACTGCCACATCAGAGGCTAATTGATTCCTCTCAGCTACCAGAATGCCACCTATAGCCTCAAAGCATTCAAACAGAGGGCTGAGTAATGACCAGAAAAGAAGATATTTGCCCCAATATAGCTCAACAGTTATTTCAGGCCAAAGAGACTTATTGCTAAAATATCAGCAGAGTTATTACAACATGACACAGAGCCTAAAAGTCAACAAAAGCTTCTAGCAAGCTTAAATACTTAAATGTAAAACAATTAATACAGAGGAAATATCTGTAAACTTCTCCATTAAGCCCCTCAAAGGCCGAGAAGCATTAACTGTATTAATTGAACTTATAAGATCTTTTATCCCATTTGACCTCCTCATTTTCCTATAAAATCTTCTTGAGGAGCTCATTGTAAAGGGTTGGTTGCAGAAATTTGAAATATACTTGTGCTGGAAACTTCTACTTGTAAATAGTGTTCAGAGGCTCTTGAAGCTTTGCTTGTAGTCAAATAAGTTAGGCTGAGAAGTGAAGATGATTGCTGAACTGAAACATTGGACTTGAAGAATATAACTGGATTGACATCAATATACAAGCTGTTTCTTGGGATCCTGGTCTATATCACTGATGAAGTGCTTCTTTCTGTGTTATTGTTTTTTCCCTTCATGTATGTCATTTTGTCCATTATTCTATGATAAAGAACAACAAGCATAGAGTTAGGATTTACTGTTTACAATACCCTTCTCTGACTGATAAGCTTTATCTCAATGTTTTCCTCCAAATCGTGTATTTAAGAATGATTCAATACATTCAAGCAGTTAGGAATGCTGGCGTTCCCTCGTCCTACTGTTTACTTTAAACATTTTTCTTGAATGTTATTTTCATTATTTTATTAGTAAAGTTAGACTATAAAAGTGATGGTGTGCTCTGTTTTCTAGCTTCTTCCTCCAAAGGTAATTCTGGAAGTTTCACTAAGTGTATGCTAAAAGCAGTCTAGTTTTAAAAGTATCTTAATTGATCTTAGGCTGCACTTTGTTTTTATTATTTTTTTTCATCCTTTCTGAAAGTAATTATGTTGATTACTGGATTGTTTTTCTATTGAGTTTTCTTTAATACGAACTTGCCCAAAGAGGGTTATGGTTAGCCCTGCCCTTTGGTTTGTTTTAAACAGTTACTTAAAAGGATTTTCTTGTTGAACAGACTGATAAATCCTAGTTGAAATTATTGTTTGTTCCCACCCCTTCAACACTTTTATTGTTTCCATTCCATCATTTTATCTCAAAATATCTTGTGATATAGATGACTTACACCTTGGACCACTCTTGAAATTTTTGCACAATTAAAGCCCTCTTATGACTCCATAGCCCAATGGACTAAAAACCAGCGTTATATCTATATTATCAGCCGAAGCTTGTTCTGATTGATTGCAAATTCATACCTTTGAAACTCTTTTCATTTAGGACTTTACACTCAACTAATAATCATGCTCAACCATCCAAAACAAAACAAAACCCTTGCTCTTAATAACTAGCCTAATATCATACCCAAAAAAGCCTTGAAGATAAATCAATGTTTTCACTTATAGAGAGATCCCTCTCTGGATTCAGGAGGGATAGATCCTAGAATCCCAAAGTGGTTCAAGTGTACTCTCCACAATTTTGGTCTCTGCTAATTTGCTGGAATTACAGGGAGCTAACACATGCATTGTCCAAAATCAGGCAATATTGGATGAGTAATAGATTCCAAGTGAAGATTGACCCTCACAATCTACAATCTTTTCTTGAGTAAAAGTAGTTGCAAGAAAGGCAGAAAAAATGGGTTAGTAGAAATCCACTATATGACTATGACATTGAACATGTCAAAGAGAGAAGCAATGAGGTAATAGATTCCTTATCACAAAGAACAACAACACTGTCATTGATGACTGTGGATTTAGATTAGGAGTCCCAGCGGTTGGTGGAGTATTCCAAGAAATACTTCACATGTGAGGTACTTGATAGAAAGGTGACCGATGAGAGGCATAGAGTGATGGATGGGGTCATCTACTACCAAGATAAGATCTTCTTGACTAGAGATTCTAAGCTCAAGGAGAAAATTCTACATGCAGCACATGATTTCCCCCTCTCAGTCCACCAAGGTTACATTAAAACATATCAGGACATTAGGGAGAGATTCTCATGGAAGGATCTCAAGGAGGATGTGTTCTAGTATATCAAGAGGTATGTAGTTTGCCAGAGGAATGAAGAAGAAAAAAACCAACTTGCAGGGTTGTTATAGTCACTTCCTTTTCCGAGAGGGAAATGGGAGAGCCCTTCCATGGGCTTCATCACCAGTTTTCCAACAGTACTTGGTAAGGATTGTATCTTTATAATCATTGGTCAAATAACAAAGCATTTACATTTCTTTGCCATCTATTTACAGTGCACTTCTTCACAAGGGGGTAAGCTTCTCCTTAGACTTCATGGTTTTCCTAAGACCATAGTCAGTGAAAAATATGGCCACTTCCTAGATGGCTTTGGGCAGGAGTTGTTCCGTTTGGGGGTACCAAGTTGATATCGAGTACTAGTCATTACCCCTAGACAAACAGGAGAATAGAGGCAGTAAAAAAATGGCTGGGAAGCTACTTGCAAGACTATGTTTCGGAGTAGTAGAGAACGTGGCTACGTTACCTCCACTTGGGGGAATATTGTTACCATCCGGCATTTTATATGGCATTCCGTGTGTCTCCATTTTTGGTTCCATATGGTGATGATTGTCTATCAGTCATTAATAGGATGGTTGGAGAAAGAAAGGATTTTAGAATCAAATATTGGATCCAAGAGAGTCAGGATATATTCCGGTCTCTTAAGGACAACATTGCTACAACCCAAGATCAACATAATTTATTTACAGATCATGGTTGGGTAGGGAGATATTTTTGGGTGGATAATTTGGTCTATCATCAGCTTCAGCCATGCAAACCATCTACATTGAAGGAGAAGGGGGCCGAGAAGCTTAAGCCCCATTTCTATGGGCCATACAGAATGATCCATTATGTTCAGGAAGTAGCATATGGGTTGGAGCGCACCTTTGGGAGTAAGATCCTCAACATTTCTCATGTCTCATGCCTCAAAAGGGCCATGGAACAACATGTGGTTGACATCATGGATCTCCCACCTTTTTATGATGAGGGCCATTTGGTTTTACAATCAAAGGCTATCTTGGACACTTGGGAGGGACAACTAAGGAACAACATGATTGAAAAATATCTGATTCAATGGAGGAATCTACTAGATGAGGATGCTACATGGGAAGGAGAGAATATTTTGTGGCATCCATATTTGCAGTTGCTTGAGGACAAGCAACATTTGGGAGGGGAGGACTGTAATATTCCTAATTAGCTTTTAGCTAGTTGGAATATTAAATTTTGTTTTTGTTAATAAAATAGATGAATAAGAGGGTAGAGGGACCCATAAATATCTTTATTAGGAATAAAAACACTTCTAGTGTGAAAGTGGATCAGTGTATCTAGTTGAATAAAGCACTGTTTGGTGTGAATGGGTGTCAATGCATGTGGATGGGGTCAAGGTTGACCAAATCAACAACGTAGTCATGGAAGGAGTGGAGATAGTGGACATCACAATCATAATGGGAGGAAGTCTCCATGAGAGTACCATAATTATTGAGTGGGGCCAAGGGGGAGAAGTATCAAAATGCATATAAGGAAGGGCATTCTAAATATTTTTTGTGTTTGGTATTTTATGAATTTATGCACTCTTAAGTTTAGAGGAGTCCGTTGTGCTATTTACAACAAGGGTGTTTCCGGGCAGAAATCCCACCCTCATCCTCGGGGGAATTTGAGTTCCCACTCAGGAGAGGTTCCTTTGAGCTTAATTCCATCATCTGGCATCAAGCCAATCTTCAGCCACCTTCAGCAGCATAGTCTCCTTCAGGAATTATGCAATCCAGGAGGGTAGTTTCACGAGAGGGTTGATAACCCAAGTTTGTGAGCTTATTTTCTAGTGAGGGGGGCAACCCTTCATCCAGAAAGTTAGTGGGGAGGAGTATCAGCTATTTCTCATCAAATCAGCTACCTCGCAGTAGTTACCCAGCTGCAAAGCGTAATTCAGCCCTAGGGATGCATTTTTCATATTAGGTATTTCTAGAAACCCTTTCTGGGTTCTCTTGGAATTGTGCTAGAAAGCCCATATCGATGATCCCGACATTTTCTGAGCACTATATCAGCAGATATAAACATTCCTATTTTACAACAGAAATTATTTCTAGTAGGATTGCACAGTTAGTCATGGCCTCCCAACAGCTTATGTAGCAATAGTTTCTCATGTCTTGATGTATAGGGTCTTTCAGGCTTGTTTTGCTTAAGCTTGAGTGTCTTTTCCTCAAGATCTTGTACTTCATTTTCTGCTATCATATATAATAAAATGACTCAATGATTTTCTCATGTTCTTGATGTATTGATGTTTACTGCATTTTCTAGTTTTATGTTCAATATTCCTATTTTTTCCTATTTTTGAATATTATAGTGGTATCAGAGCATATAATCTTGGCTCAGCCTATGAGGCATTACATATACGTCATCAAGAAGAAGAAGAACCTCTTACAGAATGGGAGAAGTGGTATATTAATAGAGGTCGGAGGTTTGATTATACAAATAACGAAGAAGACAAAGGAAAAACTCCAATATTAGGAGAAATGGATGAAAAAGAGTTTCCAAATATTCTTCTCCGAACCATGCATGATATTTCCAAATAAATTAAGGAGATGAGGATGAAAGGCAAAAGGAGACCCCAAGAGGGTTTCTACATGGAGAAATATCCAACACTTCACATCCCCGGTGTGAGAAACCAGTAGTGCAGCAAGTTTCCCAATGCTCCACCATGCCTACATTCCTAGCAGGGGGGAATGGGGGTGGAGGACCCCAAGAACAAGAGGCTCTTGGTGATTACTTTCTAGAGTATGAATCTCAATCTCCAAGGTTCAAAGAGAATCTGAACTTCCAAGAGTTATGTCAGATCAAGGATAATAGGAGGCCCCGTAATAATAATAGAAATGGAGGGTACATGCAGAACAATGAGTTGCAGCGTACTATGGGTAGATTATTTCTGCCTACTTTTGATGGGTCATCCAAGTGCATATCCAAGGCTTGGGTGGAAAAATTGGATATCTACCAAGAGCCAGAGATTGAATATATTAAGATAGCGGCGTTGCACCTTGAAGGTGAGGCACATGAATGGTGGTTTAAGGGTCTATCTACATTGGGACATGCAGGTGTGACTGCATATGAAGAATTCACCTAGAGGTTGGTGGAAAGATTTAACCAGAGAGATCCTGAGGCACACTTTGTTAAGCTAGCCAAGCTCAAGCAGTTGGAGAATCCAGAGACCTATATCTCTAAATTCCTAAAACTTTTTATAATGGTGCCAGAGTTATCTACAGCTAGGAGAGTATATATGTTCATTGAGGGGAGCAGAGCCTTTGCATGGATTGGTAAATTCCACTAGACCAATTACACTCCAAGATGCCATTGAGAGGGCTAGGGACTGTTACAGGTCAAAATACCTCCTCATCAGCTCAAAGGAGAAGACAAATATGGAAGGAATACAAAGACCTAAATTAAACCTATTTTTGCCGGGGTAATGCTTATCTATAACAATACAAGAGCGTTATAACACAGTCAATCAGTGAATGTGCTGCGTTAGTGGCTAGGGAAACGCTCTGTTTACACTAAAGGGTAGCGTTACCCGTGTTTTAAGTTTGAAACGGGAAAAGCCTGCGGAGAATGATTTGAATCTTCGGCTTTCCCTCACAAGAGAGTTAGTTCACAAAGGAAACTGCAACACACCAGTTCATTATTGGTCATTGCCACAAAATACTGAACTCCAGAGGAGGAAAAAGCATAGAGATTAAAGAAACATCTAAGTTTTTTCCATTCCAAACTAGTGGAAAGAGAAAGGCAACAATGGCTTTCTCCCTCTCCTATAAAAATAAGCTGAAGGCTCTTAGTTGAAGGTCGAAGGATTGCTAAAGGTTTTTGCATACTTGTGGAATAGAGAATAGTGTTATAGTGTGAAGGCCAAGAGTCAAAGAGGTTCCTAGAGAGCTTGTTGACTTAGACTTCTTCGCTTGAGAGATAAGAGAGATTGGGAGACTGAGGAGGGCTTGGTACAACTGACGGTTGTAATCCTCCTTCTTTCAAAATCAATAGAACTGTGTTTGTTTTGTCCATTCAATGCTTAATATTGTCATTATTTTTTGAACATTTATATAGTATGATATGAATGGCTCAGATGTGTATAATTTAGAAGTTCATTATATATTGACTTGATTGATAGGATATTTGTTATGTTAGAAATTACACGGGTGCTTTGACTGATTGCAGGATCAAGATTTGGAGCCGGTGAAGAAGGACTCTTGTTTCACTGCCTAGCGCTCTCCAAGGGACTCTAAGATTGTCAAAGAGGTAATTATCTATCGCATTCCATCAAGTTATTTTAAGTTAATATGAACATGCTCATGCCATCTTTGTGAACTACATAGCTAATCTTACCATCTGCCTTGGGCACCGGAAAGCCCTGAGAGGGATATTCGAAAACCAACAACCCAAGTAGTTTACCCTATAGCAGAATTGGCGACTCCGTTGGGGAGTTTCCCCATAGTTTCCGGACTATTTCTTCCCTCCTTTCTTCTTTCCTCTATTCACAGACCCTTCCGACCATTTCTGATGCCCAATAGACATATCAAACGATCGCAGAGTTCAATCCTATTTCTGTTTGACCACCTGAAGAACTTTTCCCTGGCTAATGCTACCTCTGTAGGTTGTCCAGTGCATTATAATGCTATTTATGCATAAATACAGTGCGTTAAGCGCTGTATTTACTCACAGACAGAGCGTTACTCAGCCAAAACCTTGCTGTTCACTACTATGATTGTGTTTTATTTGCAGAGTTTTTGGTCATCAGTATCTTTCATTGACTGAATCCCTGTGCTTGTCTGCTAAGCTAGCATTTCTAGTTGTTTCTCTTGTTTAAAAAGTCAGTGTCCAAAGCATTTACTTTTTTAAAGAGAATTTTTTTTTTAATTATTATTTTTCTGCATCTAGCTGAGTTTATTCTGAAATTTTCAGTTCATAGACTGTTAAAAAGAGGTAGATAGAAGTCTGAATCTTTAAAATTTGAACTGTGTTATTTGGATGTTAGTGCATGGATGTTGAAAAGAAACCTCTCCCTGTAGAAATACTCTTCATAAAATTAAATATTTAGAGCATGTTTTGCATGGTTTCTTGAGTCAGAGTCTCATCACATTTCATACGTCCACTCCCCCTCCGCAAGACTAATAATCAAGTACACTAAAAATCAAGCGATAATAAAATCAATCACTTTACTCTTTTTGAGCTCACACAAACAGTAGTTCAGGCTAGGATCTTGGGTTAGGAAAGTGAGAAAATTACCCAAGATCTCCAAACTTGAAACTAGAGTCATTAAAGAGAGAAATCCTACTGCACTCATATTATCGGGACCGTTCCTTTACCGGAGCTCAGCGCGAGACAACACTTGGGTGCACAAGAAGGTAGCCTGCCTTCGACTGCATCCGGTGGGTGTGTTATATATTGGGGTTCCCTTCGAGGATGTCGAAACTAGATCGGGGATCTAGGTGTTCTGCCCATATAGCACACTGTCCTTGACTGTGGACCCCCCTGATGATGTCTGTGATTTGAGGTATCCTTAGTGGCCATAGTTTTTAGGGACTTACACAAGGTGGCTGGGACGAGCTGTCCTGGTACCTGAAACAGACGGATCCACTCTGTCTTCGGTCTTTAGGAGGGTACTCATCTTCAAGAGAGTGCTTACACCTATCGTCTGAGGTTCGGGCAAAGCTCTAGAGTGACCGTAACTGTACTTTCGACCAACCCTCTCTGTATACTATTGTGATACTGGATTTCATCACCAGCGAATGGTAGTACTCAGACAGGGCACCCTATTCTGGTTGCTTGTTGATTGATTTTAGAGAGTCTTTTTTTTTAGGTGTGTGGTTACTGTCATTGAGACTTTATAATACATCACGATTAAAATTTGTTTAAAATAAACAGGTCACCGTTGCATCCACCGACCCACGCCGTCTGTCTCGACGATAGCAAGGTCTACCTCCTCTAACCATTGAGGAAGAACTGAACTTTTGTGAACCCGTGCCTTCTACAGAAGAGCAGTCTCCACTGACTAATCTAGATTTTCACATAGCCTCATATCATACGGAATTTCCGGAGGACCCTTTCACAGAAGGGGTTGTACCTAATTACAATCCTCCACTCACTGATCCATCAAGGCTTGTGATAGTTCAGATTGCACCACGCCAAGATATGTCTTCGGCTACACAAACATACATTTCACTATCGGCATCCACAGGGTCGATGCCAATGGCAACCACCACAGGTTCGCCACAATCCTCCCCGCCAGTGGTTAGTTCTATGCCATTACTTGGTAACCCTAGTAGTCAACATATACCTAATCCCAACCCGACGGTCATCACAACTGTCAGTAGTTTACCGAATCCTTCGGCATCTACTCCTACCGTGACCATGTTGGGACCCATGGTAGCTCCTCCCACGAGTATGACTACTTCGGTGCCTTTTAGCAACCCTTTCGGTTGGAACCCTCTGTTGAGTTCAAACCCCTTGGCCACTATACCAGGGGGCAGTATCACCAGCACACAGGTAGCAGGGAACATTTCACTTCCCCTGCAATCCTTAGGACAAATGGGACAACCTATTGTCAATTCTTTTCCCTTAAGTGGTTCAAATATAGGTGTAGGGTCTATGCCGTTGCCAAACTATGCCAGTAGTAGTATGCCTCCGGGAAACTCTATTGCATCCATTTGGACTAGCCAACCCCAACCTCCATCTGGAATGGGAGGGCACTTTTATACTGGGGGCAATCAACCATTCACCCCGCAATACAACATGCCCTATGGAAAACAACCGTATGTCCCTACTTCTCCACCTATAGGAAGTTTTTACCAAAGTCCCACTTATCCTCCTGGTAACACATTGATGGGTGGACCCTATGGTCTAAATAGTCAGCCCATACTGCCTTGGTTAAATTCGGGGGCAAATCCACAATTTCCATTCTTGGCATCTTTGGACATCCCCGATATCCATAAACTGACTAACGATCCCATCAATCACAACTTGCTTTGGCCTCCAGTACCGCATAAGATTCCTTCTGACATCCCGAAGTTCAACAGGAAACAAGGGGACGACCCAGCCGCACACATCACTACCTTTCATCTATGGTCTATATCCAATTCCATGGTAGATGATAGTGTCCGAATTCGACTGTTTCCCCGCACGCTTACAGGCAATGCTGCCAAGTGGTACATTGAATTACCACGCGCCACCATCAATACGTTAGCGATGGAGTTTCTAAAGAACTTCCAACTACCAATTAGATTTGAAACCGGAACGGAACTATTAACCTCGCTCCGCCAAGACACCCCCACCCACATTTCCGATCACATTCATGAATGGAGACGTAGGAGGAGGCTAGTCAAAGCGCCAATTCCGGATCATCTCTTAGCCAATTGGTTTTGTAAGTCCCTCCTACCCCACATCTCTAAAGACATTGGCCTTTCAGGTGCGGTGACAGAAGATCAATGCATTCGTCGTGCCCAACACTTGGATTTAATCTATTCACACTCGGGCACGCTATATGATTTGCTCCCCAATGCCCCTGGTAACCCAACCCCTCCGGCTACTCAGAAAATCGGAGCTCATGCCGACAGTCTTGTTGGCGCGATCTCTAGTGTAGCCACCAAACAGTCTCGGGGGAAAGCCTCCCAACCATCATCGGCTGCCACCGCCCCTCACCAAACGACTGCTCTTCCTGTCGTTGAGGTAAATTCTGTGCAAACCTCACAAAAACCTAGCAGTAAAAATAAGAAGAACAAGAAAAAGACATCTTCTTCAGAAGAGCAGTCGGATAATCAGAATAACCCTAATCAGAAAAATGCTACCAAAAATGACAAAGGGAAGGATAAACCCATGAAATTTCCTTGCAAGATCTGTGCAGAAGACCACTTGACATACAAATTTCCTTGGCTGTAGGAATGCACTGATTTTATTGCCAACAAGTATTCTGGGTGAACACCTGTTGTTCTTCATAATCCTTTCCCTCATCAACAGCAGCAACATCAACACATGGTTGACAATCCGCCACAACCCCATCAAAGGGGAAATGGTGGTTCAGATCCTTCTGGCGAAGGACCATCTACCATTTATGGAATTGAGAGTGTTGAACTTCAAACTCGAGCTAAGCTTTATGGAAATCCTACCATATATGCTCAAGAACCTGGTTCTAGTTCAAATCCACCGCCGCCCAACGATTTGCATATCGAACGGCCTACTGCTGACTCTGTGATTCGTCCCCCCAAAGGGACACTTCGACACACGACTCATAATACCTCTGCACGTGCATCCCAAAACTACAATATTGTAGAATATTTGGCACAGGCACCGTCAGCCATGTTTTCTCTCGAAGTATTACAAACTTGTCCATCACAAAGGAAAGCCTTGCTTTCGGCAATTGGTGGAATAGACCCCCATGACTCCATGCTAGCCATATTTGATATGGAGAAAGCTAAGCCTCGCCTCTCACACCAACTCACATTCTAGGTGCAGGTGGTGTCGAAAGGGATAACAATCCATCACACTATCATAGACGAAGGTGCTTCGACCTGCGTTATGTCACAAGCTTGCTGGCTCAATTTAGGTTCTCCTACCCTCACCCCGCCGTCGAATTCCCTCAAAGCTTTCGATGGCCACACATTCCTCCCAAAAGGATACCTTTCTAGCTTTCCCATCACTCTGAGTGGGAAAATGGTAAACGTGGATGTTGAAGTCATAGAGCGCCATCTAGACTATAATCTATTGCTTGGTCACAGTCGGTCTTATGCCATGAATGCCATTGTGTCTTCGGTTTTTTGACTCATCCTATTCCCATTGGATGGGAAAATAGTCACAGTGGATCAGCTATCCTTCTGCACCCCTGATTATGCCACGTTACCAAGTAGCACTGTACCTCTAATAGGAGGCTTTCCTGACTCTTACGTCAGTATCAGTACCGGTCTTCTGAAGGCATCTTCCCTTCTGGGTTGTTTTCCTCTCCCACCGCCGCAAATCCCAAACACGGTTGCAATGATATCCACCACCTTGGATGGCTCTATCGACTCGTGGATCATCCCGGCACCTTCAGAAATTGATTCCTATGGAGATCAGATGCCGCTTTCGCCGACCGAATTGGCTTATCAAGCCATCCAAACCGCATCTGAACCCTCCACTGCTATGGTTTCAACCAAAAGTACAAACCTCCCTCCCATCACAGTTCTCTCTAAAGATCTCCTCAATGAAGTCTTACCTACAGACGAAGCTATTCGAGAGATCATGTCTCTAGAAGAACGACCTTGGGGAGAGTTTCACCATCACGCTTCGATGATTGACTCAGAGACGATAACAATTGAAATCCCATATTTTGACCAACCTGAGATGGTTCCCTCCGCTTATACGACGGTTCAAACTATCGATTCAGAAGGGAACATGGGTAATCTTTCTAAGAAAATGCTCATTGATATCTCGGTCAAAACGGGTATCGTGGAAAATATTCAGATTGGAGCCGACTGAAATCCTGAGGAAATTGCGTGCTTCACATCCCTTTTCAAGGAATTCCGCAATTTATTTTCTTGGTCTTATGACGAAATGCCTGGCATAGACCCTTCTATTGTCGAGCACGAAATCAAGATTATGACAATGCCAAACCTGTTTGGCAACGACTCAGACCTATCCACCCGCGCAAAGCAGCCGCCATAAAAATTGAGGTAGAAAAACTTTTAAACACTGGTTTCATCTATCCCGTTCCTTTGACGGAATGGGTTTCCAATCTGATTCTCGTTGATAAAAAACAAGGCACCATTCGAGTTTGTGTCGACTATCACGATCTGAATGCCGCTTGTCCCAAGGACAATTATCCTACACCGTTCATAGATCAGATTCTCGATGATTGTGCTGGATGTGAATCATTTTCCTTCATGGATGGATTCTCAGGCTATAACCAGATTGCAATTAAAAGTGACGACCAACATAAAACTGCCTTCATCTGTCCTTGGGGCACATTTGCGTATAGAAAACTCCCATTCGGTCTGAAGAATGCTGGAGAAACTTTTCAGCGGGCTATGGACTATGCTTTTCATGAAATTCGACATATTGTACAGGCTTACTTGGATGACCTTCTGGCCCATTCCAAGAAACGACTTGATCACCTTGCTCATTTAAGAGAAATTTTTGCTAGGTGTAGATTCTATAATATACATTTGAATCCTCATAAATGCGTGTTTATGGTCGAGTCCGGAAGTTTGTTAGGTTTCATTATCTCCAAGCACGGGATAAGGGTTGATCTCGATAAGGTTAAGGAAACTATTGAATTGCCGGCACCTCAATCCATCCTTCAACTCCAACGTTTGCAAGGGAAGGCAAATTTTTTACGTCAATTCATCGTCAACTATGCCGAGATGACGAAAGGATTTATGCGATTATTGAATAAAGGAACACTATACTTGTGGGATGACCAAGCTCAACGGTCATTTGATGCTTTAAAACATGCACTTGTTTCAACCCCACTCCTTAGTGCCCCCGACTACTCATGCGACTTTCTCCTCTACATGGCAGCCTCACCATCCTCACTTGGAATGGTTCTGGTTCAAGTTCACAGTGATGACAATGAACATGTGATATACTATTTGTCCAAAGGTCTAATCGGACACGAATTACGTTATTCACATGTGGAGAAACTTTCTCTGGTGGTAGTTTTCTCCATCACCCGACTCCGACATTATATATTGCTGCGACAGACTACGGTTATTGCTTTGGAGAACCCCATGCAACATATCTTGTCTAGAAAAATTATTGGAGAAAAATATTCCAAATGGATCGTAATCCTCCAACAATTTGATTTGGTCTTCACAGCTGCCAAAGAAAAGAAATCCCTCATCTTCACCGAATTATTATCGGATCTTCCTAGAATCGACTCAGCAGAAGTAGCTCATGATCCATTTCCTGATGAATCTGTATACTGGGTCGATTCTTTGGACCCATGGTATGGAGACATTTTGGTCTACCTACAAACCCAACGCTTTTGCCCAACTCTCACGTCTGACAACCGCCGTCGTATCCACCATCAAGCGAAACACTATCTCATGCTAAACGATACACTCTATCGTCGTGGTGTTGATACTGTTCTACAACGTTGTCTCACTCTCGATGAGGCGGAACGTGTTTTAAATGACTATCACGCAGGGGCATGCGGTGGTCATATTTCGGGCATAGCTACTGCCCAAAAAATCTTATGTGTAGGTTACTATTGGCCCACTTTGTTTAAAGACCGCATTGCAGCGGTCCATAAGTGCCATCCATGTCAAATTTTCACAAAGAAAATGCGCGCTCATCCTGCCCCCCTTCATCCGGTTATCTCCATTGGTCCTTTTGCTAAATGGGGAATTGACTTCATCACCTGTAATCCCACTTCGGAAAATGGACACAACTACATCGTAGTTGCGGTCGACTATTTTACGAAATGGGCAGAAGCCCTTCCCACTTTCAAAGCCGATGGAGAAACCGTCGCTCTCTTCCTGTTTAATCAGGTAATCTGTCGGTTCAGCGTACCCCTATATATTGTCACAGATCATGGATCTCACTTTCAGAATCATATGATGACCGAATTAACCTCCATGCTAGGTTTCCGTCAAGATCAATCTTCGTCTTATTATCCTCAAGCTAATGGCCAAGTAGAAGCCGTAAATGGCATCCTGAAAACCATGATTCGTCGATTGGTCGGAAATCATAAAACCACATGGCATCAGAAGTTGTATTCCACGTTATGGGCATACTGAATGTCAGTTAAAACTGCCATAGGCTTCACGCCATTCCAACTTGCATTCAACCTAGAGGCAGTACTTCCAATCGAGTGTGAAATTCCATCACTCAAACTCGCCATTGAACTCTTGCCTGGCACCACCGCCACTGAAGAGCGCTTGCTCTCACTCGATCATTTGGAAAAAAATTGTCGAGATGCTACACTAGCACTCGAAGCTCACCAGTGCCAAGTTAAAGCTCAATACGACAAATCTGTCAAGGCTCGATCTTTCCAAGAAGGTGATCTTGTTCTACTTTATGATAAAAAACATGACCTCTTCGGGGTAGGAACACTCCAACCACTATGGCTTGGTCCTTACATCGTCACTAAATCCCTCTCAAAAGGGGCCTACGAACTTCAGGATTGTAATAGAATTCCGCTCGAGGAGCCCCGCAATGGGCTCCATCTAAAGAAGTATTTTGCCTAGTTTCGCACTAGACATATGCTTTGTAATTTTATGTATATAAGTTTTGCTTATTGTTTTGATGTCTTCTGAGTTGTATCTTGGTTTTCAAGGTGTTTTTCTCATGTATAATCTTTTTATTTCACACAGATGTCGTCACTCCCCTTAGCATACGTCGGATATGCAGATGGTGCTAGTCGTCACACTAGACACATTGCTTCAGCTGCTTGGGTTCTCTACACTCCTGAGTCAGACCTTCTTGGTTCCGGGGGAATATTCCTGGGTAATGCCACCAATAATTTTGCCGAGTACATGTCAGTGATCCAACTCCTCACGGAAGCGGCATCTTGTGACATCTCCAATTTAGTGGTCAAGTTAGATTCCCAACTCATCATTATGCAGTTAAACAATCATTATCGTGTCCGCCATCCTGTGTTGTTACGTTATTTTTTAAGGGTAAGACTTGTAGAACATCATTTTCAAACAATCACATTTGAGCACGTTCCTAGAGAATTTAATGCATTAGCCGATTCTTTGGCAAATTATGTGTTAGATTGGCATTTGTCACATTTATTGTAAAAGATTTACTCATGAGTATATATATTTTTATCACATTAAAAATACATAAAAAATTCAAAACACAAAATCACCAAAAAGTATGTATATATATAAATGTCGTGTCCAGTACAAAAGTGACATCAAAAAATCTTCCAAAACTTGGGTGTTTTACAAAAATTTGGCTATACTAAGCCACGCTCTAACACTAATACATTCACTCTGCCAGCTAGGCCTGATGATCATGGTAGCATACAACTGCTCTAGCTATCCTCCTCAGAGGCACTAGGTATCTCTCCGGCACACCTATAGTATGCCGCTACAGACGAACTGGAACCTCCCGCATAGGAAGGGGTGGTATGCCCATACTCAGACCCTCCAGGTTTCTGGAGAGTTCATGTAAAACTTGGGCATCATCATCCTCGCCGGCTTCCACATCCTGTATTGGTGCGCCAGCCCCGGGCAGCTGCAGTCCTCGCCATGCATAGCGAGGGGCCCCAACTGGTCGGACAGGTGCCACATCTGTGTCAAGCAAACAAAAGCTTCATGTCAAAACATAATTTTCACCCTATTTTCAACAAAAAAATTGCATAAACATTCAAAAGCCAAAAAACAAAGTACTTCTTTGGAAATCACTGATCTTTTCCTTCTTACCATCAAGTCCCCACTGGGTACCAGGAGGCAAGACTAACTCTAGATCACCTGTGAAGTTCATCCCTGCATAGGGATAATCCTCAATCATGATTATCTGGGAGTCTAGCCAATCAAAAAATCCATCATCAAAGCAGTGGTGGATGGGACCCTCTCCAGTCCGCGGAAGCAAAGCTGCCCACCGAGCCTGCCTTAGCTCGCGTGGGCCCAACGGTGTTGTAACGATCCTGGGCCTCATCAATGGTATCCGCTCCAGTAAGAAAGAAACAACCAGTGTACCGTACACAAACTCTCTCTGGGTACAGGTCTTACATGCAGTAAGCTCTGCTCGGACCTGACTGACAACTCCGTCAAACCAGTCAAAAACCTGAGGCTGCATACAGTCCAAGGCTAGGAGCATCTGGGCCTTGGTGGCCACATGCTGACTCTTGGCACCTGCCAAGCGAACAATCATCCATAAGATAGACCTCAATGGTCTCAAAGCCACCTGTGCGATCGGTACCCGGTTTCTCACAGCTTGAGTGTCACATATGCAATGCGCACGAATCAGATCAATAGTGAAACATGGGTCAGCTCTGGACCCCATCAAGTTGGGCCTCGCCCCACGACATGATAGGCCGGTCAAAAAGTACACATCATCCTTTTCGATTGAGAGCTCATTGCCCCCAATCCGAAAGACATGATGCCATTCGTCCCATTGCTGGATTAGCCACCTCAGGAGGGCCTCTTGACCCCTCATCAGTTCTAAACGGGCATACTTTAGCAATCCGCACCTGCGGAGAGCCATCAAGCTTGCAACATCCGTCACCATCTCTTGTTCTTCTCGTTCATGTTCTCTCTCTCACCAGATACTCATATTTAACAGTTGAATACCTGCACAAGTAACGTTTTCAACCGATCAAAACTTGCCTGGACCATTTCAAAACAATAGAAATCGAGTTGTTAAAAAACATGGTGTGCCTAACGCTGGCCATAGTGCAAAACAAAACACGCTAACACGTTAAGTCTTCACGGGTTATGCGTTTAACACGTCTGTAACACTAATGGCCCGCGTTAGGTGCAAGAATTTTTTTAGGGCCTCGCAAATTTTCCATTTTGAACCAGCAAAAAATAACAAAAAGACAATTAAATGATAGCAGGAGGTTCTAGCTCTTACCTGGATCTCGCGGGAAGGAAAACCGTTGCCCGGATTGACCGTAATCGTCAGCTGAATATTTCACCCCTTTTCACCTCAGAGCTTCTTCACAGCACTCCAAACAGTGAAAATGAAGGCCTTCTGACCTTCTTATAGCAAATTCTGTGGCATGACTCTCTCAAGATAGTCAACAAAAGTCATGAATTCTTGTTGCGCATGTGTCGCAACTCTTGAGATTTGGTACTGATATTCTGATAAGTGATCAAGATTTATGAGCAGACATACTCATGTTTTATCGAGCATTCTTTTTATGGTATTTTTCTTGCTTGTTAATCCGAAAAACCTCGAGTCCTCTTCTTTGGGCTCGTTAAACTTACACGAAGAAGCGTTGAGCATTCTTTTTACAGTATTTTTCTTGCTCATTAATCTGAAAAACTTCGAGTTTCCTTCTTCGGACTCGTTAAACTTATACGAAGTTGATATCGAGCATTATTTTTATGGTCTTTTTCTTGCTCGTTAATCTGAAAAACCTAGAGTTCTCTTCTTCAAACTCGTTAAAACCATGAAGAAGCACTAAGCTTTATTTTTAGGAATCTTTTTCTTGCTCATAAAATTGAAAAAACCCCGAGTTGCCTTTGTTGGGCTCGTTAAACTACCACGACAGAGAGTAAGGAGCCATTCTTTCCTCTTTTTCAAAGCTCTTTAAACTGAAAAGGTAATCGAGTTTTCTCCGCGTGACTCGTTAAAATTTCATGGAGGTAATTGAGTTTTCTCCGCGTGACTTGTTAAAATTTCACGGAGGTAATCGAGTTTTCTCCATGTGACTCGTTAAAATTTCATGGAGGGCATCGAGTTTTTATTTGTTAGACTCATTAAAATTTCACAAAGAGTACTGAGTTTACTCCGTCTTCTCATACTCACAACAAAATGAGGTAGACATCCATCGAACATAGATTTCTCACTTTTCTGGCTTCGATGGACTAACTCACGGAAAATGAATTGTTTCGGGCTTACTATTATTCCTTTGCCGTGCCCGGTTATCAAGACATGACAAAGGTACCCCAATGGAGTTGTCTTTTCTGACATTTTTCAGACTCTCTGAATATGAAAAATTCACCGAGTTTACTCATCTGGACTCGTCAAACCTAATCAGATGGGGCACAGAGTTGTCTTTCCTAACATTTTTTAGACTCTCTAAACATGAAAAATTCACCGAGTTTACTCGTCTGGACTCGTTAAACTTAATCAGACGGGGAAAAATTTGGACAAAATGGATACTACCTCTGTTACACTTTCAAAAAAGGTCGATTTGGCAGCAAAATTCTTGAACATGACACTTCCTAGAAAACTCTTTTGCAGTTAGCCGAACCCTACCATCTAAGAGTATTAGCCTTCATTTCCTAGTGTCCCTGCACCGGTAAAATCCTAACACACTCTTTGGTGTTCATCAAGCTTTAGCTTCCTAGTACCCTGCTAGAGTGCCTTATATTGTTCAAGCAGATCTCGCTATCTACTGCTCCTGTTATCAACCAAGCCGCTCATTATGCTAGAAATCATTTGTCATCCGACGTCCCCATTTAATCTTCATTATCTCAATCATAAACAAAATCAGTTGGTTTTCATTTTGTGCTGA
The DNA here is from genome assembly GCA_034641835.2 of Pinus albicaulis. Classification (NCBI taxonomy): domain Eukaryota; kingdom Viridiplantae; phylum Streptophyta; class Pinopsida; order Pinales; family Pinaceae; genus Pinus; species Pinus albicaulis. Next base: position 498,895,475 of record CM076569.1, read on the forward strand.
CTGATGTAGGATGCCTCAGTGCCTACCTTTCAACAGATCTCTTGCTATCGACTTCAACATCTTATCTAGGAAGTTGATCCAGAAACCCATTAGTACCCGGATACTTGCAGACATCAGTGGCAGGTAGTCTTGTGTTTGATCAGGGGTCTTCATCATTGGCTCCTTCTCGAATGATTCTACGAGTGTTCGACTTCAACTCATTTTATTCAAACTTGCTAGATTGTACTGTGCATCTTAGGGACCATCATCATTATCAGTGGCCACCTTCACGTCTGTTAACAATTTTCATTATAGACTGGTAATCAGACGATTTATCACATGTTCGACGACAACTCCTTCATTCACATGTTGAGATATATGCAGTTTAAGTGAATCAGTGGTCAAGACCTTGGGGCAAAAGGCTACACCATTAAAGTTGTGTTCCCTTCCCCAAGCTGCGATATTGTTTATGGAGACAGCTTCTTCAGCCTGATCCTGTTATGACAGACACTTCCACATTGTGCTTATTGGTGGACAGATTCTTCATATCTCTATTCTAGAGAAATCATGTTGTTTAGCTACGAGCATGGGGGGTACGACTCTAGGCGGTCTGTATTTTTCGGCCGACATATGTTGTTGTTCGAGGTTTTTCCTCGGTCTTTCAATCTCTCTGTCTCTACACAAAATTACAAGTATTTCATGCTCTTCTTCATCTCGACCTCTAGCAGAGACGTATTCACGGTCAAAGCCATATCATCTAACCACAATGGTGGGACATGAGAAAAGACATAGGCTTTGTTAAACCTATTTTTTCGGGGGGTAACGCTTGTCTATAACAACAATAACAATACAAGAGCATTATAACACAGTAAATCAGTGAATATGCCACATTAGTGGCTAGGGAAACACTCTGTTTACACTAAAGGGTACTGTTACCCATGTTTTAAGTTTGAAACGGGAAAATCCATGAGGAAGAATGATTTGAATCTCAGACTTTCTCCCACAAAGTGGGTTCACAAAGAAGCCCATGGCCACAATTCATTATTTCGGGCATTTACAAAAGGCTGAAACTCCCGGAAGGGAAGCAAAAGCATAGAATTAAAAAAACATCTAGATGATTTCATTCTAGCTAGTGGAACAAGACATAATGGCTCTCTCTCTGTAAAAGGAGTTAGAAACAATTGAAGGTAAATTTCTAAAGGTCTTTGCATGCCATGAATTATGAGAATAGTATTGTAAGTGTGAAGAGCCAAGAGTCAAAGAGGTTCTAGAGCTTGTTGACTTAGACTTCTTCACTTGAGAGATAAGAGAGATTGGGAGACTGAGGAGGGCTTGGTACAACTGACGGTTGTAATCCTCCTTCTTTCAAAATCAATAGAACTGTGTTCATTTTGTCCATTCAATGCTTAATATTGTCATTATTGTTTGAAAATTTATATAGTATGATATAAATGGCTCAAATGTGTATAATTTAGAAGTTCATTATATATTGACTTGATTGATAGGATATGTGTTATGTTAGAAATTACACAGGTGCTTTGACTGATTGCAGGATCAAGATTTGGAGCCGGTGAAGAAGGACTCTTGTTTCGCTGCCTAGCGCTCTCCAAGGGACTCCAAGATCGTTAAAGAGGTAATTCTCTATCGCATTCCATCAAGTTATTTTAAGTTAATATGAACATGCTCATGCCATCTTTGTGAACTACACAGCTAATCTTACCGTCTCCCTCGGGCACTGGAAAGCCCTGAGAGGGATATTCGAAAACCAACAACCCAAGCATTTTACCCTATAGCAGGGACTTACAAAATGCTTTGCCAAGGGCAAGAGCTCCATTTCAACAAAATACCACCTTCTAGTCTGTTAGAGTCGGTATCTTCATCCCTCCGTCAGAGATCAATTTTCTCTTGTTGCATTTCATTCTAGGTGTTTCATTCAGTTCAGTCATCTACATTCCATTAGGAGCATGGATCTCCTGACGGTTGGGGGATTTTCACTCATGTTCCTCATGTCTTGTACCTGCTGGCCTAGGTCTGTTCATCAAAATCATTTACAGTCACGTTTGGTCTCAATATTGGCGAAGATTCATTTTAGGGTTTTGAGTCTCATTAGGTCTAGGGTTTGGTCTTCAAAATGTCTAATAATGCCAGCAGTACATGAGGAAGCCTCAAATAAGGTCTCAGTGCAAAAAATTTCATTATCATATGTTTAAAATTGATTTTTCTTCAAAACTCTGTTTTGAAGAAAAATCTTCTATTTCATCTTTTTTGTAATACATGCATTGTAATTTTCAAAGTTTTTTTAGTTGTAAAGTACCTCATGCGCAGCCCTAGTCACCTTTTCCAAAATCCCATGCCAGCTATCCCTGCAAGGACAGACAAGAAGTTCATCATCAGTCCAAAAAATCAAAAGGAAGCAAAACAGAGTTTATTTAAAAAGTGTCAAAGTTCAAACATTACAAAAGTGGGTTTTCAAGAAGAAAAAATTAAAATCTTTGCCATAAAAGATATTTTCATTATTTCAACAATCCATTTGCATGCCAAGAGATAGCAAGGAGCTAAGGAAAATCGTGGAGAAGCGAAGAAATCGTGGAGGAGCGAAGACTGTGTGTCATTTGCAGAGCACGGCGCACTGGGCAAGTGTCGCGGCGCATAAGCTGAGCGCGGCGCATAGAGTCGTGCCCCTGTGTGTTAAATTGTTCCAGCGTGGCGCATAAGAAGGGCGCGGTGCACTGGGCCGAAACACTAAAATTTTTTCCATCTCTCTCAATCATCAAAACGATTCGGTCTCCTTGCTCCAAGTAAGTTCAAGTGATCTTGTAATTGCCATTAACCAATGTTTGGTGTTGTTTGAGTTTGAATATGAGAGTTTGAATGCCAAAACTTAAACCCTATCATCTTATTGAGAATTACTTCCTTAGGGTTTTGAATTTGGTGTTATAAAAAATAATTTTGTGCCAAATTACTAAATTCCCCACCTTGTTTTTCCCATCTCCCATCACTGTTATCTCATCACTACACCATCCTCTTACATCTCTAAAAGTCATTCACTCCTAAGCCCCATTTCCCTATCCCAAGTCATTTAATCTCACTCTCATTCTCCCTTTCCCATCTCACTTGTAAAAATTCCCAAACCCCAAGTTTCCCAAACAGTCAAGTGACTGTCCTTACACTTCAAATCTCACTTGATTAAACTCCATTGTCCCCACTGTCCTATTTCCCACAATCCCTCCCACACTACCATACATTTGGCACTAAACAAAAGCACCCAAATTCTCATTTTCATCTCATACAAACCAACATACACCTTGCATAGACCTTGAACATCATGGAGACGGATACTGATACATCATATGACCAAGACAGTGATTCCACCACCGAGTTACATGCACCTAGAAGGCCTCATAAAAGTGGCAAACATGTGAGAGAGGAGCCCACCTCATTGGCTGAATTGCAGGCTTGTCCACTTGCCATTGCATGCTTTCGTCAGTAGTCATGTTTTCAATATTGTGAAATGATTGCTAGGGTCGGTTATCATCAGGAGTTGGCTCGTTTGTTTGTATTGCATTTACATGATAGTTAGGTAACTCTGGCTGGTGTAACCTTTACTTTGACATTGGAAACTATCTCTCAGGAAACCGGAATACCTAATGTTGGGGAGCAATGGAACAAAAGATAGTAGGTGGACAGAGTGCATTATGAATCATATATCAAGCCTAGCTTTGTGAAACAACTCAGCCGAGTGTTTCCTTTCCGGTTCTTGAAGGAATCCTATGCTCCTTTGATGAAACTAATTATCAGATATTTCAGTTGTGAGGGCCGGTTCTCATGCCTTTATGCCTATCATATTAGGTTATTGATGCATTTCACTAGAGTAAGGATGATGAACATCCCTTATTTCATGTGCTGGAACATCGAGAGAATGACCACTCTCATGCAAAGGAAAATTCCCGAGCAGCAGTACAACAGTATTTATCAGTATGCACTCATTAAAATTGTAGTGTTGCATCAACTTGGCTTGCAGGGTATCACATGGGAAGATTTCATTGCTAATGATTTCTTCACAGCTCCTCAGGTTCCTCTGAAGGCTGTTCATGAGCCAGGTGAACCTTCACATCAGCCTGAAGGTCATGAGACAGAGCCTATCAGTGTGCCAGTGTATGTCACTTATCAGAGAGGCACTAGAGCATTATTTGCAGCAGCACGTCGAGTACTATCTCCACCGGGGGTGGAAGGGGTCTCGCTTCCATCATCAACACAGGTACAGGACAGAGGTAAGAGGCCCATGCAGGATGAAGAACCTTTAGGAGGTCATGATACTAATTTCATACTTTATGATGAGGATTTGAGCTCTTCAAGCTCAAAGTTGAGAGAGATTATTCAGGAGCAGAAGGCAGAGATAGACACTTTGTCTGTCAAGTTGAAAAGAGCCCAATGGATTATAAACTACCTAGAGCAGTGAAATAAATAGTTGGAAGATCAGCAAACAATCATGGAGTTGCAAAACATCCGTGAGAATCGGCAAGCTGCCCAAAGAAACCAAACTGAGATGACATCCATTGATCGGGAGATTGAGGTTGATCGAGAGACTTGGCTTGAGAGGGTCAATATTCATTTGGAGAAGCTGTTGGAGAAGGAAAACAAGGAAAATAACATGTTGAGGCACATGAAGAACCATTATTGGGCGCGAACTCATGTTTGCAAGGCACGAATCAAGATTCTGAGGCAAGGTTAAAGAGGGCACTAAGGCGTCAAAAAAGGCATGATAGGTTCCAAATTTTGGCCGAAGCTTCTTTGGCCCAGCATAGTGCTTGATGGTGGACATTCAGCCCAAATTTCAAGAAATTTAGGAAACATTTTGTCAATTTTGAATTTTTTGGCCTTAACACAGATTTTCCTGCCCGACGCGTAGCGCCACTTGGCGCGCGCTTATAATTGGCAGCTCCTCTTGAAGAAAACTTTGTATTTATGGATTTTTCATCAAAATTTATGCATTCCTACCCGTTACCTAAGGATTTTGACAAGTTCTTTGTTGCCTGAAGGGTCAAAAACACCTTAAAATGGCCTTTTTGCCACTTTTTGGACACATAGGAAGTAGTGTTGGGAGAATTGATTTTTGGAGGGGAAAATGGAAACCAAATCCAGAAATTCCACTTGGGTTGGAAAGTAGACAGGCAGGGATTTCCAACGAGCTATCCTGCACTCAATTTGGACTTCAGGAAGACCCTCAAAATAATCCTCAAACTGGTGCGATGCATTGAGTTTTTGGGCGCGGCGCATTGGGAATTTTGGCCTAGTTTTCACTCAGCAGCTCAGATTTTCACCTAGTTTTGGCCAGTTTGAATTTTTCATGTAACTCTTGATGTAACTTGATGTAATTTCATGACTTTGATGTAATTTTGGCACATTTTTACTCATCCTAGTAGATTCATTCACCAAAAAGTGAAAAGTAAGTGAATGAATCAGTTTCCTATCTTATAGAGGCAAGTTGTTTCATTGCCTATTTTCCAGTTCTTAGTTTAGATATGGTTGAAAAAGCTCCTAGAATGGTGAAATAAACCCCTAGAGATATGGGGATGAGTTAGGCTTGTCTATATCATGTAATTCATCAGTCATTTTTAGGGTTGGACACTTGGGATTGCTTGGCACTTCATTGTACATTTCATCTCTGCAATTTTGGCAAAGGAATAGACCAGGGTTTGTAGCACTATTTGGGATCCATGTGGCTCTATGTCTTGATGGTGTATTTCTCTCTATGATTGTAAGTTTACTGATTTTTCATGAGCACCATTTTCCTACTTATTTCTTCTTAAATTAAACAAACAAGTTATAAAGGTGGAATTCAATAGATTGCTTTGCTCTGCCTGGAGTTTTGTTTAATTTTCCATGTTTTCATCTGTTTGAAGAGGATTCTTGAGAGCTATTTCCCTCTTCAACTTCTCACCAGTCTTATCTATCCATTCATTCAATCCAAAGCATCAAAACAATTGCCTTCCTTTCCCCATTCAGAACTCTGCAAAAACTAGGCCTCATTCCCAGACCCAAAATCTGCCTTTCCCTTTGATCCAACAAACACCCTCATAATTAAAATCAACATCCTCATATATATACCTAGCCTAAAATTAGCCTTTATTAAAGTCATCTCAAGCCTCATCGATCATTTTTCGCTGAGATTGACCAGGAGAGAGCCCTCTCTCGATCTGGTAGGGCTAGCTACCAGATTAAGCGTGGTTTGATGTTACCCTGAACTCTGCCTTCTTCAGCTTGAGCTAGATTTAGGCCATATCACAGTCAAAGGGGAAATATGTGAAGGTTCCTCTCCCAAAGGAGAACCATAACAAAGGACCTCTTAGTGATGATGTCTGAAGAGATTTGAGAAGGAGGAAGCTTTGCTTCATTTTCCAAGAGGCATGGGAACCAGGGCATCGATGTGCTGTGGAAAAGGCACACTATATTGAGTTATTATCTGATAGTGAAGAGGAGGAAGAATAGGAGCCAGAATGAGACATCAGTGATGTCGCACTAGGAGAGGATCCATCACCACCAGGAGGTGGAAATGGGGCAATTTATCCAATTGGAGGGTCCCTTGCATCTTTGCGGGGGTTACCCAAGTATCTGACCTTGAGATTCCGAGGCACAGTTCAGGGGAAACAAGTGTCAGTATTGATAGAAATTGGGGCTACCCACAATTTTATTGATGCTCAGCTAGTGCAGAAGACAATCATAACCACAGATGATTTTGAAGGATTCTCAGTTTTGGTTCCAGGAACTAGAAACGTGCAATGTGTGAAGTATGTTCCGACATTGTATGTGACCTTGGGGACATACACCTTAACTGATCACTTATTTTTGGTTGATATTCCTGACACCAATGTGATATTGGGTGTGCAGTGGTTGGTTACACTGGGGAAGGTCACCACAGATTGGGAGACCTTGTAGATGGAATGGACAGGTAAGAAGAGCAGTAAGCATCAAATGATCAGGGGCATGCACACCTATCCACCTCAGAAAGTCTCCGCACATAAGATGGAGACTGATTTTCAAAGAGGAGGTAGGGACAAATAATTCTACTCAGATATGCAGTTTACTCTGTACCATGATTTTACAGGATTTGGAGGCATTCCACCAGGAAGGCCCTCGGACTGGAAGTTGGTTAAAGAGTTCTCACAACTAGTGGTAGCACGCATAGGTCTGGCTAAGAGGGGAGCCTTTGATGGAATAAAAACTGCACAGAGGGAATTTTATTGGCTCAAGGAGGAGATGAATATTTTTTTGGTATTAGTACTACCAAATATCACCAAGCCCTTTGCGATGGAATGTGATGCTTTAGGGGTAGGTGTTGGCACATTTTTGGTGCAAGGGGGCCATCCCATATCCTTTGAGAATCGAGAGATACTACTACATAGAAAGGTGTATTCCATATATGAGAAGGGGTTGTTAGCCATCATGCATGAATTGGAAAAACTTAGGAAATATTGGATGAGTAATAGATTCCAACAGAAGATTGACCCTCACAATCTTCAATCTTTTCTTGAGCAAAAGCAGCTGCAGGAAAGGCAGTAAAAATGGGTTAGTAGAATTCTAGTATATGACTATGACATTGAACATGTTAAAGAGAGAAGAAATGAGGTAATAGATGCCTTATCACAGAGAACAACAACAATGTCATTGATGACTGTGGATTCATATTCATGTCCCAGTTGTTGGTGGAGTATTCCAAGAACCCCTTCACATGTGAGGTACTCAATAGGCAGGTGATAGATGAGAAGTATGGAGTGATGGATGGGGTCATCTACTACCAGGATCATACCTTCTTTAATATATATTCTAAGCTCAAGGATAAAATTATACATGCAGCACGTGATTTCCACCTCTCAGGCCACCAAGGTTACATTAAGACATATCAGGACATTAGGGAGAGATTCTCATCGAAGGATCTCAAGGAGGATGTGTTCCAGCCTATCAGGAGGTGTGTAGTCTTCCAGAGGAATGAAGAAGAAAACAACCAACCTGCAGGGTTGTTACAGTCACTTCCTTTTCCAGGAGGGAAATGGGAGAGCCCTTCCATGGGCTTCATCACTAGTTTGCTAACAACACATGGTAAGGATTGTATTTTTATAATCATTGGTAAACTAACAAAGAAATTACATTTCTTTTCCATCTATTTACAATGAATTGCTTCACAAGGGGGTAAGATTATCCTTAGACTTTATGGTTTTCTAAGACCATAGTCAGTGATAGAGATAGCCACTTCCTAGATGGCTTTGGCTAGGATTTGTTCTGTTTGGGGGGTACCAAGTGTTGAACCTCAGAATTTTCCTTTCTCTGACATCCTTTATAATTAATTTTCCTTACCTTTTCATAAATCCATACACTCCAATCAATGATAAATGATATATTTTATCTCAGAGAATGCATTTTAATGATATTTATGTTATATTTTGATGTTCTTGTTATTTGAATGGATTTTTGTAACTCAGCTACAGAACACAACCTATTCTACAGCTAATTGTTATTTTCGCAGCTACTTTTATGGTTTGATAGGTTCTGAGGAGTGAATAAAGGAACAAGTCACATGGGCATCTCTATAATGATCCATATATGGATTTTTTCCTATCCACCTATTAGAAATCAACAGAAAAAGGTGAATGTGATCGTGGTCAAAGTGCAGTCAAAGGACGTAATCAAAGAGAAAATAACTCTTGATTTTCTCTGATGTAGAAAATCAAGAGTTAACCTTTAGAATTTTCTTCTATATTTCAGTTGTAATCGCCATCTGTAGGTGGAATTAGCTCCTCGTAGTTACATTTAATTTTGTTTAAATACTGGTTGTTTGAAAACCAAAGACAATCTTAATTTTCCGTAAATGTTTTATAGGCTTTAGACTCTGTCTTTTTCATAATACGAAGACTGTGTTCGTGATTCCAGTTTCTTCTTAATGCGCATATAGTCTGCTAGGATCTCAACTTGTTAGTCACCTATAAATTTTTGACAAGCAAACAAGTGGCTAAATATTCTTCTGAGCCTTCAAGAGAAACATTTCCCTTGAAAATATTTCATCCTTGAAGCCTCTATGTGTCCTCTACTCCTTGAATAATCTAATTCACTACTGTTTCCATTTCAAAAGCCTCACTGTTTGTGAAGAAAACTAATGTAAAAAGGCCTCCATTTTCCCTATGTCATCCCCACAAAACCTCCATTTTTCACCACTTTTTCCCCTTTCAAAATCTTGCAAAATTCCCTTTCTAAACCTTATGGCTCCCTTCATTTGGTTTAAAAAACCCCTTTGTTGCATACCGGAACCAACCATTTGGCCTTAAAAAGCACTAAAATTAGGCCAAAAACACCCTTTTTACACTAAGGCATTAAGCCCCTTTTGGCCTAGCCCTTAGCCCCTTTTCCTGCATATGACCCGTGACCAGGACCAGGCGCTAAGCCCTCGGGCGCTAATTGCAATCGAAATTTTGTTATGAGCGCTTTTCCTTTGTTAATTAAAAATTTCCGATGCGATAGACTTTTTTTCTGCAGACCCCCACTTCAATATTAGCCGTCGATCTTTGCAGATCTAACGGTCAGCGCTGATATCGCATTGCACCCTTAACACCTTTCATTATCTGCTGATTGTATGCAGACCATTGATTTCCCTTTTAATCCGATGGCCATCGCATGATCGACAATCGCAAAATCTTAATGTGCCACCTTTTATCCCCTCTGATTACGATCCTCCGATTCGATCCTGGCCATTGAATCCACAAGAACCAATTGTTAGGATTTAATCACGCTTTGCCTCATTTTCCCTCCATCATTCCCCTCTGATCAAATCTCCACCATTGATCTCTTCCATGATCCAATGGTCCATGCATAATTGCAACGTCAACACTCGGATTTTTGGCCCCCTACCTTTCTCCGATGTGATTTGATCTCCACCGTTGATCTCTTTAGATCCAACCGCTCTCATTCTCCCCATCCTTTCACTTGCCCCTTTGCCTCCGCTTCCCCGATTAGATCTCTGCCATTCATTCCAAAGACCCAACGGTCAAGATTTAATCCGCTGTTAGCCCTTACTACGTTATCTCCCGTGCATCTTTCCATATCGCGCTGTCATCCCCACTGTCAGATCTCCCCACCTTTCATCCAACGGCTGAGAATGAATATTGCGTATCTTTTGCGTCCGAGGCTTAATGTTCTAAAATTTCACGATAAAAGCAGTTTTGGGGAGGACACGTGCCAGGCAGCAATGCATATCGCGTTCTTTGGGAAAAATTTCAAAACCACTCTGGAGCCGCGTGAAACTAGGGGTTTTCCTCTAAAGCCGCTCCTCCCTGATATATTCCTACTTCAATCTTGACTGTCCATTGGATCCAGATCAATGGTTTATGTTACATCACGTCTTCATTCATATCCCTTCCATCGGACCTTCCAAAGGATTTCATCAGAAGATCCCCACCGTTGATCTCCTCCTGTGATCCAACGGTTCACGTTCAATCGCCCTCCGCCCTTCTGGTCCCACCACCCAAAGCCTTCGATACCCTTCATTTTACCCTTTTTTCTTTGTGTTTACCCCAGTACTAAACTTTTATGTTTAACACTAAAGTGACTTTATCCACCTAATTTAATATAAAACTTGGTTTCTTAGCGTTGCACCATGTAACCTCTCCGCTCATTTGTCTAACCTCTTCCTCGCACAATCTCGGCCATAGACTACCTCTGTTTAATCCAATCTAATGGTTTGAAACGCACGATGCCCTAAACCTTCAATAGCTCAGTTTATCACCGTTCTGCCATGTTTTTACCCGTTTTCTTCGCTGCATCCACCATTTTCGTTGCTATGCCACCATTTCCACAGGCCTCCACAACATTTCTCCCCCCACTCCCCTTGGATTTCATAACAAGTTTTTTGTATTGTGCAGGGTGTACATATGGGGAAATCATTATGTCTCCACAATCACAGTCACTGTGATTGAGAGCGCAGAAAGACCACCATAGAAGCGACAAAGAGTATCAGTGAAGGAGATTAAAGGATTAAGAGCCTTTATTGAAGATTAACGATTATAATTCAGTGTTCAGAAAGGATAAAGACACAGTGAAGAGCATAAAGAAAGATTAAGCCATATTAGACCTAAGACACAGAACAAAAGCAAATTAAAGGTGTTTTAGGAAAAGACAGAGACATCTGTCAGTCCGAGAAGCTTCCACCACCACTCAGAGGCCAATTGAACCCTCTCCAGTTCCAAAATCCAACCTCTCCAGCCACCAAAAGACACCTGCAGCCTCACAGAAATCAAGGAAGGCCTGGTTATTGATAGAACATAGGATATTTGCATAAAGATAGCTGAGCAGTTATTTAAAACTATCATCAAACTGTCAGCAAAGTTATTTTAAAGATAAAGCAGTCCCAAAGGTCAATTTTCTCATACATTAAGCCTCAAAGAGCAGAAGCAATAGTTATGGAAGTATGGGAAGCCTGCAGATTTCTATCCCCCTTGCTTATTTCAAAGGTAAAAAAAATAGACAGCCAGAGTACAAGTACAAGCAAAGACCCATTTAATGAAGCATGGAGCATGACATTTCTTGTCCATCAAGTATCCCAGAGGTCAAGAAACATTAAGTCCTTCACTTAATTGGGCCAACTATCTCTTCTCCTACTTCACTTCCTCATTCACCTATAAGTATTCATCGAAAATCCATTGTAAAAGGTTGTTGTTGGTTGTTGGGATTCTATTAGTTGTTAGAAATATTATTGAAGGGAAGTAGTTAGGTATTCTATAATATAGTAGGCTGGGAAAGGAAGTCAGTATTGTAAAACGCCACTGAGCTCAAAGTATGTGACTGGTTTTGCACATCAATTAATCAAGAAGATTCACAGGATCCTGGTCTATATTATTGGTGATGTATTCTCACTGTAATTGTTTCCTTTCATGTTTTATCATACTTTCCATTATTCTCTGATAAGAATCAGTAATATAGCTTAGGATTTACTCCTGCATAGTACCCTAATGCTTCCTGCTCTTCTTATCTTTGATGTTTTTTGCTAAGTTTGTGTATCTAAGAGCTAATTCATCATAGTTTAACCAGTATAGTATTTGGCTGGTCCATGATTACTGAGGTTTGAATTTGGAGTTAGTTTCTTAGATCCCTTTGAGTAAGTGTCAAAAGCATTGAAGGTTAAAAGTCCTCCTCTGATCTTAGGCCTTACTCTCTGTTTCATCTTATATGTTTTCTACTACTCTGAAAGTGGTTATGAGGACTGATAGAATATATTTCTTAAGAGTATGCTGAAAGAAGGTTTGGATTTAAATGACATATGACTTAATCTTAAGCTATCCTTTGTGTCTTATTGAGAGTTTCATTTGAAGTATGTATAAAGCAGGTCTAGAGTTAAATGACCTCTGACCTGATCTTAGACTGCCCTTTGGTTTCTTTCTTTCACCCATTCTTAATGTTCCATTTCACCATCTATCTAAAAGATCCTTTAGTATATATGACTTGCCCTATGAGAGCCTTGCATATTTGTTATGCAAGTAATCCCCTTTCATGACTCCATGGCCCAATGTGGATTGACACTTTCTTGGCCTATTTTCTTTTGCCGAAACATCCTATTGCTTTGTTCCTTTCATCCCATAACCTTCTCAGTTAATGATCTCCAACCAATCCAACCAACCAAATCAAACAAACCCTCGTGCTTCGTACCTAGCCTAATACCTCATTTTGAGCCTTAAATATATATCATTCTTTACATCTATAGAGAGATCCCTCTCTGGATTCAGGAGGGCTAGATCCTAGGATCCCAAAGTGGTTTGATGTTGTCTAGTCTTTTGGTCTTGCCAATCTGGCCAAAACACTGGAACCCCAACACAACCTATTCTATTGTAGAGGGCCCTTGCACAGGAGGAGGTTTTTCATTTGTTGTTTTAGTTTAATTTCATTAATTCTGTTTTGTCAATTTATAGGTAGATTCGTATTGCGTTGCAGCTTTTAGATTAATATCATAGATTAAATTTATGAATGTTTTCTTAATATTAGTTTTAGAATGACTGTGTAATATTTTTCTTTCTTAGAACATCTCAAGAAAGTAGATTCTTCTATTTTCCAATTGGATTATGTTTGAGGCATTAGAGCTGACAGTTGTTTAGTTTATTTACATGTTTTTACACTTCTTTCTTAGATTAGATCCTCAATTATGTGTATAATTGGATGCTTGTAAATCATGCCAAGAAGATGACTCTGTCATACTTCCAAATTGGATGCTTGAGTATTTAACCTATAAAATAATTGAGTTTTCCTTTACATGCCTTTATGCTGATTTCCTAGATTAGATGCCTAGTTAATTGTATAATTGGATGCTTGTAAATCATGCGAAGAAGGTGAATCTGTCATACTTCCAAATTGGATGCTTGAGTATTTAAAATATGCAATAATTGAGCTTTCCTTTACAAGTTATTTAAATTCTTTCTTAGATTAAAATCTTCAAACTAAAGTATAATCAATTACTTGTAAATCATGACAAGAGGGTGTCTCTATCATACTTCCATATTGAATGCTTGAGTAGTTGGTCATACAATAGTTGTTTTTCCTTTGAATATGCCTTCATTTAGATTAGAATTGTTCTTTCAATTCTTAGTCATAAGATTCATATTTCAATCCATGGACTAGAATTAACTTTAATTTCCAAAAACTCAAAATTATTAGAATAGGTACTCTGTTTTTAGATAAGATTCTAGCCATTTAAAGTTTGATTCATTTTTATGCAAATTAGAATAGTTAAAGAACGTTTCCTTTTCTTCCTTCTTTTAAAATTAGTTTTTAACATTTAAAAATTCATTAGATTTCGTTGATTCATTTCATAGTTTTCATTCCTTAATTTTTAGACATAAAGAACAAACCCCCACAAAACAACATAAAAATATACAAAATGAACTAAGAAGAAGGTTAAATAAGCATATATAGGGCACCACACTTCATCAAATTACTAAAATAAGTTGATGATTTATGTTGAAAATTTTAAGACATTAAATTGGCTAAACATTTTGGCGTCATTGACATGATTTATGTTGAAGTGTAATTAGGTAACCTCATTTCTTACATCTAAAAAAAAATGGTATGCATAGAGAAAGAGATTCTAGGGATAGATTCATAGCTAGAGGCAGGAGTTTAATTCCAACAACACCACTCACTCCACCTAGACCACATAATGCTACACCGCCATCTCAAACTCATATTCCATGCTTCTCTAGACATAGAATTCCTGAAGTCTTAAGGTTAGAAATCCAATCAGGAGGATCTCCTACTTCATCCACTGAGGTAGTCGTAGAGGAAGAAGATCCTAAATCTCCAACATAAGGAGTAACCTTTTTCACCTCTATAGGAGAACATATTATAGCTTAAGAGTTAGAAGTTCCTAGTGGGGAAGAAGAAGAAGAACTTTTCTTCAATATCCCATTGATAGAAGAACCAGAGGAAGAACAATTAGAACCTTATATTAGCTCTAAGGAATCTATAATGGCATGAAGAGGACAAGGAGGAGAAGGAGAAGGAGAAATTATAAATGGAGAAAATTTAATGTTTGGAGGAGGAAGAGGTGGAGGACGAAGTAGAGGGAACACAGGAAGAGGTAAAGAAAATAGAAGAAATAGGGAAAATGATAATTCTTTTGGATTTCCTATAATTGGTGAGGATAAAAATGCCACAATGAAAAATATTTCACCTTCCGTTCTTCCAAATTTCCATGGATTAAAGAGTGAAGATCCTTAAACCTTTTTGTTTGAATTTGAATTTTTGTGTAGATATTATGATTACTTACGAGACTCTAAAAAACTAAAGCTACTTCCTGCAACACTGAAAGGAGCAGCTTTAAAATGGTTTATGGGTTTAGTCACACATTCTATTAGGACATGGAATGATATGAAAATAGTAGTTTTAGAAAGATATTTGGATTATTGCATACCTATTAATCGAAAGGATGAATTATTCAAGATGATGCAAAGAGAGGATGAGAATCTGGAGGATTTCATTGAAAGATTCAATTATAACATAAAAAGAGCTAAAATGGAAAACTTAGATCAAGATACTTTAAAAGCTCTTCTATTAAAATCCATTAGAGATGAATGGATAGACGTTATCAACATGATGGGGAAGGGATATATCTCTCAACTCACATTACCCAACATTTCTGAATTATGTTTTCATCTCTCAAGGGGAAAATAAAAACTAGGAAAAATCTAAGAGATCCTTCTCCTACTAGAGTGAATAAATCTCTAACTAGAACAGTAAGTAGGGAAGAAATTGGAAATATGATTGATGAATTTAAAACAGATATTTTAAGGAGTCTTAGTGAGTAGATAGACACCCTTAAATTACAAAACAAGCACAAATCCGAAAGTAATGCCTTAGCTATTTTCTGTATACTCAGCCCCCATCAAATAATTAGAATTCTTGGCAACAACCTTGGTCTCAACCTCAACCTTGGGCACATGAAATGCAAAATCCCTATGGTGGATATTCTCAATACTACCAATATCCTCCATGTTATCCAAACTATCCTCCCCAACAGATTCCTCAACAAAATCAACAACCCCAACTCCAAAACCAAAATCCACAACTTTCATTACCATTTCCACAAAGACCAAATCAACTACCTGCCCAACCATTGCCAAACCCCAATAATAAAAATCCTCAAAATTCTTACATTATAGAAGGACAAAAATTTCCAGCTTACAAGATTACTCCACTAGATCTTAATGACGTTCAACTTAGATCTGGTAAAATATTAGAGAGGAAAAAGCCTTATGTTGTTATTCAAGAACAAGATAATTTTGAGTAAGTTTCTCTACAGCCAAATATTTTTTTTGAAGAGGGAATATCTCTTCAGAACCAGAATTCTAAAAATGAAAAAAAAAAATAACCAACAAACTCAACTCCTATCATAGAGCAACCATCAATATCTATTTCTAACCCTCCTTTTCCTGAAAGATTACAAGTTGATAGAGGGGTAGAAAAATATATAATGTTTCCCAATTATGATTTTCTAGATGAATTGAAAAATTTATGTATCAAAATTCCTTTTCTACAGGCCATTAAAGATATTCAAATTCTAGCAAAAACAATCAGAGAGTTGAGCATGAAGAAACTAGGAAGAAAAACAAAAGAAATAAAAATAATTCAACTAGTAGGAAAAATTACAGACATTATGATGGGAAATATTGCCATACAAAAATATTTAGATCCAGGAAGTCCAGTTGTAAAAACACATAACACTGGTATTTAAACTCCAAATACATTGATTGATTTAGGATCATCTATAAACATCATGAGCAAACAAACCATGGAACAACTCAAGCTGTCAAATCTTCAGTATACACCTACATTACTGCAATTAGCAGACAGATATGTAATCAAGCCAGATGGTGTATTAGAAGATATTTTAGTATCCTTATACTCTTGGGAGTATCCAGTCGATTTTATGATTTTAACCCCCAAGAACAATCTAGGAGGACATCCACTAATATTAGGAAGACCTTGGTTGGCTACAGCTGATAATTTTATTAGTTGTAGATCTGGTGACATGTATATCTCTGATGGTAATCCAAAAAAGAAATTCACTCTATATTCTCCAGAAAAAAATTAAAATAAATAAATAAAAATAAAAATAAATAAATATATATATATATATATATATATATATATATATATATATATATACTGAGAAGATGAAGAATGGATTGATGATTACAATGATATACAAACTCTTTTTACTATTTCAAGTATTAGTGAAGATAGTCAAATTTTAAATTCAATAGAAAACTTTGAATCATCTTCAGAATATGAACATGATAAATTTCAAGAATAATGCATTATTGAATATTTTTCATCCAGGCAGATGTCTCTATACTCTATGGAAGAGTTTGGTAAATCTACAGTTGAAATCTTTCCGGGAAAATATTTGAACATAAACAAAAACTTGGAAAGATTACAACAGGAAAATTTAATCAAAACATTACAAAAAAATTCTTCTGCATATGCATGGGAATACACTGACATGAAAGGAATTATTCCTAAGACTTGTATACATCACATATAAATTGAGGAAAATTGTAAACCTATCATACAACCTCAAAGAAGGATGAATGCAAACCTTAGGGAAATTGTGAAAGAAGAATTGCAAATATTGCTGAATGTAATTTCATCTACCTTATTTCAGATAGTCAGTGGGTTTCTCCCTTAGTGATTGTACCTAAAAATAGTGGTAAGTGAAGGGTAAGAATTGATTATTGAGAGTTGAATAAATCTACCCTAAAAGATCATTTTCCTTTACCTTTTATAGATCAAGTATTGGATACATTAGCAGGAAATAAGTATTTCTCATTCTTGGATGGTTTTAGTGGTTACAATCAGATTTAGGTAGCACCTGAAGACCAAGATAAAAAGAAATTCACCTGTCCATGGGGAACCTATTCCTACCGAGTACTTCCTTTTGGTTTGTGCAATGCACCTGCAACATTCCAAAGGGAAGTACTAGGAATTTTTTCTGACCTAATACATGATTGTGTGGAGGTATGTATGGATGATTTTACAGTTTACATGAATTCATTCGAAGAGGCTTTAGAAAATTTGGAAAAGGTTCTTAAGAGATGTAAAGAAGAAAATCTTTCATTAAGTCATGAAATTTTTTTTATGATGTTTACTGAAGGAATTGTTTTAGGACATCACTTTTTAGGAGATGGAATTAAAGCCGATTCATCTAAAGTTCAAGTCATCTCCAAATTATCAATTCCAAGTTTTCAAAAAGATGTTAGAAGTTTTTTAGGATTCACAGGGTATTATAGAAGATTTATAGAAAAATTCACTAAAATAGCATCCCCACTCTTCAAATTGCTTACCAAATATTGTGAATTCAGTTGGAATCTTGATTGCCAATTGGCATTTGAAACTTAAAAAAAAAAAATTCTTAAGCATCCATCTTAAGAGGTCCAAATTGGAAACTAAATTTTCACATTTCAACATATGCTTCAGATACAGCTCTGGGAGCTGTATTAGGACAAAAATATTTGATCACCTATGCCAGTTATTACACAAGCAAAAATTTGACTCCTGCTGAGTTAAATTACGTTGTAAATGAAAAAGAATTCCTAGTTGTTGTTCATGCTATCAATAAATTTAGGCATTATCCGGCTATGAAACCTTTATTCATAGAGATGACTCTGCAATTAGATATTTAATGAATAAATCTATTACTACTGGTAGAGTCAAAATATGGTTATTACTCTTGCAAGAATTCAATATCACCATTCTAGATAGACCTCGAAAACAAAACATAGTTGTTGATTTCTTATCTAGAATTCAAAATGTAAAAAATGATACTCTAGTAGAGGATAATTTTCCTGATGAATATATTTTTTGAATAAATACTAAAACTCCTTTGTTTGCAGATATTGCTAATTACTTAGTCACGGGAAATTTACCTACACACTTGTTTCCTAGAGAGAAAAGAATAAATATTCAAACGAGTGCACTTTACTCATGGAGTAACGATGAATTGTATAAAACAGGTCCAGATCTCATCATCAGAAGATGTGTTTGAGAAGATGAAATGTATAAAATAGGTCCAGATCTCATCATCAGAAGATGTGTTTGAGAAGATGAAATGTATGATATTCTTAAGGCATGTCATGATGATGAACACTGTGGTTGACACTTTGTTGATAAGAGGACAACCTATAAAATCCTTCATTTAGGATATTTTTGGCCATCCATATTTAAAGATACTGGAGAATATGTCAAAAGGTGTGACAGTTGTCAAAGAATGAGGAAAATTGTTCCTACAGATGAAATGCCATTACAACCTCAGCTACTCATCGAACCATTTGTAAAATTGGGCGGAGAGGCTTCCTGAGTCCTTATAGGCCTACCAGACCACATGGAGGAATACAACAGGACATACTCCCTATGAACTTTTTTATGGGAAACAAGTCCTATTTCCTATACAATTTCAGATCCAAACCTTCAAGATGGTAGTCCAATTGGGGCTTGACTTATCAGAAGCTCAGAAGCATAGATTGGAAAAACTTAATGAGCTTGCTGGAATTAGTCAAGATGTTGTTCAAAGAACCAATCTAGTCCAGCAGCAAAGGTCCAAATGGCATGATAAATATATAAAGGAGAAAAAGTTTCAAGCAGGAGATTGGGCACTTTTGTTCGATTCAAAGTTTAAAGACTTTCAAGGGAAGTTTCAAACTCATTGGCTTTAGCCCTATGAGATTGAAAAATTCTTTGACAATGGAGCAGTTAGGATAAGGACACTTGATGAAGAAACGGTACCTCTTCTTGTGAATGGACATCGATTAAAATTCTATCATAAACCAATTTCAAGAGAAGAGTTTATCAAAAGTTTCCAATATAATACTGATATGAAGTCAGTGAAGAAGAATCCTTCTTCTTCCCCAAATTAGTCTTTTTATTTTTCATATATATATATATATATATATATATATATATATATATATATATGTTATTCAAAAAATGATAATAATAATGATATTTGTATAAGTGTGAAAAATAATCAATGATTGGCATCCTTATACAGAAAATATAGGATGAAAATTAGAGTTCTGAAATCTTATCTTTTCCATTCCATTTCTAAATTCCCAAAAATCTATGTTCCTTTTCTTTTCTAAAAAGCAATAAAAGTAATACAGAACTAGTTCCATTATGCAGTTGACATTCCATTATGCAGCTGATTCCACATCTGCAGCTCTATCACAGTTTTATAGCCTATTGAAGCAAGAATATTGAGAACAAGAAATTGAAGAACTCCATCTGAAGATCATCATGCTAAAGGATATATGAAGAATAAACACCAAGGAAATAGCAACAAAAAGTTAGTTCTAAAGGTAAGTCCCACAAATTTATTTAAATAACAAGGTAAAAAACATTAGCATGTATAACGTAGATGATCACATGTTGCCTCAACATGTCATCATTTGATTTGATTTGGACTCATATCATGTCATAAAGCGACCACATCATCCACATCATGTTTCATAATGTTCCATAACGGACTCCCCCATTTATGATTAAACGGTCATGTCCTGTTGTCATAACCTATCCATCTACGTTTCTTAAAACCCCATAAAAAATCCATCTCATTCATTCCTACAAACCCTTGATGTCCTTCACCAGATACGCAACTCAATTCACTTCATACAGAGAAGGATAATTCTGAAAGGCTAGAATCTTCACGACAGGAGACATGGGTTTGATAGTCAAGATTGAACTAGTGGGAACTAAATACATGGAGGGTTATCCTCAGATCAAGGAGATGCTGCAGAAGGCTAAGTGGCTCAAGTTTATAGAAAAATTTGATGGTTTCCACAAAGAGATCACTAGGTCTTTTGCGAGGTATTTTGATGGGACAGAAGTCGAAATAGGAGACATAAAATTTTCAGTGACCGAGGCAATCATTGCTGAAACCACATAGCTCCCAAGAGTTGGCGAAAGGTGGTTCAAAAACAAATCATTTCATAGTGAAGCATGCAGATTTTTCCTAAAAAATCCAAGTATGGATACTTCTGTTTACAAAAATGGCATCCCTAGCTCATCACTCAAGAAAAAATTGAGAAACATGCTTTTAATTTTGTAGAAGTTTATAACTTGTGAAGGCACATTTGGCTGCATGTTTGTGTATCATATTCGGTTGTTGATGAAATTTTTGGAGGATGGTGAAATAAATCTCCCTTTCTTTTTACTGAATAGTTTAAAAAGAATGTCTACAAATGTACAGAAGAGGATTCAATTTATAGACAACACTATGCACCATCACGGGTTCGTAAAAAAGCTTCTTGAATTTCATTTGAGAAGTATAGGAGATTCTTGGGAGAATTTTCTGGTCAGAAACCATTTCCAAGATGAGCCAGAACAGCCTAAGGAAGACAAGACTAGGAAAAGTAGAAGAAAGAAAATTGATACAAGCATTGAAGACAGACCTTCACCTCCACTAAAAAAAAATGAAGAGGAACTTACCCTTGCAGAGCTGATGAACAACAAGAAGCAGGGTAGAGTTAAGATAGGAGGTAGAATAGAAAAGAAGAGCAAGGTTACAAGTGAAGAAAACTTAAAACCTTTTCCATGGAGAAGCTCTAGACTCCAAGGGACAATGAAGAAAACACCATCACAAGAAACATAGTTTGTGAATTTATAGTTGGAACCTCCAATACCATCACCTATCAACATCTCTCCTCTACAAAGCCCTGTAAATTCTCCTGTACATCATTTTGAAGGCAATCCCAGTAGAAGATCTCCAGGCATAAACCCATCACAACAAGAGATATATGACTACATAGAGTCATTGGAGAAAAGGAATGCAACAGTGAATTTAGAACCGCCTATCAATCCACAAGAACCTCTACTTGACACCCTTAAACAAGAAATATATGAGCTAGAGTTATTGAATAGGCATATTAAATAGGAGAATGAAGCTTTAAAGTAGTAGAACCAATTGGAGAAAGTCATTAGTGATAAAACCATCCTGCATTTGGGATTGTGGTACAAAAAGAACAAAAAGTTAAAAAGAAAGAACAAATCATTGAATAAGACAGTGATCAATCTCAAATACAAACTCCTTAAGAGGAAGCCCAGGATGGCATTCACTTCAATGAAAATCAAGAAGAGAAAACTGGATGTATTAGCAAAATTGTCTGAACAAATGAAATAAGAGAAGGAACTTCACATTTTTAATAAATTGTCTGAGGACATGCAATGGATTCTTAGTGGGGGTATGTTGAACCTTAGAATTTTCCTTTCTCTGACATCCTTTCTCATCACTTTTACTTACGTTTTCATAAATCCATACACTCCAATAAATGATAAATGATATGTTTTATCTCAGAGAATGCATTTGAATGATATCTATGTTATATTTTGATGTTCTTGTTATTTGAATGGATTTTTGCAACTCGGCTACAAAATGCAGCCTATTCTACATATAATTGTTATTTCCACAACTAATTTTATGGTTTGATAGGTTTCAAGGATCAAATAAAGGAACGAGCCACATGGGCATCTCCAGAATGATCCATATATGGATTTTGTCCTATCCAACTGGTAGAAATCAACAGAAAAATGTGTTTGTGATCGTGGTCAAAGTGCGGTCAAAGGATATAATCTGAGAGTGAAGAACTCTTGATTTGATCTGACGTAGCAAATCAAGAGTTAACCATTTAGAATTTGCTTCTATATTTTGGTTGTAATTTCCATCTGTAGGTGGAATTAGCTCTTGGTAGTTACATTTAATTTTTTTTAAATATCGGTTGTTTGAAAACTGAAGATAGTCTTAATTTTCTGTAAAGGCTGTGTATGATTTAGACTATGTCTTTTTCATAAGACGAATACTGTGTTCATGATTTCAGTTTCTTTTTAATGCGCGTATAGTCTGCTAGGATCTCAACCTATTTTGCTGCAGAGGGCCCCTGCACAGGAGGAGGTTTTTCATTAGTTGTTTTAGTTTAATTTCATTAATTCTATCTCATCAGTTTATAAGTAGATTCGTATTGTGTTGCAGCTTTTAGATTAATATCATAGAATAAATTTATGAATGCTTTCTTAATATTAGTTTTAGAATGATTGTGTAATATTTTTCTTTCCTAGAACATCTCAAGAAAGTAGATTCTTCTATTTTCCAATTGGATTATTTTTGAGGCATTAGAGCTGAGAGTTGTTTAGATTATTTACATGTTTTTACACTTCTTTCTTAGACCAGATCCTCAATTATGTGTATAATTGGATTCTTGTAAATCATGCCAAGAAGATGAATCTGTCATACTTCCAAATTGGATGCTTGAGTATTTAACCTATACAATAACTGAGTTTTCCTTTACATGCCTTTATATTGCTTTCCTAGATTAGATACTTAGTTAATTGTATAATTGGATGCTTGTAAATCATGGCAAGAAGGTGACTCTATCATACTTCCAAACTGGATGCTTGAGTATTTAAAATATACAATAATTGAGCTTTACTTTACATGTTATTTAAATGCTTTCTTAGATTAAAATATCCAAACTAAAGTATAATCAATTGCTTGTAAATCATGTCAAGAGGGTGACTCTATCATACTTCCATATTGAATGCTTGAGTAGTTGATCATACAATAGTTGTTTTTCCTTTCAATCTGCTTTCATTTAGATTAGCATTTTTTCTTTCAATTCTTAGTCATAAGATTCATATTTCAATCCATGGACTAGAATTAACTTTAATTTCCAAAAACTCAAAATCATTAGAATATGTACTTTATTTTTAGATCAGATTCTAGCCATTTAAAGTTTGATTCATTTTTATGAAAATTAGAATAGTTAAAAAAAAATTCCTTTTCTTCCTTCTTTTAAAATTAGTTTTTAACATTAAAAAATTCATTAGATTCAATTGATTCATTTCGTAGTTTTCATTCCTTAATATTTAGATATAAATAACAAAACCCCCCCAAAACAACATAAAAATATACAAAACAAAGTAAGAAGAATGTTAGCTAAGCATATATAGTGCACCACTGTAATATTCCAAAATTTGCAAGCAAGCAAATTGGAATATTAGATTTTGATATTTTCACATAGGAGAGGAATAAATGGGAAAGGAGGCCCATGAATAATAAAATATGAATAAATTCCACCTTAATAAGGGAAGGAATCACTTAAGGAGATGAAATTTATACTTACAAGTGTGGACAGGGGAAAAATAGGTGAGGACATAGTCAAATTTGACTAAGTCAACATGCATTCTTGAGGAGGAAGAGATCACCTACGCAAACCGGTTCAATGTGAACAAGGATCAGCCTAAGATACATATGTAAACTAGATTGAAGATCCATAATGTGAAAAGAGGCATTGGAGATGGATTAGTTGACCAAGTCAATAGTGCAGCCACAAAAGGAGGGAAGCAACCTAGGGAAGCACAGTTTTGAAAGAGGAAGCTTCATGAAGAAGTCACCTCAACATTGTGTGGGGTCCAGGGTGAGGAGGCTCACCAAAGATAAAAGGAAGGCATGGCATCAAAGGGAATTCATTCATTTATTTAGATATTTTGGTCTAGAGACCATTTTCATACTTCAGCTGCTTAGCCAGAGTTGTTGCACTGCTTAGTGCAAAGAATTCCCTTGCGGGAATTCCAACCTCTCTTTAGATCAACTTGCTTAAGGGATCAAGAGGGAAGGATTAGAGCTTAATTTCTATATTTGGCTTGATTCCATTCATATACATTCATCTACAACATATTCATCTTCGGAAAACTACGTCCTTGATGTAGGGGAAACAACAACAAAACTGCACCCTTTGATTTCGTGCTAGTCTTCGAGGAGGAGGTGCTTATTTCCCTCCAGGAGCTCCAATAAGAAGGCCTAAGGCCATTCTCTGTATTATTTAGAATTTATATGTCATATTCAGTCATGTTTAATATAGTTTTGCAGTAAACTATGCTCTTTTTTGCAGTGTTTCTTTGTACATGCATTTTGCCAGAAACCTTGCCGAGTACCTTGTTTCTACTGTATAAGTGATTAAACCTCCATTTATTTGCTGTGTGATTAATATAAGTTGTATGTCAGACCTATTTCTTCATTTTCTATAGAAACCCTCATGGGAATTATGCTCTCACTGTATTTAGAAATTTCTGTTTAGTAAAGTCATGGGAAATCAGTGTTTTTTGGCCTAATCGGGAAAGGAGGAGATGTTTAATATAGCTAGAAGCATTAGTTTGAGCTGAAATTTGTAGCATAGGTACATATTAACCTAAGCTATCATATCCAACCATTTTCCCTGCTTATTTTTACGCTCATTTCTGAAAATAACCTTTTTAGGGCATAAAATCCCATTTTTCCCCACTTTCTGGATCATGAAAGGAAATACAAGTTGTTGCTGTAACTAAAAATGATTTCTATGTATTTATTCTGTATATTTTAAGATTATTAATCATAACAAAACCATTATACATCTTATTCATTGAAGAGTTTCATATTTGGAACATTACAGTGGTATCGAAGCAAGATATTTGGCTCAGCTTGTGGCTTCAAGCCAAAGTGATGACTCACTGAAGGAGGAATATTTCAAGATCTATATAAAAATTCTATAGATGGCTAGGTAGCCTCTGGATCTCATCCTTTTTTCAAAGGTGACATATATAGTAAATGCCCCTGCACTCAATCTTTGGAATAGAATTTCGATATTCCTGAAAAGGGAACTTTACAACGCTATCAGAGGAGAGAAGAGGAGAATCAGAGATCAAAATGATGGAGAGGACAAGCTTAATCTCATCCATTTTCATATCCAAGAAGAATGGAGAAGAGAAATTTATTGAAACTCCAAGAGGGTTTCAAGGAGGAGAGAGTTGCAGTGAAACCTCTACGTTTCAAGAGGCAGAAGGAGATGCATGCACTTTCTATTCTCATAGAGGAGGTGAAGAGAAAGGAGACCACTTAGAGCATGAAATCCTGAGTGGGTATTTGGAAGAATACAAGTGCCAATCTAGGGCTTTCAGAAAGACCCTAGATTTTCCTCAGTTTATTCAACTGAGAGAAGAGAAAAGACCTTGCAGCAAAGGAAGATTAGAGGAAATAGATTCCTATTGTCTAAATTTGATGGGTCAACTACAACAAGAGCTTGGGAAAGAAATATTGAGGCATTCTTCATACTACATCCAGTGGAAGAGAGGGAGGCAGCAGAAGTTGCAGCGCTGCACCTGGAGGGTGAAGCCAATGCTTGGTGGTGCAGTCACTCAAGCTACACAAGAGTGACTTATTTTTCTGAGTTTACTCAAGAGATGATCAGAACCTTTGATGGAGGGAGATCAGAGGAGAGTAGACCCACACCACCATGGGAGGAGGCAAGTACCAGCACTGCCATGGCCTTGAGAGAGCAGCCTTCTACACCAGCAGTTGGGGCATCCAACACATTGAAGAGAGGACCTCTTGCAGCCATTGAAGATGTCCTAGAGGGTAAAAAAGGTATGCATAAGTTTCCATGTCCTAAAATTTCAAATAATTTTATGGAAAGTGTTGGAGATTTGGTTGCATATGGCCTAGGATCAAGTGGTATTGCTAAGATGGAGCAGTAGGATTGCACTGCGCTGTGCAAGCTTGGAGGATTAAATGGAGATTTGAACCCTCAACCTCATGTATCACTGATAAGTTACACATAACCCTTGAGGTTGGAGTGTGAATTCTTGGAGGATGGAGTGAACCTTTCTCCAAAAAAATTCATGTAGAACCAAATGTTCATCCTAGAGTTGATGCATGAAATAGCCAAAACACCCTGGAGGAGGGTTACAGCGCTGTCAAGAGATAGTAGTAAGGAGGTTTTGCCTTATTTACATTTAAATCCTTATGGGTTCAAGATGGTTGTGGACATGAGATCTTCTCTAAGATATCTCCAAGGAGATGCCTTTCAACACTTCATGAGAGGCAATGAAAAGAAACTGGTTGTGGAGGATGGTAGATCTCATTGGAGAAATACCAAGATGTAGAATGCTAAGAAGCATCCACAAGGATTTGAGTGGATGTAGATGGGGGGCAATAGGCTTGTAAACCACTTGCAAGTCTATGACACTGGGCAGCAAGAGGCAATGCTACGTTGGCTACTCTTGAGAGAGTTTGGTCAACCTATGACATGTCCTTTTCCATGGGGTGAGAAGAGGGAGGAAGATTGGCAGTATACTTTCATCATGGGGCAGAAAGGAGTGTGGATGCATTATGATGGTATGGCCATTTTGTTTTCACTGCATCAGTTGTACGATGGAGGTATGATGAGGCAGCAAAGAAATTTGTTGCTTTGGAGAATTGAAAGAGAGCAAGGGAAGAGTTTCTCTCACATTTTGCATAATGTTGCAATGGGAGGAGATGGAAACATTATGGGGGAAGTATTTAACATTGGGCATGTCAGAGAATGGATTTATGAGTTGGCAGGAGCTTATTTGCATAGGCCAACAATGCTGTCACTTTGGAGCATGAGCTTATTGGTGGAGTGTTCCCAGGATCACTTCATATTTGATGCACTTGATGGGCATAGAGGAGGTGGGATTGATAGAGTGGTGGATGGACTCATTGGTTATTGTGGTATGTTCTCCTTGACCTGGATTTCCAAGCATGTGAAGGAGAATTTTCATGCAACATGTGGTTCATTCCTCTTCATATGGGTATGTCATGCCACTATGGTGGATTCATCTATGGATCTTGTCACCATATTGTCTTCCTTACATGGTAAGATTTCTGTTTTGGCATTAATTGATTGTTCAACACAATATTTGTATACTCTTACCATTTCCTTGCAGTGCATTTCTCTACAAAGGGGCAATTTTTTCTTTGGGCTCCATGGTCCATCTTTGGCCAGCTATTATGATGGAGATAGCCATCCAATGTATGATTCGGGGCAAGTATATGGTTGCTTCTTGTGTTCTCAATTGACATATTCATCCATCTACTTTTTTCTAGTAGGTGTGATGACTTATACATCAAGCCATTCGTCAAGAGACAACTTGCCATACCATTTTCTGAAGCTGTAGTGGGGAAGACTGCGCTGTGACCACTTGGGAGACTGTTGGTACCTCCCAACACCACATAGAACCTTTATTCTTTCTTTCATCATGCTTCTGATCATGATCCTATTTGATGATATTATATTGGCCTATATGAGGATCATGATTGGAGGAGGAACACATGGAGTGGGTGTGTTCTTGGGAGAGGAGCATCCCCACACTTTTTGCATTAGATGCTCTAAGGGTAGCATGGGAAGAGACATGGCCTCTAAAAAAAAAATATTTATTTCTTTATGAGGAGGACCATGATATGGATGGGGTACCACATGATGGTGATTTCTTACGCCTCATGTATGAGATGGGTTGGGCCAGCTTGATTCACAACGCTAGGAGAGAGATTTTTGGAGGTCTATCTTCTTTCTTGCCATTGGAGAGCAACGTTATGGCAACCCAAGATCAAAAAAATCTCTACACTTATCTTAAGTTGAGAGGAAAGCAGCATGGGGTAGGCTACTATGTCTACCATGACCAAAATTTCAGCCCACATACCTTGTCGGAGCTTCAGGTGGAGGATGATTTGCATGAGTTACCATTTTGGAGGGTGGCTCATTTTGCGTGGTTGATAGATTGGAGAGGAGAAATTCAAGTGGGGATGATGAATCCAAATCTATATCAGCCTTAATGCCCCAAGAGGACCTTCAAACAGCCCATTGTTGCCTCCATGGATGATCCACTGTCACATAATTTCAGTTATTTGGATAGCTTGCATACTTGGGAGAGGCAACTTGGAGAGATGTTGATGATGCAGAACCTTGATATTTGGAGGATTTCATCTTATGAGGATTGCTGTAGGGGAGAAGAGGATTCTCTTCAGTCCTATCCTTGCAGTTGCTCGAGGAAAAGCAACATTTGGGAAGGGAGGACTATAATATTCCAAAATTTGCAAGCAAGAAAATTGGAATATTAGATTTTGATATTTTCTCCTAGGAGAGGAATAAATGGGAAAGGAGGCCCATGAATAATAAAATATGAATAAATTCCACCTTAATAAGGGAAGGGATCACTTCAGGAGCTGAAATTTACACTTACAAGTGTGGACAGGGGCAAAATATGTGAGGACATAGTCAAGTTTGACTAAGTCAACATGCATTCTTGAGGAGGAAGAGATCACCTAAGAAAACCGGTTCAATGTGAACAAGGATCAGCCTAAGAAACATATGTAAACTAGATTGAATATCCATAATGTGAAAATAGGCATTGGAGGTGGATTAGTTGACCAAGTCAACAGTGCTGCCACAAAAGGAGGGAAGCAAGCTAGGGCAGAGCAGTTTTGAAAGAGGAAGCTTCATGAAGAAGTCACCTCAACATTGTGTGGGGTCCGGGGTGAGGAGGCTCACCAAAGATAAAAGGAAGGAATAAAATCAAAGGGAATTCATTCATGTATTCAAATATTTTGGTCTAGAGACCATTTTCATACTTCAGTTGTTTAGTCGGAGTTGCTGCACTGCTTAGTGCAAAGAATTCCCGTGCGGGAATTCCATCCTCTCTTTAGATCAGCTTGCCTAAGGGATCAAGAGGGAAGGATTAGAGCTTCATTTCTGTATTTGGCTTGAGGCCATTCATATACATTCAGCTACAACATAGTCATCTTCAGAAAACTACGTCCTTGATGTAGGGGCAACAACAACAAAACTGCACCCTTTGATTTTGTGCTAGTATTTGAGGAGGAGGTGTTTATTTCCCTCCGGGAGCTCCAATAAGAAGGCCTAATGCCATTATCTGTATTATTCAGAATTTATATGTCATATTCAGTCATGTTTAATATATTTTTGCATTAAATTGCATTCTTTTCTGTAGTGTTGCTTTGTACATGCATTTTGCCGAAAAACCTTGCCGGGTACCTTGTTTCTACTGTATAAGTGATTAAACCTCCATTTATTTTCTGTGTGATTAATATAAGTTGTATATCAGACATATTTCTTCATTTTATATAGAAACCCTCATGAGAATTACGCTCTCACTGTATTCAGAAATTTCTGTTTAGTAAAGTCATGGGAAATCAGTGTTTTCTGGCCTAGTCGGTAAAGGAGGAGCTATTTAATATAGCTATAAGCATTATTTTGAGCTTAAATTCAGATAATAGGTCCATATTGACCTAATATATCATATCCAACCGTTTTCCCTACTTATTTTTATGCTCATTTATGAAAACAACCTTTTTAGGGAATAAAATCCCCTTTTCCCCCACTTTCCGGATCATGAAAGGAAATACAAGTTGCTTATATAACTAAAAATGATGTGTATGTGTTTATTCTATATATTTTAATCTTATTCATCATAACAGGACCGTTATACAGCTTATTCGTTGCAGAGTTTCAGATTTGGAACATTACAACCACACTTCATCATATTACTAACCTTGATTGATGATTTATGTTGACCAATTTAAGACATTAAATTTTATAAACACCAAGTTGATATCAAGTACCAGTCATTACCCATAGAAAAATAGATAGACATAGGTAGTAAACAACTGGCTGGGAAGCTACTTGCAAACCTATGTTCTGGAGCAGTAGAGAGCATGGCTGCGCTAGCTCCACTTGAGGGAATATTGTTACATCTGAAATTTTATATGGCATTCAGTGTGTCTCCATTTTTGGTTCCATATGGTGATGATGCTCTATCAGTTTTTGATAGGATGGTTGGATCAAGCAAGGCTCCTAGAATCAAAGATTGGATCCAAGAGAGTCATGATATATTCTGGTCTCTTAAGGACAACATTGCTACAACCCAATATCACCAGAAGTTATATACAGATCATGGTTGCGTAGAGAGATATTTTTGGGTGGATAATTTGGTCTATCACCATCTTCGGCCATGCAAACCATCTACATTGAAGGAGAAGGGGGATGAGAAGCTTAAGCCCCATTTCTATGGGCCATACAGAATGATCCGTTGTGTTGGGGAAGTAGCATATGGGTTAGATCTCCCCTTTGGGAGTAAGATACTCAACATTTCTCGTGTCTCATGCCTCAAAAGGTCCATGGTACAACATGTGTTTTACACCATGGATCTCCCACCTTTTTATGATGAGGGCCATTTGGTTTTACAATCAAAGGCTATCTTGGAAACTTGGGAGGGAAAACTAAGGAACAAGGTGATTGAAGAATATCTGATTTAATGGAGGAATATACCAGATGAGGATGCTACATGGAAAGGAGAGATGATTTTGAGGTATCCATATTTGTAGTTGCTTGAGGACAAGCAACATTTGGTAGGGGAGGAATGTAATATTCCAAATTATATTTTAGCTAGTTGGAATATTAAATTTTGTTTTTGTTAATAAAATAGATGAATAAGAAGGTAGAGGGATCTATAAATCTCTTTAGTTGGAATAAAACCACTTCTAGTGTGAAAGTGGATCAGTGTATCTAGTTGAATAAAGCACCCCTTGGTGTGAATGGGGGTCAATGCATGTGGATGGGGTCAAGTTTTACCAAATAAACATCGCAGTCATGGAGGGAGTGGAGATAGTGGAGGACAACACAGTCATAATGGGAGGAAGTCTCCATGAGAGTAGCATCATTATTAAGTGGGGACAGGGGGAGGAGGCTCACAATGCATATAAGGAAGGGGATGGTAGCCATAAAGGGAATTCTCAATATTTTTTATGTTTGGTATTTTATGACTTTCTACACGCTTCAACTATTTAGTAGAGTCTGATGTTCTGTTTAGCACAAGGGTGTTTTTAGGCGGAAATCCCACCCTCATCCTCGGGGGACTTTGAGTGCCCACTCTGGAGAGGTTCCTTTGAGCTTCATTTCATCATCCGACATCAGGCCAATCTTCAGTCACATTCAACAGCGTGGTCTCCTTCAGGAATTGTGCAATCCAGGAAGGTAGTTTCAATGGAGGGTTGATAACCCAAGTTTGTGAGCTTATTTTCTAGTGAGGGGAGAAACCCTTCATCTAGAAATTCAGTGGGGAGGAGTATAAGATATTTTTCATCAGATCAGCCACCTTCTGGTATTTACCTAGCTGCAGAGCGTAATTCAGCCCTAGGGATGCATTTTTCATATTGTGTATTTCCAGAAACCCTTTCTAGGTTCTCTTGGAATTGTGCTAGAAAGCCCGATCTCCGATCTCGGCATTTTTTGAGCACTATATCAGCAGATCTACACATTCCTAGTTTCTAGAAACAGTTATTTCCTATAGGATTGCACAGTCATGGCCTCCCAATAGTTTATCATAGTAGCAGATTCTCATGTCTTGATGTATAAGGCCTTTCAGGCTTGTTTTGCGCTTGAGTGTCTTTTCCTCAAGATCTTGTACTTCATTTTATGCTATCATATATAATAAAATGGTTCAATTATCTTCTCACATTCTTGATGTATTGATGGTTACTGCATTTTCCAGTTTTATGTTCAATATTCTTTTTTTCGTATTTTGCAATATTACATAGGGGAATGATTTGGAACACTTTGACAGATAGCAAAAGATCCGGATTGTTGGTCATTTTCCTAATGGTAACAAAATGATGTGTAAAAAATGTGGAGAAAAATTTGAATAGGAAAACACAATAGAAATATACAAGAAGAGGTTTTAGAGTAAGAGGTAAGGTAGGGGCTTCTAGAGATAGGGATAAGGGAGAAGAATCCACCAGTAGTCAATGTTGTATAGGTGGAAATAGTCCTAGAAGAGGTAGAGGAAGTCTTCAAAGAGGAAAGGGAAAGTATGTGATTACTTGTTATCAGTGTGGAGTTCAAGGACATAAGAAACATGAGTGCCCAAAAGGAAAAAAATCAAGGAGAAGAGGTGAAGCTAGAATACACGTTACTTAAGTTGATGAAGCTTCTCTTGTTGGAGAAAATGTGACAATGTTTCAACAAGAATAGGGAGAAAATTTGATGTTTCACAGAGTATTTCTCAAGCTCCAAAACAAGATAGTGGGATAAATAGAGAAAACAAGGAAATTTTTTTAAACTAAATGTCAAGACCAAGGAAAGTGTCGTAACTTGGTCATACACGGTGGAAGTATAGAAAATTTAGTGTCCACTAAATTCATGGACAAGTTGAAACTCAAGAGGTTAGTTCATGCAAACCCTTACAAAGTCTCATGGTTACAAAAGGGACGATAGATGGTTGTGACTGAGCAATTCTTATTGAATTTTCATATCAACAACCTTCAAGAGAAAGTATTGTGTTGTGGGGTTGACATGGATGCATGCCACATACTTCTAGTAATTCCATGGCCGTTTGATAGGAAAATTCACCATGATGGCTGAGAAAATAAATATGAATTTAGGAAGGATGGCCAATGATATAAGGTCACCCCAATGCTAGAAAATATAGCTATAACAATAGGAAGTTGTGGAAGTACCAACACATATAACAACAAGATCATGTTGTGTTTAGCCAAACATTTTGGACATGAGGAAAGAAAGGATAAATTATGTTTACAAGTGATTCCAAAGTTTGTGCCAGAGGAAGTGAAATTAGGAACCATCTTGACATAAATTAATTCCTTATTAGATGATTTCAAGGATATTGTTGACGATGAGTTACCAAAATGACTACCTCCCATGATAATTATTTATCATTAGATTGACTTGATTATAGAATTGAGCTTACTATATAAGACTCCTTATAGGATGATTGCAACAGAGAATGAGGTAGTAAATAAGTAAGTAAAATAATTGCTTGATAGAGAATTGATAAGAGAAAGTTTGAGTTCATGTGTTGTACCAATTGTATTGACTCCAAAGAGGATAGGTTAATGGAGGATGTACATAGATTCTAGATCCATTAATAGGATAACCATCAAGTACCAGTTTCCCTTGCCAAGGATGGATGATATTATGGACTATTTGAGTGGGGCTACATATTTCAGCAAGATCGACTTTAAGTGTGGTTATCGTCAAATCTGGATGAGGAAAGGTGATGAATGGAAAATCGATTTCAAGGCTAGAGGAAAAATTGTTTTAATGGTTAGTTGTGCCATTTGGGCTGACCAATTCCCCTAGATTTTTCATGAGGTTCATGAATCAATTATTGAAACCATTCCTGGGAAAATGTGTTGTTGTGTACCTAGATGAAATTTTAATTTTCAGCAAGAACAAAGAGGAACACTTGGAATACATAAGTAAAGTGTTGTAGTAGTTGAAGGAAGAGAAGATGCTGATGAACTTGAAGAAATGTACATTCATGTTGGATGAGTTAGTTTACTCTGGATTTGTGATTTCCAAGGAAGGTTTGAAGATGGATTCTAAAAAGGTGAAGTCTATTTTGGATTGGACAACAGCTCAGTATACTTTTTAGGTGAGGAGATTTCATGGATTATCAAGCTTATACCAGAAATTCATTAGGAATTTTGGCCAGATTTTTGCACCTTTTACTAGGTGCATGAAGAAGGGGAAATTTAAATGGACAATAGTAGTAGGGAAAGTGTTTGCAGATCTGAAAGGGAAGGTTATAAAGAAACCTATTTTGGCACTCCCAAACTTCTATAAAGTATTACTAGTCGACTGTAATGTAAGTGAGACAATAATTGGATAATTTTTAAGTCAAGAATGAAGACCAATAGCATTCTTCAGTGAGAAGTTCAACCATGCCAAGAAGAAGTATTCAGTATATGATCACAAATTTTATTCTATTTTGGAAGCCTTAAATAAATGGAGACATTATTTTTTTCCCAAGTAATTTGTCTTTTTTACCAATCATAAGGCATTACAATACATCAAGAATCAATGAAAGTTGAAGCAAAGGCATTCTAAATGGGTTGAATTCCTACAAAGTTATACATTTGTTTTGAATCATAGGTCTATAAAGTCAAACAAAGTTGCATATGCATTAAGTAGGAAAGTGATGTTACTCAACACTTTTTTAGTAGAAGTGGTAGTTTTACAAAACATGAAGGAATTTTGTTCAGAAGATGTTGATTTTGGATAAGTTGGGACAACCTGTAAATCACCTTGGAGTGTGGATAGAACCATGTTCTTGGATTACCATATCTAGAAAGGGTTTTTATTAAAAAATCAATAATTGTTCATTCCTTCAGGGTCAATGAGGTTGAATCTTATTAAGGAGCTACATGGTCGTGGCCTGTGTGGAAATTTTGTAATGGATAAGTCTACAATGTTTGAAAATGAGAGGTATTTTTGGCTTAGCAACGATAAGGATGTCAGGAACTTTGTTGAATCTTGTAGAGTTTTCTAACTAGCCAAAGGTAGAAGTTAAAATAAAAGTTTGTATACTCCATTATGAATACCATAGAGGCCTTGGGAAGATGTGTGCATGGACTCTATCTTGAGATTTCCAAGGACACAGAGGAAGCATGATTCAATGATGGGTTTTCAGATACGTTTTCAAAGATTTCATATTCTATATCATGCAAAAAGATAATTGATGCTACTGAAGTCGTTGTTTTATTAATAAAAGAAGTAGTGAGACTTCATGGTTTGCCAAGAACCATTACTTCAGATAGAGATACAAGATTTCTAGGTCACTTTTAGAGACATTGTGGAAGAAAATGGGATCAAAATTGTTGTATAGTTCAACCTATCATCCGCAGACAGATGGAAAAACTGAAGTAGTGAATATCAGTCTTGGGGATTTGCAGAGAATTTTGATTGGTGAAAATACCAACCAGTGGAATATGGTCTTGGTGTAGGTAGAGTTTGCATACAATGACTTAATGAATAGATCCAATAGTAAGAATTCATTTCATATTATTTATGGGTGGTCACCACAGTGTATTTTGGAACTGATACAATTTCTAGATGTAGGGGAAAGGAAGAGTGTTGATGCAAGTGATTTTGTAGATAACTTGTAGCTAATACACAAATAGGTGAAGAAAATATTGCACCAAAGTAATGAAAAGTATAAAGAGAAAGAATATTCGAAAAGAAAAACAAAGGTTTTTGATGAAGGAGTGCTAATAATGATGCATCTACTAATACAAAGGTTTCGTAGCAGTACCTACAACAAGTTAAAATATAAGAAAATAGGCCCATGTAGAATTCTTTGAAATATTTTTGAAAACAGGCTAGAGCCATCAAGAGACTTGGATACCTCTTTGATATTCAATGTAGTTGATCTATATGAGTTTTGTGGAGAAACAAATGAAGAGATAGGCATGCCTAGTAAGTGAAAGAAAAATTTACCAGCCAAACACATTTAATAAGTGGAAGAAATTCTAGCCACTAGGGTTCGAAAGAAGACTCGCCACAAGGAGTATCTAGAGTATTTGGTCAAATGGAGAAAAAGGGGAACTGAAGATGCATCATGGGTGACTGAGCAAGAGCTAGCGTACGTAGCAAGGACTTCAATCTCTAAAGGTATTACCACACAAGCTGGTAGCTCATATTTTCCTACCAAGGTAATCTTATGTAGGAGCATCCTTAGCCTTAGGTAATCATCATCAACCAAAAACAAGTTTTTGTTGAGTTTGTAATAATTTTTGTTACTCCCATATATTTTTAAGTTGTTGATAGACCTATTATGTTAGTTTTTAATACAATCGAATGGTAGTTACTACTTCCCTTGTAGCTACATTTTATCAAATCAGTGACTGCTCTCAAGTTGCTGACACTCGTAGGATCGCGTGTTGATACTCCTGCTAGATGGAATTGTTGACACATCCA
Source organism: Pinus albicaulis (assembly GCA_034641835.2). Taxonomy (NCBI): domain Eukaryota; kingdom Viridiplantae; phylum Streptophyta; class Pinopsida; order Pinales; family Pinaceae; genus Pinus; species Pinus albicaulis. The sequence continues at coordinate 498,931,597 of CM076569.1, forward strand.
AAATTTGCAGTTGTTTAGTTGCATTGCTATAGGATAAAACCTACAAGATGCACTACTATAATGAGAAGTAAGTTAGAAATTTGGTTCATATACATGCTGAGAAGAACTGAATCGATTCAACTCAGGAAGTTGAAGAGGTCAATAACATGAAATATGATTTTTTTTTAGTTAGAATTTGAGGAGGTTAGTAGCATGAGGATAAATTGCAAGAGCATGGAAGAGAAAGGGGCTTTTGGATTTTTTTTCTTTTTTGTATTTTGTTGTTTCATGTGGGCTCCTCACTCTCAAACTACTAGAATTGGTTTGTCTACTGCACAATTTTGAGATAGTGTGTTTGACTATTGTACAATTTAGGAAGGTTTCTAGTTGTTGTGTGAGGTGTTGCTTTGTAGCAACGTAGGAATTTGAAGTTTTCTAACGGCGATGTTACGTAATAATAATTCTTGTCTGTAATAACATATTTTGAATTAATAAAAATATATTTGAATCCATTCCTTTGTTATGAGAAGACATGAATTACTCTTTATTTGTGCTTTGTGATTTATTCTTGAATTAATTAATGTAGTAGTCAAACTCTAATGGCCCGGGTTATGAGATCTACAATAACGATCTAGAATTTGTAGCTACTATGCAAGCTACAAAATATGGACTATTTCACCTTTTTTATACCAATTTCTTTCCTCAAATCTCATTTCCTCACGTCTTAATCATGCGACCGAAGCCATTAATAGTACATCCCCCATGTATGGGTTTGGATCCTAAATATGGTTGATGTAATATAAGGTTTTAGAGATAGAACTCATAAATTATTTCTTTTTCTTCCATGCTGATGTCCTAAAATGCTTGAATCAGTTCCTAACAGGTGTGAAAGTAAAATTCTCCAAGTTTTGGAAGGTTGATGATCTGGGGCTTACATGTTGTTCTTTGAGAAGAAAAGTGTAAGTTTTTGGTGGAGGCATATACTTTACCATATCCATGCAAGATGAGACATGATCCCCAATGATGTCTCTAAAATGCCAATTTTATTATTGTTCAGTGCAATTTATCTTTTATCTTATTCCACTTCCTACTTAGGGGCCTTCCTAATGCTCCCTCCCTCTCCCTATCTCATTCTAGATCGAATGTGAGGTGTTTCTTTATTACAAATCGACCTCCATGGTCTCATTATAAAAATGGGGTTAAAAATTCCATTTCCAGCAAAGGTTTGTAGAACTTGCTTTGGAATACACCATCCCATCTATATTGTTGAAATAGTTTTGGTGATATAAATTTTATCTTTATCCAATGATAGGATAAAAATTTATGTCAATTTAAAGTTTCTTCATGTAATCCTTGCCACATAGGCAAGGACCTTTCACATGTCACCCATGTGGAACCATGTGGTACTCGCACAACAACCCCACCTCAACCTAGCGGTTACATGCCATTTTTAGAGTGAACATGACTACATCCTAATCCACGTGGCACCTACCACTTCATCCAACCAAAAGGCCCTTCATGTCTGACCCTTACCATATCATGTTAATATTTCATGTTATATCTAGCTATATAGTAATCCAATTCTCATGTTATTTCTTATATTACAAATGTTCTAGATGCTTAAAAATATAGACTAATGCTTCTTCACAAATATGTCTGGTTCTGGCCCACATCGAAGCCTCCCAACTTGTAATGTGCATGCACCATCGGATGTCCAAACATATGGACTAACTTCTTGCTACACCCACATGCAAGTCTATCCCACATTTTGGTGCTCTTATGAATTTTTGCATGATGAAATATTTAGGCCCCTAATCCTTCAAAATCATATGGATCACTATGCCCAACCTATTGATGCCATGTTAACATAAGGGTGATTTTATCCCACCATGTTGTATCCTCCAATGGTGCCACTTGTCATTAACAAACTACCCACTTGACTAACCAAAGGAGACATATCCATGTACCATATGTCATGATATTAGTGTTCCATGTAGAAAACCATGCCACATGAAAGGTACATGTTTTTCATGTCCTACATGGAATTTTCAACCTCAACTTAAGCCTTGGGCCCCACTGGGTCTCGCACAATGATGCAAAACAACACTTTCATCTTTAACAATGGAGAGGGAATTTGATATTTCCCTCTATAAATAGCGCCAATGCTCTCATGGGAGGTGATCTAACACCCTCCTCCCACATTTACCAAAGTTAACACATCTGTTGGGGTAAACATGTGACGAGAGGCTACTATGATTTGATTCAACTCCCCATGTACAATTAAGGAAGTGAAACCAAAATAACACAACCAATATGACCCTCTACACATGCTACAAAACCCTCAGGAGCCATCCAACCCTTCAAGGGGATCAAATCCTGAGACAACCTAACATTTCAATGACCTATAGCCCCAGTTGCTCCCTATCCAAGGCCTCCATGTGACTGAGAGCCCCAATCGCTCCCATGAGCCTACTTGAGTGCGACTGTATAATTTTTAACTAGTGCTATGCCAAAAAATGTGATATTTAAGATTAATTTCCAGGGCTAGGACTTAGTCACTACCAAAAATTCCATGAAACTTCCAGAAATGAAAATTAGCATCAAAACAATGATATTTAACAAGGAATTGACTAGACCCCTACTAGCCATGAAATACATTTCTTCAAACATGTCACAAATATGCATTCTATAGGTTAAAGCAACATATATAAGTATAGTGGTCTCATAATTATCTTAAAATTTCTAAGAAGTATAGATGCCTTATCACATTAGTTGTGATATCATCTATTAGGTCATATATTCATTGTTCATTAATTTACAAATCAAAACATGATGAGAGCCATACATCATCACTACCATGAAACATACTTATAAAGAGCATATAAACAACATAAATAACAAGGATATGAAAACAATTAATAGCACATATAAACTAGTACATTTACACATAAAATATCAAGTAGAAGAAGCTCTATAATATTCCCAAATTTTCATGATGACACGATGTAGAGGGTGTACATTTCACCTAGACATGATGGATGCTTGATATTATTGATGTTGAGGATCTGTTTAGATCTGGAATTGTCATGTGACATTCCATTGCTTGCTTGGGATGTTTAGAAAAGATTGCAAGTGTTGTTTAGCACAGGGTGTTCATGGTCAGGAATCCCACCTCTTTATTTGATTATCTCTGGAAAGAGTATTGTACTTCATTCTACATCAAGAATTGGTGCCACATATATTTTCCTACTTTCTGGAGAACATCCATATTCAGAAATTGCATATTTCTGAAGATCAGTTTGAGAGGAGGAGGTTGTCCTTCAACATTTCAGTTGAGGAACTAGTGGAGGATTATTCCTATCACCTTGGGCTTGAATATCAACATTCCTAGGGTTTCATTTCAGATCTGGCATCAGGCTAAAATTTATTGACCCCCTAGAAGAATTAATCCCTTGAGGAATTACACTATCCATTATTGCAGATCCAAAGAAGGAAGGAAGTTGCTAGCATTTCAGCTAGTAATCCTATGAGGGATCATCCCCTCAACTTGCCATCAGTATTTCTATCAGCCTGGAGTTTATTGCAGCATATTTCAATAAGAATAGAGCCTCTCTTTCCCTTACAGCACAGTTTTTATGAGCAGTTGTGTTGTAGTAGATTTAATCATCATTAGAGGATTGAGAAGCTAGATCTAGAGCTTCTAGCTTGTAGATCTGAAGGAGGGATCATCCCTTCAAGCTTAGATCTGATCTTGTGACATATTTCAACCATATATTTGTCAGATCTAGCTTCAAATCTGTAATCCCAGCAGATAAAGGATCAAACCCTAGGAGGGTGATTTTCCAAAGTTGTAGATCTGGAAAATCCTTTCTGGGTTATCCTGGGTTCCCATCACATTGGCCAGATCTTGAATCTTGGCATGATCAGAGCTCATAATATCCATAGATCTGCATTTTCGTTTTCAGCAGTTACATGTATATCAGCAACAGTAGGGACATCATAGTATTGCTTATGTAAGCTCACCAGTTACACAGTGCCACTTGTAGCACCATTGTAGGGTGATTATAGGCCTTCTATTGGGCTAGATCTACTCATTTTTTTGTACATTGTGTAACTGATTCATTTCCATATAATAAAATGGCTCAGCTTCTCTTTAAATTTTGGTGTTGCCTTTAGATCTATTGTTTACTTAGTTGCAGTTCTTATATTGTGTTTAAGTATTACTGCATTCTCCCCTTTGGGATATTATAGTGGTATCGGAGCATGGTCTTTGGCTTAGCTTGTGGACACTTCATATTTTGCATCAAAATAATAAGCAGATAGATGAGATCTATCATGAAGGAGGATAGTTTTTCCATTCCTCTCTTTAGATCCAAGCAAGATATCTCCATGGAGGTCTATCAAATGAAGAAGGAAAGGCAAAGGAAGGATCCAAGAAGAATATTTGAAGAGAAAGGTCCAAGCACTTCCTATCAGCAAAAAAGAAGATCGGAGAATCATAGATCTCCTCATAGATCTACTATGCCCACTTTCTTTGAAGAAGGTGAGAGGTATAGAAATGAAGAAAGAAGAGAACCTAAGACTCATGATACTCTCAGTTTGTATCTTGAAGAGTACAATGAATAGTCTAAAACCTTCAAAAATATTCTAACTCTCCAAGAATTATTTAAAATTAAAGAAGAGAGAAGATCCTATAGCAGCAACAGAAGGAAGAGGCAAAATAGATTTGATTTGCCTACATTTCATGGATCTTCCTCAAGCACTGTTAAGTCTTGGAGGAAAGAGTTAGATACATTTTTTATGCTACATCCTGTGGCTAAAAAAGAGGTTGTCCAAATTGTAGCACTTCATCTTTTAGGTGAAGCCAATGATTGGTGGTTTAGTCACATGGAGCATGCAAAGGTGACTAAATATTCATATTTCTTTCACAAGTTGAGGAATAAGTTTGATGTGAAAAAGATAGAGATGGGCCACAAACAGAAATTTCCTAAGGAGACAAAGGAGGATGTCAATCTTGTCACTCTGGACAAGAAGTCATTACATTCACCACTAGTTGTAGAAGTACTTGCATCTAGAGAAGAGGCACTTTCAACCTTGCAAGATAGCCTTGAGCTCTTGACACATAGAGTCCCATGCATGATTCAGGAGATGCATGAGGAAGAGGAGGAAGATTCTAGCGCTGGTACATTGGTAGAAGAGTAGCCATCTCTCTTACCATCAATTGGAGACACCATTGTCTTGGTTGGAGGAACTCTTGTGTTTTGTCAAGAGGTTCCCATACATTAGTTGATCCAAGGTATGCATACACATTCATCACCTATTGTTTCAGTATATCTTATTGGAACTTATGGGGACATGCCATCAGGGCCAATGCATAATCGAGGGTTAGATTAAAATGCTGATTTGAAGCAGCAAACTATCACAGTGCAAAGGACCCTTGATTTGATCAAGGATGATATGAAAAGATATCCCAGTTTGTCATGGATGGACTACATTCAACCCTTTGAGTTGAAGTGTGGATTTTCAAAAAATGGGATGAGCATGATCCTATGTTCAATGACTCGTTATGAGATCAATATTGTACCTTGCTTTGAGACAGTATATGTATTACCCTGCAGATCTACAACAATGTCACTTAGTAGCAGTGATAATGAAGAGGCCTAATTATTCTTGGAGCATTCTGAATTTAGCTTTACTCATGAAGCAATGGAGGTTAAGATGATGAATGGTAGAAATCTTGAGATGATAAATATTTTCTCCTTTCTAGATGAAACTTTCTCAATGAGCATCTCACAGCTCAAAGAGAGACTTCTACCTGCAGCAGATCTAGAACCTCATTGGTTTTGGAGGGCCATGGATGAGAAGAAGGTCTCATTAAGAGATCTCATTCGAGGTGAACTTCAACATTTGATTAAGTGCAAAGTTCTTCATCAGTTTGAGGAGGTTGGTGTCCTACAATGGGAGGATACCAAGTATTTGCAGAATGAGATCCATCATCCACATTGGGATGAATGGTTGATAGTATGGATCAAGGGGTTGCCAAACCACTTATAGATCTATGATACAGGCCAACAAGAAGCATGGTTGTGCTGGTTGCTCTTGGGGGAGTATGGTTACTACCCAAAGGCTCATATTTTATTGTCTCATGCCTTATGTCTCAATGATAGAATGCATAAGAAAAAGGCATGGTTACTATGGTTGTTGAGAAGAGAGTTCTGACATCACATGTTATATCTTATGTCCATGTATTTACTCTTGTTTGGGATATGTGTCATGTATTTACATATATTTCTATTTGGGATGTATCTCATGTTCATGTATGTACTTGGGTTTGGGAGAAAGTATAACTCACACATGATGTTGCATAAAGGAGCTTGTTTGTATTATGTCTATGAGACATCTCACATGTCCATTACTATATTGTTGCTCCATGACTTGCATCATGATAATGCAAGGAGGCAGAAATAATCCTTGTTGCTATGGTTACTATTGGGAGAGTATGGGCTGAATTATTCTCATACATTGCATGACATTGTCAAAGGATGGAAATAGGAGGCCTTATAGCGTTGGCTTCTTTTGGGGGATTATGGTCATTGTACATGGTATGATGATGATGTGATGGGGCAAAAAGATGTCTTGTTAAGGTGGTTTCTCTTGAGAGAATATGGCCACTACATTTGGTACAATGATGATGTGGTATGGAAACAAGAGGCATTTCTATGTTGGCTTCTTTTGAAAGAGTATGGCTCTCATATTCTCATTGATGATTTGGCATGGCAACAAGAAGCATTGTTGCGGTGGCTTCTTTTGAGAGAGTATGGCTCTCTTATTTGTTTTCATGATGATCTAGCATGGAAGTAGGAGGCTCTGTTGCGTTGGTTGTTATTAGGAGAATATGGTTTGACATTGGTCATGTTTTCACATATTTCTCTACTTCTTGTTGATCACTATGTTGATGTGATGTTTGATTCCTACATGGCCAACATGGATAATGATGAGGGCATTGATGTATGTAATCTAATCTATGTATCATGGGTTGGAGAGATAGTTCATGAGTTGGGACTTTCCACTTTGGGAATAAACCACCTTATTTTATGTATCTCATGTATAGAGGAGAACTTTGGTCATCATATGGTTGCCACTTGGAGATTCATTTATGAGGAAGGGCATCTAACTTTTCAGTTGGAGGCCATTCTAGACATTCTAGAGAGGCAACTTTGGAGTTGGACATGCATAGCACATTGTGACAGATGGGGAGGCCTTCCACATGAGGATGCCATTTGGAGGGAGGATGTTTGTTGTAGCATCCACTTTTGTAGTTGCTTGAGGACACACAACATTTTGTGGGGGAGGACTGTAATATTCTGAAATTTTCACTTGATATTTGGAATATTAGAATTCTTAATTTTCTTAATGGATTAAGTAAATAAAAGGGTGGAGGGATCCATAATCCTCATGATGAATAAATGTCCACTTTTTTTTGTGAATGTGGATTAATTAAGCCTATATCTACATAATGAGGTAGTGGAGCAACTACTAATGTGAATGGAAGAAGAGATCATGTCTCATTAATGAGATAGATCATGGAGGTTGACATAGTCAACTAAGATCTTGGAAGAGATCAAACAGAAGATCATGGAGCATTCATGATGACATGATGGAGAGGGTGTAACTTTCACCTAGACATGATGGATGATTGAGATTATTGATGTTGAGGATCTTTTTAGATCTGGAATTGTCATGTGACATTCCATTGCTTTCTTGGTCTGTTTAGCAAAATTTTCAAGTTCTATTTAGCATAGGGTGTTCCTGGTCAGGAATCCCACCTCTTTCTTTGAGTAGATCTGGAAAGAGTATTTTAATTCATTCTACATCAGGCATTGGTGCCACATATCTTTTCCTACTTTTTGGAGAACATCCATATTTAGAAATTGCAGATTTCTGAAGATCAGTTTGAGAGGAGGAGGTTGTCCTTCAACATTTTAGTTGAGGAACGGGTGGAGGATTATTCATATCACCTTGGGCTTGAAGATCAGCATTCCTAGGGTTTCATTTCAGATCTGGCATTAGGCCAAAATTTATTGACCTCCTAGTAGCAGTAATCCCTTCTGGAATTACGTTGTCCATTATTGCAAATCCAAAGGAGGAAGGAAGTTGCTAGCATTTCAGCTAGTAATCCTATGAGGGATCATCCCCTCACCTTTCCATCAGTATTTCCATCAGCTTGGAGTTTATTGCAGCATATTTCAGTAGGCATAGAGCCTATCTTTCCCTTACAGCGCAATTTTTATGAGCAGTTGTGTTGCAGCAGCTGTAATCATCATTGGAGGATTGAGAAGCTAGATCTAGAGCTTCTAGCTTGTAGATCTAAAGGAGGGAACATCCCTTCAAGCTTAGATGTGATATTGTGACATATTTCAGCCATCTATTTGTCAAATCTAGCTTCAGATCTGTAATCCCAGCAAATAAAGGATCAAACCCTAGGAGGGTGATTTTCCAAAGTTATAGATCTAGAAAATCATTTATGGGTTATCTTGGGTTCCCATCACATTGGCTAGATCTTGAATCTTGGCATCATCAGAGCTCATAAGCTCCCTAGATATGAATTTTCCTTTGCAACATTTACATGTATATCAGCAACAGCAGGGACAATGCAGTATTTCCTTTATAAGCTCACCAGTTACACAGTGCCACTTGCAGCACCATTGTAGGGTGATTCTAGGCCTTCTCTTGGGCTAGATATACTCATTTTATGTACACTGTGTAACTGATTCATCTCCATATAATAAAATGGCTTAGCTTCTCTATAAATTCTGATGTTGTCTTTAGATCTATTGTTTAATTAGTTGCAGTTCTTATATTGTGTTTAAGTATTACTGCATTCTCCCCTTTGGGATATTACAAGCTCTTAATAATGAATGAAAAGGCCAACCAGGATCAATACTTCCATGTTACACCTATCCATAGATTGGCTAAATCAACTCTCTCTCTAGCCAATCACCCCCTTGCCATATTCCAAGCATGAATGTGGGATGTCATGAAACAAATACAACAAAAATGAACCAGGAATTCAAGAGTCTAGACCACCTCAACCCTCAACCTATGATTCCACCTCATGGTCAGACATTTCTAACCATCATTAGATTTTTATCTACCCAAGCTGTCCACGACTCCAAATTATTTATTCCAACCAATGCTCCAAGATTAGTAACTCAACCCAAAACTGTAGCTGGGTTCTAGAGAATTTTTCCAACCAAGGCTCCAGGTCTAGTAGCTCAACCCACCAAGGGCTCCACAACATTTTTCCAACCAAGGCTCCAGGACTAGTAACTAAACCCAAGCTGTTATAGGGCTTTGAAGCGTTTGTCCAACCAAGGCTCCAGGAACTAATATCTCAACCCACAGCCAAAGGAACATGAGAACCAACCGGAAAACAAAAAGGGAAAGTGTAATATTCATAATTAGCCTAAGATAATAGGAATATTCAATTTTGTTTTACTTTTTCTGTCTCATGAATAAAATTGTAAAGGAGGATCAATATAACTCCAAAACAACAAAATAATTCAATGCTCAATGTGAAACAAGCTAAATCTAAGATATCTTCATAAACACACTTAAGTGTGAAAGAGGCTGGATCAATTGACTGGGTCAATAGGACCAAATCCACAACGTTTTATACATGCATTATATCTCCTAAAGGCACAACACAGTTCATGTTGGAGGCCACTCATGTGAATGAGGCTAAATCATCAAGGTGGTTTAGGGTTTGACAAGATTTCCATATTATAAAAGGAAGAGGAGGACACCAAGAAAGGGGTTGATAATTTGATATTGCTGAAGGTATTGTCTATTTAGACATCCCTCATTCTATAGCTTTTTAGCTGAGAATAATTTTGTTCAGCACTTGGGTGTTCCTGGTCGGGAATCCCACCTCCTTCCTTGAGCAGCTGTTGGAGGAGTCTTGTTCTATCTTGTCCACTATCAGACTTTGAGGCCAAGCTTCTTCTTCCAATTGCAATCAGATCCTATTTAGGATTTTTTTTTCTTTGTAAGGTATAACAGTGGAGGCTAGATCTATTCAGATCTAGGCAAATCTAGTGCCTCTTCTCAGTGAGTGTGTCTTTTAACCTCCTGGAAGAGTGTATTGGATCATTGGAGCTGCATTTTCAGATCAAGGCATTAGGCCTACTCATTACTGAAGCTAACAATGCAGTTTCTCTCCCATAGCTGCATTATCTGCAAGAGGGAAGTTGCAGGTTGTTTGAGCAACGTTTTGAGGAGTGATCTCTAGTGTTAAGGGGCTCTCCTTGCACTATGGTGATCCATGGATTCGCCAACCGATCCATGTATGTTTCAGATATGATTGGAATATGGTCCTATTTTCTATAGAATTCCTAAATATTACTACAGGACTGCAACTTAGATATCATATCTACTCACCGTTGTTCATCGTTTGCTCAGATCCCCAAGGGGAATGTATGAAGGAGCCCATCTAGTACACAGATCTGTATTGGATCTATCATTTTGTTTACAGATCTTCTCCATATTTGAAGTGTAATATTCACCAGCTGTAGCATCAATAAAATAATGCTGTCAAGCTTTGCAGTCTTAATATGTTGTTTCAGCACCTCAATCTTGAGGGTTTCTTCATGTAAATATTTTGTTTATCTATTATACATTGTATGGACCATAATGTAGATCTGATTTAATGAATTCCATACCACATTGCATCCATCACCTTTAGAAAATCACGCTATTTGTGCTTCAGTAAATTCTGCAGTAATTAAGTCATGGGGATTGGGCATTTTTAAGACATATCGGGAGTGGGAGGTCTGTTTAACATAGCTAGAGTCATTTTTTTCTGCTCAAATTTGGTATGTGAGTCCCACATGACCTAAGATATGATATCCCACCATCACTTTCCCTTATTTTTATGCACATATATGAAATTAGCCTTTTTAGGGCATAAATTGTTGCTTTCCCCCCACTTATGTGGGTAGAATGAATCATATTGTTTGCTGCTGAACATACTATGGAAAGACATCTAATTTAACATCTATTATGAGTTATATGGCTGCATCTCCAACTTTGGAATACCTTAGGGTATTCTACTTGTTGTAGAAAATCCCTGTTTTGGGATATTACAGTGGTATCAAAGCATGATCTCTGGCTCAGCCTATGAGATCTAGCTATCAAAAGAATAAATAATAAGACTGAAGCAATATTACAAAGAGGACAAAGAGAATATTTTTTCTAACACTCTCTCTCAAGCCATGCATGAATTGAAGGAAGAAATCAGGGGAATGAGGAGCGGAAGACATGCAAATCCCTCAAGGAGTTCTTCTCATGAAGAAAGCCCCAGTACTTCTTATGTTGTGTGTGAGAATTCAGCCACACAATCTGATCTACAACGCTGTAACATGCCTACTTTCTTGTTGAGAGAAGGAGGGAAGGAGGAATGACGGAAGAGGAGATCTCCATGCTTCTTTTCCAAACCTTGGAAGGTATTAAAGAAGATCTCAAGGAGATGGAAGGGGAGGAGTGTAGAAGATTTCTGGGAGGGTTTGAAAGAAGCCTTAACTATTCTCATGATGGGTGTGAGCATTCAGCCACACATGCAGATCCACAGTGCAATCTATTGCCCACATTTATTGCAAGGAGGATGGAGGAAGAAGATCCATCACCACATGGAGGTGAAAGGGGAGCCATTTCTTCCACTAGAGGATCCCTTGCATCTTTACAAGGGGTTCCAAATGATTCAACATGTGGGAACCAAAACACAATTCCGGAGCAACAATGCAGTAGCATTGGTGGATTGTGAGATGGAAGGAGAGGAAGAGAAGAAGGATCATCATCAAGGGATGATGAGCATTCACCCTTATATATTTCAAAATAATTCTACACAAAGGAAGGAGACTGCACTACGCAGAGAAGATAGGGAAAAATTAGTCCACTAATACATTCAGTCCACTTTAGATTTTGATGTCACACTACATGGAGGCATTCCACCTGGGAGGCCACCAGACCTAGAATTGGTGAGAGACATCTTGCCTCTTGGCTCACCATTCTTGGATTCCAGGGAGGTGAGGAGTTTGGAGGATGACTTTGGCATGAGGGATGTCAAAGTAGCAGGGAGCAACATGAGGAGAGCTTCATATGCTAGATCACCAACGCTGTCTCTTAGGAGGATTGATCCCTATTGGAGGTCTCAACTTTTGGTAGAGTACTCCAAGGATCTTGGTGCATGCATGATTCTTGATGACCTGGATGGAGATAATAGATACATAGTGGATGATGTGGTCATATATTCCTATGGCAGGATATTCTTGACTAGATCTTCTAGTCTCAAGGATAAGCTACTACATGCAGCACATGAGGACTTCTCTTCTATGCACTTTGATGCATATTTCCAGTTGGTGAAGGAGTTCACTTGGGAGGGCATCCAGCATGACATATTTCAGCATATGGAGAGATGCATAGCCGAGATGGTAATGAAGAGGAGGTCACAGCCACTTCCCTACTCATTGGAGGTGAGGGAGAAGTTCCAGTTGATCCATTTCAGCTCAAGATCTCAAGTGCATGATGGAGGAGGTATAATTTCACATTTTGTATTGTACGTCTTTTCCTTGTTTGAGCAACATGATGTATCAAGAAGAGTTGTTCCTTCTTACATGTGGTATGATTATGTACTTGTAGCTACTTGTAGCATTGATTTTGACACCCTTGTTGGTGGTTTGTGGGGGAAGCCACATGATTTTTGGTGTGCATCATTGACACCTCATTATACCTTCTTTTTTTCATCCTATGAAATGATTGTGGCAGCAAAAAAGTGGCTGGGAAAGCACTTATTATTGCTTGTTTTGATGCAGGCAAGGATTGCACTGCGCTAGTTCTACGTGTGGAACTATGATCCACTTTCCGGTTGTCATATGACAACTTTTTTTCAATTGTTTTTTCTCCCATAGATTGATGATGTTTCTATGTTCATGGGAAGCTATGTTTGGAGAGTGGGATATGAGATGGAGATGCCCATTGGTAGTATGATTCTCCCTACTATTCATGTTGTATGTTTTAGGAGGAGCAATGGGAAAACCATGATGGCCGCATCACAACTCTTTTCTTCATATGGGGTAAGCCATTTGAAGAACTTGAGTGCTTGGAGGAGGCACTTCATGGCTGAATTATTTGATGGGGTAGCTTGGGCCATACTTGGAGGCCATATTTTTTTAGCCCAAAGACATAAAAAACCCCACACTTATCATAAATGGAGAGAGAAACAAATGAAGGGAGGAAAACTAATCTCTCCATGCAGCCCCAATACATTGCACAAACAAGGGGTTGATGATTGCTTAATTTGGATGATAGCATGGGTGATGGAGTTACTCATTGGGAACAAGACTCCCCATGTTTTCATCACTCCTACCTTGGGGAGGCCATTGAGAAAAAAGAAGATCACCACTTGTACCTTCCCTTTTCTCATGATGTACACTATGTTATCTTACACTTGGAGGGAATCATTGGAGGACAGATTCACTACCTATCATTTTCAGCCATGGTGGGATCCATTGATGAGGCTACAAGAAGAGGAAGGGGGAAATTTTTCTCTACCTTGCAATTGCTTGAGGACAAGCAACGTTTTGAAGGGGGAGCACTGTAATATTCCTAATTAGCCCAAGCTAATAGGAATATTCAATTTTTTTTACTTTTTCTGTCTCATGAATAAAATTGTAAAGGAGGATCAATATAACTCCAAAACAACAAAATAATTCAATGCTCAATGTGAAACAAGCTAAATCTGAGCTATCTTCATAAACACACTTAAGTGTGAAAGAGGCTGGATCAATTGACTGGGTCAATAGGACCAAATCCATAGCTCTGTCTACATGCATTGTATCTCTTAAAGGCACAACGCAGTTCATGTTGGAGGCCACTCATTTGAATGAGGCTAAATCATCAAGGTGGTTTAGGGTTTGACATGATTTCCATATTATAAAAGGAAGAGGAGGACACCAAGAAAGGGGTTGATCATTTGATATTGCTGAAGGTATTGTCTGTTTAGACATCCCTCATTCTCTAGTTGTTTAGCTGAGAATAATTTTGTTTAGCACTTGGGTGTTCCTGGTCGGGAATCCCGCCTCCTTCCTTGAGCAGCTCTTGGAGGAGTCTTGTTCTATCTTGTCCACTATCAGGCTTTGAGTCCAATCTTCTTCTTCCAACTTCAATCAGATCCTATTTAGGATTTTTTTTTCTTTGTAAGTTGTAGCAGTGGAGGCTAGATCTATTCAGATCTAGAAAAATCTAGTGCCTCTTCTCAGTGAGTGTGTCTTTTAACCTCCTAGAAGAGTGTATTGGATAATTGGAGCTGCATTTTCAAATCAAGGCATCGGGCCTACTCAGTATTGAAGCTAACAGCGTAGTTTCTCTCCCATTACTGCATTATCTGCAAGAGGGAAGTTGCAGGGTGTTTGAGCAACGTTTTGAGGGGTGATCTCTGGTGTTAAGGGGCTCTCCTTGCACTGTTGTGATCCATGGATTTTCCAACCAATCCATGTATGTTTCAGATCTGATTTTCATATGGTCCTATTTGCTGTAGAATTCCTGAATATTACTATAGGACTGCAACTTAGATCTCAGATCTACTCACTGTTGTTCATGATTTGCTCAAATCCCCAATGGGAATGTATGAAGGAGTCCATCTAGTACACAGATCTATATTGGATCTATCCTTTTGTGTATAGATCTGCTCCAGATCTGAAGTGTAATATTCACCAGCTGTAGCATCAATAAAATAACGTTGTTAAGCTTTGCAGTCTCAATATGTTGTTGCAGCACCTCAATCTTGAGGGCTTCTTCATGTAAATCTTCTGTTTATCTATTGTACATTATATGGAACATACTGTAGATCCGATTTAATGATATCCATATCAAATTGCATCCATCACCTTCATAAAATCATGCTTTCTGTGCTTCAATAAATTTTGCAGTAATTAAGTCATGGGGATTGGGCATTTTTAAGCCATATCGGGAGTGGGAGGTATGTTTAACATAGCTAGAGTCATTTGTTTCTGCTCAAATTTGGTATGTGAGTCCCACATGACCTAAGCTACGATATCCCATTGACACTTGCCCTTATTTTTATGCACATCTCTGAAATTAGCCTTTTTAGGGCATAAATTGTTGCTTTCCCCCCATCTTATGTGGGTAGAATGAATCATATTGCTTGCTGCTAAACATAATATGGAAAGAAAACTGATTTAACATATGTTATGAGTTATATGGCTGCATCTCAAACTTTGTAATGCCTTAGGGTATTCTACTTGTTGTAGAAAATCCTTGTTTTATGATATTACAGAAGGACTCCCACAAACTCATGGCTATCTAGGAAATGGAAAGGCTAGGAAAACCAATTTGAATCTAGGAAATCCTCTATGCCAATGACAAATCATCACCAAGAAACCACATTCATGTTCCATGCATGCCAAAAATAGCAAGGAAATCATATAAGCAACTCGGTACTTGGAATCAAAACCCGATGTAGTTGTTTATCTCGATTTCCTCTTGCGATTTCATGATCTTACTTTTCCTTCTTTCTCCAAATCCCAAGTATGTCATTCTCCTCCAAGAGTGCTCCAAGAAAACTCTAAGTGTCCAAGAGTATGAGAGAGATAAAATAGAATGAGATCTTCAAAGCCGAACTGACAAAAGTCTATGAACTGATCCTCAAAAGAATTTTTATTAATGAGGCCTCTATTTTCCTCAATTTTCCATTATTTTCCTTCATTTTCCTCCTCACATGCAACCTGTGACCTTTCACCTCCCTTTTCTTCTATTTTCCATTATTTTCATAAATAAATTCTAATAAATATCACTTTACCTTTGAAAATCCTTAGCCATTGCCTTCTCTAATTTCCATAGCCATAATAAACCAATGAATGGCCACACTAGGATGTTTTTCCCAACATTCAGCTTGGATTATGCGTCTAGTGACCATGGTTATTATTTTTCCTTTATTAACTTTTATTACATGGATTTTTTACCAGGGATGTTACAAAACCCTCCCCCTTGGGGGAACACTATCCTTGGTGTTCAATGACACCTACAACCAACAACAATACTGAAATAAACATATATTGCCCATGGGTCTTTATAACTTAGCTTGTTGTTGTATTTACAATGATCAACCTGCTGAGAAGCAACCAACATAACAACATAACAACATAAAAACCATAATGACATGACACCCATATTTCTTATTGGAGATTTATAACACAACTTGTGGTGATATTTACATCCATATACATATGTATATATACCAAAACATCATACCCAATCATGTACCAAAAACATAACCAAAGACATATACCAAAACATTCCCTCAACTAGCGAATAGAGAAAGATACATAACCCGCGTCTGATCTTCTATCTCCCATGTAGATTCATTGGGCCCAGAGTGTTTTCACTACACTTTAACTTGCTTGATTGTTCGGTTTCAGAGCATGAACATATTTCTCTACAAAATGCACCGAGGTTCCAGCTAGAATTATCCTTTTGGATCCATCTTCAATACATACCAGTCAATCACATGATCAACATATTTAATATAGTTTTTAATAAATGACACATGGGGAACATCATGGAATCTCATTTTCAAAGGAAGTGCAAGTCGATAGGCTACTGGTTCAATCCTTTCAATAATCTTGAAAGGTCCACAAAATTGAGGTGCCAACTTGGCACATGATCCAATCCGTAAGGAGCTATTCTTGGTCTTGATGCACAAGTACACATGTTCCCCAACCTGAAAATCTTTAAACAACTTGTTTCAATTTTCATAACATTTTTTTATATCCCACGCTTCCTTAATATTCTTCTTGATTACCTACATTGCTTATTCCATATCTGCCAACATATCCAGTCCAATCAATACCCTGTTAACTGGATCAATCCAACTGATAGGATTATTAAAACTCTACCCATAAAGTCCCTCAAACAGACTTATCCTCAATAACTCCTGATACCCATTATTATAAGCAAACTCTACCAGTGGAAGATACTCTTTCCACTTTCATTGTTGATGCATCACATACATCCTTAACATGTCCTCCAATATCTTGCTGACCCTATTTATCTATCCATTTGTTCATGGATGATAAGCTCTGCTGAAGGCCAACTTTGTTCCCAAACTTGAAAATAAATATTTCCAGAACCTTAAAGTAAACTTACAATCCTTTTATGAAACAATATTATTTGGAGGACCATCCAACCTCACTACATCTTTGATGAAGACATGTGCTACATCGTTAGATGATTATCTATATGTCACTGGAATGAAATGCACTACCTTTGTCAATCTGTCAACCAGAACCATAATCGAGTCATGTTGTCTAGATTTCCTCAAAAATCCTGTGATCAAGTCTATTAGTATTAGTATTTGCATACTGCCATCAATGATAAAAAATACTCTTTTAATATCATTTTAGGAGTCCCACTCATAAATTTTTAATCATTCTATTAGGTCATGTAAAAAATTCACTCACTGATGGTAGCCCTAGCCATAAAATATCACTCCTCCTAATAATTTATACTTGTTTGCCCACCTTCATGTATTTCTAAGCATAATTAAGTCATGAAAGTCTATTTCATCATGTCATTATGTCAGTCAAATTCACCATGGAGTCTGGTCATTCAAGGTTCCATTAGGTCACTAGGTTTCATTTTCCAAGGTTAAATAATACACCATTTCATCTCATAAGGCCAGAAAAAATCTGAGAGTGATTGAATAATATTCCTTTATCATCTGAAGAGGATTTTCAAATATGAAATATGATCTCCAAGGAAGATTTCCAAAGTTCTAATTCTTCTTTCAAGTTATGATTTTTATTCTGCAATGAAATTTTATTCAAAAACATAGATGTAATTTATTTTTTTAGGGTAATTTTATGTTCATTATATGTAATAAGTACTATTCCCAAGCTGCCAATTCAAATCCATATGCCAAAATGAACACCAAAAAAAAGGATTGTAAAGAGTGCAAAACTCCAGCATCATCAACCTACGAAGAAAAAGTCAGAGTGTAAAGGACATTTTCCAAAGTTTTCAAAGGGGAAAATGAAAAATTAGAAAGTGGGTTTTAAAAAAAAAGATAAATTTCACTCAAGTATAAGATACCTCATGATATCAAAAGAGACTTCATTTATCTCCTCTACCATCGAGCAACCTCAAGAAAACCACGGTTTTCAAATTTTCTAGGCGAAATTAGCAAACAGGGGAGGCGTTGTGCACCTGCCAAAGGGAGGGCGCACCTGTGTGTGGAATTGTGCACCTTATTGTTACATTGTGTGCCTACCTTAGGTGTTGTGCGCATGCCAAAAAGAGGGCACACCTGCTTGTGGCATTGTGTGCTTGCCCATCTTCCTCAACAATTACTAGAAGGGCCTCCAAACTTCACAAAATCACCCTCCATATTTTAGTAGTGGTTCCTCAAGACTGCAGCAAGAAAGTAAGCTACGTTTGCTCCATTCCTCCTCTCCATTAAGCCATTTTGTGTTGTGTGAAGTTGTTAAAAGAAATTTGGTGTCTTTATTCAAATTTAAAACCCTAGTATTCCTCAAATACCCAATTAAAGTTCAATTCCACTGCCTAGCACATTCATACCCTTCCCACATTGCAATATACCCTTTCCCAAATCCCTACATTAATATACCCTTTACCTAAGCTTTTATTTCCTTAAAACCCTAAGCCTAGGTACATTATTTTCCTAAGCTCCCAATTCCCTACACTTGTGATTAATTTCCTATTCCAAAACCCTCTACATCCCTACTCCCTGTCACATCATTTAACTCATAAATCCCTACCCCCATTTCACTCAATTACCCTATCCCATTCCCTATTCCTAAAAATAGCATTCCACCATCATCACACCTCCCTTGAATTTTGACACTAAGGTATAATGGTAGAAGAAGAAAATATACCATACAATGAGGGAGAAGAAACAGAGGAGAAGAGACCACACAAAGGGGGATGAATACTCATATTAGAGCCAACAAATACCAGGAAACTCTTAGCATCTCCTATGGCTATGACATTCTTCAAACATGTTGGATGTTTTGAGTTCTGTGAGAAAATTTAGAAGGTCCAACGCCATGCTATGTTGACCATAATTTTCATTTCTAATCTCCATGACAACCAAGTTACTCTAGCTGGTGTCACTTTCATTGTGTCAATTGTAATCATCTCAGCTGCCACCTAGATCCCAAATGTTGGGTATAAATGGTTGAAACAGAAAGACTTGGAGGAGCATTACTATGAGACTCTCATCAAACCTAGGTATAAGAAGGAGAGAAAGAGGATTTTTCATTTCTATTATCTCCTGGAGAGATATGCTCTCATGATGAAAATAATCATGAAATACTTTTCTTATGAAGGTAGGTTCTCTAGACTGTATGCCTATCAAATCCAGCTACTTATGCACTTCACAAGGGTAAACATGCTCAACATACTCTACTACCTCTTCCGAAGCATTGATAAGATGGCATTTATTATCCATAAGAGAGAGTATGAGCACCAAATGAAGGGTATTTTCCATCAATCCCTCATCAAAATCATAGTCCTCCATCACCTCAAACAATTGAACATTCCATGGAGTTCATTCATAGCTAATGACATATTCACTGCTCCACCTATTCAGCATGCCCAGGATGTTCCTTCATCATTTCATCCTTCCACATCCATTCCTCCATCTCTGCCCACAGTTCATGTGTCATCATCAAATCAGTCTCCTTCATATATTTCACCACCATCATCTCCATCCCGCATTGAGACTGGGTCACCTAGCAGAGTTGAGATTAATGAGCCTAAGCAGGCTAATGTGGTTGAGATAGAGCCATTGGAAAAAACATACCAGAGGGGTCATAGGCACGTGTTTTCTCCACATATTGTGGAAGGGGCCCTGCCTTCTTCACCAACAAATTAGGTACATAATGGGAAAGAAAATATGGTAGAGAATGATGTACATGAGGCAGTCATTCATGATGAGGGTGACCTCCATGAAACAGAACATGATTTTGACCTTGTTGACCTAGATGAGTATGATGATGATGATATCACTAGTACTGTCATCAAGGGAAAGGATTCCAATATTAGAGAGCTCCAAACTAATCTTGACAGGTCCAAATTTGTCATAAACTTCCTTGAGCAGGAGAACCAACAGTTGAATAAAAAGCATGTCATTGATGAGGTGAAATACATCACAGCTCAAAGGGAGGTAGAAAAAGTCAAAGTTTTGCAAGATGAGATACTTGAAAAACATGGTTTTCTTGAATAACAAGAAGAACAAGCACCCAGAGGCGTCCCTAAAACTAGAGGGCTGAAAATAGATCTAACACTAGAAAGGAAAAACGAGGCTGATCTTGCTAATCAACTCACTTTGAATGAAAAAATTGCCATGGAAATCAATGAAAACCCAGAGCCATGGCTTGATAGAGATAACAAACACGTAGAGAATATTTTTGAGAAGTGTAATGTTCCAAACTGGAATTGCTAGCAAGCCATAGCTGGAAAACGCATTTTCCAGAAATGGAGTTAGCAGGATTTGATACCAAGACCTGGATCCCTTAGATCAATACATCTAATACTGAAATCCAAGATTTGGGACTAAATAAATCCTTATAGGGTGGTTAAACAGATCTCCCACTACTAGATATCCTCAGATAGTGCCTGGTGAGGGACTGCAACAAATGTAAGCACATGAAATGGAAAGACAACATTATTTTATGAGCTGTGAGACAAGAATATGTAGACAGCCAATGAATAATGCTATAGCAGAAAAAAGAGTACAAGTTCTTGAGGAAACAACCTCTCAAGAAAGGCAATGCAAGCCACAACAATACATGTAAATGGAAATGAGAAACACAACCGCATATATGAAACCCTTGGCTGTGACAACGCAGTATATTATGGGTTACTTCTGCAATATAACGTAAATACATGGATATATCAATGATATAGCTCAAGTACAATAGGGGATCAAATCTCTAACCCTTAGAAGCAATAAAACATCAATCCTCCAAGGGATTGGCTGAAATATGCAAAATGGCCAAAATGCCGGATTTGCTGGGTAGTTATAACAACTCAAATCTAGAACTCAATAGAGAAGGCTGAAGATGATAAGCAATCTGAATTAGACCTCATCCAATGGATCTCTGAAGTGGAAGGCTTATCCTTACACTTGAGATCTCACCCTCCAATCAGCGATACAAAACCCTACAGCAAATGCACCATGAAAATAACGCAGTGACTAAAGAAAACTGAGCTGTAGGGGCAAGGGAATGAGTTGGCCTAATGCCAAGATATTAAATAAGCTCCAATTTCTTCCAATATGATCCTCCAAAGGAAATAAATACTCTCCCTCCAAAAAACAAGAGATGGAAGAGGTGTTGTGAAATCTCCACTGCAACACCCTACAAAACAGTGTTATGTTGCTGCAGAAATAACACTATCCTAGAGGAGGATGCTTTGGCCTTGAGCCAAGAGATGTGAAAAATGAAGATCAAACCTTCAAGAGGCCTCTCAAGAAGGTGAGGAAATCCTAAACAAGAATCCCTCGACAATTCTTGCTAAACAACAAAGAATGCACAATGTCTGAATAGACATGAAATGAATAATATAAGCATGAATAACAATGGCTCTCCTCCTCTCCATATATAGCACGTGAAGGCTCTCTCTCCATGGGCCCCATCCATTAGGGTTTCATCCATAAAGGAATATTCCCTCTATCTCTGCACTATCCCATGTAGTGCTTTCCACCTCATACCCTATGCTGGTTGACTTGGTCAAACCTCTTTGCAAATGTCTCCTTTCACACATGAGGGTGTGAAATCTGGTTCCATGGATGATCCCTTTTCATACTAGAGGGATTTTATCTATGTTTTTATTGTCTTTGGGCCTCATAACCCAATTATTCATCTTCTAAGTGAAAATAGACATAATTAATGTTCCAATTTATTGAAGCAAAAATTAGGAACATTACAGTCCTCCCCTCCCAAATGTTGCTTGTCCTCAAGCAACTGCAAGGATAGAATAGATAAGTCTCCAATCAAGGCATGGATTCCAAGATGTGATGAGGAACATCTCCCCCATGTGGATCCTCCATCCCCAAGTGATCATCCAAACAAAATGAGTCACCTCCCAACATGGCAACTCCTGAAAATCTACTTCCACCTCAAGCTCCAGAAATGAAGGTGGGCTAAAAATCTGAACTTGGCAAGCACCATAGCTTACCCCATGTTTTCCTTCTCTCCACTTATGATAAGTGTAGAGTGCGTACTGATCCTGGGCTGCAAAAGTATTTCCCTCAAATGGCAAAGTGAAGAATAGTCCTCCAAAGAATACTCCTCCAACAATGAAGAACAAGCTGGCCCAAAACAATCCATCCATGATGAATAGGACAAGATCATCATATAAAATCCCAATGAGAAGTTTGATGCAAGTTATACATGATTATACATGGTACAAACAATGTCTCACAAGGATACAACGCAGTTTCATCCACTGCAATCTCAGAAAAGGTACATAGCAAGTGACATACAAAATCCATCACATCTACTAAGGAATAGTAAATGGTTGAATATAACAACAATACAAGATCAAACACTTGCCCATCACTGTATAATGGATGACTATCAAGTCCATGGTCCACCTCAAAAGAGAACACATATATAGTAGTGGTGGCCATATCTTCTCCCATGTTCCCATTAGAACATGTAGTGTAGAAAATGTGAGAATTCTTCCCACTCAAGGACACATCCAACTCATGTGCCTCTCTCATAATCATGCTTCTCATAAAAATATGATCCATATCAGAAAATGAAGTCATGATCAGCAAAAAAATGAAGAAAATTTTGAAGGTTTCAAGTAATGCAAGAAGGTACCAACAACTCTCCCAACAGTGAAAACGCAATTTTACAAGTTGCTGCTTGAGGAGAGTACAAGGAAAGATGTTTCTTTTTACATGGTTAGTCATGCATGTCTTCATATGATACATATTAGAGTGCATAAGCTGAACATACATGTGATGATAAAACATTTTCCCAAGGCCACATAAGAGATGGCTGCCTCCATCATATTGATTGGCCTAATAAAACTCATGGAGCAATGTGACAACCTTGCCCTCTTGTGAGGCAATGCACTACATAAGAATGGTAAGAGTGTGCAAGTATATGAATGTAAAAACAAAATTCTTACCACAAGCTGGAAGTAAGATGATACATGGATCTATAAATGAGTCCTCCATAGTGTTTTGGCATGCTATGGAGAATAATGAACCATGTGCTGCAAGAAAATAATCCTCCTCACATTGTTTGGGAATCCAAGGCAAGAAGAATATGTCATAGTGATAGGTGCCTATATCCACTACTCTATCATCATCATCTCTTCCTTGTTCACCAAGTGCATATAATGTGAAGTGATCCTAGGGACACTCCATCCATAAATCTCTGCACCAAAGTGACAGCGCTATGAGCTTATGCAAATAAACTCCTGTCAATACAAGGCTCTATTCTTTGACATGCTCCTTATCAAAGACTCCTCTAATAATGCTGCAACAAATATGGAATACTTCCTAAGATGGAAGTGCTTCCAAATCATCATCAAAGACCAAGAAGATAATGCCATCTCCTCCTCCTACAACATCATGCAAAGTGTGAGAGAAAATCTACTCTTTCTCTCCTGAAAACAAGGAAAGCAACAAATCATTTTGCTGCCTCCCCATACTTCCATCATACAACTCATGTGATGAAGACATAATGAATGATATGAGTATCACATCAACACCATGAATCTGTACTCTATTCTACTCAATGATGCAAGTATCCATCCTCCTACTCTTAGGAAGAGTGTTTGCCAAGTGATGGCCAAACTCTTTCAAGAGTAACCAGTGCAGCCAAGCCTCCTGCTGCCTGGTATCATAAACTTGCAAGTAGCCTCCCAGATCCTTGCTCATCAACCACATCGACTCAACCACTTGTGGATGTATTCTCCTCCTCTTCATCTTGGTATTCCTCCCATGAGGGCTACCATCCTCCCAAATCAAATTCCTGTCTTTGCACTTCATGGGATTTTGAAATGCAATCTTCTCAAGGATCAATGAGACCCTATCAAGACCCAAATAGGTGGTAGGAAAAAACCTCCCATCATGATGTGTATGGCTCAAGGGATGTCCAACACAAGCATGAGAGATGTTATCCATCTGAATATTTCCTCCATATTCTACTTGCTCTTGTGAGAAAGGAAGGAAATCTTTGCACTTCATGGTGTGTTGAAGTGCACATCTAATGAGATCTCCCCTTGAGACCTCCCTCTCAACAATAGTCTTCCAAAACCAATGAGGTCTTGGATCTAAAAGTAGAAATTCCTCTTTGAGGTGAGAGGAGCTCATTGAGAAAGTGGCGTCTTGAAGGGAGAAAGGGTTTCTCACTACAAGATGTCTACTATCATCCTTCAAGGTTTCAAACCCAAAACTCCAATGTGATATGCAATCCAACAAAGGCTCGTGAAGATGATGGTTTATTTCCTCGAAATTTTTCATGTTGCATAGCGCAGTGCAACCAAGCTGCTCTATGGTAGCAATGGTTTTTGACCCTTGGTCACTCAAAATAAAATTTCCACATTGATCAAAAGAATTTGCTGCAACAAGAGATTGTGGAAATCTTTTCATACCTTGATGTACATTTGGAACTTCTTGTATGGCTGCAAGAGTTCCTTCCTGCAAAGTGTTGGCTGCCCCAATTGTTGATGACTGTGGCTACTCCTCCATGAGTGTGACAACGTTATCACAAGTCTCCTCAAGAGGTGGTGTGATCTTTCCTTCCTTTGCCTCTCCATCATCAAAGGTTTTGATCAACCCTTGGATGAACTTTGCAAAAATTTTCACTCCTTCATGGCTCAAGTGGATGCTCCACCAATCATAGGCTTCACCCTCCAAGTGTAGTGCTGAGATTTCAACAACTTCTTTCTCTACTACAGGATGTAGAAAGAAAAATTCTACCAGCTCTTTCACCCAAGTTCTTGCAGTAGATGACCCATCAAAGGTAGACAACAGAAATCTATTGCCTTTGATTTCCTTTCTGCTACATGGTCTCTTCTCTTCCTTCAGCTGGATGAAATTAGGAAAATATAGAGTCTCCTTGAAGCCTCTAGGTTGAGATCTGTACTCAACAAGGTAATCACTTAGAATCTGATGATCCAAGTATCTTCCATGCTCAATGTATTCTTCTTGATGAGAATAGGAAGTGCATGGTGCTTCCTCTTATTCTTCTTCAATCTTCTTTACCTCCTTGGAGAGGTATCCTCTGGATCTGAACATTGATGAGAGAAATCTCATCTTCTTCAACATTATGATATTCTTGGGCTTAGACTCACAGGCTTAGCCAAGACTATGCTCCGATACCGCTGTAATGTTCCAAACTGGAATTGCTAGCAAGCCATAGCTGGAAAACACATTTTCTAGAAATGGGGTTAGCATGATTTGATACCAAGACCTGGATCCCTTAGATCAATACGTATAATACTGAAATCCAAGATTTGGGACTAAAGAAATCCTTCTAGAGTGGTTAAACAGATCTCCCACTACTAGATATCCTCAGAAAGTGCCCGGTGAGGGACTGCAACAAATGTAAGCACATGAAATGGAAAGACAAGATTATTTTATGAGCTATGAGACAAGAAGATGTAGATAGCCAATGAATAATGTTATAGCAGCAAAAAGAGTACAAGTTCTTGAGGAAACAACCTCTCAAGAAAGGCAATGCAAGTCTCAACAATACATGTACATGGAAATGAGAAACACAACTACATATATGAAACCCTTGGTTGTGACAGTGCAATATATTATGGGTTACTGCTGCAATATAATGTCAATACATGGATATAGCAATGATATATCTCAAGTGCAATAGGGGAGCAAAGCTCTAACCGTTAGAAGCAATAAAACATCAATCCTCCAAGGGATTGGCTGAAATATGCAAAATGGCCAAAATGTCGGAGTTGCTGGGGCTGCAGCAATTCAAATATGGAACTCAATAGAGAAGGCTGAAGATGATAATAAATCTGAATTATACCTCCTCCAATGGATCTCCAAAGTGGAAGGCTGATCCTTACACTTGAGATCTCACCCTCCAATCAGTAATACAAAACCCTACATCAAATGCACCATGAAAATAACACAGTGACTGAAGGAAACTGCACTGTAGGGGCAAGGGAATGAGTTGGCATAATGCCAAGATCTGCAATAAGCTCCAATGTCTTCCAATATGATCCTCCAAAGGAAAGAAAGACTCTCCCTCTGAAAAATAAGAGATGGAAGAGGTGTTGTGAAGTCTCCACTGTAACACCCTACAACACATTATTATGCTACTGCAGCAATAACGTTGTCCTGGAGGAGGATGCTTTGGCCTTGAGCCAAGAGATGTGAAGAATGAAGAACCAACCTTCAAGAAGCCTCTCAAGAAGTTGAGGAAATCCTAAACATGAATCCCCTGGCAATTCTTGCTAAACAACAAAGAATGCACAATGTCTGAATAGACATGAAATGAATAATACAAGCATGAATAACAATGGCTCTTCTCCATTCCATATATAGCATATGAAGGCTCTCTCTCCATGGGCCCCATCCATTAGGGTTTCCTCCATAAAGGAATATTCCCTTCTCTATCTCTGCACTGTTCCATGTAGTGCTTTCCACCTCATACCCTGCGTTGGCTGACTTGGTCAAACCTCTTTGCAAATGTCTCCTTTCACACATGAGGGTGCGAAATATGGTTCCATGGCTGATCCCTTTTCATACTAGAGTGATTTTTCTATGTTTTTATTGTCTTTAGGCCTCCTAACCCAATTATTCATCTTCTAAGTGAAAATAGACAGAATTAATGTTCCAATTTATTGAAGCAAAAATTAGGAACATTACATGAAGGCAAACAAAGATATTTACATACTGAGGAGGAAGGTCAAACGTTATGCCTAAAGAGACAAAATTGTAATGACCAAGCTCAAAAGAGCCAATGCAGAAATTGAGGCTTTGACCTTGCAAAAAGAGAAAACGAAGTTGGATATACTTGCAGAGGCTTCAATCCAAGCTTAGCCACATCATCAACAAGCATTTCACTAATTTTGAAAGGTTTTGGGTCATTTTTGCAAGTTTCTGTCTTTTTATTGTGTTTTTGGATAGTCATGTGATAGAGAAAGTGTCAAACGTGCAGCGCCCTTGGTGTGTGCTCTTTTTTGAGCCATATTTTGACCAAAAGGCCACCACCATTAAATTAAAAATGGTAAATACATCTAATAAAACCACTTTTCCATCCTAGGTTTGCAAAACTAGCAGGTCAAAATGTCAAAAAACAAGCAAAAAATCATGGTTCTCCCTCATTTTTGGCCCTTGCGCTGCGCGCTGAGCAGTCTTGGGAGCATTGAGTTTTGATAGGGAAAATGAGCTTCATTTTGCAAAGTGAATGCATATATATAAAGTAGACTTGAAGGGATTTCCAACAAGCCATATTGGAGCCAATTTGGACACATACAACCCAGTCAAAAACAACCTGCAAGATGGAGGGCACACCTGGCAAAGAGAAGGCACGCCTGGCAAAGAGAGGGCATGCCTAGCACAGGGATGGCGCGTTTAACAGTTTGTTGATATTTTTGAAATTTCAATGCAAATTTGACTTTTATCTTGAAAATGATGATTTCACTGGTAAATGTAATTATGATATGGATAAGTTACCTAGGGGTAGATTCATAATTTAAATGTAATCATCAAAGTAAAATGAATCAGTTTCAATGTAATTAGGGAGGAGTCACTTGCACCTTCGTACACGCCAACTTTCAGTTCAGATTTTTGTGGATCTCATCCTCAACTCAGATATTAGACCCCTGAGGATGAGAAAATGTAGTTTTGATTTCTATATATTCCCTTCCTTCACTCTTAGCAAGGGCTGGAATCAGTTGGAAGCTATTGTATTGATCAAGGACTGTGTAATCAGTTTGGCCATAAATTAATGAAGAATTGCAGCTGTTTCTTTGGGATACCTGTGGTATGAATGTTTGGAATTGTGTTTTCTCATGTTTTATTTGAATGGATGTTTTGTAGCTCATAAACCATTTCATGTCTATTATATGATGATTTTCAAGTTGATAGGTAGAATACATGTTCTTTCATTCTCTGTTTTGGGAAAGTCTTCATAATTTTTCCATTTTCTTTAGTTTAGGAAAAATAAATCTCCTATTCTCTTCCTAACTCCTCATCAGTTGTAAACCATCTCACCAAATCACCTTCAAGTGTTAATCTTTCTACATACCTTGCCCCATTGAATGGACTGAAATTCCCATCTTATTTGCCTCGACCTAGCCTCTTTGACCTAATCCTCATCCAACAAACCCAATCAAAACCAAAACAAACCCTTCTACATTTCATACCTAGCCTAAAATTTTTTGATCCAGCCCTCTTGGCTGTCATTTTTGTGGAGAGATACCTCTCCGACTTGGTAGGGCTAGATACCAAGTTAAAAGGTTGGTCTATGGTTACCTCTGGTGGGATCTCTTCTTCATCCTTAG
This sequence comes from Pinus albicaulis, assembly GCA_034641835.2. Lineage (NCBI taxonomy): Eukaryota > Viridiplantae > Streptophyta > Pinopsida > Pinales > Pinaceae > Pinus > Pinus albicaulis. Next base: position 498,960,172 of record CM076569.1, read on the forward strand.
AGATCTGGAAAAGTGATAACATACTGGCACCATTGTTGGGGAATGAAAGATTTATTTTCCCTTGGTGTGCGACAAGAAATTCTGGAATTTGATCCTTTGGAAGATAGGGTTAAGTTTCAGAAAGGTTGATTCAATAATTGCAATGTTAGGATTGTAGAATTGGCTTCCAAAAGATATACCAGAGCAAATCTTGACCCTGATCCAGTTGATCTGATTGATGATCTAGAGAAGATATTTCGAAGGCATAAGTATCAAACTATAGACATTCAATCAGGACCAGTTCCATTGTATTTGATCCTTTAAGATTATCTGAGGTCAGGTCATTATCTGAATTAGACCTTATTCCTTTGAAAGATTGGTTTTTCGAAGATATTAAGCCCAAATATAACCTTGATATCAAATATTGGATCCAATTTTACCATCCAGAGCAAGTTTTTGTCTCAAATCAACCTCAAACTCAATCAATTGTATTTTATTCATTTGCACCTTCGACCTCATCATTCATACCTACTACTTTAGTACCTACAACTTCTGTTCCTTTACCTATTCATCCAATCCCTCCTATTGTTAATACAATATTTCACTCAACAAGAATCATAACAAGATTTTCCCCACTTAACTTATCAACCCAATTGAATGACTTACCTCAGGGTTATTGCTAAATACCCCCCTTGTTTGATGAAAACTCCACCGTATCTGCAAGACAACATATTGTTAAGGTCACTGACTTCATAGATTTGGAGGAATTCTATGCTGACAATGCAAAAATGAGGATTATAGCTCATAGCTTCTCTAGAGATGTTAAAGTTTGGTTCAGGTATCTCACTGCTAATTCCATTTCCACACTAGACCAAATCACTGATTTGTTTATAGCTTGGTGGGAGGTAAATAAAAATCATTTACAATTGCTTGCTGAGTATGATAATATTAAAATAAATCTCAATGAATCAGTTCAAGATTTCAATACTCGCTTTAATAGGATTTACATGAAATTCCCATTGAGATCAGGCCTCCTCCAGGTTTAGCTCTCATACGTTATCCAGATGCATTTGTTGCTGACATGGCTTACCAATTAAGGGAGAGAAATCTAGCTACATTGTTGATGAAGGGAGCTAGAGCTAGGAATGAAAGGAGAGTTACTATTAAATATGAGCCATCCACTTCATATTCTAATGCTAATATGGATACTTTGATAAGAACTATTGAACGGATGGTTGACAAGATGTCCATCATGGAAAGACAACCTGAGGTCAGAAATCCTAACTATAAAGGTCAGCAACAACCTCAATTAAGGATTAAACAGAGATAACAATGGGCTCATGAACAACCACCACAACAACAACAACAAATCAGGACACCCTTGCAGCAAAACTATGCTCAAGGAGAAGAAGAAGCTGAAGACACAATTGTTGAGAAAAACCTCCTTTTCAAAGCTGATGATTTGCCTATGTTTTTTATCGAAGATGAGGAGTATTTTGAAAAGAAAGATCATCCTAAAGATGAATATTTTATCCTTGCTAATTATCATGAATTAGATATTGAATTAGATGATTACCAGTGGGGGTACTTGAATGCACTTAGTTTGCAAAATATGTAGATGTCATTGAGGAGAAGAGATGTACCGGTTAATCCCATTCAGAAGAGAGAATCTCAGCAGAAAGACACTCAAAAAAGGTAGAATCCTCTAAGAAATCAGAGTAAGGGAAAAGAGCCTATGATAAAAAATCAGAACAACACAAATTAGCCATCCACAAGTTCAGAAAATAAGGAAAAGGACAATCAGAATAAGGAATTTCCATCAAAGGACCATGTTGGATGGTGAGACATCGTCATTAAAGAGGTAGAAAAAAATATTCCCTTCAGTTTAGATACAGAAATTTCAAAGTTAAAAGTGTCTATCCCCTTAACTGAGCTTGTTAAGAACAACCAGTACAAGTCCCATGTTACCAAGATGCTTAAAGTAGATCCTTTATCCGACATGGTAAATGTCGAAGATGATCAGCCTAAACTCATTTTTGGTCCTGCTATTGAGGACCAATTAGAAGATAGTGAGGTTCCTCATTTTTACTTGAGTCTAAGAATACACCAGCGCATTTTACATAATTCCATATTAGACTCCGGAGCCTCCCACAATCTAATGCCCAAATCCATAATGGAGAATTTGGGCCTTGACATTACTCGTCCCTACCATGATTTATACTCCTTCGATTCAGGTAGAGTTCGTTGTTTTGGTCTGATTTAAGATTTGGTAGTCTCCCTATAGCATATTCCGGCAATGTTCTAATGGATGTGGTGGTAGCTGACATACCGCCATGCTTTGGAATGCTGATGTCAAGATCCTGGAGGGGGAAATTACAAGGCACATTGCAATTAGAATTTTCTTATGCAACTATCCCTATTTTTGGGCAATTGAGAAAATTGTACCGTGAAACTAAGATGAAATATATGATCATAAGAAAAGAAGAGCCCAATAATCATCTGATAAACGTTGTACATACAGATTTAGAGTCATTAATTTTGTTTAACGATAGTTTTTTAAATGATGTAGATAGCCAACTAGTAGATGTAGAAGATGTTCCAGAGATCAATAATTGTATTAGAGATACAATTCTGTATTAATCAAATGATACACCTTCAACAAACAAGGGATGAAGTATTTCAGAATACTTCAAAACGTCATGACTAGATAAAGAAGATTTATGATCGGAAAATTAAGGAAGAGAACTTCAAGATAGGAGATGTGGTACTCTACTAGGATGGCAGAAATGAAGAGAAAGGTAAGCATGGAAAATTTGAGAATTTATGGAAAGGGCCATATCAGATTTTAGCTTGTCGGGGACATAATGCTTATTTACTTGAAGAGATGAATGGACGAGAGTGTTTAGGAGGACCAGTTAATGGTAGGCTCCTGAAACACTATCTTTTCTGAAACAAATTTCTTGATCAATTTTCTATTTCATTGTAAATATCAGTTACATTTTCTGCAAGTGTGAAGTAGATAATCCCTGGAGTTTGGAGCCCAAAGTGAAGGCCATGGAGCTTCACTGATTTTCTTCCATTTTAAAAAAAGTTCAGTTTTCAGTCAAGTATGTTAGTATTGAGTCAATTTCCAATCACTTGAGTTTTCATTGAGTTAGTCTATTTTTCCGAGTTATTAATTTTCAGTCATGTTATTTTTTGAGTTTTGACTATATTGGTCCAATGGAAGAGGCACTGATCTACAAAATCTAGAGTCTTGTGGTTCTTGACACCTCTTTTAGAGATATCATCCCCAATAAGGCCAATGTTAGTGTCAGTATTTTCATACTACCATCAGTGATAAAAAATACTCTTTTCATATCATTTTAGGAGTCCCACTCATAATTTTTTAATCATTCCATTAGGTCATGTAAACAATTCACTCAATGATGGTAGCCCTAGTCATAAAATATCACTCCTCCTTAAAATTTATACTTGTTTGCCCACCTTCATGTCTTGTTGAGCATACTTTAGTCATGAAAGTCTATTTCATCATGTCATTATGTCAATCAAAGTCACCATGGATTCTATTCATTCAAGGTCTCATTAGGTCACTAGGTTTCATTTTGCAGGGTTCAATAATACACCATTTCATCTCATAACGCCAAAAAAAATGTGAGAGTGATTGAATAATATTCCTTTCCCATTTGAAGAGGATTTTCCAATATGAAAGATGATCTCCAAGGAATATTTCAAAAGTTATAATTCTACTTTCAAGTTATGATTTTTATTCTACAATGTAATTTTATTCAAAAACAGAGATGTAATTTATTTTTATTTTAATGTAATTTTATGTTCATTATATGTAATAAGTACTATTACCAAACTACTAATTCAACTTCATATGCCAAACTAAACACCAAACAAAAGAAATTTAAATAGTGCCAAACTCCAGCATCATCAACCTGCAAAGAAAAAGTCAGGGTGTAAAGGATATTTTCCAAAGTTTTAAAAGGTGAAATTGAAACATTAGAAAGTGGGTTTTAAATCAAAATATCAATTTCACTCAAGTATAAGATCCTTCATGACATCATAAGAGACTTCATTTGTCTACTCTACCATCGAGCAACCTCAAGCAAAGCATGGTTTTCAAATTTTCTAGGCAAAATTAGCAAAACAGGGGAGGCGTTGCGCGCCTGCCAAAGGGAGGGCACACCTATGTGTGGAACTGTGCACCTACTTGTTGCATTGTGCGCCTACCAAAAAGAGGGTGTGAATGATTGTGGTGCTGCGTGCTTGCCCATATTCCTCAGAAATTTCCAGAAGGGCCTCCAAACTTCAAAAAATCACCCTGAATCTTTCAATAGTGGTTCCTCAAGCCTCCAACAAGCAAGCTCTGATTGCTCCATTCCTCTTATCCATTAAGTCATCTTGTGTTGTGTGAAGTTTGTTAAAATAAATTTGGTGTCTTTCTTCGAATTTAAAACCCTAGTATTCCTCAAATACCCAATTACAGTTCAATTCCACTGCCCAGCACTTGCATACACTTCCCACATTGCAATATACCCTTTGCCAAGTCTCTACAATAACATCTCCTTTCCCTAAGCTTTTATTTCCTTAAAACCCTAAGCCCTAGGTACATTATTTTCCTAGGCTCGCAATTCCCTTCACTTTTTATTAATTTCCTATTCCAAATCCCTCTGCATCCCTACTCCATGTCACATCCTTTAACTCATAAATCCCTACCCCCATTTCCCTCAATTACTCGATCCCATTCCCTATTCCTAAAAATCACATTCCACCATCATCACACCTCCCCAGGGTTTTGACACTAAGGCATCATGGAAAAAGAAGAAAGCATACCATACAATGAGGGAGAATAAATGGAGGAGAAGAGGGCAGACAAAGGGGGAATAATACTCATATTAGAGCCAAAAAATACTAGGGAACCCTTGGCATCTCCTATGGCTATGACATGTTTCAAACATGTTGGATGTTTTGAGTTTTGTGAGAAAATTCAGAAGGTCAAACACCATGCTATGTTGACCAGAATTTTAATTTATAATCTCCATGACAACCAAGTTGCTCTAGCTAGTGTCACTTTAACTATGTCAACTACAATAATCTCAGTTGCCTCCAAGATCCCAAATGTTGGGGAGAAATGGTTCAAATAGAAAGACTTGGAGGATCATTAATATGAGCCTTTCATCAAACCTAGGTACAAGAATGAGAGAAAGAGAATTTTTCCTTTCTCTTATCTCCTGGAGAGATATTCTCCCATGATGAAAACCATAATGAAATACTTTTCTTGAGAAGGTAGGTTCTCTAGACTTTATTCCTATCACATTTGGCTACTTATGCACTTCACAAGGGTAAAGATGATCAACATACCCTACTACCTCTTCTGGAGCATTAATAAGATGGAATTTATTGTCTAGAAGAGTGAGTATGAACACCAACTGAATAGTCTTTTCCGTCACTCCCTCATCAAAATCATAGTCCTCCATCACCTAAAACAATTAAACATTCCATGGAGTTCATTCATAGCTAATGACATATTCACTGCTCCACTTATTCAGCATGCCCAAGATGTACCTTCATCACCTCATCCTTCCACATCCATTCCTCCATCTCAGCCTGTAGTTCATGCATCATCATCAGATCAGTCTCCATCTATTTCACCACCATCATCTCCATCCCACATTGAAACTGGGTCACCTAGTAGAGCTAAGATCAATGAGCCTAAGCAGGCTAATGTGGCTGAGATAGAGCCATTGGAAAAATCATACCAGAGGGGTCATAGGTAGGTGTTTTCTCCACATATTGTAGAACAGGCCCCTTCACCAACAAAGTAGGTACATAAGGGGAAATAAAATATGGTAGAGAAGGATGTATAGGAGGCAGTAATTCATGATGAGGGTGACCTCCATGAGACAAAATATGATTTTGACCTTGTTGACCTAGATGAGCATGATGATGATGAGATCACTAGTATAGTCATCAAGGGAAAGGATGCCAAGATTAGAGAGCTCCAAACTAATCTTGACAAGTCCAAATTTTTCATAAACTTCCTTGAGCAGGGGAACCAACAGTTGAAGACAAAGCATGTCATTGATGAGGTGAAATAAATCACAGCTCAAAGGGAGGCATAAAATCCAAATTTTTTCTAGATGAGACACTTGAAAATCATGGTTTTATTGAAGAACAAGAAGAAAAAGCAATAAGAGGTAGACCTATAACTAGAGGGCTGAAAAGAGCTCTAGCACTAGAAAGGCAAAATGAGGCTGAGCTTGCTAATCAACTCACTCTGAATGAACAACTTGCAATGGTAATCAATGAAAACCAGGATCCATGGCTTGATAGAGCTAACCAAAAACTAGAGAATCTTTTTGAGAAGGAAAACAAATATAATGGCATACTAAGGAGGAAGGTCAAACACTATGCCAAAAGAGACAAAATTGCAATGGCCAAGCTCAAAAGAGCCAATGCAAAAATTGAGGCTTTGACCATGCAAAAGAGAAAAGGAGGTTGGATATACTTGTAGAGGCTTCACTCCAATATTCGCCACGTCATCAGCAATCATTTCACCAATTTTTAAAATTTTTGGGTCATTTTTGCAAATTTATATCTTTTTATTATGTTTTTGCACTGTCATGTGATAGAGAAAGTGTTGAACACGCAACGCACTTGGCGATGTGCTCTTTTTTTAGCCATATTTTGACCAAAATTCCACCATAATTGGATTCAAAATGGTAAATACATCTAATAAAACCACTTTTCTAGCCTTGATTTGCAAAAATAGCAGGTCAAAATGTCAAAAACAAGAAAAAAATCATGATTCTTCCTCATTTTTGGCCCTGGTGCTGCGCCCTGAGCAGTCTTGGGAGGATTGCGTTTTTATAGGGAAAGTGAGCTTCATTTTGCACACTGAATGTATATCTAGAAAGTAGACTTGAATGGCTTTCCCGCAAGCCATCTTGGAGCCAATTTTGACACCTAAAATCCAATCAAAAATATCCTGCAAGATGGAGGGCGTGCCTAGCAAAGATAGGGCGCAACTAGCACAGGGATGGCACGTTTGCCAGTTCGCTGATACTTTTGAAATTTCACTGCAAATTTGACTTTTATCTTGAAAATGATGGTTTCACCTATTTAATTTAGGATGGTAAATGCAATTATGATATGGATAATTTACCTAGGTGTAGATTCATAATATCAATGTAATCATCAAAGTCAAATGAATCAGTTTCAATGTAATTAGGGAGGAGTCACTTGAACCTTCCTACACTCTAGATTTCAGCTCACATTTTTTTGGATCTCATCATCAACTCAGGGATTCGACCCCTAAGGATGAGAGAATGTAGTTCTGATGTCTATATATTCCCTTTCTACACTCTTAGCAAGGGTTGGAATCAGTTGGATGCTATTGTATTGGTCAAGGACTGTGTAATCAGTTTGGCCTGAAATTAATGAAGAATTGCAGCTATTTCTTTGGGATACCTATTGTATGAATTTTTGGCATTGTTTTTTCTCTTGTTTTATTTGTATGAATGTTTTGTATCTCATAAAATATTTCATGTCTATTATATGATGATTTTCAAGTTGATAGGCTAAATACATGTTCTTTCATGCTCTGTTTTGGGAAAGTATTTATAATTTATCCATTTTCTTTAGTTTAGGAAAAATACATCTCCTATGATCTTCCTAACTCCTCATCAGTCTTAAACCATCTCACCAAATCACCTTTAAGTGGTAATATTTCTACCTACCTTGCGTCATTGAATGGATTACAATTCCCATCTTATTTGCTTGGACCTAGCCTATTTGACCTAATCCTCATCCAAAAAACCCAATCAAAACCAAAAAAAACCCTTTTCCATTTCATAACTAGCCTAAAACCTTTTCATCCAGCCCTCTTGGCTATGATTTTTGTGGAGAGAGCCCTTTCCGACTTGGTAGGGCTAGATACCAAGTTAAAAGGTTCGTTTGTGGTTACCTCTGTTGGGATATCTTCTTCAAACTTAGAGATTTGGAAGAGTGATAACAAAGTCCATGGAAATGACCTCTCATTTCCACTCTAGAATTGAAATTGGTTGTAGCAACCCACTTGGATTCTTACACTCTACCATTACCTATTGAAAATCCAAGCATCTCACCACAAATTCTGCCACTTGCTTCTTCAAGTTCGGTGAGTAGTAGAACTTCTTTACTGCTATCACTTCCTTTGGATATCCTGGGTGACCTGAGTACGACTTGGCATGAAATTACCTCAAGATAAGCTTCTTGAGCTCACTACTATCTATTACATAGATCATGTCGCTAAATCTGATCAAGCCATCTATTGTAAGACAATAGTCCACATCATGTGCACCTGTACCTGTACCACTACCTATACCTGTACTTGTACTCCGTTGTAACCTACGCCTGAGCTCCATGTACCTGTTATCTTGTTTACCTTCCTGTAAGATCTGATCCCATAGACTTGTCTCATAAGAACTCATAGTTGCAATATGATTTACCCATAACTTCCTACTAATAGCATATCTGACCCTATTCTCTTTTCCCTTGATGTACCTGATCTCAAAGTCGAACTCGCCAATAAAGGCCAACCATATAACTTGGCGGACATTCATGTTCGGTTGGTCAAACAAGTATCTCAACCCACTGTGATCACTCATCCGTATAAACTCCCTACCAAGAATATAGTGCATCCACATCTACAATGCATGGATGATCGTTGCCAACTCAGGATCATGTGTTGTATAATTCTTCTCATGCTCATTCAATTTCCATGACTCATAGAAAAATGTTTGTCCTACCTACATAATAAATACACCAATTAATCTCTTGTAAGCATATATGTATACCACAAATTATCTATCCGTATCTGCAATATTTAGCATTGGAGTATGTGTCAACAGTTGTTTCAACTTCTCAAAACTTGTTGTACATTCCTCTATCCATTGAAAATTCTTACCTTTCCTTTGTGATAATGTGATAGGATATGCAATCTGTGAGGAGTTTCTGATGAACCTCTTGTAGTAACATGTTAACCCCATAAATTATCTTACCTCATCCACATTCCTAGGAGTTTCCCACCCCATGATATCCCTTACCTTCTTTGGATCCACTGCTATGCCTTCCTTGGAAACTACATGTCCCAGGTAATGTACCTCTATCTGAAATAAACTACACTTATTGAGATTAGCATATTGATGGCTGGAGGGGTCCTGACCCAGGTTCAGAGGTGAAGGTTTGCCCACAAACCCCTATACTACTGGCCCTTTTGGTAGTGACCCGCTTGCACAGGTCAAAGTCTCACCCGAAGCAGTATGGGAGGGTGCTGGAACTAGGTTTCCGCACCCTAAGAGAGAGTAGGTAATTACACAGGCCCGCAATTATCAGATCTACATAGAAGGGTGATTCACAGGGTTCTAGAATGTACCCAGACTATAGTTCTTATTCTATAATGTACCTAGACTATAGTTCTTATCATATCTGCTCTATCAGGTTTGCATCCATGTGCGTATCATCAATTACAACCATAAAATAGCGTAATCGTAGCTAATATTATCAACACAGATAGTTCACGTTCATTAACAGAGATGCAATCAGTAAGTGCAACAACAGTCACATCACAGTAATATACTAAATGCAGATACTTTCATACCACAGAGATAAAATAGACGAGTTTGCAGCCTAATCAAAAAATCTTAGTTCACATCAATCATAACATAAAAGATCTAGACAACATCATATGTTTCAGCAATAATTCACATATATTACTTATCAAAATCCTCTTACATTCTCAGAATACCACCTGTGCACACAGCCAGCAGGGTCCGCACACAGCAGGATAGAGGATCTCCATGCACACAGCCAGTAGGAGTCCTAACCCAAACAACCCAACCCAAGATCTAGCAATTCGTACTTCACATCAATATCTTTTCATCCTCTAACTATCGACTCAAAAAGGCTCAACTATTTATAATACTTTAGCTTATGCATACAATGGTCCACAAACTATGGTTTGCAGACTCTTGGTCTACCCTTAACCTGCTTACAATGCATTAGGGGCTTTGACCCACCCCAAAACCCTTACGTTAGACTACATATAATAAAAAATATACAAAATGGACTAGATTAGCAGCTTTGTAGGAGACCCTATTCCAACAATCCCCCAACACAATCTTGTGACTCGTCCTGAGTCACTGAGGTGGTGGGGTCTCCGCTTACGCCTGCAATAGTTTGATCACTCCTGCTACTAGGGTAGCACAACGTCACTCTTATCATTATTCCGACTTCATCCCTACTTCTCCGATGTATCCCTCGAGTCTGCTAATCTTGTGGTTGCGCGATATAAGTCCCACTATGCCCGAGGATATAAGAACCCCACCACCAGTCATATAGTCATTTGATATGATATGGTTTGACCTGATTGCCATTGACACACCCGGGAAGTAGATCATCGTGAAAGGTAGCTAGCCGAACAACCCCGCCTTCTGTGACTCCCTTGACCACATAGGGCCCAAGCCAGTGCTTTCAGAATTTCCCTGGGTGCTTTGCAAACTGGCTATCATATAGTAGAACTAAGTCATCCGTAGTAAAGGTCTTTTGGCAAATATGTCGATCATGCCATGCTTTGTCCCATGCCTTCTAGACCTGCTGATGGAATTTAGCAATAAAATGGTCTTCCTCTAAGGCCACGAGCTACGCTAAACATTCCTCCAGAATGGATAACTTGGCCATGTTTGTAAAGGCAGCGATGCGTAGGCTGGCAATGGTATATTCCATGGGCATGATGGCCTCCTTGCCGTAGACCATCCAAAATGGTGTTTTTCCTGTCAATTTTTTACAAGTGGTGTGGTACGCCCAAAGAACATATGGGATACAGACGTCCTAGTCACTGCAATCGGCATTACAGACCTTAGTTAGTGCATTCTCCAAAACCTTGTTAAAAGCTTCAACTGCTCAGTTCGCCTGAGGGTGGTATGGGGTACTCTTTGCGTGGTGGATATGGAATTCCTCTGTTAAGGCCTGTATTTTCTTATTAACAAAGTGCGTACCTCGATTTCTCATCAGGATCTTAGGACACCTGAATCTAGTCAGAATCTGTTCAAAAATGAAATGCGCAGTGGTACCTTCGGTGAAATCCTTGTCGGCTTGTGCTTCGACCCATCAAGTTACGTAGTCGGTAGTAGTTATAATGTAGCGCACACATGTTTTCTTCCCAGGAGGGTTGATAGGGCCAACAAAATAGATAGCCCACTTGTCAAAAGATTGGATGGCTACTTGTGGTTGCAGAGGCATTTCATCTCTCCGAGATGGATGTCCGGTTTGTTGGCATGTATCGTAGGCCTTACAGTAGTCATGCGAGTCTGTATGCAAGGTGGGCCACCACAACCTGGCCCATAAGATCTTTAGCACCGTTTCCTTTCCTGCATAATGACCCCCTACGACCTCGTCATGGGCTTCTGCCAAGATGTCATGTCGTTCATGTTCTAAGACATATCTGCGCAACACTTCATCCGCGCCCATTTTATATAAATGTCTTGCATAGATGGTAAAATCCGTAGCATGAGCTACCAACTCTTTCTTCTGCTGCACAGAATACCCTACAAGTGTCATGCATGTAGACAAAAACTAGATGATGTCAGCAAAGTGTGCATCTACTACTTTAATAGCAAATAGTTGCACATCTGGCAGTCCCTCCTTTAGGTTAGTCGGGTCCTCAACATTCTCGATTCGAGATAGGTGATCTGGCCCATCATTCAACCTTCCTGGCTTGACAATGATCTCGAAATCATACTTCTGGAATAATAGAAGCCATCAGCATATTTCCCCCCCTAACACAGGCTTATTCACCAGGTACTTCAAAGCCGAGTGATCTGTAAACATTTTGATACTTCTATAGTGCATAAACCATGGCCAATCCTTCTCGTTCTATAGTGGCATAATTGTGCTCTGCGCTAGAGATTTTTCAGCTAGCGAATGCAACCGAGTGATCAATGTCCCTGTCTCCACGCTGCGTAAGGACTATTCCGTGGGCGATTCCGGATGCATCAACATGAACATGGAAGACCTTTGTCCAATCCAGAAAAATTAGGATAGGCATAGAAACCATCTTTCCCTTGAGTAGTTCAAAGCTTTTCTGACATTCGTCGTCCCAAAAAAATGAAACATCCTTCTTAAGCAGCTTTTCGAGAGGTTTTGTAATCAATACGTATCCCTGAATGAATTTCCAGTAGTAACCCTTATGTCCCAGGATCAAACGCAGCTGTTTTTCGGTAGTTGGTATTGCCAAGTTGACAATAACTGCCACCTTCGCAGGGTCAACCATCAGCCCCTGTTGACATACAATATGTCCTAGCAAGATTCTAAAAGGTACGTAGAAGATACATTTCTTAATATTTAGGGAGATTTGGTGCTTTCTACAGGCATCCAACATCATGTGTAGGTTCGACATATGTGTCCTTATCAAGCCAAAGACTGTCCAATCATCAAAATACACTTCCAGGAATTTGTGGATGAAATCCTTAAATATTGCAACTACGACTCATGAGAAGATAGCAGGGGAATTCTTGAGTCCAAATGGCATGACTATATACTATAAGGAACCCCGTTCCATGGAAAACATATTTTTCTATAATCTTCTGGTGCGATTCTAATCTGATGGTATCCAAAGAACCAGTCAGTGAATGAGTATGCTTCCTGGCCGCCTACGCTATCGAGGATTTCATCTGAGAATGACGTCGGGAAGGGATCATGTACGCATGCATCATTCAACTTGCACAAGTCCACACAAATTCGGATTTGCCCCTTAGTATTATTTTTTGGAACCACCATCAGACTTACCCAATCTAACTATTCAACTGGTTCGATAATGCCTACGGTGAGCATTTTATCAAGTTCTTCTTTAACCTTTTGCTTGTACTTAGGGTTCAATCGATAAGGTCGTTGTTTTACTGGTTGCGCATCGGGTTTTAGTGTGATGTGCATGACCCTTAGCTCCCCTATGATCCCCTTGAGTTCTGAGAACTTTGTGGGGGATAAGTCTTGATATTCTGTGAGCAGTTCAGCTACTTTGCTGACAGTGTCATCATCCCAATAATCTCCGATCTTAGCCAATTTGGGTTGATCTATTGTGCCAATGTTAACTTCTCGCAATTTCAGAGGTTTTGTTACATCCACAGTTTGTAGTGGGGGTCTAGCAATGACGCACTCCCCCTCTGATTCTGGGATAGAGATATTGCGCAGATCATCATATTTCTCTTCTATAGTAATATTATGACAGTTGGAAATGTCGTGCATATGTGCCTCCCACGTTGGTGCCCCGAAAGCTGTGTGGGGGCTAGGTTGCCTAAATAAAAATGTGTCTATATCCTGCAGAGCTTCATCGAACACCTCTTAGACTCCTATTAGGCCAAATGTCCCTATGAATTCATCTTTCAAATTTTCCCAGTGGCAGGTTCACCTGTGTAGCTTCGCATCCAAATACCATGCCGCTAGAATGGGTCCCAGTGCATGAATAAATAAGTGAACCCATTCTTTTGTAGTCCGATCACCCTACTTGTCCATCCATGAGACCAAGTGTTCTCTCAGATCCTTAGGGCCCAGGAACTTCTTGACATGCACATCAGCTGGCTGCTCGAATCGCAGGGTCATCATATCCTGACATTCCTCCCAAGCTTGGAATGCCCCCTTATGCGTGTCCCACCATTTGACCGGTGTTGCCCGTAGATCCAGATTGAGGGCCCATAGCCTTCATTCCCTGGGAACCTCAGCTTCGAATATTCGTAAAAATTCTTTTAAAGTATCAGACCCATCAAAGTGGGGCAGGTCCCTTACCTTCGAGGATATACATTGGAACTCCCTTGTAGTTCTAAGACATCGCAGCATAGACACGTCGTGCAACTGGTTTTTCCAATTTTCCATTTCTCCGTCAGAGTTAGAGAAACAGTCACTATCCTTCTCCTAGTAGAGCATGCCATCAGCCGTAGGGTTGATCCAATCTTTATCCTACATAGTTAACTTGTAGATGTGGTCTACCTTTGTGTTGATACGCATAAGCTCTGTATACCTTTCTCCTTCTACGGGGTCTAAAGGGACTATCTCTCATATCCCTCCGTTCTCAAATACCATGCTTCTCTTCTTCAAGTTGATAATACTGCCCATGTCGATGGCCCAATCTAACGCTAGGAGTGCAGGGTAAGGGTCCGCATCTTCCACAATATGAATGACCTCAAAGTCGGCTTGGACCTTAACTCCTGCAATATCCACAACAATCTGTGACAACCTTCCTAATGGTGTGGTCTTCTGCTGATTGGCCATGCGTAGCTGAATAGTGGACCATTCTAACTTGGGTTCTCCCATGCGCTGCCAATTTTTCTTGGGAAACACATTCACATCCAACCCTAGATCCAAAATAAATTTCTCCATTTCGTAATCCCCGATTTGTGCTGTGAGCCATATTTCCCTACCAGTTCTTTTCTTGTACTTGTATAGTGTGTTTACATCCTTAACTTCTAGGGGCGGGTTGGTTTTCTCTGCGTAACTGTTTAATAGTGCCTGGAGGTTCTCAACAGCCTGCTAGTTACGCAGTAATTTCATGCATGCTTGTAAAAATGGTCGGACCCCCTCTCCTTCTTTGGTGACTGCAAGGACCTGTGAAGTCCTGCTGAGCTACAATAAAGGTTTCCCTTTCCTTTTGTAGGTCCAGGCCCTCTAATTTGATGACCGCTTTCTTGATCAGAGGTTCAGCCGCAGCTTTTTCTTCCACCCCCCCAATGGCTAGGCCACTACGGGTTACGATATTAATACTTGGTCCCTTGTTCTGAGGCTATGTCATAACCCTTTTCACATTCTGCATAGGTGTCTATTGTTTCTCCTGCACCTTAGCCATCAAAATCGAGCAGTCCTCGATCACATGGTCCAGCTGCCTACAATACCTGCAGGATTGCCTTGTAGGGTTTGGGCAGTCCCTTGTAAAGAGACCCAACTCCCCGCAGTTATAACAGATTATTTGGCCTCTTCTCCTACCTGCGCTTCCGCCTCAGCCCCCTCCCCTACCCCTAATGAGGGAGCCTTTGATACCGGAGGGGGTCCTTGGTCACGAAGGGTCTATCTATACCCTATAGATGATTCCTCGGTCTATCAGTAGATCATAATTTTCGCAATTATGCTCCTCATGCCCCACAAACCTACAAAACCTGCACCATTGCTGCTTAACCTTTGGAATACAAGAAGCAAGGCAAGGGTAGTGGTTGGTGTTGTGCAACCCCGCAACGCGACAGTCATCACACCATAGTGCCAACCTACTTGGCCTCGCAACTTCTCTAGGGCATAGTGGGCTAGGTCCTCTAGCCTGCATTTAGTCTAATAATAGCGGACAGTTATCCTTGGTTTGGCCATTCACCCTGCATCGTATGCACCACCTCTCCTCTCCTTGTTCCTTTCACAGATTCTAGATCTCCATGTGCATTGCTTCCAATTAGCCTTGTATTTGTTGTACACCCAACTGGGTTTCATCTCATGGCGCAGCCTCCAACTTCATTGCTATCTCCAATGCCTTCTCCTGTGACTCAATGTCTTGGTGACCCATTGTGTAATATCCCAAAATGGGAGCCACATCAATATTCAACAATACTGCTTCAAAAATAACGTAGTTCAGCAAAGTAAGAGGAGGAGGCTAATACGAAGGCTCAAAATCCACATATACATCAGCAAATCAGATTTACAATGAGGCCCATACAATGTATAACATGAAATAGAAGACTTATACATAAAGAAACCCTCAAAAAGAGGTGCTTCAATCACATATATTCACTACAAAGGCTTGAAAATGTTATTTTATACAGCATACAACATCTGAAGATTAAAAATTATATCTAGAGCATATAAGTGCATAAAACATCAGATCTATGACAGATCCATACACTATAGAGGCTCCTCTTTCAATCCCCTTAGGAGTTTTGAGCAAAACACCATGTACATGAAGTAGATCTAAGATCTAAGTTACAAATTTGCAGAAATAGCAGTGATTTATAAATGTACAATAGTATGCAAATCAGATCTGATATGAACATGTATTAGATCTTCTCCAATATATCTCAAGATATGATGGGAAGATCCCCAACACATGAAGCCCAGCTCTCCAAACGATGTACTCAAACACCCTGCAACAATACCTATAGAGAAAATGCAAATCTGGAAGGGAAACTACGTTGTAGGCTTCAGTACATGTTTGGCCTGATGCCAAGATCTAAAAATGTAGCTCCAAAGGTCCAATACACTCTTGCCAATGGGGTAGAAGGCTTTCCCACTAAAAATGGGCACTAGAATAGCCTAGATCTAAGTAGATCTAGCCTCCACTTGCTGCAGCTTACAAGGAAAACCAAACCCTCAACATGATCTGTGTTGTAGTTGGAAGATGAAGCTTGGCTAAATGCCTGATAATGGACAAGATCAGCAAGACTCTTCCAAGAGGCCTCTCAAGGAAAGAGGTGGGATTCCCGATCAGGAACACCCAGTGCTAAACAACACTATTCTCAGCTAAATAGTAAGAGAATGATATATGTCTAAACGGACTATATTCAGAAATATAACATGTTCAACAACCTTCTCATGTTGTCCTCCTCTTCCTTTTATAAGATTGAGATCTTGCAAAACCCTAAACCATCTCAATGATTTAGCTCCTTTCACATGTGCCACCTCTAACTAAGACTGCGCTGTGCATCAATGAGGTTCATCCCCTCTAGACAACGCTGTTTATTTGGTCATGGTTATTCCAGTAAAATGTCTCAATCCCTTTCACACATAAGGGTGTTTTCTTAAGATGGCCTAGATTTATTTTTGTTCACATGGGGGCATTGATTTATTCACTGTTTTAGGATTTTTTATTGTTTTCCTTTACACATTTATTCATGCAACAAGAAAATGAAACAAAATTTTATATTCCCATTAGCTTGGGCTAATTTGGAATATTATAGTCCTCCCCTCCAAAATGTTGCTTGTCCTCAAGCAACTGATAAGGTGAGTGTTGCAACACTTATCCTCCTCCTTTGGTGACACCATCATGAGTTAATTTTTTTGCATAAGCTAAGTGTTCACCAATCCAACCGTCCATGAATTTTTCCTCCAAATTCATTATGAGATGTGTATAGTCCATCCCACAAGGGGTCAAGAACTCAAATGAAACAAACATGGCTGAACCAATACTCTCCCTGAAACGTGTAGTATGAGGTACATAGAGAGTCTCCATCCCATGTGTTACATGCAAGATTCCCATCCTCCCTCCATACATACCCATAAAATGTACAACTATATCATCAAGGTATGGAAGCAAAACTACATATAAACAAACAGAAATTTGAGCATGAGGAGGTGGGTCATAGTCCCACATATGGTACCAGCGTAGTGCATCTCCTGCCTGCATTAGATCAAGGTGTGGTAAGTGGTTTCCCACCACTTAATTGCTGCACATGTCATCTCACCATGGATGAAAGTGGGAGATATGTTTGGTGCCTTTGGGAAGCACCCATCATGAAAGGAAATCTCCCTTTGAACAACAAGGAAGTGGCTAGATTCAGAAATTTTAGTGGCCCAATGTTTTCCATGAGATTTACGTTATACATCACTCCTCCTTGGAGTCACGACCTACATAAACATGGTGAAATAATATGTAAAAATAGAAAATGAAAGTTGCTTTACATGATCAGATTCTTCACCATCAATGTTCCACATACACATGGAGTTGTGCATGGATCTTTCTCCTCTTTCCAAAGAGGGAAGAGATGGCTGAAATAACTCTTCCATAGAGTCACATGGCTGCCCCAAATCCACATAGTTCATGCATTCCTAAAAATTCTGATGTAGTTCTTCTGTCAAACCTTCCCAATCAAAGCTCCTCATGATGATGTTGTAGATCCTCATGGAATGCATAAGGCTGAAACAAAACTCTTTGTATGCTCCTTGTAGTAACTCCTGCTTGAGCTTAGAAGCTCTAAACAAGAATATCCTAGCATGATGATAGATGACCCCTCCTTGGAATAAGTAGCCATCTTCATGTAGCTGGTCATCAAGTATCATACAAGTGTGAATATCTTTAAAATAACCCACTAGCAGTTGGGATTTCCAATACAGATCTACAATGCTCAACAATGACATCACTGATGATGCATCAACATAAATTTTTGTCATGTTGATGCTCTTCTCTTTGACACCTTCTATGCAAAAGGTGTGTGTTGGAAGGTTGTCCCTTCCCTTCTTCTCCTCCCACAGTGCAGATCCAGAAATGAGAGGGGGTGATGATGATGAGGGAAGAAAATTTCCCTCCTCCTTGAGCTTATCCAAGCCTCCCAACACTGTAGCTATGTCTTCAAGTGCTCCAATCCCTCCTGGATCTAAGTTCCGAGCAACAATTTGTGAGTTATTCCCCACAAAATCTGAATCAGGTGGCCTCCCAAGTGGTTTTCCACTAGATAAGAGTGTCCCATGCAGAAATATCATAAACATAATAGATGGGACAGTGAGGTTCTTGCTTCCACTGCGTAAATCCATCTCTGTTTTTGTATGGAAGTGTTATGTGAGGGGTAAGTATGCATGGCTTTGATCATTTGAGGTTCCTTCTTGTCCACCCATTCCATTTGCAAAGCCTCCCAATCAGTGGTGACTTTCCCCAATGTAATCAACCATTGGACACCCAAAATAACATTGGTGTCTGGTATGTCAACCACAAAGAAGTGATCCACCAAAGTGTAGGATCCCATGGTGACTGAAAGTGATGGGACATAATGCATGCATTTCATTGTTCTATCTCCTAGGACCAAAACAGAGAATCCCTCAAAAGTATCAGTGGGTATTTCCCTCCCTTGCACAATGTTAGCCATCAGTAAAATTTGTTATATAAGATGGCTAAATAATTCCTTAGATTTCCAAAAACAATATTTTATGAAAATTTTGTGATTTTTGGAAATCTCATTGCCTTCATTATCCTAAGTCTATCAGTTCACTAAAATATTCATCTATGCCTCCTAAAATATCACCCTGATGTCTCAAAAAGGCTTGCTTCAGGTTCATTTTCCCATTTTCACCTCCATAATTCTCCCCTCATTTACATGTTTCTCCTCCTATTCTAACAGTCATTTTCCCCTTCAAAAAACCCCTAAAAACACCTCCATTTGTCAAAATCCTTCAATAAATTTGTAAAAATCCCTTTATAAGGTGTTTTAACTAAAGTTTTTACCCTATCAGAACCTTCAAAAAGGCTCAAAACCTCTATTTTTAGGCCAAATTTTGACCCTTTGTAAAATAAGGCCTGAAGCTGTTTTCAGCTTAAGCCCCCAGCCTTTTTTCTTTTTCATAGAACATGGGGTTCCGACCATCTACTATTCCCAAGCTCCTCTCCTGCTAAACCTCGGTCCCATCCTTTCTCCCCGCGGGACCACCTCCCCGCTTTTACTTTAAGCCCCCTTCATTTCCTATGAATTACCCACCCCACTTTGTTTTCTCCTGAATCCATCTAAACCATTGATCCCCTCCGATCTAATGGTGATCGCTCTCCCGCTCATCCTCCATCCTCCCAACCATCTCTTATCTATGCAACCCAGCAAATAGATCTCCACCGTTGATCGCATTAATCTGACAGCCATCGCTAATCCTGCAGTTCTAACCCCGCCCGATAACCTTTCCGCTACCCTAAAAAAGTGTTGAACTCATCACCAGTCCCACTATCCACCTACTAAATTAACTCATCCACTCTCCGTTTGACACCTGTCCTCCACCATTCCCCACAACTGATCATCTTCCCTGATCATGCTCAACCTTCACCGTTGATTTGGCTCCTCTAGATCCAACAGTTGTCAGTCCATATCACACGCAATTTGTTCTTGGGGTTTAATGCCCCATTTCCACATGAAATGGGTGGTATTGGCCTGGACGCATGGCAGTTGTTCTATGGTATCGCATCCATTTGGGCCGTTACTGCTTACCGCCCAACTTCAGCACGATACCACCTGGTTTCACACAAAAAACCACCTACCTCATTTCGCGCCAAGAATTCAAATTCAGCCACCATTATTCCTGGTTTTGGTCACAAAACCCCTCCTCTGCACAATTCTTCCCTCTGCAATCACTCCAAACACCTCTCCAAGCCTCTGAAATGCAGTTTTAACCCAAAAATGCAAGATTAAATTTTTTTTATTATTATTATTGCAGGATTAATGGCGGTCGAGTCCAAAGGGCCATCCCACAATCATATAAGTGGCTACACTCTCAAATGAGGATCCATGACGCTAAATAAAGGAAAATGGAAAGTCCATGGTTCGAGTTTTAGAGGTTTTGATCGATGCTTCATGGCCATTGATGCAATCACAAAACCCTCCATCGCAGCAAAGAAGACCCCTACAAACAAGAAGACAAAGAAGATTAATGAAATATGGAAGATTAGTGAAGAAATGAAGAAAAGAGAGAATAAAGGCTTAATCGAAGGAATTAAGAAAAAGCAAAGATTAACATCAGAGATCAAGGATAAAGAACAAAGTTAAGGACAAATGATTAAATTTGAAAATAGTCAATAAAGTGAAAAAGTCAGCAAGGATGATTATGAAGGCCTAAAGCAAAATCGGACCTTAAACAAAGTATAAAGAAACAAATCAAGACAAACTATCCCAAAGCATGCTTCAAATGTTAAATCCATGAAGCAGTTACTTCATCAAAGGCTAAATATGCCACCTACAAACACATATTTTCCTAAAAAACATACAACATTTATTGCAATCAGAGATATTTCCAAAAGGGCAACTCAATAGTTATTTCAAAAGTCATAAGAAGCCTAAAAGTCAAATATTGCAACTAAGTAGCTCAGAAATTAAACAACATTCATTATAAAGAGTAACTCATTTCAGATCTTTTTGCCTTGGGCCTTGCATGGTCTCAAAGGTCAAAAGTCATTAACTCAGTCACAAATGAACATATTAACCCTAGTCTTCATTTCACCTCCTCATTTGCTTATAAATATGGCATGAGGACTTCATTAGAAAGGGTTGGAAGTTGATTGTAGAAGGTTTTTACTGTTAGTTGTTTAGAGTTTTGCTGAGCTAATTGAGAAGTGCTAGGCTGATAGAGAAAGCTTTGAGTTGTAAAGACCCATTCTAGTGGAGTATGTAACTGGTTTGAAAATCAATAAAACAAGCTGATTCACAGGATCCTAGTCTATGCTAATGGTGATGTTTTTCCTCACTGTTTTTATTTTCTCCTTATGTTTTCATTCTGTCCATTTTCTCTGATAAAGAACAGAAATTTTAGATTAGGATTTACTGTCAAAGGTACCCTATTTCTGTCTGCAAGCTTTATCTTTATGTTTTCTTTTGCAAGGTTTGATTGAAGGATTCTTAGTTGCCCTTCAGTTCTGTCTAGCTTGTTGTTTTAAGAATGATTCAATAGAGTATAACCGGGGAAATGTTGGTGAGTGCATGTCCTTCTGAGTAAAACTTGAGATATTGTTCTTGAAATATCTTTTAAAAAGTATGCTAAGTAGAGTCTAAACCAAGGAATTCTATGGTTTTCCCTGTCCTCTAGTCTGCCTTTAAAGTTGCTTTGAAAGATCCCTAGAGAGTTTGTCAAAAGAAGATTAGATTATTATTTTTTGATCTTAGGTTGCTTGGCATTGTTATCTTCTCTGTTTTATTTATCTAAAAGTAGTCTTATGATTGCTGGATTATTGTCTTAAAAGTTTTCTTTAATAAAATTTTATCCAAAGAAGTCTATGGTTTTTCCTGTCCTTTGACTTACTTCAAACAATTACTTTGAAACGCTTTTCTTGTTTAAGTAGAGCTAGAATATTCTTGACTGACTACAGCTTTACTACCTTCACAACACCTTATTGTTTCATATCAAAACTTAATCTAAGAGATCCATTTAATCTATATAACTTGACCTATTAAAACCCTTGAATATTTGTTGAACAATTAAACCCTTTTTATGACTCCATAGCCCAATGGATTAATGTTTCCTTATAGTCTATCCTTCTAGCTGAAACATTCCCTCAATATTTTCCAACCTTTAATCCTTCAAGTACCTTTTCAATCAACCAAAACCAAACAAAGTTCTCAGAGCTTCATAACTATCCTAATACCATAAACAAAGCATAAATTTATATCTTTGAAAACACTTATACAAAGAGATCCCTCTCTGAATCTAGGAAGGTTAGATCCTAGGATTCCAAAGTGATTCTGATGTGGCCCCTGCAGTGTTTATTCTTGCCATTCTTGTAAATTACAAGGAGACAACATAGTGGCGACCATACTGGGGAATACTGAGTAATAGATAACTTCACAACTCAGGAAACCTCTTTCTAAAATGTATCAAGAGTCTGCCAAGCGTGGTTCTTGATTGTTGATGGTGGACAACAACCAGTCCTAGAAAACAAGTAAAAATCCTCCACTTGGTGACTCCACTAGTTTTAAGTAGGCCTGCTGACCCCATTGGTTTACAAAAGAATCCATTGGGAAACTTATTTTATCATTAGAACATCAAAAAAACCCAGTTAAGAAAACTCTATGGATAAAAGTTTTCTTACACAAATTAGTTTACATTTAAAAGACTGTCATATTTGGCTAACTTTTCTTATCTTTGGGTCTAAATCCTGGCTTCCAAAAGAATCCATACTAGAGCCTATCCTAACCCAAATCCTCCTGAAATGGTTAATAATCCTGAAAGCATCCTTAGGAAGTCTCCTACATCCAAAAATACAACTATTATCAGACCAATCCACAGAGTAGATTCTGTTCCTGAAAACCTTATAGCTCTGCAAACTTCCCAAGTTGAGTACTTATCCTATATCAGAAACTTATCCAAAACCAATTCATTAAGAAGTATAGATTAGATAGACTTTGAGCCTATAAATTCACAGCAAAGTAGCAGTAGAGAAGCCACTCCTTCCACACCTCCTGATATTTATTTCATTCATAATTTTGGCTTCCCCCATCCTAAATCTGCTCAACAGTACTTAGCTGGTCCAAGTACTTCTGTTACGCCCACCCACACATTCACTGTTCAAACCACTTCAGTTCATCATCAAACTCCTATCACAAATCCCCCACTTGTAAACCCCCCATTGTTTCCACAACTTCATATCATGGAAACATGGTATGCTCCATTAGCCCTTCCTTTAAATTTAGCCATTTTACCACAAAATTATTAGTCCAAAATTCCTTTATATGATGCTAGTAGTTCCACTACTGCTCAAAAACATGTGGAAAAAATTAATGACGACTTTGACAGACAAGAAATAGATGATGAAACCATTAAACTTAGGATGTTTTCTCAAATCTTAGTGGGAGAAGCAAGAAAATGGTTCAAAGGTTTAACCCCTAATAGTATAAATGACCTCTCTACTTTTCATCACTTATTTTTAAACAAATGGGAAGTCAAGAAGAACCCTCTCCAAATTTTATCAGAATATGAGAACATTAAGAGAAATGTTGGAGAAGGAGTACAACAGTACTACACTAGATTAAATAATGTGTAAAATGCCCTACCCATCCATATGAAACCACCACAAGGCCTAGCTCTAATGAAATTCCCTGATGGATTTGACCATGGAATGGCCTACTAGTTAAGAGAAAGAGAACCCCTCACCTTAGAAGATATGCAGAGAGGGGTAGTAAGTGTAGAGGAAAATTTGATTGCCAAAAGAGATGGAATGAAGAGTGAAAAAATGGTGACATAGAGAGAGGAAGCTGCACCCTCCACATCTGACACAAAATGTAATATCCCCATTTTAGCTCATAGCTAAATGGAATATTAAAATTTTTCTTTTATCACCTAGGAGCTTAATAAATGGGTAAGGGAACCCATTCTTATTTAAGACATGAATAAAATCCCTCATAATGTGAAAGGGATCATCAGAGTAGCTTGATTTTTCACCCTCAAGTGTCAACAGTGGAAAATGCATGAAGACAAGGTCAGGTTTGACCAAGTCAACAGCGCTGCTATAGGAGGAGTGGATTGATTTTAGAAGAAAATGCAGTGTGAATGAGGAAGAGGATATTTGGTGGAGGAAACCCTAATGTATGGGGCCCATGGAGAGATAGCTTTCACTTTTTTAAAAGGAGGACAAGGCAACCATTGTTTCTCATGCTTGTGATTATTCATTTCATGTCTATTCAGACATTGTGCATTATTTTGCTGTTTAGCAAGAATTGCCGGGGAATTCTTGTTTATGATTTCTTATCATTCTTGAGAGGCCTCTTGAAGGATTGTTCTTAATTCTCCATATCTCTTGGTTCAAGGCCAAAGCTTCTCCTTTGAGATACTGCGTTATTTCTGCTCTAGTATAACGCAGTGTTGCTAGGGTGTTGTAGTGGAGGACACCATGCACCATTTCCTTGGCTCATCTATCAGAGGAGAGAGTTTCTATTCCTCTGGGAGGTTAGTGAGGGAGATCCAAGA
This sequence comes from Pinus albicaulis, assembly GCA_034641835.2. Taxonomy (NCBI): domain Eukaryota; kingdom Viridiplantae; phylum Streptophyta; class Pinopsida; order Pinales; family Pinaceae; genus Pinus; species Pinus albicaulis. The sequence continues at coordinate 498,984,580 of CM076569.1, forward strand.
GCATATTATAGATCATTGGCATCAGGCCAATCATTTCTCTTCACCAACAACACAATCCCTTCTCTAGACTGCGTTATTTCTGAGTGTATTTGCAGTGGGGCCTTGCTCCACAAGTTCGGAGGGTGAGATCTTAGATGAGAGGATTAGCATTTCACTCTAGAGATCCAATGGATTAGATTCAGCCATCTATTGAAGCATCATCATCTATCTACATCCAGTTCTATTTATAAGTTGCAGTTGTTTCCCAGCAACTCCGGCATTTCTGCAGGTTTTCCATTTTGTGTGTATTTCAGCCAATCCCTTTGGGGATTGTGTATTTTTGTTTCCCGAGGATGAGATCTTGCTCCCCCTTCTTTATTTGAGCTGTATATTGTCATATTTGTGTATTGAAACTATTTGCAGCATTTCTGCCTCTTTTATTGCGCAGTCATAGCCAAGGCCTCTTTTATATAGTAGTATTTCTTCATATTTCATGTATATGTTTCATAGGGGCTACATTGCCTAGCTTGAGAGATCATTTTCCTCAAGATATTGTATACATTATTGCTGCTATAATCTAATGTAATGTTTATGAGGATCTTCCAGCATTCTTGTATTAATGCATTCATTGCTATTTTCCAGTTCATGTTTATGGATTGCTGGTCTCCACATTGGTAATATCTTGAGATATTCCCAATAGTGAAGTTGTTCCAGATTTGGAATATTACAGTGGTATCAAAGCATGATCTCTGGCTCAGCCTGTGAGTCTTAGCCAAGAAGATCAAGATGATGAAGAAGATGAGTTTACTCTCATCTATTTTCAGATCTAGAGGAGACCTCTCCAACGAGGTCAAGAAGATTGAAGAAGGAGAAGAGGAAGGACCATGCACTTCCTACTCTCACAGAGAAGAAGACAAGAAGCATGAAGAAAACTTGGAATTCAAAATTCTAAGTGAGTACCTTGCTAAATACCAAGCTATACGTAGAGCCTTCCAAAGGACTCTATATTTTTCACAGTTCATTCAGCAAAAAGAAGAGAGAAGACCCCACAGCTATGGGATGATGAGAGGCAATAGATTTCTATTGTCCACATTTGATGGATCACTCACATGTGCACTAGAGTTTTGGGTGAAGAAGCTAGAGGCTTTCTTCCTGCTACATCATATAGTAGAAAGAGAGGCTATAGAAATTACAGTGCTGCACCTTGAAGGTGAAGCAAAGAATTGGTGGATCAGCCATCTAAGCCATACAAGGTTTTCTACTCGTGTTGAGTTTTCTCAGAGATTGATCAGGAGATTTGGCCAGAAGAGGGAGGAGCCCTCACCACCAATTGATGAGGCATGTACCAACGCTGTTGAGACCATGGAGGAATAGCCTTCATCTTCAATAGTTTGGGAGGCCAACACTTATGAGGAGGAAACTCTTGCAGCCCTACAGGGAGCTTCCACATTTCACTGAGGTATGATAAAAAATCCATCTCTTGTCATTTCAGCAAACACTTTGGATGGATCTACATCATTACATGCATTTGACATAGACCAGAAGAATAGCACTGCGCTGTACATGAGCAATGATGCAGAGGAGATAAAATATTCCTCATGGGGGGGAGCAGTGAGGAAGAGTAGACATCTGGAGATAAGAAACTCTTTCTCCTCTCTAGATGATACTCTCTCAATGAACATGCCACAACTCAAAGAGAGACTTCTACTAGTAGCAAATCCAATGCCCCTTTGGTTTTGGAAGGACATGCATGAGGAGGATATCTCCCAAAGAGATTTCAGTAGAGGTGCACTCCCACACATCATGGAGTGCAAGATTCTTCATCAGTTCTGAGGAGGTACTTCTCTTCTCATGGGAAAAAATAGTAGATGGAGGACATCCTCGGATGGATAACATCTCTCGTGACTATGATGGACATTCGTTGAGCCATGAACATCATGATGGGAGGTTTTTTCCTACCACCTATTTGGATCCTCATAGGGTCAAATTGATCCTAGGGAAGATTTCATTTCAAGGTCCCATGGAAGGTAGGAGCTTGATTTGGGATGATGGTAGCCCTCATGGGAGGAGTACCAAGATGAAGGGTGGAAGAAGGCATCCAAAATGGGTTGAATGTATGTGGATTGTGAGAAAGGAGCAAGTGAGCTACTTGTAGATTTATGATACCGGGCAGCAGGAGGCTTGGCTGCGCTGGTTACTCTTGAAGGAGCTTGGCCATCACTTGGCATACACTCTTTTCGAGGGTATGAGGATGGAGAGGATGTGGCAAGATGCTGACATCATGGAGCAGCAAAGAGTATAGGTGCATAGTGGTGATGCAACATTCATATCATTCACTATATCTTCATCACATATCTTGCATGATGAGAGCATGAGGAAGCATCAAAAACATTTGTTGCTGGGGTTATTCTTTGGAGAGCAAGAGTAGATTTGCTCTCATTTATTGTATGATGTTGAAAGAGTAGGATATGGCACTATCATGGTGCAAAGGAGACATTCCTTGACCTTTGATGATCAGGAATTACTTCCACCTTGGGAGAGATTCCATATTTGCAGCAACATCATTGGAGGGTTGCCCATCTATGTTGGAGAAGATGAAGGCAACAACGTTGTGCCACCTAGAGACTATCTAGTGCTTCATGTAGAGGAAGGAGGAGCTCTTGCTCCAGATAGAGGGATTCTTACATCTTTGCAAGGAAGTCCCCAGGATCTCATGGATGGAGATCTAGGCACAATTCATGTGCCATTGTTGAGGAGGTTTGGAACCTTGGAGACACAAGGAGAGGATAGGGAGGATGACCATCATGATGTGATGAGGAACACACATCCCTGTCTATTTTATGAGGATGATGCACCTAATAAGGTTATCGGATTACATAGTGGAAGCATGGAGAGTTTTCTCCATTCATATATTCATTCACCTCTTGTTGAGGATGTCTCATTGCATGGAGACATTTTGTCGGGGAGACCACTAGACCAGTAGATGATGAGAGATGCTTCACATGTTGAGGCACCATTCATTGATTCCAGAGGAGTGGAGACCTTGGGAGAGAACATCACGGTGTTGACAGTCTTGGGGAGACTCAAGGAGGAGAGAGCCATTCTCTCAACATCATTTTCACCCACTCTCACTTCAGATTCTGCATTGTGGCAGAAGCAGCAGGGGAAGGATAGCAACCTTCCAACTTGCATCTTTGGCATGGAAGATGTCAAAGAAGGAGATGACCATATGACAGATGACCTTCATGGGGAATCATCAACGCCGTCACTATGGAGGATAGATCCATGTTGGAGCTCCGGGTTGTTGGAGGAGTATTCCCAAGATCATCTTGCTTGCATTATATTGACAGATCAACATATGAGGAGATGCATAGATAAGGTGCAGATGGAGGAGTTAGCACAACCACCTCTTTTCTCTTTGAGGATGAGAGGGGACTCAATTTTGAGCCACTCCATTTGCATAAGCAAAACTTATGGTAAGGGTATTTTTTATTTTCATATTGATTTATATATTCATCCCTTAACCATATATGTACAGGATGTGTTCCTTGGGGGAGAGATCTCCCACATTGTTACATTGCATGTTCTGATGGGGGCATGAGAGCACATGTGGCCAGTACAGCAAAACACTTGTTTCCATTTGAGGTGAGGCATGTGATTTATTGGATGCCATATGATGGTGACTTCCAACTCATCACATATGAGATGATTTGGGACAACATGTTTCGAGAAGAGATCCTTGGAGGTCTAGTCTTCATCTTGCCATTGGAGGGAAAATTTATTGCAGCCCAAGATCAGCATATACTCTGCACTTATCCTAATTGGAGAGGAGGACAACTTGGGGAAGGCTATTTTGTCTACCAAGGTTATATTTTCAGCCCACCTATATTTCCAAAGCCAAACGTGGAAGATGATTTTTATGAGTTGCCATGTTGGGAGGTAACTCACTTTGTATGGATGATTGCTTGGGGATGGAGGATCCACATAGGAGGAGATGTTCCTCAACATATTTTAGATTCCATGCCTTTGGTGGAGGTTTCTCAGTTCTATCCTTGCAGTTGCTTGAGGACAAGCAACATTTGGGAGGGGAGGATTGTAATATTCCCATTTTAGATCATAGCTAAATGGAATATTAAAATTTTGCTTTTATCACCTAGCAGCTTAATAAATGGGTAAGGGAACCAATTCTTATTGAATACATGAATAAAATCCCTCATAATGTGAAAGGGATCATCAGAGTAGCTTTATTTTTCACCCTCAAGTGTGAACAAGGGAAAATGCATGAAGACAAGGTCAGGTTGACCAAGTCAACAATGCTACCATTGGAGGAGTGGCTTGCTTTAGAAGACAGTGTAGTGTGAATGAGGAAGAGGATATTTGGTGGAGGAAACGCCAATGGATGGGGCCCATGGAGAGATAGCTTTCACTTTTTTAAAAGGAGGACAAGGAAACCATTGTTTCTCATGCTTGTGATTATTCATTTCATGTCTATTCAGACATTGTGCATTCTTTTGCTGTTTAGCAATAATTTCCAGGGAATTCCTATTTAGGATTCCTTCTCCTTCTTGAGAGGCCTCTTGAAGGATTGTTCTTCATTCTCCATATCTCTTGGCTCAAGGCCAAAGCTTCTCCTTTGAGATACTGCGTTATTTCTGCTCTAGTATAACGCAATGTTGTTGGGGTGTTGCAGTGGAGGACACCATACACCATTTCCTTGGCTCATCTGTCAGAGGAGAGAGTTTCTATTCATATGGAAGGTTAGTGAGGGAGATCCAAGAGCATATTGCAAATCATTGGCATCAGGCCAATCATTTCTCTTCACCAACAGCGCAGTCCATTCTCTAGACTGCGTTATTTCTGAGTGCATTTGTAGTGGGGACTTGCTCCACAAGTTCGGAGGGTGAGATCTTATGTGAGAGGATTAGGATTTCACTATAGAGATCAATTGGATGAGATTCAGCCATCTATTGCAGCATCATCAGCTATCTACATCCATTTCTATTTCTGAGTTGCAACCACTGCCCAACAACTCCGACATTTCTGCAGATTTGCCATTTTCTATGTATTTCAGCCAATCCCTTTGGGGATTGTGTATTGTTGTTTCCCAGGGTTGAGATCTTGCTACCCATTATTTATTTGAGCTGTATATTTTCATATTTGTGTATTGACACTATTTGCAGCATTTCTGCCTCTTGGATTGTGCAGTCATAGCCAAGGCCTCTTTTATATAGCAGTATTTCTTCATATTTCATGTATATGTTTCATAGGGGATGCATTGCCTAGCTTGAGAGATCATTTTCCTCAAGATATTGTATACATTATTGCTGCTATAATCTAATTTAATGGTTATGAGGATCTTTCGATATTCTTGTATTAATGCATTCACTGCTATTTTCTAGTTCATGTTTATGTATTGCTAATCTCCACATTGGTAATATCTTGAGATTTTCCCAATAGTGAAGTTGTTCCGGATTTAGAATATTACAAAAAACTTAATAACTTGGTCAAAAATATGGAGAGGATGATGGAGAGAATGAATGTAAATGAGAGAGCTTATCCTAGATAAAATCAAACAGCTCCTCAAAACAGAAACCAAGCTCAAAATCAAAATCAGAACTTTAGGAGAAAGCCTCCTCAAATTAGACAAAGGGACCTTGATCAGCAGATTAGACCTCCCTTTCAAGAAAATCATGCTGATGAGGAGGAGGAAATAGTATAAGAAGCAAAGGAAAATCACATAAACATGTTGGGAACAAATGATGAGGATATTGTTCTCCTCACCAACAAAGAACAAGTCATATATAAACCTTATGAAGAATAAATCCTAGAGTCTACAGATGACAAACAAAGCTTTGAAAATGCCATAATGGAAGTACATAAACAATATGACCTGAGGAGTAAAAAGAACCAAGGAACTCCCAAGAAAAATACCTCTGAAATTTCTGCTGAAAACAACCCTATAAACATTTCCAAAAATACAACATAAAACCATAAAACAGTGGTTGAAAGTTCTGATAAAAACCAAGAGAAAAACACCCAAATTTCTAGCAAACACAGTGGTGACCCTAGTAGCACTAGCACCTCAGCAAATGCTCCTGATAAAACCATTTTAACTGTTGTCCATAACAAAAACCAGCAAGCTGATTCTGCTGATAAAAGAGTGACTAACAAGGCTGAATTTAAAATTTCTAAAATTCAGACTACTTTCAGTATAGAAAGTGAAATTGCCAAAATGAAGATCTCTATCCCCCTCACTGAATTAGTCAATCAAGATGTATATAAATCCCAGCTGTTAAAAGCTTTGAACATAGGATACAACAATGATTCTGTTAACTTAAATGATGACAAACCTAAGCTTTTGTTTGGACCAGAAGTGGAAGGGAAATTTCAAGAAGGACAAAAGGCCAAAACAATTTGCTAATTTAGAAAATCACAGTAAATAAAATGAAGATCTTAAGTTACAAAAAAAAAATATACCTAGTGATAATCATAAGAAACAAATAGAAAATCCTCAATACAATGAAAACCATGAGGAACAAGACAAAACTAAACATAGTGCAGACCCTAAAGAAAAACATAGTGACACCTGCACCAAACAAAACAAAGAGGACGGAGATGAAATTAAAGGTGAAGCTGAAACTAGTCCTCTTTGGAGCATGAGTTTTGATGGGTCTTGTAGCAAAACTGGTGCAGGGGCAGGTATATGGGTGCATAACACAAAAAATAATCATTCTGAAGGCCATTCATACAAACTAAATTTCCAATGCACCAACAACATAGCAGAGTATGAAGCACTCCTCTTAGGACTACATTTACTAAAGAAATTAGGAGCCAAGAGGATAACTGTCCATGGGGATTCCGAAATGATAATTAGGCAAGTAAATGGAGAATACACTGTTAGAAATCCTAAACTAAGAGCCTATAGAGATGATGCCATGGACCTTTTGAAAACCTTTGCAGAATTTGAGCTCACCTTTGTCCCCAGAAACCAAAACATTCTTGCTAATGGTTTAGCCTTTGCTGCCAGTACATGTCTGAAACCTTATGAAAGAAAAAAATATACAATCCAAGTAAAATATAGACCAGTAGTCCCAGATAATGAGAGATACTAGCAAGTTTTTTAAGGAGATAAACAAATAGAAGACTTCTTGCAGTCCATAAATGAGTTTGAAGTGCCAAATTCAGACTCAGAGTATGAAGAAGACTGTCCTAATAAGGAACAATCTTGCCAAGAGGAACCTCCTAATAATGCTGATATAAATATGTTAATCAAAGGATTTAAACATAAAACATAAATATGCACTGATTTAGAAAAAGAAGATCTAGAAGTGCTGCAGTATAACAATGAAAACTAGCCAAAAGGACTAGTACCTCTAGAAGAATTGTTTGACTTTAATGATGTTGCCAAAAAGCCAAAATAGAGCCCACTGAAACTGATGTTGAAGAATGTAATATAGGTAGTGAAGAAAGGCCTAAAATGATCAAGTTATCCAAAACACTACCAGCTCACATAAAACTGAAATATCTTGAGATGTTTAGAGAATTTTCTGATGTGTTGCTTAGAGTTATGAAGATTTAAAATCGTATGATTCAGAAATAGTCCAGCATAAGATACCCCTCAAAGAAAACCAGAAGCCTTTTAAATAAAGCTACGCAGAATAAACCCTGTTCAATTACCTTTGGTTGAGAAAGAAATCAAGAAAATGTATGATGCTGGAATTATAGTTCCTGTGAGATACTCAGAATGGGTATCCAATTTTGTATCTGTAAGGAAGAAAACAGGAGAAATAAGGCTTTGTATAGACTCCAGAAACTTAAACAGGGCCTCATTAAAGGACAACTATCCCTTGCCCAAAATGGATCATATCTTACAAAGGGTAGTAGGTCTAAAAAGAATTTCTTTGCTAGATGGCTTCTCAGGATACAACCAAGTATTGGTACACCCTGATGATCAACTTAAAACAGCTTTTACCACTCCTTGGGGCACTTTCATGTATGTGAAAATGCCTTTTGGTTTAATGAACACTGGTGCCACATTCCAGAGAGCCATGGATATTTTTTTTTCAAAAGAAATAGGTTACTTCATTGTGATTTATTTAGATGACATCACAGTTTATTCCAAAACAGATGAAGAACACGTAATACATCTAAGAAAAGTATTTAAGAAATGCAGAAAGTATGGTTTATCCTTAAACCCCAAGAAAACATTGTTTGGTCTCCCAGAAGGTAAGCTTCTTGGTCAAATCATATCTGAAAAGGGGATAAAGATAAACCAAAAAAGGATTGAGGGAATATTGCAAATCAATCATCCTAGAAATATCAAAGAACTTCAATCTTTCATTGGGAAGATTAATTTCTTGAGAAGGTTCATACCCAACCTAGATGAACTCCTTAGAAACATTACAAACATTGTTACCGATGAAATAGGTAACCTGACCTCAAAACAGGAACTCTAGCCCAAAAACTCTCAAAAAACATGAAAAAACACCCAAAAAAAAAAAGTGTGTCTTCCAGAACGCACTTGTTTTTTTTTTAAGGTCAGATTTCAACATTTTCTAAAATTATGCTAAAAACAAATTTGTTTGTTGAAAAAAGGATTGAAAAAACACCCCCCAAAAAAAAGTGTGTCTTCCAAAACGCACTTCGTTTTTTTTAAAGGTCAAATTTCAACATTTTATAAAATTATGGTAAAAACAAAATTGTTTCTTGAAAAAAGGATTGAAAAAACACCCTCAAAACAAAACCAGTTGATGTTGGAATAACCAAAAAAAAAATTGTCATACTTTTGGCATTTTTAAAAATAGAAGTAACATTTTTAAATTTTTAAAATTCAAACATTAAAAAAAACCTAAAATTTAAGAAAAAAAATAAATTTAAAAAATAAAAACATTTAAAAGCTTAAAATTTAAAAATATATGAAGATAAAAAAAATAAAAATAAAAACAAAGTAAAAATTTTAATTCAATCATTAAAAAAAACCTAAAATTTAAGGAAAAAAAAATTAAGATTAAAATTTAAAAAAATATAGAAATTAAAAAATAAAAATAAAAACAAAATAAAAATATTAAATTAAAAAAAAAAAAACAAGTTAAAAAAAGAAGGAAATTATAAAAAATAAAATATAGAAATTAAATTTAAAAAAGAAAAAGAAAATGCTTATTAAATTTTAAAAAAGAAAAAAAAAATTTAAAACAAATAATTAAATTTAAGGAAATATATTAAATTTTAATAAATTTAAAAATTCAAAATTAAAAAAAAAAACACTCTTCAAATTAAAAGGAGAAAAAAAAGAAAAATTAATTAAAAATAAAAAATAAAAATAAAATACAATGAAAATATCAAATTTAAAACAATATATATTAAAAAAACAAATAAACTACAAAAAATAAATTAAATTTAAATTATAAAAAATAAAATATATATATGAACTTAAATTAAAATAGGTATATACATCAAATTTTATTAAATTAAAAAAAAGAGGTTAATATTAAAATAACAAATTAAATTTAAAAACAAAAATATTAAATTTTAATAAATAAATGAATAAACAAATAAATTTTGAAAAAATAAATAAATTTTAAATATAAAAGAAAAAAATATATATATTGTTAAACGAAAAACTTTAAAAACTTTAAAAATCAATTAAAAATGGAAAATTGAAAAAAAAAAAAAAAAAAAAATTAAATAAAAAAAAAGTTTCATTAAAAAAAAAATCTAATTTTAAATACACAATTTTAATTGAAAAAAAATATAAAAATTTTATGTAATTAACCAAAAAAAAAAAAAAAAAAGGTAAAACATTTAAAAAAAATATTAAATCGAAATAAATTAAAAAATATATATATATAAAATTTATTGAATTTTATAAAATTATATTAAAAAACTAAACATAAAAGTTAATAACAAAGAAAAATTATGAAATTAAAAAAAAAAAAATCAATTAAATAAAAAAATTGGGCAAAATTTAATAAAAATTATTAAAAATAATAATAATAATAATAATAAATTTAAAACAAAAAAAATAATAAAATTAAAAAAATTAAAACAAAACGAATTTTATTTTAAATAATTAAAAAAAATAAAATTATATTTTGAAATTTCAAAAAAATAAATAAAAAAATAAAAAAATCAATTAAAAAATAAATAAAAATAAAAAATCAATTAAAAAACAATTAAATGGCGGTGGTGGGGCGCGGCCCGCCCGCTGGGCGGCGCCACGGGGGCGGCCCAGCCGGCCTCCCGGCCCACACCGCCCCTCCCGCCCCACCACCGCCATTTAATTGTTTTTTAATTGATTTTTTTTAAAAAAAAAATTTTAATTGTTTTTTTTTTAATTGTTTTTTTTTTAATTGATTTTTTTTTTTTAAATTTCAAAATATATATATATTTTTTCAATTTTTTTTTATTTTTTTTTTTAATTTAATATTTTTATTTAAAATAAAATTTGTTTTTTTTTTTTTTTTTTAATTTTTAATATATATGTACATCTATTTTTTATTTGATTTTATTTTTATTTTTATTTTTTTTTTAATTTTTAATATTTTTATTTTAATTTGATTTTTTTTTTTAAATTTGAATTTCAAAAAGTTTAAAATTATTTTTTTAATTCAATTTTTTTATTTTAAATTCAATTTGTTTAATTTTTTTTATATTTAATATTATAGAATAATTATTTTTTTAAATTTAAAATTTAAAATTTATTTATTAAAATTTTTAAATTTTAATTTAATTTAATTGTTTTTCTTAATTTTTTTGTTTATTTAGTTTTTCATTTTTAAAATCTATAAATGGTTTCACTAAAAAAAAAAAAAAAAAAAACACTAAATTTATGTATATTTGTTTTTTAATTATTTGCATGTGGTTTTTTTCATTTTTTTTGTTTTTTAATGATAGGTTTTTATTTTTTGTTTTTTATTTTTTTATTTTCTTTTTCTTTTTCAATTTTAATTCTTTTTTTTTTAATTTGTTTTTTTTGTAAATTTTAAAATTTGTATTTTTTTCCTTATTATTATTATTATTTTTAATTTAAATTTTTAATTTTTTTTTTTTTTTCCTAAATTTTAATTATTTTAATTTTTTTTTTTAAATATATATATATTTTTTAATATATTGTTTTTTTTAATAAGTTAGAAAAAAATGTTTTTGATTTTTTTTTTTAAATTTTTTGGTGAATTTTTGTTTTTTTTCTTTAAATTATGTGTTTTTTTTCTTCAAATTTTGTCATTTCCTTTGATATAATTTTCAAATATTTTTGTTTTTTTTTAATTTATTTTTGTTTAAATTTTTTATTTTTATGAGCTATTTTTGTTTTTTCTTACATTTTTATTGGTTTTTTTATTGTTTTTATATATATTTTTTTATCTAAGTTTTGTGTTTTATTACCAACATGAAAATCACCACTCTAAAAAAAAAAGGTTGATGCAGCATCAATACGTTTCAAAATTAGCATGAAAATCACTGCTCTAAAAAAAAAAGGTTGATGTAGCATCAATACGTTTCAAAATTAGCATGAAAATCACTGCTCTAAAAAAAAAAGGTTGATGCAGCATCAATACGTTTCAAAATTAGCATGAAAATCACCGCTCTTAAAAAAAAAAAAAAAAAATATTTGATGCTGCATCAATACATTTCAAAATTAGCATGAAAATCACTAACATTTTAAAACAAATATTCATACTTCATAAATAAAAATTTTAGAGTGTCAAAAATGTGCACCAAAAAAAAAAATGGTGATTCTGCATCACCACTTTTCAAAATCGGGTGTTTTTTATGCTACCAAAAAAAAGTAGGTAACATTGTAGTTACCTATTTCATCGGTAACATTGTTTACAAACATGTTTAAAATAGAGACAGGAGTTAAATGGACCTTAGAAGCAAATAAATCCTTTGAACTGGTAAAACAAGCACTTACCCAAACACCAGTTCTTATTAGTCCTGATTTTACCAAATACTTCTTCATATTCTCCTTTGCATCAGAACATACAGTTGTTGTTGTCCTATTACAGAAAAATTTGAAGGGACAAGAGCAACCCATTTCATTTTTCAGCAAGGCTTTAAGAGATGCACCTCTGAAATACAACATAACGGAAAAATAGGCTTTTGCCTTAATAAAAGCCTTAAAAGATTTCAAATTTTACATTTTACACTCACACATTATTACATTTGTGCCTCACTCAGTGGTGAAAGATATCTTAACACAAGATCCTAATGGCAAAAGAGGAAAGTGGATTGTTGTTATACTAGAATATGACTTAGAAATCAAGCCCACTAAGCTCACCAAAGGTCAAGGACTAGCAAAGCTAATGGATAAATCAAACTTACAAGCACTTGATATAAACATGTTTAATGCATTAGATGAACATGAGGAGTTGGCAATTCCACTCATTGAAGATTATTTTCTGAATTCATCTTGGTATGTTGATATTTTGTATGTGCTTCTTAATCTTAATGTACCCCCTAGTTTGTCTAAAACAAAGGCAAGATTCTTAAAGTTGAAAGTTGTAAATTACTGCATTTTAGATAGATGTTTATATTGGAAAAATGCTAGTGGATTATTGCTTAAATGTTTGCCTAAGAATGATGCAGATAATATCAAGCATGAGTTTCATGAAGGAGAATGTGGAGGCCACCTCTATTGGAAAACTATTGTCAACAAAATTCTTAGAGCTGGTTATTATTGGGCCACCCTCTTTCAAGATGTGCATAAAATGATAATTGCCTGTCACAAGTGTCAAATCTTTGAAGGAAAAAGAAAATTGCTACCCTTACCTCTACATCCTATCATTTTTGAAGCTCATTTTCAATAGTTGGGTCTAGAATTCATTGGGGAAATCCATTCTGCTTCATCTACCCAACATAAATAGATCCTCACAGCAACTGATTACTTCACCAAATAGATAGAGGCCATCCATTCTAGGAATGCCATAGACTCAGTTATCATTACATTCCTTGAAAACCATATCCTGTCTAGATTTGGCTACCCTAGGAATATTATCACTAACAATGCTGCTACCTTTGGGTCCAAAAATATGGTGGATTTTTGCCACAAATATCAGATTACATTGGGTCATTCCACAGCTTATTACCCTCAAGGTAATGGGTTGGAATAATCCTCAAACAAAATCTTGGTGAACATCATCAAGAAGTTGCTGGAAGAAAACAAGAAATCTTGGCACAACAAGCTAGTACATGCACTTTGGGAAGATAGATTAACCACTAAAAATTCAATTGGGATGTCCCCTTATCAACTAGTTTATGGAGTAGATGCAATATTTCCAACCAGTTTAGGAGTGCCAGTCATGAAGCTAATCCAAGAAGTACAATTTGAAGAAGATAACATGATAAGAAGAATAAATCCGACTGTCCAGTTGCAGCAAACCAAAGAGGAAGTCTACAATAGAGCACATGAAGTACAAGAAAACATCAAGAAGCTATTTGATAAAAGAAAAAAGGAAAATGATTTTAACATTGGTGACAAAGTGCTGAAATGGGACTGTAGGAGAGAAGATAAGGACAAACATGGAAAGTTTGAGAATTTATGGAAAGGCCCTTATCTCATTCATTCTGCTATAGGTAACAATGTATTTATCCTTCAAGAGATGGATGGAACATAACTCTTTGGAGGTCCTGTCAATGGCAGGATGCTCAAAAATTATTTTTGTTAAAATTCAGTTCAAAGATTTGTCCATTGTAAATAACATTGCTTGAAGAAAAAGGTAGAAAAATGAAACACAAAAAGAAAATAAAAAAAGAAAAGAGGGCAGATAAAAGAAAAAGTATAGCTCCATACCAAAAAAGAGAAAAAATCTGAAATTGTGCAAGTCCAAATGCCACTACTTTGAAAGAAAATATTATTCAATCATACAGCCTAATCATGATTGAATAATTTGAAATTTATTGCTGATAGGTTAGTGAATGAAGATCTGCCAAACAATGTAAACTTGGCTTATCAATAGAATAGATTAGGAGAAGATATAAATGGTTCTAAAAAGCTCAAAATCTGAACCAAAGAAACAAAGAAGGATGTCTAACAATTTCAGATCTTAAGCCTTCACAGTTTTTGTTTTAAATATTTCTGTAAATAAATTCTATGTGCAGCTTGTACAAAATGCCATAGCCCCATGACAAATCAAACTGTCTAATCTTGATTTGTTTATGTTTTATATCTTATGTTTTAGACTAGAGAATGAAAATATGTCAAACAATCTAATCTTGACAGATAGCTAGAGTAGGTAGAGAAGCATTGAGTTCATCAGTTTAATCTGAGCTCATGGATGATATAAGGGTAGAAGTAGCCAAGTTTCCTATTTTTAAAAGAAAGAAAAATTGATGTTACAAGGGTTTCCAAGTCTAAGTGCACCCATTGAAGAAAAAATGTTAGGAAAGTAGGTTTTGTAGGTATAAGTTTTGGTAAAGATCAGTCTTGGTATGATATTGCAGATCATCTCTGAGCAGAAAAATCATCAATTCAAGGAGGATTGTCAAAATGGTAAAACAAAGCACTAGTCTACTTTGCAGAGATTTATTTTCTAAGTTTCTTGACACCTCCAAGGAGCTGCCTTCCCCAAGTGGAGCCACTATTAGCCATCAGTAAAATTTGTTATATAAGATGGCTGAATAATTCCTTATATTTACAAAAACAATATTTTATGAAAATTTTGTGAGTTTTGGAAATATCACTGCCTTCATTATCCTAATTCTATCAGTCCACCAAAATCTTCATCTATGCCTCCTAAAAGATCACCCTGTTGTCTCAAAAAGGCTTGATTTAGGTTCATTTTCCCATTTTCACCTGCATAATTCTCCCCTCATTTACCTGTTTCTCTTCCTATTCTAACAATCATTTTCCCCTTCAAAAAACCCCTAAAAACACATCCATTCGTCAAACTCCTTCAAGAACTTTGTAAAAATATCTTTATAAGGTGTTTTAACCAAAGTTTTTACACTATCGGAACTTTCAAAATGGCTCAAAACCTCTGTTTTTAGGCCTATTTTGACCCTTTGTAAAATAAGGCCTTAAGCCCTTTTATGCTTAAGCCCCCAACCATTTTGTTCTCATAGAACCCGAGGTTCTGACCATCCTTTATTCCCAAGATCCTCTCCTGCTAAACCTCAGTCCCATCCTTTCTCCCCACGGGACCACCTCACAGCTTTTACTTTAAGCCCCCTTCATTTCCTATGAATTACCCACCCCACTTTATTTTCTCCTGAATCCATCTCAACCGTTGATCCCCTCTGATCTAACGATGATCGCTCTCCTGCTCATCCTCCATCCTCTCGACCATCTCTTATCTGCGCAACCCCACAAATAGATCTCCACCGTCGATCATATTAATCTGACGGCCATCGCTAATCCCGCAGTTCTAACCCCACCCGATAACCTTTCTGCTACCTGAAAAAAGTGTTGACCTCATCACCGGTCCCACTATTCGCCCGCTAAATTAACTCATCTGCTCTCTGCATGCCACCTGTCCTCCTCCATTCCCCACAACTGATCATCTTCCCCGATCGCTCTCAACCTTCACCCTTGATCTGGCTCCTCCAGATCCAACGGTTGTTAATCCATATTGCGCGTAATCTGTTCTTGGGGTTTAATGGCCCATTTCCTCATGAAATGGGCAGTATTGGCCTGGACGCGTGGTATCCGTTCTATGGTATCGCGTCCATTTGGGCCTTTACCACTTACCGCCCAACTTTAGCGCGATACCACCTGGTTTTGCACAAAAAAACACCTACCTCATTTTGCGCTAGGAATTCAAATTCTGCCGCCATTATTCCTAGTTTTGGTAAAAAAAACCCCTCCTCTACACATTTCTTCCCTCTGCATTTGCTCCAAATGCCTCGCCAAGCCTCTGAAATGTATTTTTAACCCAAAAATGCAGGATTTAAATTAATATTTTTGTTTGATTATTGCAGGATTAATGGCAGCCGAGTCCAAAGGACCATCCCACAGTCATATAAGTGGCTACAGTCTAAGATGACGATCTATGAGGCTAAATAAAGGAAAATGGAAAATCCATGGTTTGGGTTTTAGAGGTTTTGATTGATGCTTCATGGCCATCGATGCAATCACAAAACCCTCCAGCGCAGCAAATAAGACCCCTGCAAACAAGAAGACAAAGAAGATTAACGAAATATGGAAGATCAGTGAAGAAATGAAGAAAAGAGAGAATAAAGGCTTAATCGAAGGAATTAAGAAAAAACAAAGATTAGCATCAGAGATAAAGGATAAAGAACAAAGTTAAGGACAGATGATTAAAGTTGAAAACAATCAATAAAGTGAAAAAGGCAGGAAAGATGATTATGAAGGCCTAAAGACAAATCAGAGCTTAAACAGAGTATAAAGAAACATATCAAGACAAATTATCCCAAAGCATGCTTCTAATGTTAAATCCATGAAGCAGTTACTTCATCAAAGGCTAAATATGCCACCTACAAAGACATATTTTCCTGAAAAACATACAACAGTTATTGTAATCAGAGATATTTCCAAAAGAGCAGCTCAATAGTTATTTCAAAAGTTATTAAGAAGCCTAAAATTCAAATATTGCAACTAAGTAGCTCAGAAATTAAACAACGTTCATTATAAAGAGAAACTCATTTCAGATATTTTTGCCTTGGGCCTTGCATGGTCTCAAAGGTCAAAAATCATTAACTCATTCATAAATGAACATATTAACCCTAGTCTTCATTTCACCTCCTC
This sequence comes from Pinus albicaulis, assembly GCA_034641835.2. Taxonomy (NCBI): domain Eukaryota; kingdom Viridiplantae; phylum Streptophyta; class Pinopsida; order Pinales; family Pinaceae; genus Pinus; species Pinus albicaulis. Next base: position 499,001,261 of record CM076569.1, read on the forward strand.
ATTTGCTTATAAATATAGCATGAGGACTTCATTAGAAAGGGTTGAAATTGATTGTAGAAGGTTGTTACTGTTAGTTGTTTAGAGTGTTGCTGAGCTAGTTGAGGAGTGCTAGGCCAGATAGAGAAAGCTTTGAGCTATAAAGACCCATTCTGCTGGAGTATGTAACTGGTTTGAACATCAATAAAACAAGCTGATTCAAAGGATCTTGGTCTATGTTAATGGTGATGTTTTTCCTCACTGTTTTTGTTTTCTCCTTATGTTTTCATTATGTCCATTTTCTCTGATAAAGAACATAAATTTTAGATTAGGATTTACTGTCAAAGGTACCCTATTTCTGTCTGAAAGCTTTATCTTTATGTTTTCTTTTGCAATGTTTGATTGAAGGATTCTTAGTTTCCCTTCAGTTCTGTCTAGCTTGTTGTTTTAAGAATGTTTCAATAGAGTATAACCAGGGAAATGTTGGTGAGGCCATGTCCTTCTGAGTAAAACTTGAGATATTGTTCTTGAAAGATATTTTTCAAAGTATGCTAAGTAGAGTCTAAACCAGGGAAGTCTATGGTTTGGCCTGTCCTTTGGTCTTCCTTTAAAGTTGCTTTGAAAGATCCCTAAAGAGTTTCTCAGAAACAGATTAGATTATTTTTGTTTGATCTTAGGCTACTGCCATTGTTATCTTGTCTGCTTTCTTTATCTGAAAGTAGTCTTAGGATTGCTGGATTGTTGTCTTAAAAGTTTGATTTAATAAAATTTTGTCCAAATAAGTTTATGGTTTTCCCTGTCCTTTAACTTACTTCAAACAGTTACTTTGAAAGGCTTTTCTTGTTTAAGTAGAGCTAGAATATTATTGACTGACTATAGCTTTACTGCCTTCACAACACCTTCATGTTTCATACCACAATTTAATCTAAGAGATCCATTTACTTTAGATAACTTTCCCTATGAAAACCCTTGAATAGTTGTTGAACAATTAAACCCTTTTTATGACTCCATAGCCCAATGGATTAATGTTACCTTATAGTCTATCCTTCTAGTTGAAACATTCCCTCAATCTTTTCCAACCTTTAATCCTTCAAGTACCTTTTCAATCAACCAAAACCAAACAAAGTTCTTAGAGCTTCATAACTAGCTTAATACCATAAACAAAGCATAAAGATATATGTTTGAAAACACTTATACACAGAAATCCCTCTCTGAATCCAGGAAGGCTAGATCCTAGGATTCCAAAGTGGTTCGGATGTGGCCCCTCCAGTTTTTATTCTTACCATTCTTGTAAATCACAGGGAGCCAACATAGTGGTGACCACACTGGGGAATATGGATTAATATATAACTTCACAACTCAGGAAACCTCTTTATAAAATGTATCAAGTGTCTACCAAGAGTGGTTCCTGATTGTTGATGGTGGACAACAACCAGTCCTAGAAAACAAATAAAAATCCTTCACCTGGTGACTCCACTGGTTTTGAATAGGCCTGCTAACCCCATTAAATTACAAAATACTCCACTGGAAAAATTATTTTATCAGTAGAACATCACAAAAACCCAGTTAAGAAAACTCTGTGCATAAAAGTTTTCTTACACAGATTAGTTTGCCTTTAAAATACTATCATATTTGGCTAACTTTTCTTATCTTTGGGTCTCGATCCTAGCTTTCAAAAGTATCCATACTAGAGTCTATCCTGACCCAAATACTCCTGAAATGGTTGATAATCCTGAAAGCATCCTTAGGAAGTCTCCTACATCCAAAAATCCAACTATTGTCAGACCAATCCATAGAGCAGATTCTGTCCCTGAAAACCTTACAGCTCTGTAAAATTCTCAAGTTGACTTATCCTATATCAGAAACTTATCTAGATCCAAGTCATTAAGTGGTATAGATTGGATATAATTTGAGATTATAAATTCACAGCAAACTAGCAGTAGAGAAGCCACTCCTTCCACACCTCATGATCTTCATTTCATTCATAATTTTGGCTTCCCCCATCCTAAATATACTCAACAGTACTTAGCTGGTCCATTTACTTCTGTTACGCCCACCCACACATTCACTGTTCAAACCACTTCAGTTCATCATCAACCTCCTATCACAAATCCCCCACTTGTAAGCCCCCCATTGCTTCCATAACTTCATATCATGGAAGCATGGTATGCTCCATTAGCCCTTCCTTTACCTTTAGCCATTTTACCACAATATTATCAGTCCAAAATTCCTTTATATGATGCTATTAGTTCCACTACTTCTCAACAACATGTGGACAAAATGAATGACTACTTTGACAGACAAGAAATAGATGATGAAACCATTAAACTTAGGATGTTTGCTCAAAGCTTAGGGGGAGATGCAAGAAAATGGTTCAAAGGTTTAACCCCTAATAGTATAAATGACCTCCCTGCTTTTCATAAATTATTTTTAAACAAATGGGAAGTCAAGAAGAACCCTCTTCAAATTTTATCAGAATATGAGAATATTAAGAGAAATGCTAGAGAAGGAGTACAAGAGTACTGCACTAGATTCAATAGTGTGTACAATGCCCTACCTATATATATGACACCACCATAAGGCCTAACTCTAATGAAATTCCTTGATGGATTTGACCCTGGAATGGCCTACCAGTTAAGAGAAAGAGAACCCCTCACCTTAGAAGATATGCAGAGAGGGGCAGTAAGTGTAGAAGCAAATCTGATTGCCAAAAGAGCTAGAATGAAGAGTTAAAAAAGGGTGACATACAGAGAGGAAGCTTCACCCTCCACATATGACACAAAACTTGATAAGCTTATCCTAGAGAAAATAAAACAGCTCCTCAAAACAGAAACCAAGCACAAAATCAAAATCAGAACTTTAGGAGAAAGCCTCCTCAAATTAGACAAAGGGGCCTTGATCAACAGACCAGACCTCCCTTTCAAGAAAATTATGCTGATGAGGAGGAGGAAATAGTAGAAGAAGCAGAGGAAAATCACATAAACATGTTGGGAACAAATGATGAGGACACTATTTTCCTCACCAGCAAAGAACAAGTCATATATACACCTTATGAAGAAGAAATCCTAGAGTCTATAGACTACAAATAAGGATTTTAAAATACCATAATGGAGGTACATAAAAAATATGACTTGAGGAGTAAAAAGAACCAAGGAAATCCCAAGAAAAATACCTCTGAAATTTCTGCTAAAAACAACCCTGTAAACATTTCCAAAAATACAACAGAAAACCATAAAACAGTGGCTAAAATTTCTGATAAAAACCAAGAGAAAAACACCCAAATTTCTAGCAAACACAGTGGTGACCCTAGTAGCACTAGCACCTCAACTAATGCTCCTGATAAAACCATTTTAATTGTTTTCCATAGTAAAAACCAGCAAGTTGATTTTGTTGATAAAAGAGTGACTAAAAAGGTTGAATTAAACATTTCTAAATCTTAGACTCCTTTTAGTATAGAAAGTGAAATTGCCAAAATCAAGATCTCTATCCCCCTCACTGAATTAGTCACTCAAGATGTATATAAATCCCAGCTGTTAAAAGCTCTGAACATAGGAGACACCAATGATTCTATTAATTTAAATGATGAAAAGCCTAAGCTTCTGTTCGGACCAGAAGTGGAAGAGAAATTTCAAGTAGGAGGAAAGGCCAAAACAATTTGCTAATTCAGAAAATCACAACAAACAAAATGAAGATCTTAAGCTACAAAACAACCATCTACCTAGTGCTAATCATAAGAAACAAATAGAAAATCCTCAATACAATGAAAACCATGAGGAACAAGACAAAACTAAACATAGTGCAGACCCTAAAGAAAAACATAGTGGCACCTACACCAAACAAAACAAAGAGGACGGAGATGAAATTAAAGATGAAGCTGAAACTAGTCCTCTTTGGAGCATGAGTTTTGATGGGTCTTGTAGCAAAACTAGTGCAGGGGCAGGTATATGGGTGCATAACACAAAAAACAATCATGCTGAAGGCCATTCATACAGACTAAATTTCCAATGCACCAACAACATAACAGAGTATGAAACACTCCTCTTAGGACTACATTTACTAAAGAAATTAGGAGCCAAGAGGATAACTGTCCATGGGGATTCAAAACTGATAATTAGGCAAGTAAATGGAGAATACACTGTTAGGCATCTTAGACTAAGAGCCTATAGAGATGATGCCATGGACCTTTTGAAAACCTTTGCAGAATTTGAGCACACCTTTGTCCCCAGAAACCAAAACATTCTTGCCAATGGTTTAGCCTTTGCCGCCAGTACATGTGGGAAACTTTATGAAAGTAAAAAATATACAATACAAGTCAAATATAGACCAGCAGTCCCAGATAACGAGAGATACTGGCAAGGTTTTGAAGGAGATAAACAAATAGAAGACTTCTTGCAGTCCAGAAATGAGTTTGAAGTGCCAAATTCAAACTCAGAGTATGAAGAAGACTGTCCTACTAAGGAACAATCTTGCCAAGAAGAACCTCCTAATAATGATGATATAAATATGTTAACCAAAGGATTTAAACATAAAACAAAAATATGCGCTGATTTAGAAAAAGAAGATCTAGAAGTGCAGCAGTGTAACAATGAAAACTTGCCAAAAGGACTATTACCTCTAGAAGAATTGTTTGACATTAATGATGTTTCCAAAAAGAAAAAAATAGAGCCCATTGAAACTAAAGTTGAAGAATGTAATATAGGCATTGAAAAAATGCCTAAAATGATCAAATTATCCAAAACACTACCAACTCACATAAAACGGAAATATCTTGATTTGTTTAGAGAATTTTCTGATGTGTTTGCTTGGAGTTATGAAGATTTAAAATCATATGATTTAGAAATAGTCCAGCATAAGATACCCCTCAAAGAAAACTAAAAGCCTTTTAAACAAAAGCTACTCAGAATAAACCCTATTCAATTACCTTTGGTTGAGAAAGAAATCAAGAAAATGTATGATGCTGGAATTATAGTTCCTGTGAGATACTCACAATGGGTATCCAACTTGTATCTGTAAGGAAGAAAAAAAGAGAAATACGGCTTTGTATAGACTTCAGAAACTTAAACAAGGCCTTATTAAAGGACAACTATCCCTTGCCAAAAATGGTTCATATCTTACAAAGGGTAGTAGGTTTAAAAATAATTTCTTTGCTAGATGGCTTCTCAGGATACAACCAAGTATTGGTACACCATGATGATCAACTTAAAACAACTTTTACCACTCCTTGGGGCACTTTCATGTATGTTAAAATGTCTTTTGGTTTAATGAATGTTGGTGCCACATTCCAGAGAGCCATGGATATTTCTTTTTCAGAAGAAATAGGTTACTTCATTGTGATTTATTTAGATGACATCACAGTTTATTCCAAAACATATGAATAACACCTAATACATCTAAGAAAAGTCTTTGAGAAATGCAGAAAGTATGGTTTATCCTTAAACCCCAAGAAAACATGTTTGATCTCCAAGAAGGTAAGCTTCTTGGTCATATCATATCTGAAAAGGGGATAAAGATAGACCCAAAATGGATTGAGGGAATATTGCAAATCAATCATCCTAGAAATATCAAAGAACTTCAATCTTTCATTGGGAAGATTAATTTCTTGAGAAGGTTCATACCCAACCTAGGTGAACTCCTTAGAAACATTAGAAACATGCTTAAAAGAGAGATAGGAGTTAAATAGACCTTAGAAGAAAATAAATCCTTTGAACTGGTAAAACAAGCACTTACCCAAACACCAGTTCTTATTAGTCCCAATTTTATCAAAGACTTCTTCATATTTTCCTTTGCATCAGAACATACAGTTGCTCCTGTCCTATTATAGAAAAACTTGAAGGGACAAGAGCAGCCCATTGCATTTTTCAGCAAGGCTTTAAGAGATGCACCTCTAAAATACAACATAATGGAAAAATAGGCTTTTTCCTTAATCAAAGCCTTAAAATATTTCAAAGTTTACATTTTACACTCACACATTATTGCATTTGTGCCTCACTCAGTGGTGAAAGATATCTTGACACAAGATCTTGATGGCAAAAGAGGAAAGTGGATTGTTGTTATACTAGAATATGACCTAGAAATCAAGCCCACTAAGCTCATAAAAGGTCAAGGACTAGAAAATCTAATGGCTAAATCAAACTTACAAGCACTTGATATAAAAATGCTTAATGCATTAGATGAATAGGAGGAGTTGGAAACTCCACTCATTGACGATTATTTTCTTAATTCATCTTGGTATGTTGATATTTTGTATGTGCTTTCTAATCTTAATGTACCTCCTAGTTTGTCTAAAATAAAGGCAAGATTCTTAAAGTTGAAGGCTGTAAATTATTGCCTTTTAGATAAATGTTTATATTGGAAAAATGCTAGTGGATTCTTACTTAAATGTTTGCCTGAGAATGACGCAGATAAGATCAAGCATGAGTTTCATGAAGGAGAATGTGGAGGCCGCCTCTATTGGAAAATTACTGTCAACAAAATCCCTAGAGCTGGTTATTATTGGCCCACCCTCATTCAATATGTGCATAAAATGATAATTTCTTGTCACAAGTGTCAAATCTTTGAAGGCAAAAGAAAATTTCTACCCTTACCTCTGCATCCTATCATTGTTGAAGCTCCTTTTCAACAATGGGGTCTAGACTTGATTTGGGAAATCCATCCTGCTTCATCTACCCAACATAAATGGATCTTCACAGCAACTGATTACTTCACCAAATGGATAGAGACCATCCCTTCTAGGAATTCCACAGACTCAGTTATCATTACATTCCTTGAAAACCATATCATGTCTAGATTTGGCTACCGTAGGAAGACTATCACTGACAATGCTGCTGCCTTTGGGTCCAAAAAGATGGTGGATTTTTGCCACAAATATCAGATTAAATTGGGTCATTCCAAAACTTATTACCCTCAAGGTAATGGGTTGGCAGAATCCTCAAACAAAATCTTGGTGAACATCATCAAGAATTTGCTAGAAGAAAACAAGAAATCATGGCACAACAGGCTAGTACATGCACTTTGGGCAGATAGACTGACCACTAAAAATTCAATTGGGATGTCCCCTTATCAACTAGTTTATGGAGCAGATGCAATATTTCCAACCAGTTTAGGAGTGCCAGTCATGAAGCTGATCCAAGAAGTACAATCTGAAGAAGATAACATGATAAGAAGAATAAATCAGACTGTCCAGTTGCAGCAAACTAGAAAGGAAGTCTACAATAGAGCACAACAAGTATAAGAAAACATCAGGAAGCTGTTTGATAAAAGAACAAAGGCAAATGATTTTAACATTGGTGAAAAAGTGCTGAAATGGGACTCTAAGAGAGAAGATAAGGGAAACCATGGAAAGTTTGAGAATTTATGTAAAGGCCCTTATCTCATTCATTTTTCTATAGGTAACAATGCATTTTTCCTTCAAGAGATGGATGGAATAGAACTCTTTGGAGGTCTTGTCAATGGCAGGGTGCTCAAACATTATTTTTGTTAAAATTCAGTTCAAAGCTTTGTCCATTGTAAATAACATTTCTTGAAGAAAAAGGTAGAAAAATGAAACACAAAAAAAAAGAAAAAAAAAGAAAAGAGGGCAGATAAAAGAAAAAGCACAGCCCCATACCAAAAAAGAGAAAAAATATGAAAGTGTGCAAGTCCAAATGCCACTACTTTGAAAGAAAATATTATTCAATCATACAGCCTAATCATGATTGAATCATTTGAAATTTATTGCTAATAGGTTAGTGAATGAAGATCTGCCAAACAATGTAAACTTGGCTTATCAGTAGAATAGATTAGGAGAAGATAGAAATGGTTCTAAGAAGCTTAAAATCTGAACCAAAGAAACAAAGAAGGATGTCTAACAATTTCAGTTCTTAACCCTTCACAGTTTTTGTTTTAAATATTTTTGCAAATAAAGTCTATGTGCAGCTTGTACAAAATTGCATAGCCCCATAACAAATTAGACTGTCTAATCCTAATTTGTTTATGTTTAAATCTTTTGTTTTAGACTAGAGAATGAAAATGTGTCAAACAGTCTAATCTTGGCAGATAGCTAGAATAGGTAGAGAAGCATTGAGTTCATCAGTTTAATCTGAACTCATGGATGATATAAGGGTAGAAGTAGCTAGGTTTCCTATTTTTAAAAGAAAGAAAAATTGATGTTACAAGGGTTTGCAAGTCTAAGTGCACCCATTGAAGAAACAATGTTAGGAAAGTAGGTTGTGTAGGTAGAAGTTTGGGTAAAGATCAGTCGTGGTATGATACTGCAGATCATCTCTGAGCAGCAAAATCATCAAGTCAAGGAGGATTGTCAAAATGGTAAAACAAGGCACTGGTCTACTTTCCAGAGATTTATTTTCTGAGGTTCTTGACACCTCCAAGGAGCTACCTTCCCCAAGTGGAGCCACTGTTAGCCATCAGTAAAATTTGTTATATAAGATAGCTAGATAATTCCTTAGATTTACAAAAACAGTCTTTTATGAAAATTTTGTGAGTTTTGGAAATCTCACTACCTTCATTATCCTAAGTCTATCAGTTTACTAAAATCTTCATCTATGCCTCTTAAAAGATCACCCCGTTGTCTCAAAAAGGCTTGCTTCAGGTTCATTTTCCCATTTTCACCTCCATAATTCTCCCTCATTTACCTGTTTATCCTCCTATTCTAACAGTCATTTTCCCCTTCAAAAAACCCCTAAAAACGGCTCCATTTGTCAAAATCCTTCAAGAAATTTGTAAAAATATCTTTATAAGATGTTTTAACCAAATTTTTTACCCTATAGGAACCTTCAAAAAGGCTCAAAACCTCTGTTTTTAGGCCTATTTTGACCCTTTGTAAAATAAGGCCTTAAGCCCTTTTCAGCTTCAGCCCGCAGCCCTTTCTTTTTTTTCATAGAACCCGAGGTTCCGACCATCCGCTATTCCCAAGCTCCTCTCCTGCTAAACGCCAGTCCCATCCTTTCTCCCCACAGGACCACCTCCCTACTTTTACTTTAAGCCCCCTTCATTTCCTATGAATTACCCACATCACTTTATTTTCTCCCGAATCCATCTCATTCGTTGATACCCTCCGATCTAATGGTGATCACTCGCCCACTCATCCTCCATCCTCCTGACCATCTCTTATCTCTGCAACCCCGCAGATAGATCTCCACCATCGATCGTATTAATCTGACGACCATCGCTAATCCTACAGTTCTAACCCCGCCTAATAACCTTTTGCTACCTAACAAAGGTGTTGACCTCATCACCGGTCCCACTATCCTCTCGTTAAATTAACTCATCCTCTCTCCTCTTGCCACCTGTCCTCCACCATTCCCTGCAACTGATCATCTTCCCCAATCACGCTCAACCTTCATCATTGATCCGGCTCCTCCAGATCCAACGGTTGTCAGTCCATATCACACACAATTTGTTCTTGGGGTTTAATGGCCCATTTCCATGTGAAATGGGCAGTATTGGCCTGGACGGGTGGCAGCCATTCTATGGTATCACGTCCATTTGGGACTTTACTGCTTGTCACCCAACTTCAACACGATACCACCTGTTAGACTCCTATACCAATAGGTGTCATTTTTCATGATTTTCTTGATTGAACTATGCAATATGTTCAAACCTTTTTCTTGTGCAAAGGTGTTCCATATTCTTGAAAAATTAAAAAATTAAAAAAAAAATTAAAAAATGTAAAGAGGGTATACCCTAAAAGAAAAATCAAAGGGTAAGAAAAATAAGTTGGTCAAAAAAGTGAAAGAAATGAACCCCAAACAAAATAGACCAAGGAAAGTGTGCAAGTCCAAATGCCACTACTATTTCATTTTCTGTAATAAAGCAATTGTGTGCAGCTTGTCAAACTTTTGCCACAATTTATGAAGAGTCAAACTGTTTAAACTTGACTCATTCATTTTCAATTTCATGTTGTAGAATAGAGAATAAGTATCTGACCAAACAGTTTAATCTTGGCAGATAAGTAGATAAGTAGAGTTAATAAAAGGTGCTCAACAGTTTAATCTGAGCCCTTGGATGTAATAAGTGTAGAAATAGATAGATTTGCCATGTAAAAGGAAAAGAAGATTGATAAGGGTTTTCCAGTCTAAGTGCACCCTAATAAAAAAGAGAAAATAGTAGAGTAAAGAAGATAGGGTAGGTATATGATATTGCAGAATTACATGTGATGAATGATGGCTTCAGATGTGTGAAATCTTTTACTTTCATCACAAGTGCAAAAGACAGACATCTCACTGAAAGAATTTTAAAGTAGAGCAAAGTCAAAATCATTAACTTCCCCTTTCATTTTTTCCTAAAGAATTCACTAATTTCCCTAAGCACTAAGGTATTTGAAGATTAAAGGGGCTCAAGGCATTTCCTTGACTTTTGGAGGGACCGGACCCTCGGCCCAATAATTGAAAAGACCTAAGTACTTAAAAACATTCAGTATCACATTCATTCACCTTTCAAAAATCTTTTCCTAAGTAAAATCATATTTTACTTAGGAAAATCATATATTATCTCATGAAAAGCCCTCAAAATTACTTTTTATTCTAAGTCTAAGTGATGAAAGTATTATAATGCAATTTACTTTTAAATCTTCACTTTCTTAGTTATATTTAAGTATTTTGAGTTTACCTTGTCCTCTGTCATATTAACTCTAACTTATATATTAACTCCTCATGAAATCACCTTTTCCTATTATATATAATTTCTTTTATAATAATATCCCCAAAACCCATGTATTATAACTATTTTAGCCAAAAGTATTTTATTCCCAATTTTTCAAATCAAAACCCACATTATACCCCCTTTTTGGCTAAAAAATAACTTTATAATTATCCCCGCCCCCTATGGTAAGTAAATCGACTTGGTTTATTTATCATATAATATCAAATATATATGAAAAAACTTTAAACGTATGTTTTATATGTTTAAAACAAAAATAAACCCAAAGTTTAATTAAAACTAAACTTTGGAAATAACCATCCCGCATGCATTTTTCACCCCCGACCATCCACTGTACAAGGGATTGATTAATCCTTAAGATTAGTTAATAACCGACCCCCGCCAATCAAACAACTCCCGAAATGATTAATTAACGTTAATTACGTCAGGCCCCCGCCTTTTAAATCTCCATCATCTCCCTGTCTCGTCAAACCATTGGATCGACCCGCTTAAGATCAACGGCTCGCATCGATTCCGCTGACCGTCCCCGATCTGAAAATTAATGCGCGAAATAAAAGTGGTTTTCAAATAGTGTCGTGGCCACGCGTCACTTTTTCTATGGATTCGCTGCCTCTCCGCCCAAAACCACCCTCCCTCCAAACGCGGTGCGGAATAAACTGCTTACCACCGTTCCCTCGTGACTCACCTCCCATAAATGCAGAGGTCATCCCATAAATTAATAAAAAAATTCGCCCCCATTTGACTTTGCCAAATAAAACAAAAAACCCGCATCTTTTCGTTATTTTGTACATAGTGAACGACTACAGTCTCCCATGCAACCAAATTTCAAAAATCAATTGTGAAGTCTGATGATCGTTACTTTTCTGAAGAAAATCGCAGTCCAGTGTTCAAGAGTTCATCTGCTATAACCAGTACCTGTTTAATCACTGTTCAAACACCCTAGTGTTGCTCATTTTAACTTGATTGTGTAGTAAAACCCTTTGTAACCCAGCTGCATCACCTGAAGCCTCTATTAACCAATTCGAGCATGGTTTACCTCTCAAAAATCATTCTAGATTCACTCCACAGACCTCTCAAAATCAAATGAAACCTTTTCGACCTCCCATGCAAACCAATTCTTTCTTAACAGTTTGTTTTGTTTTACAGGTGATCAGAAGACCACATCCTTGGATAAACAGTCTTAATACTAGTCATAAGAGTTGTTTACTCCAAGAGTGTTATCAAATCTATTCAAATAGAGGTTAGAAAGCATAACAGTTAAAGAGTATCAGTGGTTAAAGTGTATCAGGTAAAAGTCAAAATGAAAGTTAAAAAGAAATTACAGAGCAGTCAAAGGTAAACAGTAAAAGTAATTAGAGAGGAAATAAAATGGTAAAAAGAGGAGATGAAAATACTTTCACCAACATTGAATTTTATCTAAAGTGAAAGTAAAACAGTTAAAAGAACAAAAAAGTGAAAAGATGAAAAACACAACAAGAAGGAACATTTTTGCAAAAATTTAATGTTTTAGTCATTGTTTTTCAGAACCTATTGTGATCAATCCAAGACGAATTTTGAAAAATTGAAGGAGGTTTATGTTCTTAAGTGGACCATATACAAAAACCTCTCTCACTTTTCTAACAGCTATTATGGTTTTGGAAATATTAAACAATGTTGGAAAGCACGTTTTGCAGAAAATTCCTATTAAGTCATCATTTTGCAGAGAATATTGTGGCCAATTAGAAATACATTTTACAAAACTGAAGGAGGTTTTTGTTCCTAAGATACCCTTCTACAAACACCTATCTCATTTTTTCCACAGTGGTTTTAGGCTGAGAGATACATGCACATCGTTACAAGCTATTTTTTCAGACTCTGTAAAACTCTGTTTTACACATCTTTTTGCAGAGCCTATTGTTCACATCTGGAGAGGAATTTTAGGAAAGTGAAAGAGGTTTATCTCACCAACATATTTATATACAATAAAATCTTTTACTTTTTACATATCTATTACGGATTGAGAAATAACAAGGTATCATTGGACCCCAAGTTTGCAGAATTGTTGGAGCAGAATTCACAAAAAAAGGAAGCAGTTAATGACTTGGATGCCTCATCATCAACTAAGAGTTGGATCAAATTCGAATTCTCCTATTTTTCATCACCTATACATAAAAAATAGTGCCAAATAGATGAATTATTTTGAGTATCCTTTACTTAAGTTCTATTTATGTAAAATAGTTGGAGAGATTTGTGAACCAATTTTGATATTTTTTCAAGATATTTTAGTTTAGAATTTGTATAAATACTTCACTCTTGGAAGTATTTTGGGTGGATTCTATTGCTTGGCTGTGACATTGAAGTTTTTGGAATAAAATAATTTTGGAGAAATTTATTTGTGGCTTACTGGATGACAATTTGAAGCTCAGGACTTTTTGCAGGATTCATGTGTCGGACTGCAGTTCAATAAGTCTTTCTACCCTATGTCTTAAGTTTTATATCAGTTTATAATATCATTATGTCCATTTCTGAATAATTTACATAAAAGATTGAATCAGAATTTACTTAATTGTACTCTGATTTCAGATGTGATTGTTCTTAATGTTTTCCTCTAAATTGGTTATAAGCATGAATTCTTAAATGCTCTTGCTTTGCTAATTTAAACATTGTTGATTACTATAATAAAGAATTCTTCATTGCTCTTTTTTTGTAGTCATCTCATTTCTTTCTTTTGAACATGGTGAAAGATTCTTAGCTGCCTTTCATCCCTTCAAGATCATCCCATCCACTTTAAAATTTAAGGATTGTTCTCTGTCTAGCTATCTTGCCCTGTAAAGCCATCTTGTGTGTAGAATAGAAATCCAGTAAAGCCATCCTTTGACTCCATAGCCCAATGGACTGAAAATTTTCAACCTTGCCCTTAGTTTGTGGATTCCACCATTTTCAAACAAACTCGTAGATCTATAACTAGCCTAAAACCTTCTAAGAACAAAGATAAATTATAAAGAGAGAGCCCTCTCTGGATGCAGATTGGCTAGATTCTGCATCTGAAGGTTGGTTTGTGGTTACCTCGAGTATACTTTCCTTTTCCACAACTTCAAGGAAAACCTGAGTGATAACACCACCTACCTCATTTCGCGCCAAGAATTGAAATTCTGCCACCATTATTCCTGGTTTTGGTCACAAAACCCCTCCTCTGGACATTTCTTCCCTCTGCAATCACTCCAAATGCCTCGCCAAGCCTATGAAATGCAGTTTTAACCCAAAAATGCAGGATTTAAATTAATATTTTTGTTTGATTATTGCAGGATTAATGGCGGTCGAGTCCAAAGGGCCATCCCACAGTCATATAAGTGGCTATAGTCTCGGATGACGATCCACGAGGCTAAATAAAGGAAAAGGGAAAATCCATGGTTCAAGTTTTATAGGTTTTGATCGATGCTTCATGGCCATCGATGCAATCACAAAACCCTCCAGCGCAGCAAAGAAGACCCCTGCAAACAAGAAGACAAAGAAGATTAACGAAATATGGAAGATCAATCAAGAAATGAAGAAAAGAGAGAATAAAGGCTTAATCGAAGGAATTAAGAAAAAGCAAAGACTAGCATCAGAGATCAAGGATAAAGAACAAAGTTAAGGACATATGATTAAATTTGAAATCAGTCAATAAAGTGAAAAAGAAATCAAGGATGATTATGAAGGCCTAAAGCAAAATCAGACCTTATACAGAGTATAAAGAAACAGATCAAGAAAAATTAGCCCAAAGCATGCTTTGAATGTTAAATCCATGAAGCAGTTACTTCATCAAAGGCTAAAGATGCCACCTACAAACACATATTTTCCTCAAAAACATACAACAGTTATTGCAATCATAGATATTTCCAAAAGGGAAGCTCAAAATTTATTTCAAAATTTGTTAAGAAGCCTAAAATTCAAATATTGCAACTAAGTAGCTAAGAAATTAAACAAAATTCATTATAAAGAGTAACTCATTTAAGATATTTTTTCCTTGGGCTGTGCATGGTCTCAAAGGTCAAAAATCATTAACTCAGTCATAAATGAACATATTAACCCTAGTATTCATTTCACCTCCTCATTTGCTTATAAATATAGCATGAGGACTTCATTAGAAAGGGTTGGAAGTTGATTGTAAAAGGTTGTTACTGTTAGTTGTTTAGAGTGTTGCTGAGCTAGTTGAGGAGTGCTCAGATGGATAGAGAAAGCTTTGAGCTGTAAAGACCCATTCTGGTGGAGTATGTAACTGGTTTGAACATCAATAAAACAAGCTGAGTCAAAGGATCTTGGTCTATGTTAATGGTGATGTTTTTCCTCACTATTTTTTCTTTCTCCTTATGTTTTCATTCTGTCCATTTTCTCTAATAAAGAATAGAAAGTTTAGATTAGGATTTACTGTCAAAGGTACCCTATTTCTGTCTGCAAGATTTATCTTTATGTTTTCTTTTGTAAGGTTTGATTGAAGGATTATTAGTTTCCCTTCAGTATTGTCTAGCTTGTTGTTTTAAGAATGATTCAATATAGTATAACCAGGGAATTGTTGGTGAGCCCATGTCCTTCTGAGTAAAACTTGAGATATTGTTCTTGAAAGATCTTTTTCAAAGTATGCTAAGTAGAGTCTAAACTAGGGAAGTCTATGGTTTTCCCTGCCCTCTGGTCTGCCTTTAAAGTTTCTTTGAAAGATCCGTAGAGAGTTTTTCACAAGAAGATTAGATTTTTTCTGTTTGATCTTAGGTTGCTGGCATTGTTATCTTGTATGTTTTCTTTATCTGAAAGTAGTCTTAGGATTGCTAGATTGTTATCTTAAAAGTTTGCTTTAATAAAATTTTGTCCAAAGAAGTCTATGGTTTTCCCTGTCCTTTGACTTACTTCAAGAGGTTACTTTGAAAGGCTTTTCTTGTTTAAGTAGAGCTAGAAGATTTTTTACTGACTATAGCTTTACTACCTTCACAACACCTTAATGTTTCATATCACAACTTAATCTAAGAGATAAATTTAATCTAGATAACTTGCCCTATGAAAACCCTTGAATAGTTGTTGAACAATTAAACCCTTTTTATGACTCCATAGCCCAATGGATTAATGTTGCCTTATAGTCTATCATTCCAGCTGAAACATTCCCTCAATATTTTCCAACCTTTAATGCTTCAAGTACCTTTTCAATCAACCAAAACCAAAAAAAATTCTCAGAGCTTCATAACTAGCCTAATACCATAAAAAATCATAAAGATATATCTTTGAAAACACTTATACAGAGAGATCCCTCTCTGAATCTAGGAAGGCTAGATCCTAGGATTCCAAAGTGGTTCTGATGTGGCCCCTCCAGTGTTTATTCTTTCCATTCTTGTAAATCATAGGGAGCCAACATAGTGGTGACCATACTAGGGAATACTGAGTAATAGATAACTTCACAACTGAGGAAACATATTTCTAAAATGTATCAAGTGTCTGCCAAGAGTGGTTCCTGATTGTTGATGGTGGACAACAACCAGTCCTAGAAAACAAGTAAAACTCCTCCACCTGGTGACTCCACTAGTTTTCAGTAGGCCTGCTAACCCCATTGGTTTACAAAAGACTCCACTGGGAAACTTATTTTATCATTAGAACATCACAAAAACCCAGTTAAGAAACCTCTGTGGATAAAAGTTTTCTTACATAGATTAGTTTTCCTTTAAAAGACTGTCATATTTGGCTAACTTTTCTTATCTTTGGGTCTAAATCTTGGCTTCCAAAAAAATCCATACTAGAGCCTATCCTGACCCAAATCCTTCTGAAATGGTTGATAATCCTGAAAGCATCCTTAGGAAGTCTCCTACATCCAAAAATCCAACTATTGTCAGACCAATCCATAGAGAAGATTCTGTCCCTGAAAACCTTACAGCTCTGCAAAATTCCCAAGTTGACTTATCCTATATCAGAAAATTATAAAGAGCCATGTCATTAAGTGGTATAGATCAGATATAATTTGAGCTTATAAATTCACAGCAAACTAGCAGTAGAGAAGCCACTCCTTCCACACCTCCTGATCTTCATTTCATTCATAATTTTAGCTTCCCCCATCCTAAATCTGCTCAACAGTATTAGCTAATCCCAGTACTTCTATTACACCCACCCACACATTCACTATTCAAACCACTTCAGCTCATCATCAACCTCCTATCACAAATCCCCCACTTGTAAACCCCCCATTGTTTCCACAACTTCATATCATGGCAACATGGTATGCTCCATTATCCCTTCCTTTACCTTTAGCCATTTTACCACAAGATTATCATTCCAAAATTCCTTTATATGATGCTAGTAGTTCCACTACTGCTCAACAACATGTGGAAAAAATGAATGACTACTTTGACAGACAAGAAATAGATGATGAAACCATTAAACTTAGGATGTTTGCTCAAAGCTTAGGGGGAGAAGCAAGAAAATGGTTCAAAGGTTTAACCCCTAATATTATAAATAACCTCCCTGCTTTTCATCAATTATTTTTAAACAAATGGGAAGTCAAGAAGAACCCTCTCCAAATGTTATCAGAATATGAGAACATTAAGAGAAATGTTGGAGAAGGAGTACAAGAGTACTACACTAGATTCACTAGTGTGTATAATGCCCTACCTATCCATATGAAACCACCACAAGGCCTAGCTCTAATGAAATTCCCTGATGGATTTGACCCTGGAATGGCCTACCAGTTAAGAGAAATAGAACCCCTCACCTTAGAAGATATGCAGAGAGGGGCAGGAAGTGTAGAGGCAAATCTAATTGCCAAAAGAGCTAGAATGAAGAATGAAAAAAGGGTCACATACAGAGAGGAAGTTGCACCCTCCACATCTGACACAAAACTTGATAACTTGGTCAAAACTATGGAGAGGATGATGGAGAGAATGAATGTAAATGAGAGAGATTATCCTAGAGAAAATCAAACATCTCCTCAAAACAGAAACCAAGCTCAAAATCGAAATCAAAACTTTAGGAGAAAACCTCCTCAAATTAGACAAAGGGGCCTTGATCAGCAGATCAGACCTCCCTTTCAAGAAAATTGTGTTTATGAGGAGGAGGAAACAGTAGAAGAAGCAGAGGAAAATCACATAAACATGCTGGGAACAAATGATGAGGATACTGTTTTCCTCACCAGCAAAGAACAAGTCATATATACAGCTTATGAAGAAGAAATCCTAGAGTCTACAGACTACAAACAAGGCTTTGAAAATGTCATAATTGAAGTAAATAAACAATATGACCTGAGGAGTAAAAAGAACCAAGGAACTCCCAAGAAAAAGACCTCTGAAATTTCTGCTAAAAACAACCCTGTAAACATTTCCAAAAATACAATAGAAAACCGTAAAACAGTGGCTGAAAGTTCTGATAAAAACCAAGAGAAAAACACCCAAATTTCTAGAAAACACAGTGGTGACCCTAGTAGCACTAGCACCTCAGCTAATGCTCCTAATAAAACCATTTTAACTGCTGTACATAATAAAAACCAGCAATATGATTCTGTTGATAAAACATTGACTAAAAAGGCTGAATTAAACATTTCTAAAACTCAGACTCCTTTCAGTATAGAAAGCGAAATTGCCAAAATCAAGATCTCTATCCCCCTCACTAAATTAGTCACTCAAGATATATAAATCCCAGCTGTTAAAAGCTTTGAACATAGGAGACAACAATGATTCTTTTAACTTAAATGATGACAAACTTGAGCTTCTGTTTGGACCAGAAGTGGAAGGGAAATTTCAAGGAGGAAAGGCCAAAACAGTTTGCTAAATCAGAAAATCACAGCAAACAAAATGAAGATCTTAAGGTATAAAAAAACCATCTACCTAGTGCTAATCATAAGAAACAAATAGAAAATCCTCAATACAATGAAAACCATGAGGAACAAGACAAAACTAAACATAGTGAAGACCCTAAAGAAAAACATAGTGACACATGCACCAAACAAAACAAAGAGGACGGAGATGAAATTAAAGGTGAAGCTGAAACTAGTCCTCTTTGGAGCATGAGTTTTGATGGGTCTTGTAGCAAAACTGGTGCAGGGGCAGGTATATGGGTGCATAACACAAAAAATAATCATGCTGAAGGCCATTCATACAGACTAAATTTCTAATGCACCAACAACATAGCAGAGTATGAAGCACTCCTCTTAGGACTACATTCACTAAAAAAATTAGGATCCAAGAGGATAATTGTCCATGGGGATTCAGAACTGATAATTAGGCAAGTAAATGGAGAATACACTGTTAGGCATCCTAGACTAAGAGCCTATAGAGATGATGCCATGGACCTATTGGAAACCTTTGCAGAATTTGAGCTCACCTTTGTCCCCAGAAACCAAAACATTCTTCCCAATGGTTTAGCCTTTGCTTCCAGTACATGTCTGAAACCTTATGAAAGCAAACAATATACAATCCAAGTCAAATATAGACCAGCAGTCCCAGATAATGAGAGATACTAGCAAGTTTTTGAAGGAGATAAACAGATAGAATACTTCTTGCAGTCCAGAAATGAATTTGAAGTGCCAAATTCAGACTCAGAGTATGAAGAAGACTGTCCTACTAAGGAACAATATTGCCAAGAAAAACCTCCTAATAATGCTGATATAAATCTGTTAACCAAAGGATTTAAACATAAAATAGAAATATGCACTGATTTAGAAAAATAAGATCTAGAAGTGCTGCAGTCTAACAATGAAAACTTGCCAAAAGGACTAGTACCTCTAGAAGAATTGTTTGACTTTAATGATGTTGCCAAAAAGCCAGAAATAGAGCCCACTGAAACTGATGTTGAATAATGTAATATAGGCAGTGAAGAAAGGTCTAAAATGATCAAATTATCCAAAACACTGCCAGCTCACATAAAACTGAAATATCTTGAGTTGTTTAGAGAATTTTCTGATGTGTTTGCTTGGAGTTATGAAGATTTAAAATCATATGATTCAGAAATAGTCCAACATAAGATACGCCTAAAAGAAAACCAGAAGCCTTTTAAACAAAGCTACGCAGAACAAACCTTGTTCAATTACCTCTGGCTGAGAAAGAAATCAAGAAAATGTATGATGCTGGAACTATAGTTCCTGTGAGATACTCACAATGGGTGTCCAATCTTGTATTTATAAGGGAGAAAACAGGAGAAATAAGGCTTTGTATAGACTTCAGAAACTTAAACAAGGCCTCATTAAAGGACAACTATCCCTTGCCCAAAATGGATCATATCTTACAAAGGGTAGTATGTTCAAAAATAATTTCTTTGCTAGATGGCTTCTCAGGATACAACCAAGTATTGGTACACCCTGGTGATCAACTTAAAACAACTTTTACCACTCCTTGGGGTAGTTTCAAGTATGTGAAAATGCCTTTTGGTTTAATGAATGCTGGTGCTACATTCCAGAGAGCCATGGATATTTATTTTTTAGAAGAAATAGGTTACTTCATTGTGGTTTGTTTAGATGACATCATAGTTTATTCCAAAATAGATGAAGAACACCTAATACATCTAAGAACAGTCTTTGAGAAATGCAAAAAGTATGGTTTATCCTTAAAACCCAAGAGAACATTGTTTGGTCTCCAAGAAGGTAAGCTTCTTGGTCATATCATATCTAAAAAGGATACCTAAAGACTAGGATAGTTGAAACAACTTCCATAATTTTAGACAAAGTTGAGGAGACCATATCTCAGTCATTAATTACAAATTTCCTCATAAACAGAGGCAAAAACCTACTAAGAAGCATAAAATATAATAAATTTATTACAAAATTTAAAATCTGCTATCATTTAGTGCTCAAAAGGTTGCTAGACTAGATGGGCCATGGCAGGAACAAAAGGGTCACACCAGCATGCACAAAAACAAGATTTTTTAGCAGAAGCATCACACTAGTTGAGAGTTAATTTTGGTTGAATTTTAGGTGTCAATTATGTATTCTAAAATATGGGTCAAGTATCCCCACATTTTTTCTTTCCAATGAGAAATAAGTCTCCAAAAAATACCCATGGGAAAGCCTCCAAAACTTGATTTTTCCATCCTTAGAAGCGCCGCGCGAGTCCAGATTTAGTGGCAAAAGAATGAAAAAGGTGAGGTTTTATGAGTTTACGATCGAAATAGGAAGATGTCATGAAAAAATAAGTTGAGATTTGGTGTGTACTCATAATTATGCACTCATCCATGTATAAAAGAGTTCATTTGTATGCCCAGGGAAAAAGGGTCGTGCCTCTGTGCGACACTTCTGTATGCCAATTTTTTGCAAAATTTCAAAATTTTTCAGAATGCTCCAAAAATTTCAAAATTTTTTCCTTAAGTATTATGGATGATAGGCTAAACATCAAAGGATTTTTTAGCCACCAAGTTAACTGCTTTATCCCTTTTTCTTGTTCCCTTTGCATGTCTTGAAATTCTTGCAATTTTCTTTTTTAATTTCCCAATTTCGATTTTTGCAATCTGATTCTCTATTTAGTAGCAGGAATCCATGTGTCTCTGAAGGTTATTGTTCCTATTGGATAAAGAAAAAATATCTTCTGAAACACTTAACTCTATACCTGCTATGACATCATTTTCTATGTGGAAATTATGGGCAAAGAGGCTGGTCAAAGGAACATGAGAGCCAACCTCTATGATCATCGCACAAAACTTCATACAACCAACATTTATAAAACATATTTTAAAAAATGGAGAAGCATTGATTTCACTCAGATTTTTTGGCTCAAATCTTGAATGATGTCCTCCCTTGTGCACTTTATTTTTACTCTCTCTTTCACTCTCCATGAATTATGTTTGAAGGATAGACTCTAGCCAATTTTAGGGTTTGGATAATAGGTCACAATGGTTTTGAAAACAGAGGAAATTTAATGATGGTATGGAAGTTTCATTGAGGGTTTTGATGAGACAAAGGGAAGTATGATGTTAATTTTGTAGATTTATTTCAAGAGATGAAATGGTATGGTGAGGAGTTTGTGAACTGTATAGTGGAACCTTAGCAGAAGGCTAGGGTTTAATGAGGTCAATGGTAAATAGGTAGTGAGTGATAGGAAGTGTGTAGGATAGGGTTTTCATGGAGGATAGGTGATAATGTAGGTGAGTGAAAGCTACAGTTATTAACTTTGAATAATGGAGATAAAAAAAATGGTATAACATTATGCTGGAGAAAACCCTGAGAAGAAATCACATATTCATTGATGAAATTTCTTGAAAAGATGTTTGGATGATCACTTAATAGTGTTTTGAAGCTTTATGGATCCTTGAAAAATATTCAAAATCTAAGAAAACTCTGAATTTTTCCTTGAAACCATGAATAAGTTCTTCATTGAGACACCCTGTCAATTCCATAGAAGGGTTGCGAAAGGGTCGCGCCCGATAGATGGGTCGCGACTCTCTAAAAGTGTAGAAAACCCTCCCTTTCTCATAAATTTCATTTTCTCTTATATTGCACAGTGATGTTAAGGGGATCTAAAGACATGTAAAACTAAAAATGAGTTTAATTGACCTCCTCCATAGGCTTTTATGATTTTCTTTTGGTGTCTTAGTAATTAATGAGGTAGGATGGCCCACCTCACCAATTCATCTTTTCTTTTAGCCTTTTGAACTTTAGGACCCTTTTTGAAACTTTGGAACCTTAGAAACATTATTATATATAAATACATAAATTACACTTGAAATCAAAATTTATTGAAGAAATTTGCTTATTACCACTCGTCTAATTGTCGGTTTTTATGCATGAAATAAGAGTTTTGGTGACCTTGAAACCCTAATGAACTAATGGAGACACTGAACTGAATGAAATCATAATGGATATGACTAAAATTATTATGATAATCTTTAAATGATGATACACTCAACTGAGTGATGACATGGACCAATAATTTAAAATTTTTGGGAGGAGTGGAAACAGTCCTAGACCTAATACCCAGTGACCAATTTTTTGCTTGAAGACCTAGTGAAATGACAAAAATTTGATTATGGGACCTTAACAAGACATGATAAGATTCCATTGATCACTGGCGATTGGATGTAAAGATTGACATTAGCATTGAGTCTAGCTGGGGATGGTAGCTCCTTGGAGGTGTCAAGAACACCGTAGACCAAGTAGCCTTACCATTGGGCATGGAGTCAAAAACAAAAGATGAGACTCAATATTGCAAACCGACTGTCAAAATGAACTGTAGACTAACTGCAAACTTTACTGGAAGATACTATTTAAAAAAAAATGCTGAGAATTCAACTTATTCATCACACCTACTCTAACCGATCCATGCATCACCGGATCAAGTGAAATGGAAAAACCAATGCAACCATGTAATAATTTTGTCTGCTAATTGAATTCTCAGAAAGTGCTTTATCATGAGAAAAAAGGGAAAACAATTGAAAGATAAATCCCATGAAAAATTTTCAATAGATTGAATCTTAACGAAATTGCAAAGCATGAGCCCACGAGCTGACCTCAATAATGCTGCAAAAGGATCTTCATAGGAATACATATTAATTTCCAACCCATATAATACATTACTACTCTACTTTAGGTAGTCTTCGTACGTTGATTTTAAAATTTTCTCAACATCCATGTTTTCCTCCCTTGATGATTACAACAAGTTGACAAAAGGATCCTCAAACTCGTGAATGACTAATTTTTCCTAATGATCAACAAAAAAAACAAGAATATTCTTCATTAATCTCTTGATAATACTGAAATGAGTAAAAAATTAACGGTAAAGAATCATCCTGCATAATTTCATAATATGTTGCAGGTTCGAAGCTTGGATTTGTGATTTGAAACTCAATGTAACTTGGTGGCTGGGATTCTGGAGCAAAATAAGTTTTCATATCACAAGTGACCTCCTGAACCAATTCATGAGAAGGATTGCCATTTATACTACTGAAAACTTGCTTATAGGCTTGATTATAGTTTTCTCTTATTTTCGCAAATGAGCAGAAACACAAGGGTAAGGAGTCTTGATCAAGAATTTCATTGTGTTATTCATGCTCAATACCAAAATGGAAAGACTATTGATTTCTAATGTTGTGAAAGTTTTCTCTTAGAAATTGAAATGAAGCAAAACTCAAGGCAAAGAGCTTTCACTTACTTTGAAATTTTCTGCATTTTCTTCATCACTGTCATGATTGATATTGTTAGATTCAGCCTTTGCAGCCTTCCTTCAGTGATCAAACATGCTCTTACAAAGTGATTTTAAGGTGCCAAGGTCAAATTTTGTCATTTCAATGAGTCTTCAAGCAAAATTTGGTCACTAGGCATTAGGTCTAGGGTTTGTTTTCACTCCTTCCAAAGTTGTCCAAGTGTCAGTCCATGTCACCATTCAGCTGAGTGTATCATCATTCAGGGGGTTGCCATCATCATGTCAAGTTCCATTGAGTCATTTTACATCTTGTTCATGCTTCAGTTGTGCCTAGGTAAGGTCCATTTCCCTCTCCTAGGGTTTTGGAGGTAATTTCTCTTGGATGGTCAAATCATCGGAAAAACTTGTATCCTGATGTTCACACACCTTCCCCTATCCTTAACATACCTTATTAAACACTTCCCATCACTGAGATTCCCTAAATTCCTCATTTTTGCACAAACCCTAGTTTCTTGCCACAACTTGGCAATTTTCTAGGCTAGGCCTGTGTTTTGCCCTTTTGGACCCCTTCCCCTCACTCAATCTCTGTAATTCCACTTTCCCCTGCTTCCTAACATCCCTACCTACTTCCCAAAATTTCCCCAAGAATTTAGAAGCCCCCTATCCCCTTCATTTCGCTTCATTTCGACAAGATCCCTTGTTTCACACATCGGGATAAGTTTCACTAAAAAGATGTTTCAGAGCAATAAAAGATGAATTTTGGAAAAATGAGAGAGGTTTTTGTTCAAACCATGCCTAGGAAGAAAAACCTCTTTCACTGTTTACACAGGTATCATGGTTTTAGAGAAATGTCAAAAATACCATTGCCTCAGGAGAATTGAATGCACCTCTGAAGTGACCTTGGGAAAATCAAGATTTCTCCTAGCATGGTTGGCCAAATGACTTGCATGATGAGTCAAATGATAACTAGACATAAATACCTTTCCAATGAGCTATCATGAGCTCAATTTGGAGTTGAGGACGACCTTCAAAAGTTGACTGCAACAGCGCTCTGCCTTGAGGCAGCCTCATTCTGCTCATTTTGACTAGTGTTGGTAGATTTGATTTTTGACAGAGTAAATCAAATCCAAATTGCATAAATCTACTTGTGTTGGAAAGTAGACTCCAATATCTTTCCAACGAGCTATCAAACGCTCAATTTGGACACCGGGAAGGCCTCCAAAAGCTTTCTGCAAAATGCACTATGTGGCAAGAGGCAAGAGCGACCCACTTGAGGGGAGCGACCCACTTGGGCATTTTTCACAGTGTAAAAATGAATGGGAGCGACCCACTTGAGCGACCCACTCTAACAACAAAGCCCAGAAATTTGTGTTTGCTTCCCAGTTTTGATTCGTTGACTCCAGTCGTCTCCAAACAAGTTTCAAAGCATTGGAGCCAAGAGATTTGGTGATGGCGATGTCTTGAAGTGGGAAAATGATTTATTTAAAGGAAGAAGTGAAACCCTATATTCAAGGTAACATTTGTTCCCTTAGGGTACTAAATACATATGGATGGTTTTGTGAAGGTTTTCCACCTTGAATGGCGATATATATACCTTTTCATATGGTCAAAGTCTCACCGCCCCCTCACACTCATTCTACCACTGTTGTCACTACCATGTGATCATATCGTCGTCCCTTCCCCATATTCATTATCCTCATATCCCTTTATACTTTTGGTTCCCATGTGAAATCCCAAACCCTACTACTTACTACTACATTCCTCCATTGACACAAGCCTAATCTCCATAACACTCAAAGGTTGTTTCTTTGTCCTTGATTCCACTTGACTCACTGATATGTCGCCATTTCATTTCACTCATGTCCTTAGAAACTACCCCCCCATCACCATATCCCATTCCTATCTCACTTATAGGGGTTCTCAATCCCTCATTCCCCTTTGGCACGCATTTGGCGATTGGAGACAAAGAAATCAAGGTCCCATTTCTCATTTTCAACAGGTTGAACATACACATTGCTACACCATGACTGACAACAACACATCATACAACCGAGACAGTGTTTTCACCACAGGAACTGCATGCACCAGGAGAGCACTAAAATGGCGGAAAAGGCCTGATCCACTCTGGATTTTGGCCGAGGCTTCATTGAATGAGCAAGATACATGATGGAGGATCTTCGCTCCGAATTTGGGCAAATTCGGAGAAAATTTTGTCATTTTCAAATTTTTGGTCTCAAAAACAGGTTTTTCAGTTAAGCGGGTCGCGCACTCATGCGCTCACTTTTTTTGGGGACACTTGCTGGAGGAAATTTTTGCATTTTTGGATTTTTCATGGTTAGTTATGCATCCTCAGAAATCAACTAAGCATTTCATCAAAATCTGGATGGTCAAAGAGCTCAAAAACACCATGAAAAACACCTTGCTGCCACCTTTTGCACCAGCAGGAAGTACCTCTGGGAGAATGAGGTTTTGGAGGGTCAAATGAGCTTCAAATTCAGAAATTCCACTTGGGTTGGATATTCAACATCCAGGGCTTTCCAACGCGCTATCATGAGCTCAATTTGGATGCCGGGAAGTACCTCAAATTCAGGCTGGAAAACGCGCGACCCACTCGGCTCAAGAGCGACCCACTTAAATTTTTCCTGAATTTTCAGCTGCCAGCTTAGATTTTCGCCTAGTATGGACCATTTTTGCTTATGGATGGAATTTTTTGGTTTTTATGATGTAAATTCATGTTTGGCATGTAACTTTGGCTTATTTTTATCTATTCTAGAAGATTCACTCTCAAAACGGTAAAAAATCATGTAATGGATCAGTTTCCACTCTTTTAGAGGCAAGTTGTTAGCTGCCTAGATTGTAGTTCCATGATTAGAATTGGTTGAAACTGATCCCTGAAGATGGAATTCGACCCCTAGAGGTGGGGAAAGGTGTTAGAGTGATCTATATATTGTATTTTCTCAATCATTTTCAGGGGTTGGAGAGGTTGGACTCTTGGGATACTTTTGATATCATTGTACATACTTTTCATATTTTGGCTAAGGAAAGATCAGGGGTTTTGCGGCACTTGTTGGGATCCTTGTGGTGTTCTGTTCTTGATGGTGTTTCTCCTTTGTTTACTATAAGTTTCTTCATGTTTAATGTATGCCATCCTTTCATTATGCTTCTGAACTAAATTGAATGAGTGAATAAGGTTGAATCCATTGTTTACAGTGCTTGGCCTTTGAATTCAGTTAGTTCTATATGTTTTCAGCTGTTTGGAGAGGATCCAAGTTCTTCTTTGCCCTCTTCAACTCCTCGTCGGTCTAATCTGTCCATATATCCAATCAAAAGCATCAAGACATTCACTTACCTCGCCCCAACTTGAAATCTGCAAAGGTCTGACCTTATCCCCGGACCCAAAATTTGTTTTCCCATTTCTCCAGCGAAAACCCAAAAAACCAAAAATCAAATATACCTATCTCTTTACTAGCCTAAAATCAGTTCTTATTGTAAGTCATCTCGCATCCTATTGCTCATTTTCTCGAGATTGACGAAGAGAGCCCTCTCCTGTCCTCGTAGGGCTAGCTACGAGGCTGAGCGTGGTTTGATGTAGCCTTGAGTTTACTTCATTTCAGCCTGAGGTAGATTTGAGCGCTAACATAGTGGCGACCATACTGGGGAAGAAAATGGTTTGCTTGTTACTGTCATTTGCTATAGACGGAGTCTGAAGTCACGCCAGGTAGCCTTCGAACTGCACATTGCTCTGCGAGTGCATAGTAGATAAAAGCTGCTTCAGTCGATCTCTGGTTTAGCTTGTGAATGTGTCCCTTGATTTGCAAATTGCCCCAGTACGTGTATCAAGTTCAGATCTGATGGTTGATGGTGGACAACGATCAGACATAAGAAGGCTGAAATCATTCACCTGGTGACTCCAATTCAAAGTCTGGAGGACTGACTCTTTCTCTGAGAAAATGGATGGATCTTACACAAAGTTTAGGTATCTAAAGTGGAATGGTATTCAGGATCTAATCTTCTTTCTCGTAAATTACTTCTTTGCTGGTCTTGAAGCTATCCTGAAAGTTTTTCAAAGTTTGTTGTATGAGAAAGGTCATCAAAATCTTCACTCGACCCATTCAAAAAGTGTAAATGTTGAGTTTCCCTTTGATCCTGGCCTCCTTACTTTTCCCACATCTTATGATGACTTTCTTCAGAGTGATGAGCCAGAAAATCAAGCTGATCCCGCAGCTCTTGTACATGCCCCTACACCTTGTAAAATTCCAGATCGGTACAAACCTCTTGTTTTACCTTCTGTTCTTCATGCTTTTCCTGCAAATTATGACCTATATCTACCGAGATTTGATGGTGAATGTAACAATGTCAACGCTGAGCAACATGTGCAGAATGTTGAAACTTTTCTAGATCTTTTTGAAGTTGATGATGAAGATGTTAGTATCAGACTTTTTGCTCTTTCTTTGCAAGGCCAAGTGAAGAGTTGGTTCAAAGCCCTTCCTGATGCGAGCATCACAGATTTCCAGCAGTTTGTCAAAGTTTTCCTTGACAGGTGGATGATCGGACAGAACTTTTTGTTGATTATAGAGGAGTATAACCAGCTGAAAAGATTGCCAGGGGAGACAGTACAACAATTTTCTGCCAGATTTAACCAAGTTTATTATTCGATGCCAGTTGATATAAGACCTTCTCCTAGATCTGCTCTCTTGCACTACCCGGGTGCCTTTGATCCGGAAATGGAGTTTCAGTTGAGAGAAAAGAATATTGCAACACTTCACGAAATGCAGAACAAGGCAGTGAATGTAGAGGCTCATTTGCTGATCCGGAGGGCAAGGTTGAAAGAAGAAGAAAAGAAGAACGTTTCAGAGCAGCTGACACTTTCAGAGGAAAAGCTTGATCTTTTCGTAAATGCAGTAGAAGAGATGGTGCGGAAAATGACTGTAAAAAATGAAAATGACATTCAAGAACAAGTTGCTGATCCAAAACATTTTGTTTCTGATCCCAGTTGTCATAGTGATTGTTTTATAGATCATTGTAAAGAAGAGAGAGTTGTTGATATGATGTGTATGTTTGATGATGAATTGCCTCAGTTTGATCAGTATGATGATGATTATGTTCTCCAAAAAGAATCTAATCTTGCAGACAAATCAGCAGCTAGCTTGTGTGAGGAGGAAGTTCACTTTCAGCAGCTCGAGTACAGTGATCAACCGATGCATATCAGCTATGGCAATGATGAGGAAAGTGTAGCAAATTTTGATGTAAGTGAAGGATCTTTGCCTTTTTGTTTTGATTCATTTCAGTTCATTAGAGATAACTTCCATGCAATCAGAAATCAAACGTCAACAAGCCTTGATTTGGACCATCTAGAGGGCAATGAAAGCCTTGTTCAAAACTTCTCATATTCAGATTTTCAGCCCTCGAAAGTCATTGATTGTCAAGTTGCAGCTGAAGACTTGGAAGTGGGCACACATGATTTAATGATTCAAGGTGACTCCGTACCATTTTGTTTTGAATCATTTCAGTTATTGAGAGAAAAATTGCATGGTAAATCTTCAAATGAGCAGCTTGTAACATCAGATTTGCAGCCATCCAATACAATTGAAGGTCAGATTACATATGAAATTGTGGAAGATGAAATACATAATTTGATGATGCAGGAAGATTCTATACCCTTTTGTTTTGAAGCATTTCAGTTTATAAGGCAGAATCTTCATAATATATCTCAAGGAAAAGATGAACAGCCAGAAGGAGGTCATACAGTTTCAATGGATACATTACAGCACTCTTCTCAAGTTTTTGATGATCCCATTGCTCGTGTGTTGGATGATGTTTGTTATAAAAATTCTGCTCCATTAGCTAACCATGTGCCCAAAAAGAATGTTGATGATAATCTTATTCAAAGATCACCTTCATTGTCTTGTTTAACAGATTGTTCATTGCATAGCACATGTCAAGATTTCCATACATATGAGGAGATTGATGAAGGAGACTTTTGTTCAGTTTGGAATCAGCAGCAAAGTTTGATTTTTCATGAATTTCAGGATCCTTTTGACAGCTTGCTGCAATCACCAAAGAAAAGCACCGCAGATGTGAGGAAAAGTTTAAGATCAAGGTATGGAGATTATCTGGACCAGAGCTATGTTTATGAAGATCCATTCACAGTATTCTTGATGTCTTCCAGTCAATTTATGATTTGCAAGTTTATCAGCAGTCCACTTGGTTCAAAGTTTTCATGGGAGTTGCCTTTCAGTAGTTATTTCTCGTTGTTCATAAGCAAGCATGTGGGAAGAAGTCAAACAGCAGCCAGCATGCTTACATGGTTGCATTGGCGGTTCCATTTCACTTGATCGGGTGGTGTAAAGCACAATTAGAGTAGGTTGTATTGAATAAGCTCTACTTTGAGCATATTTCCAGTTTGTCGGTTGTGTTTAAGTATCGAGTTAGTTTTTAGTTGAGTAAGAGTCAATTTGTGTCGTCAAGTCATCAGTTTTCAGTCATGCATTTCAGTTTGAGTTTTTGATTCCATGGCCCAATGGATAAAGCACTGGTCTGCTCTCCCAAAGATCTGCCATTCTTGGCACCTCCAAGGAGCTACCATCCCCATTGGAGCCAATGTTAGAGTCAGCCTTTGCAGCCTTCCTTCAGTGATCAAACATGCTCTTACAAAGTGATTTTAAGGTGCCAAGGTCAAATTTTGTCATTTCAATGAGTCTTCAAGCAAAATTTGGTCACTAGGCATTAGGTCTAGGGTTTGTTTTCACTCCTTCCAAAGTTGTCCAAGTGTCGGTCCATGTCACCATTCAGCTGAGTGTACCATCATTCAGAGGGTTTTCATCATCATGTCAAGTTCCATTGAGTCATTTTACACCTTGTTCATGCTTCAGTTGTGCCTTGGTAAGGTCCATTTCCCTCTCCTAGGGTTTTGGAGGTAATTTCTCTTGGATGGTCAAATCATCGGAAAAAATTGTATCCTGATGTTCACACACCTTCCCCTATCCTTAATATACCTTATTAAACACTTCCCATCACTGAGATCCCTCAAATTCCTCATTTTTGCACAAACCCTAGTTTCTTGCCACAACTTGGCAATTTTCTAGGCTAGGCCTGTGTTTTTCCCTTTTGGACCCCTTCCCCTCACTCAATCTATGAGATTCCACTTTTCCCTGCTTCCTAACATCCCTCCCTACTTCCCAAAATTTCCCCAAGAATTTAGAAGCCCCTTATCCCCTTCATTTCGCTTCATTTCGACAAAATTCCTTGTTTCACACATCGGGGTAAGTGTTACTCAAAAGATGTTTCAGAGCAATAAAAGATGAAATTTGGGAAACTGAGAGAGGTTTTTGTTCACAACATGCCTAGGAAGAAAAACCTCTTTCACTTTTTACACAGGTATCATGGTTTTGAAGAAATGTCAAAAATACCGTTGCCTCAGGAGAATTGAATGCACCTCTGAAGTGACCTTGGGAAAATCAATATTTCTCCTAGCATGGTTGGCCAAATGACTTTCATGATGAGTCAAATGATAACTAGACAGAAATACCTTTCCAATGAGCTATCATGAGCTCAATTTGGAGTTGAGGAAGACCTTCAAACGTTGACTGCAACAGCGCTCTGCCTTGAGGCAGCCTCATTCTGCTCATTTTGACTAGTGTTGGGAGATTTGACTTTTGACATAGTAAATCAAATCCAAATTGCATAATTCCACTTGTGTTGGAAATTAGACTCCAATATCTTTCCAACGAGCTATCACACGCCCGATTTGGACACCGGGAAGGCCTCCAAAAGCTTTCTGCAAAATGCACTATGTGGCAAGAGGCAAGAGCGACCCACTTGAGGGGAGCGACCCACTTGAGCATTTCAGCCAGTGTAAAAATGAATGGGAGCGACCCACTTGGGGGGAGCGACCCACTTAAACAACAAAGCCCAGAAATTTGTGTTTTGCGCCCAGTTTTGATTCAAGTTGACTCCATCTGCTTCCAAACAGGTTTCAAAGCATTGCTCAGTAGATTTTAAGTATGGTTGTGATGTCTTGAAGTGGGAAAAATGATTTATTTAAAGGAAGAAGTGAAACCCTATATACATGGCAGATTTGTTCCTTAGGGTTTTAAATACATATGGATGGTTTTGTGAAGGTTTTCCCACCTTGAATGGTTGATATATATACCTTTGCATATATGGTCAAAGTCTCACTGCCCTCACACTCATTCTACCACTGCTGTCACTACCATGTGATCATATCGTCGTCGCTTCCCCATATTCATTATCCTCATATCCCTTTATACTTTTGGTTCCCATGTGAAATCCCAAACCCTATTAATTACTACTACATTCCTCCATTGAAACAAGCCTAATCTCCATAGCACTCAAAGGCTGTTTCTTTGTCCTTGATTCCACTTGACTCACTGATATGTCGCCATTTCATTTCACTCATGTCCTTAGAAACTACCCCCCCATCACCATATCCCATTCCTATCTCACTTATAGGGGTTCTCAATCCCTCATTCCCCTTTGGCACACATTTGGCGATTGGAGACAAAGACATCAAGGTCCCATTTCTCATTTTCAACAGGTTGAACATACACATTGCTACACCATGACTGACAACAACACATCATACAACCGAGACAGTGTTTTCACCACAGGAACTACATGCACCAGGAGAGCACTAAAATGGCGGAAAAGGCCTGATCCACTCTGGATTTTGGCCGAGGCTTCATTGACTGAGCAAGATACATGATGGAGGATCTTCGCTCCGAATTTGGGCAAATTCGGAGAAAATTTTGTCATTTTCAAATTTTTGGTCTCAAAAACAGGTTTTTCAGTTAAGCGGGTCGCGCACCCATGCACTCACTTTTTTTTGGGACACTTTCTGGAGGAAATTTTTGCATTTTTGGATTTTTCATAGTTAGTTATGCATCCTCAGAAATCAACTAAGCATTTCATCAAAATCTGGATGGTCAAAGAGCTCAAAAACACCATGAAAACCACCTTGCTGCCACCTTTTGCACCAGCAGGAAGTACCTCTGGAAGAATGAGGTTTTGGAGGGTCAAATGAGCTCCAAATTCAGAAATTCCACTTTGGTTGGATAGTCAACATCCAGGGCTTTCCAACGAGCTATCATGAGCTCAATTTGGATGCCGGGAAGTACCTCAAATTTAGGCTGGAAAACGCGCGACCCACTCGGCTCAAGAGCGACCCACTTAAATTTTTCCTGAATTTTCAGCTGCCAGCTCAGATTTTCGCCTAGTATGGACCAGTTTTGCTTGTGGATGGAATTTTTGGGTTTTTATGATGTAAATTCATGTTGGGCATGTAACTTTGGCTCATTTTTATCTATTCTAGAAGATTCACTCTCAAAAGGGTAAAAAATCATGTAATGGATCAGTTTCCACTCTTTTAGAGGCAAGTTGTTAGCTGCCTAGAT
Organism: Pinus albicaulis; assembly: GCA_034641835.2. Lineage (NCBI taxonomy): Eukaryota > Viridiplantae > Streptophyta > Pinopsida > Pinales > Pinaceae > Pinus > Pinus albicaulis. The sequence continues at coordinate 499,034,355 of CM076569.1, forward strand.
TGTAGTTCCATGATTAGAATTGGTTGAAACTGATCCCCGAAGAGGGAATTCGACCCCTAGAGGTGGGGAAAGGTGTTAGAGTGATCTATATATTGTAATTTCTCAATCATTTTCAGAGGTTGGAGAGGTTGGACTCTTGGGATACTTTTGATACTATTGTACATACTTTTCATATTTTGGCTAAGGAAAGATCGGGGGTTTTGCGGCACTTGTTGGGATCCTTGTGGTGTTCTGTTCTTGATGGTGTTTCTTCTTTGTTTACTGTAAGTTTCTTCATGTTTAATGTATGCCATCCTTTCATATGCTTCTGAACTAAATTGAATGAGTGAATAAGGTTGAATCCATCGTTTACAGTGCTTGGCCTTTGAATTCAGTTAGTTCTATATGTTTTCAGCTGTTTGGAGAGGATCCAAGTTCTTCTTTGCCCTCTTCAGCTCCTCGTCGGTCTAATATGTCCATATATCCAATCAAAAGCATCAAGACATTCACTTACCTCGCCCCAACTTGAAATCTGCAAAGGTCTGACCTTATCCCCGGACCCAAAATTTGTTTTCCCATTTCTCCAGCGAAAACCCAAAAAACCAAAAATCAAATATACCTATCTCTTTACTAGCCTAAAATCAGTTCTTATTGTAAGTCATCTCGTATCCTATTGCTCATTTTCTCGAGATTGACGGAGAGAGCCCTCTCCTGTCCTCGTAGGGCTAGCTACGAGGCTGAGCGTGGTTTGATGTAGCCTTGAGTTTACTTCATTTCAGCCTGAGGTAGATTTGAGCGCTAACAGATATGTATAGGTTGAGCACTATATTTGAGCATTTTTAATTTAAATTCTCCCTTGCAAAAACATGTTGATGATTGCCTTGAAGATTTAGCCTCAATTTCAACAACATAATCATCATCATACTGATCATATTTGGGTAAATCCTCAATATAAGTAATGTCATCAAACATACACATTAGATCAACAGATTTCTTCTCCTTAATCTGATCTACAAATCCATTTTCATTATTGTCCATAAATGAATGCAAACAACAATCATTTTCTGATCTCTGGTAATTGGGATTAGTAGGAAAATGTTTAGGGCCAATAACCTCTTCTTCTAAAATATGTGGGGCATGGCGTTTTTGAAAAACTAATTCGTCGCTCATGGTGAGCTTTTGCATTACTTCTTCCATGGTACTTACCAAAATGTCAAGCTTTACTTCTGAAGATGTCAGGTATTCCTTTTCTATGTTCTCACTTTCTTCTGTATTCAACTTTAACCTTTTGACTAGAAAATTAGCTTCCAAATCTATTGCACTATCCTGTATTTATTCGAGTGTTTTGGCATTCCTTTCTCTCAATCGAAATTCCATTTCTGGATCAAAGGAATCCAGGTAGTGTAAGAGAGATAAACCAGGAGGCAGTTTTATATTAGCAGGGATTGAATGGTACACTTGATTAAACCTAGCCGAAAAGTGTTGCACTGTTTCTCCTGGCCATCTTTTCAAATGATTATATTCTTCTAAAATCAGAAAAATATTCCTCTTGATCACCCATTTATAAAGGAGGAATTTCACAAACTAATGGAAATAAAAAATGCTTGCAACTGACAAGTTTTTGAACCATCCCTTGGCTTCTCCTTGCAAATATAGAGCAAAGATCCTGATACTAACATCATATTCATCAACCTCAAAAAGATCGAGAAAATTTTCAAAACCCTGAATTTGTCTCTTAGCAGTGATGTTACCATATCATCTGTCAAACCTAGGAAGATATTTGTAATATTTTTTAGGGAAATCATGGAGTATAGGAGGTAGGATGAGTGGCTTGTATCTATCTGGAATTTTATGAGGTATAGGAGTATGTACAAAAGCTATAACATTAGTATTGATCACTTGAGGCTTATTAAGCAGAATATGACCATCATAAGATTCACAAGAAGGATCTTGACCGAGATCAAAGGTGTAAGGAGAATTTGAATCCACAATTTTCAGAGGGAAGGAATCAAATACAGATCTGGGATCTTTTCTCGAATACAATATACTTTGAAAAAACTTCTTGACATTCTTAGGAAAAGAGAAAACATAATTCAGGACAAAGAACATGATGTCTTGGATGAAAGTCCAAGTTGAATACCTGATATTCCAATGTTGTCTTTTCATGTTTTTGTTGGCAAGTTTCATCCTCCAATGGAGTCCTAGATTTGATTTTGAAACGAATTTGGAGTCGCTAAGTAAATGATTTCAGCCTTTTTGTTTCTGGTCACTGTTCACCATCAATAATCAAATTTGATCCTTGTCATTCATTCCCAAGGAAGATAGAGCTTTCATTCCCCGACAACGGTGCCAATATGTTAGCACTCCATAAGTTCTCTAAAGGCTAAAAAGGAGACCAGCAAAGGTAACCACAAACCACGTTGACCTAGTAGCTAGCCCTACTAGACTGAGAGGGCTCTCTTAATGAGATTCACAGCCAATTTGATCAGGCCATGAAATATTTTAGGCTAGGTATGTAGATTAGGGTTTGATTTTATTTTGAAGGTTTGTGCTAGATGGAAATGGACCTTTGGAGATAAGCTTGAAACTCTGGTATGATTATAAGAGAAAAAATTCCAGGGGAATAAAGGACCAAGGTAGGCAAGCTTGAATGACACTTTAGGCTTTATGGTTAGGGTGTAGAATGAACGAAAATATTAGGAACAAGCATATAAATATGAATTCATTCCTTAGGATGAAAATAAATAGAAGATCACCATCTTATCAAAATAGGGCATGTATTCCTCATGAATACTGCTTAAAAACTTTAAAGATAATGAGTGAAAGCAGTATAAATGTAATGGAAAGAGAAAGAATTCAATGGAGTGACATAGAAAAGAGAAACATAGCCATACAAGCTCAACACATAAATCCCTAAATTTAAGCTGCAACTTTTCTCTTTATTCACTGTATTACTTTCTCAAAATGAAACACACTAGCTCAATGTCCAAGACTCCAACCCTTGGAAATTATTAAAAACTATCTCATATAGGAAAATAAAACATATGATATCTCATCAAGTCGAAAATCTTATTCAAGGCTCATCATAAATGCCTTTGATGAGTCTTCACCTAAAGACTAGGATGGTTGACACAACTTCCATAATTCTAGACAAAGTTTAGGAGAGCATATCTCAGTCATTAATTACAAATTTCCCCATAAAGAGAGGGAGAAACCTACTTAGAAGCCTAGAATATACTAAATTTATTACAAAATATCAAATCTGCTATCATTCATTGCTCGAAAGGTTGCTAGACTAGATGGGTCACGCCAGGAACAAAAGGGTCGCACCAGCATAAACCAAAACAAGAATTTTTAGCAGAAGAGTCACGCCAGTTGAGAGCTGATTTTGGTTGAATTTTAGGAGTCCATTATGCATTCTAAAAGGTGGGTCTATTAGCCCCACATGTCTACTTTCCAATGATCCATCAAGCTCCAAACAATACCCACGGGAAGGCCTCCAAAACTTTATTTTTCCAACCTTACTCATAAGTTCCGCGCAAGTCTAGATTTAGTGGCAGAACCATGAAAAAGGTGAGGTTTAATAGGAAGCTTTCACGAAAAAATAAGTTGATATTTTGTGTGTACTCATCATTATGCACTCATCCATGTAGAAAATATTTCATTCGGATGCTTAGGGAAAAAGGGTCGCGCCTCTTCGCGGCGCTTCTGTGTGCAAATTCTTGCAAAATTTCAAAAATTTTCAAAATGCTCCAAAAATTTCAAATTTTTTTCCTTAACTAGTATGGATGATAGGATAAACATCCAAGTATGTTTTAGCCACCAATTTTGCTACTTTAACCCTTTTCCTTGACTCCCTTTTCTTGTCTTGAACTTCTTGCAGTTTTCTTTTTTAATTGCCCAATTTTGATTTTTGTAATCTGATTCTCTGTTTAATAGCGGGCAACTATGTGTCTCTGAAGGTTATTGTTCCTATTGGCTAAAGAAATAATATCTGCTAAAACTCTAAACTTGATACCTACTACAACATCCTTGTCTATGTGGAAATTATGGGCAAAGAGGATGGTTAAAGGAACATGAGAGCCAACCTTTGTGATCATCTCACAAAACTTCATACAACCAACATTTATAAAAAATATTTTGACAAATGGAGAAGCATTGATTTCACTCAGACTATTTGGTTCAAATCTTGAATGATGTCCTCCCTTGTGCACTTTCTTTTTTCTCTCTCTTTCACTCTCCATGAATTCTGTTTGAAGGATAGACTCTAGCCAAGTTTAACATTTGGATAATAGGTCACAGTGGTTTTGAAAACAGAGGAAATGTAATGATGGCATTGAAGTTTCCTCGAGGGTTTCGAGGAGACAAAGGGAAGTATGACATTAATTTTGTAAATTTATTTCATGAGTTGAAATGGTTTGGTGAGGAGTTTGTGAACTGTGTAGTGGAAACTTAGCAGAAGGCTAAGGTTTAATGAGGTCAATGGTAAATAGATGGTGAGTGATAGGAAGTGTGTAGGCTAGGGATTTGAGGGAGGATAGGTGATAATGTAGGTGAGTGAATTCTAGGGTTATTGACTTTGAACAATGGAGAACAAAAAAATGGTATAACACTGTGCTGGAGAAAACCCTGAGAAGAAATCACATAATCATTGATGAAATTGCTTGAAAAGATGTTTGGATGATCACTTACTAGTGCTTGGAAGATTTATGGATCCTTGAACAATCTTCAAAAGATAAGAAAACTTAGAATTTTTCCCTGAAACCATGAAGGAGTTCTTCATTGAGAAACCCTGTCAATTACGTAGAAGGGTCACACCCGGCAGATGGGTCACGTGAATGGGTCGCGCCTGGTAGATGTATCGCAGAAGGGTCGCAACCCTCTAAAAATGCAGAAAAACCATCCCTTTCTCACAAATTTCACTTTCTCTTAGCTTGCACAGTGATGTCAAGGGGGTCTAAAGACATGTAAAAGTAAAAACGAGTTTAATTTAGCTCCTCCATAGACTTTTATGATTTGATTTTGGTGTCTTAGTAATTAATGAGGTAGGATGGCCCACCTCACCAATTCATCTTTTCTTTTAGCATTTTTAACTTGATGACCCTTTTTGCAAATTTGGAACCTTAGAAACATTATTACATATAAGAACATAAATTATATTTGAAATCCAAAAGGGATGAAGGATGCCAAAATGGTTTTGAATTGCTTAAGGAGAAGATGCTCACTGTGCCCATATTGGTCTTTCCAAACTGGATGAAGGTATTCCTGTACACGTCGATGCCTCCCGCATTGCTCTGGGAGCTATCTTAGTGCAACCAGGGGCCAAGGAGATTGACCACCCTATTTCATTTTTAGGTAGGAAATTGTCGAGTGCGGAGTGTAACTACTCGACCATAGAGAGGGAAGGATTGGCTATGGTCTAAGCGCTGCAGAAATTCCGACACTATTTGTTGGGAGGCCACTTTAAGATGTTTATTGACCACTCTACTCTGAAGTAACTGGTCAACAAGCCTATGTTAGGGGGACGATCCTTAGATGGTTGCTGCTATTTTAGGAGTATGAATTTGAAGTAATTGTGAAACCTGGGAGACTAAATGCTGGTCCAGACCATCTCTCGCGCATTGAAAGTGGAGAAGATCCAACTAGCTTGGAATATGGCTTACGAAACACACAAATATTTTCTATAAAGGTAGTCAATGATCACTTTGCAGATATTATTCATTTTTTGACCGGTGGAAGTGTGCCCACGAAATATATGCTACAAAAGAAGAAAGAGCTAGTCACACGCGCAGCTTATTTTACGCTAATCATCGATCAATTGTACAAGATGGGTGCAGATGAAGTCCTGCAGAGGTATGTATTGGAATTTGAGAGACAAGATATATTAGCTGAGGCTCATGGAGGGGTACCAAAAGGTCACTATGCTGGTAAAGCCAATGCGTAGAATATCGTACGAGATGGTTTATGGTGGCCCACGATGCACATGCATATTGCCTCACTTGTAATTATTCCAAAGGACGAGGAAACTTCCGCGTAGAGATGAGATGCCCTTGCACCCACAAATGGAATTTCAAGATTTTGAAAAATGGGCCATTGATTTTTTTGGACCTATTGAACCTCCAAGAAAGAAGATAGGTGCGTGCTACATAATCACTACGACGGATTATGTGACCAGATGGGCTGAGGCTAAGCCTGTGAAGGATTGCAGTGCAGATGCAGTTGCACACTTCATTTTTTAGAACATCTTGACTTGGTTTGGGTGCCCTAATATTTTGATGAGTGACCGAGTACATACTTTGTAAATGAAACTATTGAAGCTCTGATAGAAGAATTCGAGAATCATCATCAAAAGAGTACTCTGTATCACCCACAAGAAAATGATGCGGTGGAAGATTTTAATAAGATATTAGATACTGTGCTCACTAAGATCTGAAATGCTAATCGAAATGATTGGGATGGGCACATAGCTACGGTATTGTGGGAATATAGAACCACGTGCAAGAATCTGACATGAAAGACACCGTTCCGAATGGTGTATGGGTAGGAAATTGTTAGGCCGATGGAATATATTGTCCCAAGCTTGCGCATTGCACTGTTCACTAATATGGAAGAGTAGGATATTATGGAAGAACAATTGTCATAGTTGGCCATGTTGGAAGAGGATCTATTTATTGCAGGTTTCCATCAACAGGTGAAAAAGGTGCGCGAAAAGTATTGGCATGACGGGCATATTAGATAGAAGGTATTTAAGGAAGAGGATTTGGTCTTGTTGTATGACAGCAAGTTTGCACGCCACCCAGGGAAGTTCAAGATGCATTGGCTCGGACCATATATTGTCATGGAAATCACAGATGGAGGTGCAATATGCCTGGCCACATTAAGCGGAGATGATGTTCCTGGGTATAGAAATGGCAGTAGATTGAAACCATATAGGGATTACCCTCTTACTGCACATACCAAATGAATTTATGGCTGAAAATATGGATCTGCGCAACAAGGATGGTGAATGCGCAGCCATGTGCGACATGCACGCAATAGCTGCACGATGAGGATGATTGGGTCACAGAGTTGCCATAATATAGTCGTTGGAACATTAAATTTGGACAATACAACAATCTTACCATTTGGAGGAGCAGCTAAATTGCATTAAATGAGGATATTATGTTAGATTTGGGGCCGTTTAAGCATTTATGGGGCTACATTAATGAAAAAAACACCGTTTAAGACGCGCCTACGCTATAAATATGACCAAAGGGGTGGCATTAGTTCCCTTTTCTTTCTATGCTATTCTTGTGAGTTGTGCTCTCTGATTTCTAAAGATTTTTTGAAGCTTATGTCTGGCCTTGATCCAATATTTGAGGAGGAGATACCCTATCAAGGTTTGGGTCACCTGATTCCTCCAAGAATGGTTGCCACTAAGCCTACCCCTTCTGCGATGCCAACTGAAGAAACCTCTGCACAAGATGTTGAGACCCATGCATTGACCAAAAAGAAGAAGGGGCAGTCCTCGGGGTTCCGGAAGTCACCCCGCCAGAAGATCCCAAAGCCATGCTCGACTACTGCAGAGCACCAGAAGAAGCCTATGATGCACTTTCCTGAAAATATCATGGAGGAGGATGTTGTAGAAGTTGTAGAACCCATCTCGCGGTTGCCTACGTATGTCACACTGTGCAAAGCCTTTGTCAAGATCCCGAAAGGTTTAGATAAGACGTGATCATATATCAATATGTCACTTCTCCCAGCGAATGTACCTATTAAAAGTGATATGTTTGCCAAAATTTTGCTGCTAAAGATGGAGGACTGGGATCTAGCTGACCAAGGTAAATTCCAAGAACTCGTGAACACCATGTATTTGGAGAATATCCCTTATGATGGTGGCGTAGTACGAGTTGAGTCAAAGTCATGGGCACTGGGCTTGCACAAATTAGGATTGTTTAACCTATTACATATTTCACACTTTGGACGTAGCCCAATTAATGACATTTGTGTGTGATAACTGCTCGCGCTCATTCATGATGTTTGTTTATGGCTAGGAGGGCCAATTCCGATTGATGTTGCGCTAATCCATCAGATCACTGGCTTCCCCTTCCAGGGGGAGGACCCTGCAATGGATTTTGGTGGGAATATCCAAGAGCGCAAGGTAGTCGATGATGTCAAAGAAAAATACAAGGTATCACGCACTACCCACGACTTCGTAGTGAAAGAAAAATACAAGTTATCGCACAATACCTGCAGTTCAGATGGGCACGTTGATCCTCGTGTGCAAGATGATGATAAAATATGGCCGAAGGAAGTTCTAGCCAATGTCATTGTGCTAGTAGGGCTATCCGAGAAAGGTATAGAGTTCAATTGGTCATAATACCTCTACATTGAATTCTTTCCTAATGTGTGCGAAGTTCAGGAGGAAGGGAAATTTTTTTACTGTGCCTAGTTATTACTCCTTATTATGCTCATCGGATAGAAGGCACCTCAAGAGACGCACTCCCCTAATATAGAGCCAGAATTGTGCAAATTTGTGCTCTACGCAAATCTTTGGAACTCAAATATCCTAGCCAGAGTGACAAAGAACAAAATTTTATGGGTATTGTTCAACTCTGTGCTCTTCCAAGCCATCCAGTAAAAACCATGGTTATCACTGACCTTGTACGAGAAATATAAGCTGATTGTAGACTTCAAAGCCACATTTCACAACATGCACATCTGCGTGAAGGGCATTGTCTGAGGAGTTTGGTATGACCTCCCATACTTGGTCATGAAGGATTACCTAGTGCGCATCACAGCAGAATGGTCACCTGCTTGGTTAGAGTCATGCACCGCTGGGGGTTCCTCTTCATTAGTGTTGAAAACTCCAACCAAGCCATGAACCATCAAGGATACACAACAAAAAGGAAATGACACTGAAGCGGAACCTGATCCTACTACAATGAGGGAAACAATAGATTTGGAGAAAGATGTTGCAGAAAAATATGGTGACGACACTGAAGGTCTTTAAACACAGACCGCTAAAGGCACTAAGCATGGTTCTTAGGCCATTGTGGGTCTATGCAAGAAGAGAAAGGGGTCCAAGTTGGTAGGCACAGAGAACCTCACTCTCACTGAGATGAATTCATGTTGGCTTGAGGGGTTCTGACCCAGGTTCAGAGGTTAAGGTTTGCCAAAAAACCCCTATACTACTAGCCCTTTCAGCAATTACCTACTTGCGCAGGCCAAGGTCTCACCCAAAGCAGTATGGGAGGGTGATGGAACCAGGTTTCCGCACCCTAAGAGAGAGTAGGTAATTCGAGGTAGATCTGTGTTATAACTTGCTAGGTTTACCCAGAATGAGTTTATTCATAGACCCTTTAACAGTATACTCATCATATAACCATAACAAAGCTATCAGATCTAATCAGTACATTCACATCCACGTGCGCATTACCAAACACCATCACAGAGAAATTATAATCACAGCTAATAACAAAGCACAAATATACTTATGAAAAACACAGATACATTCGCAACTTAATAATCATCACATATACGCTTCAGCAATAAACACAACCAATCCAGATAGAACATAGATACTTTAGCAATACTTCACATTCATTAATATTCAGATCTACTTACAACCAAAACCAGGCCACGCACACAGCCTAGCGGGGTCCGCACACAACAGGACTGAGGATCTTTGTCCACACAACTAGCAAGATTCCTTACCCAAAACAACCCAAAACAGATCTAATAGTTCTCACATAGCATTAGTATTAATTCTTGCCAACCTCTAGACTCAAACTATTCATCTATTTATATTGATGTAGCCTATGCTATCTTGTGGTCTGCACCGTGGTTTTTGGACTCTGGGTCTAACCTTTGACCCATTATAATGATTTCGGGGCTTTAACCCACCCCAAAACCCCTGCGTTAGATTACTTAATACAAAAATATACAAAATTCGCCAAAAATATACAAAATTCGCATTAGGTAGCCCCGTTCCAATAGGCCCCCAACACAATCTTGTGACTCATCCCAAGTCACTATGGCCATGGGTTTTGCATATTCCCCTGAAGCTACTTGATCGGATCCACCAGTGGGGGCAGCACTCCTTCACTTTGCGCAATAGCATTCTAGGCTATCTCCACCAACTTCCGCGAAGTTGGGCCTTCTGTAGTAGCAGTGACGCTCTCCAACATCTAGTTCAATTGCTTAACTGTGATGTCAACATCCTGAGACAGCTTGAGGGCCTCATCGGCCCATGGCTTGAGGTGATCACTCAAAGTCTTCTTGATCTAGGTGGATATTGGTGGCCACCCACCTATTCCACTTGGGGCCCCACCATTATCTCTTTCAGTTTTTCAGTTTCAGCACAACTTACTATTTTTAGTAGTTTTTCGAGTCCTGAACTTCCGGAGCCGTTTTGAGGCCCTAAACAACGTTTTTTGGGCATCACACCTCCAGTGAATATCATTCCATTTTGGAATGATATACATGGTGAAAGTTGTAGTCCTCAGATAGATCTTTCTAATGATGTATCATGTGCGTCAAACAGAGATAGTATGCCAAAGTTACGTCCCTGGGAAGTTGAAACATTAATTTTACCCAAACAGGGCCCATAGTTTTGGCGCTTCATCTCCTAGGGTTAGGTTTTTGGATGTTTAGGGTTCTCCATTGTTTCTCAATAATAAATAGGCCCTCAAGCCTCATTGTAACTGAGTTTAGAGGCCTGTAGCTACCACATCTCTCCTCAGAGATTGCTACTAGCACCCTAGCTAGTTTTATTTTCATTCTGTCTGTAAGCAAATTTCAGTTCTTTGATATTAATGAAATGAAGTGTTATTTCTGCTGCATCTCTGTATTTATGGTTATGTGTTTATTCTGTTGTGTTCCTACATAAATCCAGATCAGTGGTATCAGAGCGGGTCTGCTTTTTCTCGATCCTTCTTTGCATGTCCCCAACGAGGTCGGGGTATAAGGAGTTAGGGCTCGATCTGGTGGAACCTTTGCAAGATCTGCCTTGCAAACCCCAACGGACGCCCATGGGGGACGAAAAGAAAGATGAGGGAATAGGAGATCCTATCAAAATATTGCTCAAGGAGGCCCTCAGAAAACAAAGGAACGCGATGATGGATAACTTTGCCTAGATCCTTCAACGGTTGCCCACCGGCGGCGCATCTGCATCCAGCAACCACTCTGGAGGTGCGACTGTTTTTAAGGTACAAGTAAATTTTGACATTCCCATATTTGAGAGTCAAATAGATGCAGATGCCGTAGATAGATGGTTGAATCTATTAGAAGGATATTTCTTGGTTCATGACTTTTTCGACAGGGAGAAGATTATTTTTGCACTCCTCAAAGCTGCCCCCCATGTCAAGGACTGGTGGGAAACCCACTGTGAGAAAAAGGGCCAGAGATGGGAGCCACTCTACATTCTCATCCATACCCATAGATTCTTTCGGGCAGTCGAGGAAATACTATCCCGTGGGGAGCTATGAGGACAAGTACATACAATGGACCACGGCTATGACAACAAAGGGATCAAGATGTGCATGAGCTGACGAATCTGTTCCATACCCTACGCACCAAGTTGGGTATCAAAGATTCAGAGAAACATCTGGTGCTAAAGTATCACAATTGTCTACACAGATACATTCAGGAGGAAATGGAGTTCCTCGACATCTCCTCGCTTGGTACTGCATACGGGTATGCTACCAAGATTGAGCAAAAATTCAAACAGAAGAAGCGAGACTTTGGATCTGTGAATCAAAAGAAAGGGGAAGGTGCTCCCAAACTGCAGAACAAAGGATAGAGCCAAGGCATGGCAACTCAAGACAACCTGTCGAAGCCACAAGAAAAAAACAACACCGCAAAGCCAAAGAAGGACATGAGAAAGTGGTGTGAGTTCCATAAGATCTCCACTCACAACACAAGTGAGTGTCGGGCCAAGCAGTCGCTGGTGGCCGAGATGCGGGCTTCTGAGTTAGATGCATGCTCCGACTCTGAATCAGAACCTGACAAGGGGAATGAAATAGGGAAACAGATTATTGATGTGGAGCCCAATGCCACTGTTGCCACTACAAAGATCTAGAAGGAGGAACCAGAAGATTCAGAGGAGGAGGAACGTCTCTTCCACTCCCAAATGTGGGTAAAGGGCTCCTCGGTATAGTTCATTGTCGACAGTGGGAGCCAAAAGAACCTCATTTCAGCAGACGTAGTGAAGCGGTTGGGCTTGCTGACCACATCTCACCCACATCCATACACCATCGGGTGGCTTCACCAAGGACGAGATCTCGGCGTCAGCCGAGCAGTGTCGCCTTCCCTATAGCATCAAGCCCTTCACAGATGAGGTATTATGTGAAGTTGCTCCTATTGATGTTTCTGATGTATTATTAGGACAATCATACTTTTGGAAGCGTCATGCTATGTATGAGTCTCGGCCTCATGCTGTTATTGTTACTTTGGGAAATAAGTTGTACAGGATACCAGAGGTACCACCTCCTGCCACTATCTCTTTGGTTACTGAAAAACAATGCAGTAAGCTCATTTCCCAAACTAGGAAATTCGTTTTCCTGATGATCTGCCCCTAGGGCAAGAAGAAGACTATGGCCACAACCTCCAGACAAGGCTCCTCTACACGACAACAACAAATGGATAAGGTTGTTGAGGAGTACGGGGACATTTTCACCTCACCCACAGGGGTTCCTTTGCACTGTCAGGTCAAGCACCTGATTGATCTGACCCCAGGTGCGCCGCTACCCAACGGACTGATATATCGACGCTCTGTTCTGGAGAATGATGAAATCAAGAGGAATATTCAGGAGTTGCTGCAGAAGGGTCACATCCAACCAAGTTCATCGCCCTATGGGAGCCCGATTGTGTTGGTACAAAAGAAGGATGGGACATGGAGACTCTGTATTGACTATCGGACGCTAAACAAGATCACTGTCCGGAATAGGTACCTGATCCCATGGATTGATGACCTTCTGGACCAACTCAAAGGTGCAAAATATTTCAGCAAGATTGACTTGAATTCGGGGTATCACCAGGTACTGATTGAACCCTCCGATGTGTGGAAGACTGCCTTCAAAGCTAAGGAAGGCCTTTTCGAATGGCTGGTCATGCCTTTCGGGTTGACGAATGCTCCCGCAACCTTCATGAGGATGATGGACGACATCTTGCGGCCATTCACCAACTCATTTGTAGTGGTGTACTTGGATGACATTCTAATCTTCAGCCAGACTTGGGAAGAGCACCTTCACCACATCCGACAAGTCCTCCAAACACTGCGGCAACACAAGTTATGTGCCAATTTGGAGAAGTGCACTTTTGGCATGACCCGGGTTCAATATCTGGGATACATTATTGATGAAAGGGGGGTGCATGTGGATCCAACCAAGATCCAAGTCATTCGGGATTGGCCAGCCCCAACCACTATAACAGAGCTTCGCAGCTTTCTGGGTCTTGCTAATTTCTACCATAGGTTCGTGTTGGGATTCTCTCATATCACTTAGCCCTTGAGTCAAGTCACCAAGAGAGGAGCGAGAGCCAAATTCTTTTGGTCGGAACCTCAACAGAAGGCATTCACAGAATTGAAAATTGCCTTTGTTCTGCCCCAGTGCTCACATTATCAGACTTGCAACAGCCATTTGAGATCGAGACAGATGCCTCTGACTATGCTATTGGGGCAGTTCTTACTCAACAAGGACATCCAATGGCATATCACAGTGAGACATTGTGCAAGCTTGTCGACAATGGAAGCATTACATTTTGGGGAAGGAAACAATCATCCACACAGACCACCGGCCCCTGCAGTTCATACAGACACAAGGGAAGTTGCAGAATGATCACCATCAGAAGTGGTCCACATATCTACAACAGTTTCATTTGAACATCAAGTACAAGAAGGGTAGCACCAATAATGTTGCAGACTGCCTCAGCCGACCACCGATCGTGGTGCTCACCACCGTGCTCAACTCTTGTAGGCACGAGACTTCTGATTGGCTACTTCTCTATGAGAGTGACCCAAAATTCGGCCACACTTACAAGGCACTCTTGGGGGGTATGCAAGTTCCAAATTTTCACCTCCAAGATGCACTTTTATGTCACCTGGGACACCTTTGTGTTCCTTCAAGCGAGCGTGCCAAGATGATATGGGAAGCACACTACGGTTGAGTCGTTGGGCATTTCGGGGTCGAGAAAACAGTAGCAGTATTGCAAAAGTATTTCTATTGGCCGAACCTTCGAAAGGATGTCGAGAAGCACATCAGATCCTGCATTGCTTGTGCCATTGCCAAACCGACCATCAAGAAGCAAGGCCTATATACTCCTCTACCTACCCCTAGTCGACCTTGGGAATCCATCTCCATGGATTACATGTCGGGACTGCCTTCTACTAAGCAGGGAAATGACTGTGTTTTTGTGGTCGTCGACAGATTCTCGAAGATGGCCATTATGGCGGCCTGCAAGAAGAATATCACAGCAGAAGCCACTGCCAAACTCTTCTTTGAACGAGTGTGGGTGCACTTTGGGATCCCACAGTCTATCATATCAGATCGGGATAGCAGGTTCCTCAGCACATTTTGGTCCAGCCTCTGGTCGATGTTGGATACCAAGCTCACCAAGTCCACAGCTTTCCATCCCCAAACAGATGGCCAGACAGAGGTCGTCAACAGAATGATTGTACACATTCTGCGCATGTAAAATTCAAAGCATCCACACACATGGGACGAGAGCCTCCCTTATGTACAACATAGTTATAATCGGGCTCTCCACAGTTCAATCGGCCATAGCCCCTTTCAGGTGGGCTTGGGATTCCAGCCACTATGTCCCATTGACGTAGCCATGCCATTTGCAGCTGCTCAGGCAGATTCAGCTCATGTCTAGTCTGAAGTTGACAAAGCAAATAGCTTCATCGAGCGCATTCAACACATCCTCCAACAGGTTCATGATATATTAGACAGAGCCAATGCCAAGTACAAGCAACACCATGATCAACACCGGGTGCCACACAACTTCTAGGTGGGCGACAAAGTATGGCTACATTTGCAGAAGGAGCGCCTCACTGGACCCCACCGCAAGCTTCACCTGCTCCGATACGGGACGTACACCATCACCAAGGCTATAGGGAACAATTCTTTCAAGCTCAGTATTCCACCATTCCTTGTTCTGCACCCAGTCTTCAATGTGGATCGCCTTCGTCCTTACTTCCCACCTCTATTGGACACCTCAGACATTGCAGAACAACTCACATCAACAGAGTTAAACCAAGACTGCATGGAACACGCCACCATAGATTGTATCATGGACATGAAAATAAAGAGCACTCACCAAAAAAATATCCAACTGTATTGGGTTGTCAAAGCTGGCCAACTCCTGCACTAAGGCAAGTGGTTCACCAGGGACCAAGTTCAGTAGAAGTTTCCTCATCTCATGGAGGAACTCAATGCAATGGGGACCATTGCTTCCTAAGGGGGGAGGAATGATCCAGGTGGATATTGGTGGCCACCCACCTATTCCACTTGGGGCCCCACAAGTAATGCTCTTTTAGTTTTTCGGTTTGACACAACTTACTATTTTTAGTAGTTTTCGGGTCTGAACTTCGGAGCGTTTTGAGGCCTAAATGACGTTTTGGGCAACCCCGACGTTTTGGGCATCGCGCCTCCAGAAAATATTATTTCGTTTTGGTATGATATTCATCATGAAAGATGTAGTCCTCAGATAGATCTTTCTAATGATGTATCATGTGCATCAAACGGAGATAGTATGCCAAAGTTACGTCCCTGGGAAGTTGAAACACTAATTTTACCCAAATGGGGCCCATAGTTTTGGCGCTTCATCTCCTAGGGTTAGGTTTTTGGATGTTTAGGGTTCCCATTGTTTCTCAATAATAAATAGGCCCTCGAGCCTCATTTTAACTAAGTTTAGAGGCCTGTAGCCTCCACATCTCTCCTCAGAGATAGCTACCAGTGCCCTAGTTAGTTTTATTTTCATTCTGTCTGTAAGCAAATTTTAGTTCTTTGATATTAATGAAATGAAGTGTTATTTCTGCTGCATCTCTGTATTTATGGTTATGTGTTTATTCTGTTGCGTTCCTGCATAAATCCAAATCACTTCTTCCGTTGTCGAAGAGCTTCCATGTTGTCTTTGAGCACATGGCTGGTGCACAGTGGGGCCAAGCGCTGAGCGGGGACTAGAGTGGTTAGTGTAGCCTCCATTTGTTCAAACTCTTCTTCCTTCTAACGCAGTGCTTGGTTGATTTTGTGCAGGAGAGGGTCACGCTGCATCTTGGTCCAGAGCCGCATAGCTATTTCAAACAGTTCTGCACCTTGAGCGATTTGACCTATAATGACATTGGTGGCCTCTGTAACTAGAGCAGCTCATTGGGCCCTTACCTTAGGTGGCTTTTCTGGCTGTAACTTGGCCTGCAAGGCTGCAATATGTTGTTCCATCTCCATTTGGACTGCCTAGATCTTGGTCCTTAAGGCCTTTAGCACTGTAACCAACCTCTCAATCTTGGCCTGGGGGTGGCAGAAGCCGGAATATCTTGTGTGAAATCTGCGTAGAGCCTACTAATTAGGTGCTCCAACTCTGTCTATTGTGCGAAAACGAGGGTACATGCAGCCTGTGCCTGAGATACTTTAGCAGTTTTTTCTTCAATTGTATGCTCAACTGTACTGAGTTGTTGGTGCAATTGACGGTCTCTATGTTGAATCTCGTCGAACAAGGACGCCTGAAGGATCTGCAACAGTGCATGCGGCAGGCAGGTGAGATCCAACTATACCTTTGTGCAGGCATGTACTTTCACTTCTAAGTTGGGTGGACTCAGTATGAGGGCTATGCCCGGTAGAGGGCAGAGGAAAATTTCTGGAATACTAATTACTACGCTACTTATTGTTGGGGTCAACCTTACCTGAATCATACTGGTTTGTAATGTATCAGTCTTGATCTGCAGATCCCTGAGCTCAGCATGGAGTGTATCAACTGTGGCTTTTTGTTGTTCTTCCAAATCCAACCACTTGTCTTCTGCAGCTAGGGTGACCAAATCTGCAATCTGCTCTAGGTCATCTTCGGTCAGTGTAACTCCAATGTCACGTTCCGGCCATTGAGCTTATTGCTTCTTCCGTGGCCCTTCAACAGGGTCACCAATTTGCTTCATACCCCGAGGGGAGTTGACACCTCCCACCTCCAGACCTTTTGCACCCAGATCCTGCTGCGAATCCTTCTACGATGCTGGTTCTGCTCCCTTCCTAGTACTCTTGCCCTGCTGCGAACCCTTCTGCGATGTTGATTCCGCGTCCTTCCCATTACTCTTTCCATGTCCTCCAGTTTCTTTGGTGGTGTCAGGTAGGGTGACCTTCGTGGTGCTCATGCTTGTAGTGTCCTTCGTACCTAATTTGGATCCAAGCTTCTAGTGTGGAGGCCAAGTCACAAGTAAGTGGTGAATGTCCTCATCAGCAACCATGTATGGGAGTGAAACCATGCTGGATCCTTCCATCCTTTGATCTGTACATTGTGCATGGTTACTTGAAACACTTCGATGATTTTGTACTTATCATAAACTGCTGGCGACAAGTGCGGCCAAGAATTGACAGTTGTTGCGAGCTCGCTCTGAAAGAGGACCCAGAAGACTTGATTGTTCTCAATACATTGCGCGTCCTTTGAGTCCCACAAATTCATGTATCATGGCCCCTCGCACATATCTGTCATGATCTCAAGGAGGACCGAGTCTTTAGGGGCTTCCCATGCAACTAACGCGATGAGAAGCAATATCCAGGAGTAGCATAATGCTCGTCCCTGATCTTGGGCTTCGCGTACATTCACCAAAAATTCGTTGCACAGGTATTGGGACCAATTGTAGTAGACCCCCTTTTCGCATCGGCCTGCCAGCTAAATTACATACACAGGGATGGTGGCAACCTAGCATTTGCACGTCATCTTGCATGCCAGCAATAAGGTATCCATCTGCGCTGTTAGCGACATTCCCCGACCAGTGCATTTCTTATGCTTGTATAGTTTGTGCACATCTTTAACTTCCGGGAGTGGGTTAGTTCTCTCTGTGCAACTGTCTATTAGTGCTTGCAGATTTTCTACTACCTTCTAGTTGCATAGCAGCTTCATACATGCCTGTAGAAATGGTTTAACTTCATCGTCTGTTCTTAGGTTTGCTGGAGCTTTTGAAGTAGGCGCCTCATCCTTAGTAAAGTCCTTATGAGCTGCGACGAAGGTTTCCTTTTCCTTCTGTATGTCCAAGATTTCTTGTTTGACCACTGCTTTCTGGATAAGAGGTTCAACTTCTGCTTTCTCCTCAGCTCCTTTAGTAGCCATGCTGCTACGCATTATGACATTAATGCTTGGTCCTTCGTCACGAGGTTCAGCCTTAACCCTCTGCACATTTTTCATAGGTGTCTATTTTTTTTCCTACATCTTTGCTATCAAAATCGGACAATCTTCAATCACATGGTTGAGTTGTTGACAATATCGGTAGGATTGTCTCGTAGGGTTTGGATAGTCCCTTGCAAAGTGCCCTATTTCTCCATAGTTGTAACAAATCAATTGTCCTCTTCCTCGATCTGCGCCTCCACCCCTTCCCCCTCCCCTTCCCCTTACAGGGGAGCCTCCTTTGCTCGAGGGAGATAGTGGCAAAGAAGGGTCAACTTGTACCCTATATAGGTTTCCTCGATCTATCATCAAGTCATAGGTCCTGCAGTTATGCTCGTCATGTCCCACAGAGGAGCAGAATCAACACCATTGTTGCTTCAACTCTGGGACATAAGCACCAAGATGGGGATAGTGGTTAGTATCATGTAGCCCAACAACATGACAATCAGTGCACCATAAAGTTGAGCTACTTGGCCCTATAGCCTCCGTAGGGCATAGTGGGTTGGCTCCCCCAGCCTGCATGTAATCTACCAGTAGAGGACATTGATCGTTGGTATGAGTACTGGATACCCTGCATCTTATGCACCATATGTCTAGACTAGCCTCTTTCCCCTGTTCATTTTGCAGATTCTGTATTTCTATGTGCATTGACTCCAGTTGTCACTATATCTACTGCACCTCAAACTGAGCATCGTCCCTTAGCACAACCTCTATTTTCATAGCAATCTCCAGAGCCTGCTCTTGCATTGCAATCGACTGCTGACTCCACGCAGGTGAGGTAGAAGCATAGCGATAAAACATTCCTTGTGCTGCCTATCATCATACTAAAATTCCCCATCTCTGATGACCTTTTTCAACCTTTGATCAGCTTCCCATACTGATTCAGTGGATCCCTGTCTAAATTATTTCAAGTTGGCCACTAATTGAGAGTAAGAATTAGGCTTCTGAAACTATTGTCTTAATTCTATCTTAATCTCCCGAATGGATGGATCCGCGTGCTATCCTACGTATCCCATATACCAATCCAAGGCCCTTCCTTCAAAGTCGAGTGATAGCTATGCTCTCTTTAGAGCATCGGTAGCCACAATATGCACAGCCCATAATGATCCCGCGACAAACCAAAATTGGTCCATATCTTCATCCCCTACACCCTTGAAGGTGGGTAGCTTCATGTGCGTGGCCATATCATCTTCTGGTGGTGGTGGAGGTATGGGTGAGTTCTTACCCCTATGCTGACTTGAAGGTGGTGTAGCTGGAGGGCTATGCGTAACCGATTCTCTTAATGGGCTGTAGATAGATCTATCTCCTTCTTGATTAGTTCGGTAGTACTTACCACTTCGTGTTGTGCTCTTGCTCAGATCAGAGGTCATTTAGTCGGTGTGGCTGCATAGAACGCCCTTTTCGCATAGTAATATTTTGATTAACAAAGGCAATTTTTTCAAGAAATTACCCTGAAAACCCTTGAAGAACCTTCGCTCTACCTCATAGTAGGACACGAACTGATCGACTGGAAATTATGTCACAAACCCACGCACGCTATCTACCCACTAATCTATAGTACGGGTGATCGTACTTTTAGTCCTTTCTAGTTGTTGAATCAATTTTGGTGTCCATTGTGTTACTTGATCATCCTTCTAGCACGTCTGGAATTCTACGAGCCTTACCAACCACTCCTGAAGCTCACGCGCAAAGGTTACAAAGAAAATTCATAGACTTCAGTGAAGATGTACTTGTTCTTCCACTTCTCAGCCGTCAAATTTGTGCTGTGATTCTCCTTTACAATAAACTCCTGAATTTGTCTATCAAACCAATCTTCAATTTCCACCCTCTCAGGTCTCCAAGGACCTCATGGAATTACCCACTCTCTCTCTCAAAATTCTCCAGGTCCCGACAACGGAACCATTTGTTGGCTTGAGTGGTCTTGAGCCAGGTTCGGAGGTTAAGGTTTTCCAACAAACCCCTGTACTATTGGCCCTTTCAGAAATGACCTACCTACGTAGGCCAAGGTCTCACTTGAAGCAGTATGGGAGGGTGCTAGAACCAGGTTTCTACACCCTGAGAGAGAGTAGGTAATTCGAGGTAGATCTGTATTATAACTCGCTAGGTTTACCCAAAATGAGTCTATTCATAGCCCTTTTAACAATATACTCAGCATATAACCATAACATAACTATCAGATCTAATCAGCACATTTGCATCCACGTGCGCATTACCAAATACCATCACAAAGCAATTACAATCACAGCTAATAACAGAGCACATATATACTTATGCAAAAATCAGATACATTCGTAGCTCAATAATGATCACATATACGCTTCAAAAGTAAACATAACTGATCCAGATAGCACACAGATACTTTAAAAATACTTCGCATTCATTAATATTCAGATCTACTTACTGTTATAGCATCATTTTTCACCCTCATGTGATTCATGATTGTCTTTTTGTCCTTGGGCACCCATTCCCACAGACTTGAATAAAAGTTCATTAAAAACAGTGTTTCAAATCCCATATGCGGGTATGACCAGAATTTTCCGCATGTATATGCGATTCCAAAGATACTTTTCCGCGTATGCCATTAAATTCATTAAAAAATATATAAAAAAATCCCTATTATTGAGGTTGGGTTGATGGTTATTCCTATAATTCAAACACCCTAGCCCGTGGCCAACTGTTTCCAACTGATTGAAACTACTTTGAGGGAGTATAAAATCCCCTCATGTGCATGGCCTAAGGGAGAGAGAAAATTATAGACATTATACTCTGTTGGAGCCCCATTCAAGTTTGATTTTCCGTGCCTCCTGAACTTCCCAAATTTTTACAGGAAACCCTTTTTTCCTAGAGATGTTCATCAGCTTATATGTCATCTCGTGTGCACAAGTCTTGAAAGAATCCTAGTGAGGCAAGGGCGGGACGGATCCAGACGACGGTCTGTTCGAAGATCGTGGAAGGATTCAGGTGATCTCTCCACCTTTCTATTATTGTACATGCTATTCGTAATGAAGAAGAACCATCTTGTTCCCGAATTCACGTGTTAATATCTACTTGTATATGTGCAAAGATTGTTAATTAAACATTTATTATTGTTTATATGATGTTTTACATGGATTACACTGACATTTAGGGAAGATATATGTTGTACAACTAGATTTCCGTGCAAGTTTCTTCTTGATTTCCAGGTTGAAGAGGAAGAAGGGTTGCTGGGGGTTTAGACCCCACAGGATCTAGATCAAACGTAGGACCTATGGGTGAGTTCTACAATCGATGATATCTAGTTTTTAGCATACAAGTGTGGTTGTGTGAGTCCTTCTTGAATAACATGCCTTGATCTGTGGAGGTTTTGACCCAACGACCTCTAGGGAGTTATTTCCCGAAACTGAACTGGTGACTTCGCTGGGGATCACATTCTTGTGATTCCCCTGTTGGGTGGTTTCAGCTGTTTTAAAGGTTTTCGACAGTTTTAATCATTTTTTCCAGTCCAGTTAGTTTTTTCTCAGTCAGATTGAAGTCCTGGTTCTTTAGCTAGGCTTGATCTTTTTATTTTTCATTATTTACCTTTCCATACGTGATTTTTCCTGCACACAGTCGCGTATAAACGCAGTTTCTTTCAAAGAAAGTAGCGTATACGCGGGTTTCCTTTGCTAAAGGCGTGTATGCACGCATGTTTCAAAACTGTTAAGTAGCGTATGCCTGGGAAAATTTTGAAAATTTTGATTTTTTGGATTTTTGGTCTTGTCTGACTGTGGAGACCTGTTCCTGCAGTGTCCTTTTAGTCTCTGGATTGTGTTGAAAGTGGTTATTGGTCTGTTTCTCTCTTGTTTGGTTGAAGACTATCTCATTTGGAAAATTTTGTTTTTTAAGTGCTTGCATTTCTGGTTTGAGTACCAAGATCTCTTTCTGGGGATTCTTGGCTATTCTGCTTAATCAGGATAGAGAGCTCTTGCTCATATGCTCTTTCCTAACTTTATGTCTTGCTTTGCACTTTGATGTTTGCCTACTTTTTGGGTGGTTTTCTTGAGTTCATTTGACTAGGTCTTGTTGCAATTTTTGAAGAGACATTTTTAGTTCTTTGGAGTTTTGTTTGCTACAAGATTGTGCTATTCTTCTGAGCTGAGTTACCGAGTTTCTTGTCTTCCTTTTGCTCACATAAATCTTGCTACTAAGTGGCATTTTAAGATTTGGAGCATTTTTGTTGGAGTTTTGCTTGAAATTCGGAGATTGTTTGGCTTGGTAATTGGATAGTTTTCTTGGTCTTTTCGAGCTCTTCTTTTTATAAAATTCAAAAGCTCAAAAAACATTTTGTTTTGTCATTTTGTTTTGTTTTTCATTTTTGTTTTCATTTCTTTTCATCTTTTGAAGCTTTGTTGAGATTTCTTACCTTCAGTTTCTGACTTGATTTGGGAAGGAAACTTTCATTAGTTTCTCTCTCTTATTTCGAGCATATTTTGGTATCTTTATACTGAGAGTTTCTGATTTGGGAACTAGCTTTGTGGACAACTGGAAAAGTGATAAAACTGAAGGATTCTTGGAAATTTCTCTTTGCTTTGTTAGATTTTGCATCTTAGAATTGGCATGCTCTTAGTAATTTTCATTAGGTGCACTTGAACATCTGTAGTCTTTTTCATAAATTTTGCGAGTGTGAGGTTTGATATCTGAAAAGAAAAAAAATAGTCTCATAGAACCCGTGTAGAAATTTCTTTTCATCGAAAGGAAATCACTGCATCTGCATGTAGTTTGGTTTTCATTAATTTCTTTTCTGCATCATAAAACATCGCGAGTTTCATTTCCATATTCCCTTGACTTAATATAACAACCAACTAAAATGAGCGCAATAATTTAAAAACAACCATAGTTTTTAAAGTATATATACTAGCTACTTCAGTTGTAGGGGCCTTGAATGAGTGATTGAAGTGATTTGGGAACTAGCTTTGTGGACAACCGGAAAAGTGATAGAATTGGGGGATTCTTGGAAATTTCTCTTTGCTTTGTTAGATTTTGCATCTTAGAATTGGCATGCTCTTAGTAATTTTCATTAGGTGCACTTGAACATTTGTAGTCTTTTTCATAAATTTTGTGAGTGTGAGGTTTGATATCTGAAAAGAAAAAATAGCCTCGTAGAACCTGTGTAGAAATTTCTTTTCATCGAAAGGCAATTACTGCATCTGCATGTAGTTTGGTTTTCATTAATTTCTTTTCTGCGTCATAAAACATCACGAGTTTCATTTCCATATTCCCTTGAACCATTCATAACCCACTAAAATAAACTTTGTGTTAAAAACAACAAAGTTTTCACACAGGAGTGTCATACACCAACTAGCTAGGTTGTAGGGCCTTGGATTAGGTGATTGGAGAGTGATTGGGAACTAGCTTTGTGGACAACTGGAAAAGTGATAAAACTGAAGGATTCTTGGAAATTTCTCTTTGCTTTGTTAGATTTTGCATCTTAGAATTGGCATGCTCTTAGTAATTTTCATTAGGTGCACTTGAACATCTGTAGTCTTTTTCATAAATTTTGCGAGTGTGAGGTTTGATATCTGAAAAGAAAAAAAATAGTCTCATAGAACCCGTGTAGAAATTTCTTTTCATCGAAAGGAAATCAATGCATCTGCATGTAGTTTGGTTTTCATTAATTTCTTTTCTGCATCATAAAACATCGCGAGTTTCATTTCCATATTCCCTTGACTTAATATAACAACCAACTAAAATGAGCGCAATAATTTAAAAACAACCAACACGTTTTTTTTAAAGTGTCATACACCAACTAGCTAGGTTGTAGGGCCTTGGATTAGGTGATTGGAGAGTTAAATCTCCAAGGCCGCTCAAACTAAAACATAGAAGTTTATTAAATGAGCGAAATCCAACACCGTTAGGTGGACCGGGAAAGCTCTCCTCCAGAGAGTCAAGTGCGAGGGGAAGTGAAGGTTGAGAAGAGAGATACCCCCTCTCTAATTTGCTGTATCTTGCCTTAAGACCGTTCCGCTCGGCTTATGACATGGATTGGTGCCCTTAGTTGCCATTCCTAGGTTCCACACAGGTGACTGCGGGGGGGAATACCCGTGGTACCTGAGGCAGACGTCGTATCACTTCCAGCAGTACTTCTGGAGGGTGCCCCGGAAAAGCTTGGGTACTTGCACCAGCAAAGGCTATTGTTAGGAGGTCGGTGTAATTGTTTTTGTTACCTTCACTAGTAGGCTTGGGTCATAATTATCCCAGACTACTTTTGGAAGGTCTTATTTTTCGCTTTCTCGTATTTTGGTGTCCGGTCCAAATCACCCGGAGGGGAAATACCTGAAGGTTGCTTGTTTGGTTGCATCTTAGGGATCTTTGTAGTGAGTTCTCTTTGCTCCTAGCTTGCTTAGCTTTATACTTTTTTGAGTCTAATTAATCTGTTAAAGTGGCTGATCAAGCACCTCATCGATCGAGGAGAATCTGGGGGTTATCTCCTGAGAGTGTTGAGCCTTCTTCAAGAAGGCGTAGGAGTAATATAGTAGGTGAATATCACCCTGTGGTATCTGACGCAGCGAAGAGAGATCCTTCGTTAGGGCTTGAAGGTCCTGTAGTTGGTTCTAGTGTTGGTTCCGAGAGGAGCACTCCGCTCACCTTGAGAGTCTTATTTCCAAGAGAAGCAGAAGAAGAAGTTGAAGTAGAGGAAGTACCTCAGCCTTCTAAGTCACTTCCATCTCCTCTTCCTTCTGATTCTCCATTTGTTGTTGAGTACATCGGACCTGAGTTAGAATGACCAGAAAGTCCTTTCCATCTTATTCATACCTTTCGATGGCCACGACTGGGAATGCAGCTTCGGCTGTGAGTGCTGCAAGCATTTAGACTCCTGCTTCGGCAGAAGGAGGAGGCACAATTGCTATATCTTCGATTGCTTCTAGTATTACTGTGTTTGGCTCTGGTTTCACCCAAGCACAAGCTTCTCAATCTGGTCCCTTTTGTTTTGGAATCCCCACTAGTGGGATTCCTTCGTTTTCCTTTTCCACTGCTGTAACTGCGTCTACACCCATGTCCTCCATGGCTAGTGGGTTAGCTTCTTTTCAAGGGTTCCCCTTCAGAAGTGGGCATTTTCCTAGTTCGAATCCTTCCTTAGGGTCTTTTCCTTTTACTTCTCAGACTCAGAGTTTCAACCCTTGGTCTGGAGGTCAGAGTTCAACTACCTTTACATGTTGGAACCCTGTGTTTACAACAGTGGGGGCAGGGAATCAGTTTTACGCTGGTCAACAAGGGAATGTTTCTTTCCCTTCGTCAAGTGCTTATCAGACTTTTTCCTCTCTTTATAACGCTTGGAACCCCTATCAGGGGGTCTCCTCTTCATTTACTACTTCGGGGGGGGGGGGAACTGGTCTGGTCTTTGGTAACTCTACGTTGGGAGGGGGATCTTCTCAAAATGTTGGGTCACAAGGGTTCTCCTTTCGCCCAACATTTTCTATGAGTTCTTTCTAGTAAACTGGTGCCTCATCAAATCCAGGTTATTCTTTTCATAGTGTTGGGAATCCATCCCACCAAAGTTGGAATTCTCAGGCACCTCCTCGTTTACCTTTTCTGGCAACTTTAAACTTGCCAGATTTATCGAAATTGACGAATGATCCAATCCAATATAGTCCGGGGTGGCCTCTGGTTCCTACCAAACTACCTTCAAACATTCCAAAGTTTGAAGGCAAGAATGGAGAGGACCCGGCTGATCACATCACCAATTTCCATCTATGGTGTTCATCTAACTCCCTGATCGAGGATTTGATTAGCTTGAGGTTGTTTCAATGCACCTTGACTGGAAATGCTACCAAGTGGTATATTGAGTTAACTAGGGGCAGTTTTGCTACTTTTGGAGATCTGGCTACTATATTTCTAAACCATTTCCAGTTTCCTGTCCGTTATGATGCCGGGACTGAACTCCTAGCTAATTTTAAACAGGACGACGCAACCCACATTTCTGATCATATTCAGGAATGGCGGAGAAGGAAGAGGCTTATTAAAGCTTATATTTCGGGTGAATTCCTTTTGGAATGTTTTTTGAAATCTCTGTAGGAAGATATTTCTAAGGATGTATCCCTGTCCGGGGTATTTTCTGAGGAGCAGGCTATTTTTAGGGCCCAACAGCTTGAATTGATATATTCTCAATCTGGTGTCCTTCATAAATATTTTCCTAATGCTCCTCACTCTAAAACCAGCCTGTGCACATAGCCTAGCGGGGTCCGCACATAGTAGGACTGAGGATCTCTGTGCACACAAATAGGAGTACTTACCCAAAACAACCAAAAACAGATCTAATAGTTCACACGTAGCATCAGTCTTAATTCTTGCCTACCTCTAGACTCAAACTATTCATCTATTTATATCGATGTAGCCTACACTATCTTATGGTCTGCAAACCGTGGTTTGCGGACTCTAGGTCTACCCTTTGACCTATTATAATGCATTCGGGGCTTTGACCAACCCCAAAACCCCTGCATTAGACTACTTAATAAAAAAAATATACAAAATTCGCCAAAAATGTACCAAATTCCTAGCTTAGGTAGCCGAGTTCCAACACTTCACAGAGATTTAAAACATAGTAAAGTCGACCACAGGAGATATCTGGACCGACATGGAAGATCAACAAAAATTTGTTCTTGAGGGATTACAGTCGGGCATCCAAGAGCTCGAAATGCAAGCGAGTACGATACAAGAGTGCATGAAGCAAGCGAGCTAGCGTCAAGTGAGCGTGACTACCTCCAGCATGGGATATACAAGTGCGTAGCCAATCAGCATGGTGTTTCCCTCCCCCTTGGATAGCCGCTTGATTCAAATCTCTGCGCTAGTTGTTATCATTGAGCCATCTACCTTGCGTGCTTCTGTGTGAGCATGCAGAGAGATTAACATAGATCTGGTGGTGCTACTAGGAAGAAAGCTCCATGTGATTTGTAATATTCCCAAATTTGAACATCATACTTAAATTGTTAGAGTCCTTAATTTTCTTAATGAATTAAGTAAAGAAAAGGGTGGAGGGACCCACAAACTCCAAAGATGAATAAGATCCACTTTTTATGTGTGAATGTGGATTAATTAAGCCTAGATCTGTAAAATGAGGTAGTTGAGCAACTACTAATGTGAATGAGATTGGAGATCATGTCTCATTTAATGAGAAAGATCATGGAGGGTTGATTCAGTCAACTAATATCTTGAAGATTTCAAACAAAGGATCATTGAGCATTCATGATCAAGTGATGGAAGATCATGTGCAAATGAAGCACACATGATAGAGGAGGTGTACATTGCACCTAGACGTGTTGGTTGATTTGTTCAAACAACGCAGTCCCACTTGGAGGATCTTGTCCACATGTGACTGCACAGTTGAGATTAAAACCAAGGCTTGGGAAGGCTCAAACATTATAAAGGAGATGAAGGAAAAGGTGAAAGGCATCTTGATTATTTTGATGTATGATCTTTTAGATCTAGAATTTTCAAGTGACATTCCACTTCTTTCTTGGGCTGTTTAGCAGAGATTGCAGGTGTTGTTTAGCACAGGTTGTTCCCGGGCAGGAATCCCACCTATTTCTTCAGTAGCCCTAGAAAGAGGATTTCTCTTCATTCTACTTCAGGCATTGGTGCCACCTCTCTTCTCTACTTTCTGTAGAACATTCATATCCAGAAATCTGCAGATTTCTGAAGATCAGTTTGGAAGGTGGAAGTTGTCTTCAGTACTTTAGCTGGAGAACAAGGTGAGGGATTATTCCCATCACTTGGGCTTATATATTAGCACTCCTGGAGCCACATTTCAAATCTAGCATCAGGCCAAAAGTTATTGACCTCCTAGCAGCAGTATTCCCTTCAGGAATAACGTTGTCCATATTGCAGATCTAAAAGGAGGAAGGAAGTTGCTAGTATTTCAGCTAGCAATCCTATGAGGGATCATTCCCTCACATTTCCATTAGTGTTTCCATCAACCTAGAGCTTATTGTAGCATTTTTCAGTATGAATAAGGCCTCTCTCTCCCTCACATCACAGTTTCCAGAGGCAGTTGTGTTGCAGCAATTGCAATCATCACTGGAGGATTGAGAAGCCAGATCTAGAGCTTCTAGCTAATAGATCTGAAGAAGGGATCAATCCTTCAAGCATAGATCTGATCTGATATCATATTTCAGCCATATATTTTTCATATCTAGCTTCAGATCTGTATTTCCCAGCAGTTGAAGGATCAAATCCTAGGGAGGTGATTTTCCAAAGTTGCAGATCTGGAAAATCCTTTCTGGGTTATCTTGGGAATCCATGACGTTGGCCAGATCTTGAATCTTGGCATCATTAGAGCTCTAGATTTGAGTAGATCTACATTCTCCTTTTAAACTTGCACCTATATGCTCATTTTCAGCTGAAAGGACTGCGCATTATTTGCTTCAGTGCCTCCACAGTTATGTTGTACCTATTCTATGCATGTTTTCAGGGTGATCCTAGCTCATCTTTTTGGCTAGATCTACCAACATTCTTTACTTTTGTAACTGAATCTCTCCAATATAATAAAATGGCTCAGCTCTTTCTACATATTCTGATTTTTACTTAGATTTATTTTTTATCTTGGTGTAAGTTCTTATATTGTGTGAAGTATTACTGGATTCTCCCTTTTGGGATATTACAATGGAATCGAAGCATGATCTTTGGCTCAGCTTGTGGACACTTCATCTTTTGCATCTAAGGAATAAGCAGATAGATGATATCTATCATGGAGGAAGAAAATTCTGCCACTCATTTCTATAGATCTATGCAATATCTCTCCAAGGAGGTATATCAAATGAAAGAGGAATGGCAGAAAGAAGATCCAAGAAGAAGATGTGATGAGGAAAGCCCCAACACTTCCTATCAGCAAAGAAGAAAACCGGAGAACCCTAGATCTCCTCATAGATCCACTATGCCCATTTTCTTTGAAGAAGGCGAGAGGTATAGAAGTGAAGAAAGGAATAAAACTGAGACTCATGAGACTCTCAGTCTGTATATTGAAGAGTACAAAGCACAGTCTAGAGCATTCAAGGAGAAACTAACTCTCCAACAATTCTTCAAGATCAAAGAAGAAAGAGGATCCTATAGCAGCAATAGAAGGAAGAGGCACAATAGATTCTATTTGCCTACATTTGATGGATCCTCCGCAAGCACTGTTAAGGCTTGGAGGAGAGAGTTAGATACATTTTTCAGGCTACATCCTGTAGCTAAAGAAGAGGTTGTTCAAATTGCTGCATTTCATCTTTTAGATGAACCCAATGATTGGTGGTTTTGTCACATGGAGCATGCAAAGGTGACTAAATATTCAGATTTCTTTCACACGTTGAGGAAGAAGTTTGATGTGAAGAAGTCAGAGATGTACTACAAAGAGACATTTCCTAAGGAGGACGATGTCAATCTTGTCACTCTGGACAAGAAGTCACTACATTCACCACCAGCTGCAGAAGTACTTACATCCGAAGAAGATACTTTCACATCTTTGCAAGATAATCCTGAGCTCTTGACACATAGAGTCCCATGCATGATTTAGTAGAGGCATGAGGAGGAGGAGGAGAATTCCAGTGTTGATACACTTGGAGAAGAGTAGCCATCACTCTTACCAGCAGTTGGAGGCACTGTTGTCCCAGTTGGAGGAACTCTTGTGTTCTGTAAAGAGGTTCCCTCATATCAGTTGATCCAAGGTATGCATACACATTCATCACCTATTGTTCCAGTAGATCTTATTGAAACTTTTGGGGACATGACATCAGGGCCAATGCATAACCAAGGGTTAGAACATAGTGCTAATTTGAAGCAGTAACATATCACAGCACAGAGGACCCTTGATCTAATCAAGGAGGAGATGAAAATTTATCCCAGTTTGTCATGGATGAACTACATTCAACCTCTTGAGTTGAAGTATAGAGTTTCTGAAGGAGGGATGCGCATAATCCTTTGTACAATGATTGGTTGTGAGATCATTATTGTACCTTTCTTTGAGACATTTTATGTATTACCTGGTAGATCTACAACACTGTCACTTAGAAGTAGTGATAATGATGAGGTCCCATTAATCTTGGAGAATTTTGAAGGTAGCTTCACTCATGAAGCAATGAAGGACAAGATGATGAATGGTAGACATCTAGATATGAGAAACCTTTTCTCCTTTCTTGATGACACTTTCTCAATGAGCATCTCACAGCTCAAAGAGAAACTTCTACCTACAGTAGATCCAAAACCTCATTGGTTTTGGAAGGCCATGGATGAGAAGAAGGTGTCATTAAGAGATCTCATGAGAGGTGCACTTCAACATTTCATGGGGTGCAAGGTTCTTCAACAGTTTGGGGAGGATGGTATTCTACAAAGGGAGGATACCATGATTATGCAGTACCTCATTCATCATCCACATGGGAGTGAATGGGTAAGGATGATAAGCAAGTGGTTGCATAACCACTTGCATATTTGTATGGGCCAGCATGCTTGGTTATGTTGGTTTCCATTGGGAGATTTCTATCACTCTCCAAAGGCTCCTATTTTTCTGATCCATGCCTTGAAAAACACATATGAAATGAAGAAGGAGGCATGGCTACGCTGGCTACTCTTGGGTGAGTATGGTTACCACCCAATAGCTCATCATTTTCTGAATCATGCCTTGTGTGTCAATGATGAATTGCAGCAAAGGAAGGCATGTTCATTTTGGTTTCACTTGAGAGATTTTGGCCACCACATGACATCTCCTATGTCTATGTGTTTTGTATTATGTAAAATTTGGCATAACGATCTCATGATGTGCATTGATGATGTTTCTTTGTATTGGGCTAATGTGACATTCCATATGTCCATTAGTATGATTTTTCTTCATGATGCACATGAGGAGGAGAGAAAGCAACAATATCTCTTGTTGATTTGGTTGCTTTTGGGGGAGTTTGGCTTGTCCATCTTACATGGAGGAGATGGAGGATGGCAGCAAAGGGCCTTACTCCGGGTGGTTACTCTTAGGAGAATATGGTTTGACATCTTTGTCTACCCATATAGTTCCTTCCCTTCTTCTTTTCCATAACGCTGGAATAATGAAGTTTGGATTCACTAAGGCCAATAGGGCTAATAATGAGAGCATAACAATGCTCAATCAAATTCATGAAACATGGGTTAGATGAATGTATTGTATGATGAAGCTTTTCCTTTATGGAGAAAGCTACCTTATTTTATGTATCTCATGTATTTATGATGTTGTTGGACATCATGTGATTGTCACTTTGTGCTTCATGATGGGAGGAGGACATCTAAACATGCAGTTGGAAGTCTTCCCATATATTTCTAAAAGACAACTATGGAACCAAACATGCATAAAATTTTGCAGCAAATGGAAGAAGCCTTCCTTATGTGGATCCCATTTGAAGGGGAATAGATGGATGGCGCATCTACCTTTTGAGTTGCTTGAGGACAAGCAACATTTTTCCAGGGGGGACTGTAATATTCCAAAATTTGAACATCATACTTGGAATATTAGAGTCTTTAATTTTCTTATGAATTAAGTAAATAAAAGGTTGGAGGGACCCACAAACCCCAAAGATGAATAAGATCCACTTTTTATGTGTGAATGTGGATTAATTAAGCCTAGATCTACAAAATGAGGTAGTTGAGCAACTACTAATGTGAATGAGATTGGAGATCATGTCTCATTTAATGAGAAAGATCATGGAGGGTTGATTCATTCAACTAAGATCTTGAAGATGTCAAACAAAGGATCATTGAGCATTCATGATCAAGTGATGGAAGTTCATGTGCAAATGAAGCACACATGATGGAGGAGGTGTACATTGCACCTAGACTTGTTGGTTGATTTGGTCAAACAACGCAGTCCCACTTGGAGGATCTTGTCCACATGTGATTGCACAGTTGAGATTAGGGCCAAGGCTTGGGAAGGCTCAAACATTATAAAGGAGATGAAGGAAAAGGTGAAAGGTATCATGGATTATTTTTATGTATGATCTTTTAGATCTGGAATTGTCAAGTGACATTCCACTACTTTCTTGGGCTGTTTAGCAGAGATTGCAGGTGCTGTTTAGCATAGGGTGTTCCCGGGCGAGAATCCCACCTATTTCTTGAGTAGCTCTAGAAAGAGTATTGCTCTTCATTCTACATCAGGCATTGGTGCCGCATCTCTTCTCTACTTTTTGCAAAACATTCATATTCAGAAATCTGTAGATTTCTGAAGATCAATATGGAAGGTGGAAGTTGCCTCTAGTACTTCACTTGGAGAACAAGGTGAGGGATTATTCCCATCACTTGGGCTTATAGATCAGCATTCCCAAAGCCACATTTCAGATCTAGCATCAGGCCAAAAGTTATTGAACTCCTAGTAGCAGTATTCCCTTCAGGAATAACGCTGTCCATTTTGCAGATCTAAAAGGAGGAAGGAAGTTGCTAGTATTTCAGCTAGCAATCCTATGAAGGTTCATTCCCTCACATTTCTATCAGTGTTTCCATCATCCTGGAGCTTATTGCAACATTTTTTAGTAGGCATAAGGCCTCTCTCTCCCTCACAGCGCAGTTTCTAGAGGCAGTTGTGTTGCAACAACTGCAATCATCACTGGAGGATTCAGAAGCCATATCTATAGCTTCTAGCTCATAGATCTGAAGAAGGGATCATCCATT
The DNA here is from genome assembly GCA_034641835.2 of Pinus albicaulis. Lineage (NCBI taxonomy): Eukaryota > Viridiplantae > Streptophyta > Pinopsida > Pinales > Pinaceae > Pinus > Pinus albicaulis. Next base: position 499,067,295 of record CM076569.1, read on the forward strand.
CAAGCATATATCTGATCTGATATCATATTTCAGCCATCTATTTGTTAGATCTAGCTTCAGATCCATATTTCCCAGCAGATCAAGGATCAAATCCTAGGGAGGTGATTTTCCAAAGTTGCAAATCTGGAAAATCCTTTCTGGGTTATCTTGGGAATCCATCACATTGGCCAGATCTTGAATCTTGGAATCATCAGAGCTCCAGATTTTAGTAGATCTGCATTCTCCTTTTCAACGTACACCTATATGCTCGTGTTCAACTGAAAGGACTGTGTAGTATTTACTTCAGTGCCTCCACAATTACGCTGTACCTATTGTATGCATGTTTTCAGGGTGATCCTAGCTCATCATTTTGGCTAGATATACCTACATTATGTACTTGTGTAACTGAATCTCTCCAATATAATAAAATGGCTCAGCTCTTTCTGCATATTCTGATGTGTACTTAGATTTATTGTTTATCTTACTGTAAGGTCTTATATTGTGTGAAGTATTACTGCATTCTCCCTTTTGGAATATTACAAGATCCATAGCATGATTGTGGTTTAGTTTCAGTACGGGGAGGCCCAAGCCTACCATGCTACCAATGAGTCTCAGCAGTAAGAAACAGCGCTGCAACAGAAGCAACAAACTACCAAGGAGGCACGCTGTGAAACATTGGAATCTATGACTAACCAAGTGTGCAGTGACCTGCCAGAGGTCACTATCCTTGCATCAGCCGTGCCAACAAAAAAGTTTGAAATATTGGTTGTTGTGCTAAAGGAATCACACATAGAGATTTAGACTATCTGGGAAGAGTTGAGCAATATATCATCAGGCTACAAATAAAGCTCCAGCTAGAGACACTGCTGGAGGTCTGAGCCGAACGTGCAACAGAGGTGAAGGATTCCACAAATAGTGTAGCCGACGTCGTGATAGAATGTGGCATGCTCTTAGATGAAGCCTTGGGTGTCTGGACTTATATTTAGAATGAACCAATGGTCCAATAATTGAGAAATGAGCTTTGCATCAAAGAACAATAGTTTACTGAGATCAGGATGTCAGCGCCCACATTAGTAACAACACATTAGCTTGCCAAACTCCATGAAGGCAAGGAAAATTAGACATAGATCGAGGACCTGCACCATCAAGAGTAGCTATTGGAAACCAATATGAAACCTTGGGCTGAGGAATCCCTACAACTCTCATAGAATCTTGATGGTGCCCTCAAAAGCCTCCAACAAACACAATGAAGCATTAATTTGGCAGTTGAGTGGCCAACAACAAAAAAATTTGTCGATGAAGCACAGAGTGGTTTCGCATAGAGCATTGAAGGCATCTTGCCACACTGCAGCTCTGTCAAAGCATTGAAGATGAAGATGAAGGCAACCAACCCACAGTGACTCAGGACGAGTCATGAGATTGTGTTGGGGGCTTGTTGGAGCGAGGGCCCACAGGGTGTACATTTTTGGGTTAGTTTTTTCTAATTTTTGTTGTAAGCGTTACATGAAAATGGTTAGAGGGGCTTTGGGGTGGGTTAAAGTCCCTTAATTATTGTAATGGGTTTAAATTGAAAATCCATGAGTCTCAAACCATGGTTTGATACCATGGTATGTGCACGTCTATGATGTTATACATATGAAGGATTGATTCAAGTAAGAATAGTAATATATCATATATGAATGTGTTGTTAATTTTTTGATATAAGCTTGGATTTGTATGGGTAGAAAGGCTCCTACTAGCTATGTGCATGAAGACTTAAGTCCTAATCTGTGTGCGGACTCTACTGGCTATGTGCACAGAAGGATTGAATGTACTGAATTTCATATCTCTTAATAAAGAAGACCTTTTTTGGACGAATGTGATTATCTGTTAATTGTTGTCGATCTATTCTGTTATTGTGTATTTACTTCTATTAATGTCCAATTGCATCTATGCGTGAATGTTAGTTGATGTTAGATGAATAGATTTGGATAAATTATACTTAATTACTATGTGCAAAATATATTGAATTATTTTGTGATAATCTGTTCACTCTGCATGCGCAATGTTATATTTTTTTCACTAAGTTTGATTAGGTCCACTACATCAAAATATTCCTCAAGCTGCGGAAACCTGGTTCCAACATCCCCCCATCCTGCTTCAGGTGAGACTTTGATCTGTGAAAGTAGGTCACTCCTGAAAGGGCCAGTAGTTGGAGGGTTTTGTTGGTTGTGTGATAGCCCCGAGCCTGGGTCATGACCCCTCAAGCCAGCAACATACTAGATAATTAACCATGCATTCGATAGTTTATTAGTATTAATAGGGATATGAAAATCCTCTCAACTCATGAGAATAACCACACATGCATCTTGTTGTTTACCATTCACCCTCCTACTCCTAATAAATCTTGCACAGGTAGATTACCCAACAACATTAAGAGGTAAATAATTTAAAAGGTGCGAGACATAAAAATATGAAAAGGGATCCATATACTAAAATGGGATAAGGCACTATATATATATATATGGGCAGATTTGCTGCAAAATTATGAAACGAAGAAAAAAGGTAAAGGTGCGAAATAGGGATATGGGGTGGGGCTCGCTCGTGTTTCGCACACTCACAAGAGAGAGACACGTGAATAATTCCGAGGGGGTCAAGGATGGTAAAGGGAAGGTGGAAGCATCCCCTCCCAGAATCTTGATGACACGGTAGGAAAAGGGACCTGAAGTTAAGCACTTTGTGGGGAAAATGGCCGCAGGTCTGAGAGCTGTTACAGAACTCCTTTGGCATTTATAGTGGGCCCGATCTCGATGCACACCTGTCACCATGATCCAATGGTAAGGTAAGTCCTAGGACACTGGGTACACGACCAGTACAGGCATTTAACCCAACGTGTGATATGCACCTAACCAAAATCTAATTAGCAAATGAACAGATGCCACGCGTCTCAGTGTTGACGTCCTTAGGACACCAGCCCTACTAGCATCACCCTAATCTTGTTTTTTGGGTTGTTTAAGCTATATAACCTCGTTCTGTGATTTAATGTGGTAAAATATTTTTTTTTACAGGATACTGTATAAGCTAAAGCTCGGACGCCCAGTACTAGTGCCTCCAGGTCGTTTTCTAACTCCCTGCACCATTTTCCCCCAAGCACTGTGTCAAACTAGGAGGTAACTCCTCAAATCAGAATGTGTATTAGCTGAAGAATGTACATGCATTTATACATGGAGGTGAGGCTATTGGGATTCATCTCGCAATGACTCTTGGCCTTTTTTATTTCCTACTATTATTTATTATACAAAATTACATATCCACACCCATCCCATAGGATTAGGTGTCAACATTCCCCCCTTTAATCCGAAGGGATGTTGGTGAGCCCAAGCATCGATCTGAACTTTTCAAACTTTTCTATTCCAAGTGCTTTGGTGAAGATGTTAGTAGTTTGCTCATTTGTCGAACAATGATGTAGATGGATGGTTTTGGCCTGAACATGATGTCGAATTAGATGGTACTTTGTATTGATGTGCTTTGTTCGATCATGGAACTTTGGGTTCTTGGCAAACTTTATTGCAGAAGTGTTGTCGATCATGAGTGGAGTGGAATACATTTGTTTCATCTACAAATCTTCCAGGATTTTCCGGAGCCACACAATTTCCTTTGTTGCTTCAACTGCTGCCACATATTCTGCCTCGGTCGTGGAATCTGCTGGAACTGACTGTTTGCGTGATCTCCATGAGACAGCTCCTGATCCAAGACTCATGGTGTAACCTGTAGTAGACACCCTTGTTTCTTTGTCGCCATCAAAGTCTGAATCAGAGTATCTGATCAAGCTGAAGTCGCCTACCTGTGTATATTTGAGTCCAAAGTCTTGAGTCCCCTTCAAGTACCTTAGCACTCTTTTTGCAGCAGACCAATGTCCTTCACAAGGTTTTTTCATGAACCTTGAGAGGATTCCAACAGCAAATGAAATGCCAGGTCTGGTGTTGGTCAGATAGATAAGACTTCCTACAAGCTGTCTATACTTAGTTGCATCCTCAAATTCCTTCCCTTCAATAGATGTAAGCTTCAAGTTTTGTTCCATTGGAGTGATTAAGGGTTTACAGTCATCCATGCCAAATTTGTTCAAGAGATCTCCAATGTACTTCTTTTGAGAAAGAAATATGAATTTAGGATGTTGAATTACTTCAATACCCAAATAGTAATGAACATGACCCAAATTAGTCATTTCAAAACCTTTCCTCAACTCTTTCTTCATGGATGCAATATAGCTCTCATTGTTTCCTGTTATCAGAAGATCATCTACATATACCACAAGATATACAACTGTTTTTCCAACTTTCTTAACAAACAAAGTTGCATCATCAAGATCAAAATGTTTGAAGTCAAGTTTCAGAATATGCTTAGTTAATTTCTCATACCAGGCTCATAGTGCTTGCTTGAGGCCATACAAGGATTTTATAAGCTTGCAAACTTTGTTTTCTTGACCCTTTACAACAAATCCTTCTGGCTGGGACATATTAAATTTCTCCTTTAGATATCCATTCAAAAATGTTGTTTTTACATCCATCTGATGGAATTTCCATCCATTTTGAGCTGCTAGTGCAAAGAGAGTCCGGATGGTGGTCCATTTTGCTATGGGAGCAAAATTTTCTTCATAATCGATTCCTTACTTTTGTGCAAAACCTTTTGCCACAAGCCTGGCCTTGTGCTTGTCAAGTGAGCCATCTGCTTTATACTTGTTCTTGTAGACCCACTTACAGCCAATTGGTTTTGTTCCCAAAGGCGGATCAACCAGCTTCCAAGTGCCATTCTTTATTAGGGCATCATACTCCTTCTGCGTCGCTTCTTTCCATTCATCATGAGAAGTGGCTTCTTTGAAGGAAGTTGGTTCATGATCTGTAGACAAACTCAATTCACAGTTATAAGCAATATCCATATCAACAGGAGAATCAGAATTATCTACATCACCTTCGATTTGTTGAGTGGAACTTCTTGTTCCTATTTTTCCAACCTCATCAGGATGAACATTCTCAAGTGTCTTTGTCAACCATGTGGGAGGACCTTTCTGAGATGGCCCAGGCTGGTCATTTGATTGAGTTGGGATTGATTCAAGATTCAATCTCCCAATTCTGTCAATCACATCATTCAATGTGTCATCCGTGGCTATTTCTTCATGTGGGGGAGAGAGTGCTTCAGGACATGATTCCACAGTTTGATTCAATATCGGAATCCCCCCTTCAAGATGTGGAATCACATTATCAAATTCTTGGAAGGACTTTGCATGTGTGAATCTATCCAGGCGATCAAGTTGCTGCTCAACAACCTTGTCACTTTTGGAAGATTCAAGAAATATGACATCTCTTGCTATTACAAACTTCTTATTTGTTTCATCATAGAGACGATATCCTTTGGAGGTATTGGAGTACCCCAAGAAGATACATTTTCTGCTTCTAGCACCAAGTTTGTTCCTTTGACCCTTGGGTATCAAGGCATAACAGGTGGACCCAAAGACCCTGAAATGCTTTACCGAAGGAATGTAGCCATGCCACATTTCAAAAGGAGTTTTGTTTCTAATTGAACTTGAAGGACACCTATTCTTTATGTAAACAGCACATAGAACTGCATCAGCCCAAAACATCAATTTTACATTTTTGAAAAATAACATGGAGCGAACCATATTTAAAATAGTTCTGTTCATTCTTTCAGCTACACCGTTCTGTTGGGGATTATATGGCACAGTTGTTTGATGTTTGATTCCATGTTGATGAAGATAATTTTCAAATTCGTTTGAAGTGTATTCTTTTCCATTATCAGTACGTAGAGAGCCAATATTAGTTTGTGCATCATTTTCAATCCATGCATGAAAATTCTTGAATGTTTGAAAAGCATCAAACTTGTTCTTCAATAAGTAAATCCAACACATTCTCGTGTAGTCATTAATAAATGTCATCATGTCTTTGTTTCCATTTGCAGAAGCAACAGGCATAGGGCCACATAAATCTGAATGAAAAAGCTCAAGTTTTCTATGTGCTCTGGAGTGTGAATCATGAAATGGTTGTTTGCTATGCTTTCCTAGAATACAAGCATCACATTCCTTAGGTTTTCTAGGAATTGTAGGCAATCCATTAACACCATTTTTCTTCAACAAATGAAGGCTTTCATAGTTTAAGTGTCCAAATATAGCATGCCATAAAAGACTTGATGGGAATGTACCTTCATCATGATGTGAACTGAATGCAAAGTTTTGAGCATGAGCAGATGAACCTTTCAGCTTCAAGAGTCTCCCTTCTTCTATTCCCTCCATGAAAAGTGAGTGATTTGATGCTTTTCTGACCTCTGCCTTGCCATCAAACAATTGAATGGAGTGTCCTTGCTGGCGGATTTGGACTAGGGACAGCAAATTTCTCCTCAACTCAGTGAGCTATAGAACCTCATGTAGGATATGATCTGGAAGACCAGGAAGTTTAAGCCTGACTATGCCAAGCCCTGATGGCTTGAGTTTGGATTTATCTTCGAAATATACTGCTCCATCAACTTTGTTAGTGAATTCTTCAAAAAAATATTTTCTAAATGTCATGTGACATGTTGCTCCTGAATCTAGCAACCAATCATCTTTCCATGAAGTAAATGAAACATCAAATATGTTTTTAGTTACTCCATTGTTACAATGTGCTAGAACATAGTGAGCGGATTCAGGTGCTTTACCTTTTTCTTGGTCATTAGTTTTACCTTTGTCTTGATTTCTTTGCTGCTCAATTTTCTCCCAATGTGTGTCAAATTGTCTGCCCCCCTTTTCTCTGAAGTTTCTTCTTCTTCTTCATTTTCTGCCATTTATTCCTCTGGATGAATCTGAAGCATGACTCTTTTCTCTATGTGCCAATTATGCAGCCTCTTCATAAGATGAAGGGACTGTCATCTTCTTTTGAAGGAGGAAAAAAAACTTTGCTGGAAAATATACTCAATTTAAAAGGGCAAAAACTCTGCTAAAAATACATTGAATTCTGCACCAAAAAAAATATGTATTTTTTTTGTGTTTGAAGAAGGAAAATATATATGTATTGAAAATGTGGAGGCGGTATTATGAATATTAATGGGGCGGTATTATGAATGTATGAATGGTGTGTTAACTGTATTAGAAAGTGGTATTGTGAATAGAATGAGGGGCGGTATTATTAAATGTGAAAGGGGGCATGAATATGTATGACACAGTGGTATTATATGGACAGCGCTGTATTAAAAATGGAAAGGCGGTATTGTGAATGTATCATGAATATGGCAAAGCGCTGTATGGAATAGCGTGGGCGGGAGCAGTATTATGGAATAGCGTGGGCTGTATAAAATAAGACAGCGCTGGATTATGTCAAACCAGGAGGGCTGACGGGCGGTGTTGATTATAGACAGGAGTGGGAAGACTGTATATATGGATGGTGTATTGTAAATGGAGTGGACTTTATATATAGACAGCATATATATATGGTGGAGTGGACTGCGTGTAGTGGGAGGTCGTTGAAATGGAGACGGGGTATGCGCAGGACTGTGTGCAGCGTATTAATCGACAGGCAACGCTGTAATATATTGAAATATATGACTGTGTTAATATAAATGGAGGGCGGGTATATAAGTCGAGGGCGGTAATGGAGGCGTTTTCTGATGTGGAGTGAGCGATCGAATGAGAGATGGGTGTTTAATCGCAGAGAGAGGGTGTATTGCAGCGATGAGTGTTGAGAGTTATGGAGAGGGATGAGATTGATGTGGGAAGGCCGAGAGGCCATGGGAACGAGCAGAAGGGAGGGCCGGGTAGAGAGTCGAGCCACGGGGAGGGCGCAGTCGAATGGGGAGTTGAGTTCTGTGTTGGGAGAGATGGGTAGGGAGTGTTAGCGCAAGGAGGGCAGAGAGAAGGGTGTCGGGTGAGGTGGGGAGGAAAGGTTGTAGCATTGAGTGAGAAGGCGTTGGAGAGAGGGAGGCCGAGAGGCCGTTACAAATTTTGAATTGCAGATATTTTAAGGGCTGTAGAACTGTAGATATTTGAAGGACTGTAGGAATGCAGGAATTGCAGATTGTAGAATCTTCAGAATATGCAAAAAACAGAGCTGTACAGAAGGTGTAGAGATAAGTTTAAAAAAATGCAGAATTACAGTACAGCAATTTAATGGAGTAGCAAAAACTATACATAAAACTGACTGAGCAAAGGAATGAGGGAGTTACACCACAGGAAAAAATGCCAATAGTGGGACTGGCTTTGATACCATGTCAAACTAGGAGGTAACTCCTCAAATCAGAATGTGTATTAGCTGAAGAATGTACATGCATTTATACATGGAGGTGAGGCTATTGGGATTCATCTCCCAATGACTCTTGGCCTTCCTTATTTCCTACTATTATTTATTATACAAAATTACATATCCACACCCATCCCATAGGATTAGGTGTCAACACACTGTCCTATTTACGCAGGTATTCCATCCCTTTTTACTAGCTAGTTTCCTTTCGCTTTGCATTCTTTATAATGGTCATGGGTAAAGTCATAGTCAAGAAGTCAGAGCCTGAAACCCCTCAAGCTCGCAAGTCCAGGGCTGCCCCCAGACGAGAACCCTTGAGAGATTTACAAGCTCACATCTGAGACCCACCATACCCGTTTTTCATTAGTAGCATCAAGCCCGAGCTGTCCAAGAAGCATGTGGAAAATAGAGATAATTTTTGAGTCGTTCTATCTGAACTATATCACCAAATTACTCCCTCGGTCTACCCAGTGGTCGAATTTATTTTCTGGCTCAGAGAGGCTTACGATGAACACTGGGATATGTTCTTATCCTCTCAGGGGAACAAAATATTTAGTATATCCCCAGAATAATTAGAAAACCTCTCTGCTTCCCTACCAGTTTGAATTACGTCAGTTTCAATGAAATGATGCTATCTTAACAGTTTTCTAAATTACCATGGAGGCAAAAAAGTGATTTTATCGCTGCTATTTCTGACTCAAACTTCATAGCTTTCCCGTCTGCAAATTCAGTGCCCGTGAGTACATTCAAGGAGGACCTTCAGTGCAGCCTTGCTCTCATTGCAGGACTATTAGGTGTAGAAGGTGTCGAGTGAGTCTCGAAAGAGTGCATAGCCCTACTATGGTTAATGTCACATCCCGGTGTTGTATTAGACATCCCTGGTTTTCTGGCCTCCACCATCCAAACCCAGTTTCAGGACCTCTCAAATACTGCTCGTTTTCGCTTCTGTTCCATGGTATTCTATCTTTTCCTCTTCTAACAGGCTGATAAGTTTGAGGGTTTGGGTTTAGAAAAAGTCTATAGGATAAACTCTCAGCCAAGACTTGTTTTTGACTGGAATCCTGCAACACATCAGTTGGAAAATGGGGTGGGCTCTTCAAGTTTCTTGAACGTTTTATGTCCATAGTTTATACCATCATTCATGATAATCCTCTACCTAGGATTTTTCCTGAGCAGAAGAAATGGCTGCATTGTAGTCAGGCTGAAAGCACGGGAGACTGGTACCTATTTGATGACTACACTGAAATCAGGGTTTATGGTGCTGAAACTTCCCCCTACAAATTTCCAGTTTTTCCCGCCCTGCGAATTTATTCCATGGAATACCTTCGGCAAACCTTGAAGGCTGACCAGCTCCACTTCCTCCCTGCGAAAAAGGGGTTCATTCTCAAGCTTCCTACAACCATCGGCCCCTTCATTGTTAACTCGAGGCATGCCCTTCCCATAGTGGAAGACTTGCTCAAAGGCATGGATTTAAGGCAAGGGAAAGCTTGGCCCTATGATCCAAAAGGCATCATTTCAAACAAAAGGAAGAATATTAAATCAACTCCTTATGCTCATGAAACTAGACCCTTCATCGAGTGGCGAGCTAACCTTGAAACCTTGCCTTTCCTTTCACAGATGGAGACCGATTCATTTGCAACAGGGGAAAAGGGGGATACGATTTCGACTAAAGAAGCAGGTCAGAAAGAGGTGGAAGAGTTCAGCGCTTCAAGAGAAGGTTCCCTGCCTTCTAAAAGGAAAAGAACCAGAACCAATGAATAAGAAAGTATCGAAGAAGACCCATTGCTGCAAAAAGAAACACTTTATGGTCAATCAGGCAAGAGAAAAGTAGGTTTTGTGGTAATACATGATGGCACATCATCTTCCAACTTCTCAGAAGTTTCACAAGCCATCACTGCTACCAGCTCCATAGGGGAAAATGAAAGGAAGGTGAGGAAAAAAGCAGTCAGGGAAAAGCACTTGTCTGAATTAGAGGGATATGTTGACAGGTATCAGACTAGGTTATCAGCTGCAATAGATATGGATAAAGAACAACTGATAATGGCTATGAGTGATGCAATTTTAGACCCAGAGGCAAGCACCACTAGCTATAAAGCTTTGGAAATAGCAATAACCATGTCATTAGTCTCGCCAATTGACAAGTGCAATCTTTTCCAATGTTTTGGTGATATGCTAAAAGACGAGGTGGTGAAGCTCTCCCTCACTCTGAGCAAGTTACAAACCAAGCATAACCAAGTGCTTGATAACCTCATAATGGAGAATATCAACTCCTGTGCACTCTCAAATGATTTACGCAGTCTCCAAGAAGTGGTGAAAGGAAAAGAGAGTGGTAAAGCAGACCCCCAAAGTCACTTCATCTCAGAGTTGCAAAAGCAGATTACAGCCCTGAAGCGTAAGGTGAACATACCTGGCTCCCAGCATGTAAAAACTACTGAATTAGCCTAAGTGGAAAGAGATAAGGCCAACTTGTCAGACTCCCTTGCTAAGGAAAGGGAAGAAAAGAATAGAATTTCTGGTGAGATGACCGCCCTCCAGGTAAAAATGAATGAGCTACAGAGAACCTGGGATGCCCATGTATGCTCTACACCACCTCCTGAAGGGACCAGCTCACTCTCAGAGCAGTTGACCACGACACTAGCCAAACTTCAAATGGTGGAGAAGCAGGTCCTAACAACACAACAGAATATCAGTGAGCTCGAAGCCACCCTCAAGGAAAATTCCAAGAAGGTTGCTACTCTGCAGAAGGAGATAGAGGAGGGAAAATAGGAGAAGGTACAACAAGAGAAGACTATTCGAGATCTCACGAATCAGATAAAGGGAAATATTACTCTTCTGGATGCTCAGCGCTTGATTTGGGCCGATATTATTATGGAAGTGAAGAAACATTGGATTTACTTAACTATCATTGAAGAAAAAAGGGCCGCAGTGCGCCTGTTCAGAAGAACACTTCATGAAGGGAATACTAATGCCTCAACTAGGATCGACAACACCAAAAGGTATATTTCTCTCTTAAATGATTTAAGTCCAGTAGATTTAGTTCAGCGGGGAATCAAGAGCAGGTTCAAGGAAGCGTCAGAATGTCAAAAAGTGATAGAAAAGGAATCTGCACGTAGCTTTGCAATGAGCAGTTTGGAAAAGGTGGCAATCAGTTTAGAGAAATTCAAAATAGATTGGATAGAGCTAACACTTGCCGACCTCCCATCATGCTCGGAACCTTCAAATGCAGTCCTATAGCCATTACCAGTATATGAATGCTGGCTGACAGAAGAAATGAATCGAACTGACATACTTTCCAAGAAGTCCGCTCGACTCAAGGCTGAAACTATAGTTTCAGTACTCAGCAAAGAGTTATCGCTTCTTCATCAGGTAAAATACAGGATACCCACCCAGACGAGCTATGTTGAATTTACTGAAGTTTACATTTGGGCCGAAGCTTTCACCACAATACCTGAGCCTACAATCGACACTTGGTAGAGATAATTAGGGGAATTTTGAGGTCTAAAATGGGCCTACTAAGGAAATTATAAAATAATAGTGGAAAAAATCAAATAAGATTTGATGACATCATCAAATTTTAGAGGGAAAATTGGAAAAACTACTTTTTCAACTCATATTTTCAACTTATCTCCCAAATTTTTTACTCAAATTTCGAGCGGGAGTACTCGTTGGATGCGAAATTTAATTCCCCATCCAAGGAGTACCCATGTTGCATACTTTTGATGGGTCCTACTACACGAAAAATGAGAAATACATAAAAAAACGTGATTACAATCACATTTTTTTATGTATTTCTCATTTTTCGTGTGGTAGAGTTCATCGAAAGTATGCAACATGGGTACTGCTTCGATGAGGAATTAAATTTCGCATCCAACGAGTACTCCCGCTCGAAATTTGAGTAAAAATTTTAGGAGATAAGTTGAAAATACGAGTTGAAAAAGTAGTTTTATTATTTTATTATTTTTTAATATTTTTACCCTTTTATTTAAAAAATGGTGAATCATCCCCCATGGCTGACATCATCATCTTGAATCCTATTGGTTGTTATAAAGTTTATTTTTGTTGTACATTTTTCTTAGGAGGCCCATTCACTGTGTTTTCTTACACAATCATCATCTACCTTTAATTGATATCTGTGAGTCATTTCAGAATTTAGCCCCCTCTATAGTGTTCTATCTTAAAGCTATTGGATACATTTACATATTAAAATTTGTACTCTATTACTACAGTCTCATGGTTTTTGTGTTTTAATTTGGAGTCTCGATTCCATTTTCATCAAACCATTCATCCAAGTGACTATAGCATGAGGGCCTTGTCATGTCAACTCTTACCAGTTGAATCATATGCTCCTTGCAGTTAAGATGCCCTAGGCACTAGTCTTTATACAACTCAATACTGCCTCTAGGAGTGACAACATCTTTCTGGTGCCGTTGCCAAGGAAACAAATTTGAGAAAAGCTAAATCCCTGGGCCTCGACAAAGTTTTCATTCACCCTTCAAAATAGGTGAGTAGGAAGGCTAAAAGTTGTAGATCCCTCACCTTGGCGATTCCACTATCATTTAACAGATAAATCTATTTGTAGTCCTGGCTTCCCGAAGGCCACATCTGAGGTCAGATACATCCCAGTTGAGAATCCCTTCGGTGTCTGACCCAGAAAATATTTTACACAAGAGAGGTTCGAGGGAAAGACAATTTTCCCACACAAATATTCCTAGATTTTCTTTGGAAGACTCTCCATCCTCCTCCCAAATAGCTCATGATCAAGGTCATGATTCCCCAATGAGAACCCTTGATTATTCTTCATATAACCCTTCTCTGGAAAACATCCAGGTTAAATATGAAGCCGAATCTGTAGATACCACTAGCTTCTTTATCCATCCCACTCCTGAAGTTGAAGAAGTTAAAGAAGTCACGGAAGTTTATGCTGTTAACATTCCAACATTCCCATCAGCCCCCAAAGCTCTCGTTCAATATATACCAATTGTCATACATACTTCTCTTCCACCACCTCCTCTTACTCATCAGATTCTCCCACCACCCCCACAACCTATGATGGTTGTTCCAGGCTTCCTGTTAAACAAATATACCCCCCTGGCATTGCCTCAGGTCTTAAATGACATGCCTCAAGATTATCTGAAAATACTACCTCGTTTCAATGGGGAAAATCATATTGAAGCTCAAAAACACCTGGAAGTTTTCTGCGCCTTTGCAGAGAACTTCAATGTCGAAAATCTGGATGTGGTGTTGAGACTGTTGTCCAACCTTTAGATGGAGAGGCCAGAAAATGGTTCAAAACTTTGGGAGACCACTCCATTACCAACTGGGAGGAGATGGAAAATGCTTTTATCAAAAAGTGGGGAGAAAAGAAAGACCATGGATGCTGTCTTATATAGTTCAATGCACTTAGAAAAATACATAATGAGGGTGTTCCCGAATTCATTAAAAGGTTCAACAAACTATACACAAGCCTCCCACCTGAAATGAAACCTCACCAGATTGCTGCTAAAGTGGTGTTTGTAGTGGAATTCGATTAAGAATTTGGATTCTCTTTAAGAGAAAGGAAGTTTGCGACACTAGATGAGGCCCAGACCGATGCACTGGAGGTGGAGGCTAATTTTTCCTCTACAGGTAAATCAAAGGGGAGGGAAGATCACGATACTAGACAGAGAGGAAAAGAAGAAGTACCCACATCTGGTCAAGATAGAGAGGTAGTTGAAAATAAAATCGAGGAGATGAATAAAATGATCAAGAACATTTTAAGCAAGTTGGTGAAGCTTGAAATTGAGGCTAAGAACTCATCATCCAAGTCATTCCAAAATGCTCCAAATAGAGGGTATAATCCACAGTACAGAAAGACACCTCTACAAATACTACAAAGAGATCGAAAGGAGTAGCAAGACCATATACAACCCCTGCTGTATTTGGAAGGGAAAATGGATGGCCCTATTGAAAACATTCCAGATGGGCAAGATGACCAATACCTTGCTTATTCTAATAATTACGAAATTGAGTCTTCTTTACAAGAAAGCGACTGAGTGGGGTTTCCACTACAAGAAGAAGAAGAAAAAGCTAGAGCAACCAAGGACCCAGAGATCGACGATTACTGTAAGAAGTTCATATACTTCATGCAAACACAGTTTCACAGAAAATATGACCTCAGGTCTTCTAGAAAAAGGACTCGTACACAAGAACAAGAAGAGGAGATGCCTCAAAAAGAAATACTTGTACAGAAGGAGACAATGGTGCAAAAGGTCGGAGATAAAGGTAAGAGACCTATAACCGAGCCTTTACATTCTAATGATCATATTCCTTCCTCTTATAAGTTGGCCCCTACTCCAAATGCCAAGCCTGTACTGAAAGAAGAGAAACCACTAGCTGAGAATAGAGAGTCAAAATAAAATACCATAGAGAAGCCTCCCTCTGTCTTTAATCTGCAAAAGGAACTTGAGAAAGTTAAAATCTCGGTCCCCTTGACCGAACTACTGAAACAACGAGTCTACCAGTCTCAGGTCTTGTCTTTCATGCTTCCCCAAGAATCAACCCCAATCCTAGTTAGTTTGAATCTTCACGAAGAAAGGCCCATGGTGGTGTTTGGTCCTCATGTTGAAGAATTAGATGCTTCGACCCCTCCCTTATATGTTTCATTAGTAATCCATGATTTGTTATTGCATAATTGTATGCTGGATTCTGGAGTGTCCCATAATATCCTGCCTCTGTCGGTGATGGAGCAATTGGGGCTGCAAATCATTCACCCATATAAAGACCTCTATTCTTTTGATTCCAAAAGAGTCAAATTTTTGGGGATGATCAAGGATTTGGTGGTAAATCTATCCCAAATCCCGGCCAAGAGCGTTGTGATGGACATAGTAGTAGCAGATATCCCAGCTCGATTTGGTATGTTGTTATCAATATCTTGGGGAACAAAAATTGAAGGATCTATAAAGCTGGACCTAACCTATCCTACCATACCTGTGTTCGGGGGATAAGAAAGGAGGTTATACCTAGAAACAAGGTTTGTGAAAATGGTCACTAAAGCCAATAATTCAGTGAATTCTCTGATATATAGTAAAGAGGGTGATTTTTCTTGTTTGATGCTTGAAGAAGACCCTGATTACATGCAGGAGCCGTCTTTTTGTCAGATAAAGATGGCGCAGTCCTCGAGAAATGAGGAAGGTGAGATTTGGACATTACACTTTGATGGAGCCAATTTAAGAGAAGGAGACAGAGCTGGAGTTCTCTTGATATCCCCTACTGGAAAGTTGGTTCCGTTATCCTACAAATTGGAGTATGAAGCCACTAACAATGTGGCTGAATATGAAGCATTTCTCTTGGGTCTACAAACAGCAAGGAGCATGAATATTTAGAGCCTGAAAGTACTAGGAGATTCAAAATTGGTGGTGAGACAGGTGAGAAATCAGTGTCAAGCTAAGAACCCATGGCTGAGGGATAATAGAAACGAGGTATGGGACTTGGTAGATAAATTTTTCTTAGCATTTAATATTTAGTTTATGCCAAGAGATTATAAAAAAATGGCAGATTCTCTTGCCGTGGCTGCTAGTACTTTTTCCCACCTTAGAATCCTCTTTTAAGATACAAGATATAGGTCTTCTATCGATGTTCCATCCCCGACAATGTCAAACACTGGCAGGTGTTTGAAGATGAAGAGCAAGTGAGAAGATTCATGGAGACTGTTGGAGAGTTCTCCAATAAGGAGATTGACGTCTGTGAAGAAGAGACGGAAAACCTTCCTCAGAACAAATGGCAAGAAACCATGGTTGGTCATAAGGTGCTAAAACTCAAAGGAAATGTGATACCAAGAGGACTGGTCCCTTTGGAGAGGCTTTTCGATAAAAATGACGTCCCATTACAGCCAAGTAAGGTGGTCGAAGAAAATCAAGTAGATGACCTGAACCTCGGCACTGACTCTGATCCAAAGATTGTTAAGCTATCTAGAAAGGTTCCTGAAGAATATAAGGAGCAATATCAACAATTATTTCAAACATATAAAGATGTTTTTTCATGGTCCTATCAATATTTGAAAATGTTTGATATCAAAATCATTCAGCATAAAATCCCATTAAAAGGAGACGCAAAGCCACACAAACAGAAGCTAAGACAAATTAACCCTTTGCTCCTTCCCTCCATAGAGAAGGAAATCAAGAAGCTGTTAAAGGCCAAGATCATTGTACTATTAAGATATTCTGAATGGGTGGTCAACTTGGTCCCAGTTCGAAAAAAGAATGGAGAGATAAGACTGTGTGTCGACTTTTGAAACTTAAACAGAGCATCTCTAAAGGACAATTACCCACTGCCAAAGATGGACCACATATTGTAGAAGGTAGTGGGAGCTTCGCGAATTTCCATGATGGATGGATTTTCTAGATAAAATCAGGTGGCAGTGCTTCTGGAGGATCAAAAGAAGACCACATTCATCATCCCTTGGGGTACGTTTATGTATGCTCGAATATCGTTTGGACTAATCAATGCAGGGGCTACATTTAAAATGGCTATGGATATTGCTTTCATGGTGGAACAGGATAAACTCTTGGTGGTTTACCTGGATGAAATCACTGTGTTCTCGAGGGATGATGCAGAATATATTGAGCACCTGCGCAGAACCTTTGAGAAGTGCCAAAGGTATGGTCTTTCTCTAAACCCTCAAAAATCATTATTTGCTTTAGAAGAAGGTAAACTGCTGGGGCATATTGTGACAAGGGCTGGCGTGAAAATTGACCCAAAAAGGGTAGAATTTATAAATGGTATTTCCTTCCCCAGAAATAAGAAAGAGATCCAAGTGTTCCTTGGATGTATCAATTTCTTGAGAAGATTCATCCCAAACTATGCGGAGATAGTTCAGCACATAACTGAGATGCTGAAGAAAAATAATGAAGTAAAGTGGTCTCCTGAGCATGCGAGGCTTTTAATAGGATTAAAAATGCCTTCAGAGAAGCTCCAGTGTTGGTTGGACCGGATTATGCTAAGCCCTTCATGATATTCTCATTTGCATCCCCTCACACTGTTGCAGCAGTATTATTACAAAAGAATGAGGAGGGGTACGAGCAACCTATCGCCTTCTTCAGTCAAATGCTCCACGATGCTGAGTTAAAATACAACATCCTGGAGAAACAAGATTATGCCCTGGTCAAATCCCTTAAGGTGTTTTAGATGTATGTCTTGCAGTCCTCCATTACTGCGTTTGTACCCACGACAACTATGAAAGACATCCTGATCTGGGGAGATAGTGAGGGGAAAAGAGGCAAATGGATTGCAAAGATACAAGAACATGAGTTAGAGATACGTCCCACCAAGCTAATTAAAGGACAGGGATTAGCTAAAATCCTATCAAAGTCAAATTGTCAGGCTTTGGGGATAAATCTATCTATGGTAGCAAACGAGGAGTCTGAAAAAATAGATGAACGGTGTGGGATAGAAATAGCTACACAGAAGACTCATATGAAGTACCTCCTCAGTCCGTGGTACAAAGAAATCATGGAATATCTCTTGACTTTTAGATGTCCCCCAAGCCGTGACAAAACAAAATATAGAACGCTGAGGCTGAAATCTTAGAAATTCCTTGTAGCAAATAGTCACTTGTACTGGAGAGGCCCATCAGGCATATTGCTCCTATGCCTCACCGAAAATGAAGTGGAAGAAATAATGGCAGAGTTTCATGAAGGCATCGATGGTGGTCACTATAGTTGGAAAGCCACTGCACATAAGATTTTGAAAGCTGGGTTTTTCTAGCCCAAGCTCTTCGGAGATGTTTTTTCCCAGGTAAGAGCTTACGAAAAATGTCAAAAATTTGTTGAAAGGCAGAAGTTTTCACCCTTTCCCATGATCCCAGTACACATAGAAGAACCCTTCCAACAGTGGGGAATTTATTTTATTGGCGAAATTCATCCTGCATCAAGTGGGAAACATAAATGGATATTAAGAGCCACCGAATACTTCACTAAATGGGTGGAGGCCGTGCCAGCAAGGAATGCAACAGACACAGTAGTGATAAAATTTCTGGAAGATAACATCATCTCAAGATTTGGTTGTCCTGCCAAGATTGTTACAGAAAATGCTCAAGCTTTTAAGTCTTCTAAATTCATCAGTTTTTGCCAACAATATAATATTATATTGGGGCATTCTACCGCATACTACCCACAGGGGAATGGTTTAGCAGAATCTTCAAATAAAACCTTGGTGAGGGTGCTTAAGAAAGCCATTAATGAAAATCAAAAGAACTGGGATTCCCAGCTCAAATTCGTGTTGTGGGTGAATAGGATCACTTGTAAGAGGTCGACGAGAAAATCCCCATACGAGCTGGTTTACAGAAGAGCAGCAGTTTGCCCCATGCAATTCGCCTTACCAGTGGCCAGATTCATGCAGGATTGTCAGGAGGAACCGAACGACATTACCAGGAGGATGAACCAATTGGTAGAGCTGGAGGAGACTCGAAATCAAGTGAATCATAAATTAACTGAATATCATGAGAAAATGAAGGACATGTTTGATTAGCATGCCAAAGATAAAAAGATGTAGGTCAGAGACTTAGTACTAAGATGGGACATACGGAGGGTCGAAAAAGGAAAGCATGGAAAATTCAATCCTTTATGGTTTGGTCCCTTCAAAATTGTTGAACAAGGAGGAAACAACACCTTCAAGCTGGAGAATCTGCAAGGTGACTTGCTCGATGCTCCTGTGAAAGGGAAATTCTTAAAACCCTTCTTCTAGTTTTGATTCTGGTTGAAAAGGTCTGGTATATTATATTGTACATTATTTAGCCACTTTTATTTTAATGTTGATTGTTTTGAAGTGTCATGAAGAATAAGGAAAGGTGTCGAGGAGCCGTGTTTACACAAGAGGAGCTAACAGATGGTTTACGAAGTTCTCAACACATTTGAGGACAAATGTGTCATCCCCAAATGGAGCCAATGTCGTTTACCATTCACCCTCCTACTCCTAATAAAGCTTGCACAGGCGGATTACCTGACAACATTAAGAGGTAAATAATTTAAAAGGTGTGAGACATAAAAATATGAAAAGGGATCGATATACGAAAAGGGGATAAGGCACTATATGTATATATATATATATATATGGGCAGATTCGCTGCAAAATTCCGAAACAAAGCAAAAAGGTAAAGGCGCAAAACAAGGATACGTGGTGAGGCCTACTCGTGTTCCGAATTCTCACAAGAGAGGGACACGTGAATAATTCTGGGGGGGTCAAGGATGGTAAGGGGAAGGTGGAAGCGTCCCCCCTGGAATCCTGATGACGCGGCAGGAAAAGGGACCCGAAGTTAAATAATTTGCGGGGAAAATGGCCTCAGGTACGAGAGTTATTACAGAACTCCTTTGGTGATTCTAGTGGGCTCGATCCCGATGCATACATGTCACCACGATCCAATGTTAAGGTAAGTCCTAGGACACCCAGTACATGACCAGTACCAACATTTAACCTGATGCGTGGTATGCACCTACCCGAAAGCCAATTAGCAAATGAACAGATGCCACATGTCTCAGTGTCGATGTCCTTAGGACGTCAACCCTACTAGCATCACCCTAATCTCGTTTTCTGGGCTATTTAAGCTATATAACCTTGTTCTATGATTTACTGTGATAAAATATTTATTTGTACGAGATACTATATAAGCTTAAGCTCAGACCCAGTACCAGTGCTTCCAGGTCATTTTCAAACTCCCTGCACCGTTTTCCCCCAAGCACTGTCCTATTTACGTAGGTATTCCATCCCTTTTTACTAGCTGGTTTCCTTTCGCTTTGCATTCTTTATAATGGTCATGGGTAAAGTCGCATTCAAGAAGTAAGAGCCTGAAACCCCTCAAGCTCGCAAGTCCAGGGCTGCCCTTGGAATAGAACCCTTCATAGATTTACAAGCTCACATCTGAGACCCACAATACCCGTTTTTTATTAGTAGCGTCAAGCCCGAGCTGTTCAGGAAGCATGTGGAAAATAGGGATAAGTTTCGAGTCGTTCTATCTTGATTGTATTACCAAATTACTCCCCCGGTCTACCTAGCGTTCAAATTTATTTGCTAGCTCATAGAGGCTTACAATGAACATCAGGATATGTTCCTATCCTCTCAGGGGAACAAAATATTAAGTATATCCCCCAGAATCATCAGAAAAGTTCTCTACTTCCCTACCAGTTTGAATTACATCAGTTTCAATGAAAGAGTGCATAGCCCTGCTATGGTTAATGTCACAGCCCGGTGTTGTATTAGATAACCCTGGTTTTATCGCCTCCACCATCCAAACCCAGTTTCAGGACCTCTCAAAAACTGCTCGTTTTCGCTTCTGTTCCATGGTCTTCTATCTTTTCCTCTTCCAGAAGGATGATAAGTTTGAGGGTTTGGGTTTAGAAAAATTCTATAGGATAAACTCTCAGCCAAGACCTGTTATTGACTGGAATCTCGCAACACATCATTTGGCAAATGGGGTGGGCTATTCAAGTTTCTTGAATGATTATATGTCCATATCTTATACCATCATTCATGATAATCCTCCACCTAGGATTTTTCCTGAGTAGAAGAAATGGTTGTAGTGCAGTGAGGCTGAAAGCATGGGAGACTGGTACCTATTCGATGACTACACTGAAATCAGGGTTTATGGTGCTGAAAATTACCCCTACAAATTTCCAGTTTTTCCCGCCCTGTAGATTTATGCCCTGGAATACCTTCGGTAGACCTTGAAGGCTGACCAGCTACACTTCCTCCCTGCGAAAAAGGGGTTCATTCTCAAGCTTCCTACAACCATCGGCCCCTTCATTATTAACTCGAGGCATGCCCTTCCCATAGTGGAAGACCTGCTCAAAGGCATGGATTTAAGGCAAGGGAAATCTTGGCCCTATGATCTGAAAGGCATCATTTCAAACAAAAGGAAGAAGATTAAATCAACTCCTTATGCTCGTGAAACTAGACCCTTCATTGAGTGGCGAGCTAACCTTGAAACCTGGCCTTTTCTTTCACAGATGGAGACCAATTCATCTGTGATAGGGGAAAAGGGGGATATAGTTTCGACTAAAGAAGTAGGTCAGAAATAGATGGAAGAGGTTGGTGCTTTAGGAGAAGGTTCCCCGCCTTGTAAAAGGAAAAGAACCAGAACCAACGAAGAAGAAAGTATTGGAGAAGACCCATTGCTGCAAAAAGAAACACTTTATGGTCAATCAAGCAAGGGCAAAGTAGGTTTTGTGGTAATATGTGATAGCACATTGTCTTCCGACTTCTCAGAAGTT
The DNA here is from genome assembly GCA_034641835.2 of Pinus albicaulis. Classification (NCBI taxonomy): domain Eukaryota; kingdom Viridiplantae; phylum Streptophyta; class Pinopsida; order Pinales; family Pinaceae; genus Pinus; species Pinus albicaulis. The sequence continues at coordinate 499,088,770 of CM076569.1, forward strand.
TCACAAGCCATCACTGCTACAAGCTCCAGAGGGGAAAATGAAAGGAAGGTGAGGAACAAAGCAGTCAGGGAAAAGCACTTGTCTGAATTAGAGGGATATGTTGACAGGTATCAGACTAGGTTCTCAGCTGCAATAGATATGAATAAAGGACAACTGATAATGGCTATGACTAAGGAAATTTTAGACCCAGAGGCTAGCACATTTAGCTATAAAGCTTTGGAAATAGCAATAACCATGTCATAAGTCTCACCAATTGACAAGTGCAATCTTTTCCAATGTTTTGGTGATATGCTAAAAGACAAGGTGGTGAAGCTCTCCCTCACTCTGAAGAAGTTACAAACCAAGAATAACCAAGTGCTAGATAACCTTAGAATGGAGAAGATAAACTCTCGTGCACTCTCAAACGATTTACATAGTCTCCAAGAAGTGGTGAAAGGAAAAGAGAGTGGTAAAGAAGACCCCCAAGGTCACCTCATCTCAGAGTTGCAAAAGCAGATTACATCCCTGAAGTGTAAGGTGAACATACCTGGCTCCCAGCATGTACAAACTGCTGAATTAGCCCAAGTGGAAAGGGATAAGGCCAACCTGTCAGACTCCCTTGCCAAGGAAAGGGAAGAAAAGAATAGAATTTCTGGTGAGATGACCGCCCTCCAGGTAAAAATGGATGAGCTATAGAGAACATGGGATACCCATGTATGCTATGTACCACCTCCTGAAGGGACCAGCTCACTCTCGGGGCAGTTGACCATGACACTGGGCAAACTTCAAACGATGGAAAAGAAGGTCCTAACAACGCGGTAGATGATCAGTGAGCTCGAAGCCACCCTCAAGGAAAATTCCAAGAAGGTTGCTGCTTTTTAGAAGGAGATAGAGGAGGGAAAACAGGAGAAGGCACAACAAGAGAAGACTATTTGAGATCTCACGAATCGGATAAAGGGAAGTATTACTCTTCTGGATGCTCGGCGCTTGATTTTGGCCGATATTATTATGAAAGTGAAGAAGCGTTGGGTTTACTTAACTATCATTGAAGAAAAGAGGGTCGCAATGCACCTGTTCAGAAGAATACTTCACGAAGGGAGTAATTTTGCCTCAACTAGGATCAACGATGCCAAAAGGTATATTTATCTCTTAAATGATTTAAGTCCAGCAGATTTAGTTAAGCGGGGAATCAAGAGCAGGTTCAAGGAAGCGTCAGAATGTCGGAAAGTGATAGAAAAGGAATCTGCACGTAGCTTTGCATTGAGCAGTTTGGAAAAGGTGGCAATCAGTTTAGATCAGTTTGAAACAGATTAGACAGAGATAACACTCGCCGGCCTCCCATCATGCTTGGAACCTTCAAATGCAGTCCTACAACCATTACCAGTATATGAATGCCGGCTGATAGAAGAAATGAATCGAACTGACATACCTTCCAAGAAATCTGCCCAGCTCAAGGTTGAAACTATAGTTTCAGTACTCAACAAAGAGTTCTCACTTCTTCATCAGGTAAAATACAGGATACCCACCGAGGAGATCTATGTTGAATTGACTGAAGTTTACATTCGGGCCGAAGCTTTCACCACAATACTTGAGCCTGCAATCGACACTTGGCAGAGATGTACAAGTTATGCGAGTTCGTTAGCCAGTTCTTCCGCGACCATAATACCGCCTGCTTTAGCCACTACCTCGACTCTTTCTCACCACTAAAATTTGTCAACTCATGATTGGGTCCACGAGGCCTCTTGTCTTATTTTTACATTTTACTTTCATTATTCGAGTGAGATTCATATTTCACTCTTACAAATTTTTACTTTCTATTAGGCAGTTGTGATGTTTTCTTTAGAAACGGCCATGAGCCCGAATTGTAAAATGATGGGAAGTGTCTTACCTCATCATAAATTTTGATGTTTTGATTAGGACTTGTAACTACATACTAGCATGCGGAAAAGATATTTTCCCAAAATATCTTTCCGCTTATGATCATTCAAAATGCTATAAAAGCAGTAAGAAGGGACATATAGAAGGTTCCAGATTTTTCAAAGAACTCAGTAGAAAGGACTCTGTATGTTTTTTTTCTGAGCTTTGATATTAATTTTGAAGATCCTATTGGGATTCAGCGATAAGGAGTTTTGTTGATATTGGGGATTCTGATCGGAATGATCCACAGTTTGTAGCTCTTCCTTATGTTTTATAATACAAATTTCCATTTCACCTATCTTCATATTTCTCATATCTATGTTCTGGAATGCGAGTACTCATATGTTTAGATGTGGATTTATTGTATAGATACTCATATTTAATCATTTCTAGTACTTTAAATATGGTTCAGGCAGGATATTTTGTTTCATTCTTCACCTCTTCCATCGTTGGCTATAATGGATCTTTGTCTTTAAAGTTGTTCTCATATAAGGATTCTTATCATTGCATAGGCCCTGTAAATGCGGATTTTTCTTCTAGATAAGCCACCATTACAGTTAATATTCACTGTATTTTCTTCCACAGTCATCACCTACCTTTAATTGATATATGTGAGTCATTTCAGAATTCAGCCTCCTCTACAACATTTTGTCTTAGAGCTGTCGGAAACATTTACATATTGAAATTTGTACTCTGTTACTACAGTCTCATGGTTGTTGTGTTTTACTTTGGAGTCTCGGTTACATTTTCATCAAACCATTCATCCAGGTGACTATAGAATGAGGGCCTTGTCATGTCAACTATTATCATTTGAATCATATTCTCCTTGCGGTTAAGATGTCCTAGGCACTGGTGTTTATACAGCTCAAGACTTTCTCTAGGAGTGACAACACATCTTATTAAATGCCATCAAGAATAACACCATTCCTCCATAAGAAATTCACATACCTTCAATGTTATAACCCGCAAAAATAACATTCAACATTCATAATGCAATAAAAGTATAAGTAGATACACTAATTTGTATAGCTCAATGAATAGAAACTAAGGGAGGGGCTTCGACTTTCAACCCAACCATATGCGAACTACAATGTAATATTTCTTCAAATAGTTGATCACCACCAAGTCAAATTTAGAGTCTAAGGAGGTAATTTCTTTAGAGTACTCTCACCAACAACTAGTCAATAGATGGTAAGAAGTAGAGTCTATTTCTCTAGTGATTCCTCAACATACCCTAGTTGTAACACCCCAATGACTCTTTGTTAGTAGAACATCAACCATATGGGTCCATTCATATGTATTACAAACTTGAAGGTTATTGGGAAATGTGAAAGTTAAATTTTATGTCTTTTAAGCAATGTATTAATTTGAAAAAGTACATAAATTAAATATTTCTTAACTCAATTTGCAGCATAAAAATAGAGACAAATACACCATACAAAAAAACCTAAGACAACAAAATGATAAAGGAGTTCACCCCTCCTAGGCTACATCTCGTAGCCCAACATCCAATGTTGGGCCTCTTTCATTAAATTCTCAGATATGCGATTTCATGGATTTACATTGCTGAGAATGCAAAAATAATGTCTCCGACAGCTCCACAAGACCCAAAAATCCCAATATAGGCTCTTTTTGGGCTCAAATTGGCCAAAAACTGACAAAGTTATGGCTCAGAGAAGTTTTGATCCTAATTGATCTACTAACTAGCCATTCTGCCTAACCATCCTACATTTTCCGCACTTCTGGAGACTGTCGAGCACCAATTTTTCTTGGCACCAGTGGGATTTGAGCCAGATTGGGTGAAAAATGTTAGGTTGTTAAATATTCCAATAACACTTAAGCGCAATTTTTTTTGTAATATTCCAACAATTGCCTACAACAAATTGGAATATTAAATTTTATTTGATTTTACTTAGGAGTTGAATAATTGGGTGAAAAGGCCCATACATAATAAAAACATGGATAAAATCCCTCTTAGTATGAAAAGGGATCATCATTGGAGCTGGTTTTCACACCCTCATGTGTGAACATGATCATTTGCAAGTGGACAGGGTCAAGTTTGACCAAGTCAACAACACTGCGATAGGAGGTGGAGAGCACTTAGAGAAACAACGCAATATGAATGGGAAGAGGTTTCTTTGGTGAAGGAAACCCTAATGAGTGGGACCCATGGTGAAAGGGATCTCACTTGTTTAAAAGGAGGGCAAGGCATCCATTGTTTCTCATGTTGAATATTATTGATTTCTTTTCTGTTTAGACTTTGTGCATTCTCCTGCTATTCAACAGTGCTGTAGTGCTACTTAGCACAAGGCATTCCTATTTAGGAATTCCTTCTCTTTCAAGAGAGGCCTTTTGAGGGAGTTTCTCTTCATTTTCTCCACATTCAGGCTTGAGGCCAAGCATCCTCCTTCAGCTACAACGTTATTCCTGAAGCAAGATAATTTTGTGTTGCAGGGTGTTGCAGTGGAGGTTTACAACACCACTCCATCAGCTATTTTTCAGAGGAGGGAGTCTCCTTTCCTTTGGAGGATCAGTGAGGGAGCTTTTGAGCTAATTTCCATCATATTTGGCATCATTCCAACCATTCTTCATCACCTACAGTGCAGTCCCTCTCGTTGACTGCGTTATTTTCATGGAGCATCTGTAGTGAGGGTTGCAGTATTTGTTTGGAGGGTTAGATCTTCAGTGTTAGGATCAGCCTTTCACTTGGAAGATCCATTGGAGGAGGTGTATTCAGCTTGTGCATCATCTACAACCATCTCCATCTAGTTCTAGAGTTGCAGCTGCTACTCAGCCCTGCTACTCTGGCATTTTTTCCATTTTGTATATTTCAGCCACTCCTTCTAAGGATTGATGTATTATTGTTTCCAGGGGTTAGAGATTCGTTCCCCACTTTATTTGAGCCATACATTGTAATATCTTTGTATTGATATTATTTCTGCAGCAGTGCCTCCTATAAAATACACAGTCATAGCCTAGGTTTAAATATATGTAGCAGTATTCTTCATCTCCTTGTACATGAGCTGTTGAGGCTTGCATTGCCTTGCTTGAGTGAATGTTTCCTCAAGGATTTGTACTCTCTTTACTTCTATAACATTATTTTTTGGCTATCCATATCTTCTTGTCTCACAGCTTACAAAAATAATGTTGTTGTTCCATCTCCTGTTCAAGAATTGTTGCAGTCCCCTCATCGAGCATTTTCTGAAGACAACTAGGTGTGGAAGATTTGTTTAACCCACCTAGAGGGATTTATTTTGAGCCACATCTTGAATTTCCGACTTAGATACATTGATATAAGGGATCCAGGTCTCAGTTTCAAATCCTGTAGCAGCCATTCCTGGAAAATGCGTTTTCTAGTCATGCCTTGCTAGCAGATCCCATTTTGGGATATTACAGTGGTATCAGAGCAACTTTCTTGGCTCAGCCTGTGAGTCTCAGCCCAAGAAGATCAGAATGATGAAGAAGATGAGATTACTCTCATTAGTGTTTAGATCCAGAGAGGACCTCTCCAAGGAGGTCAAGAATATGGAAGAAGGAGAAGTGGAAGGACCATGCACTTCCTATTATCATGAAGAAGACAAGCATGAAGGACACTTGGATCATCAGATTCTAAGTGATTACCTTGTTGAGTACAAATCTCAACCTAGAGCCTTCAAGGAGACTCTAGTTTTTCCACCATTCATCTAGTTGAAAGAAGAGAAGAGACCATGTAGTAGAAGAGAAATCAGAGGCAATAGATTTTTATTGTCTACATTTGATGGGTCATCTACAGCAAGAGCTTGGGTGAGGAAGATGGAAGCCTTTTTCTTGCTACATCCTGTAGTGGAAGATGAGACTGTTGAGATCTCAACACTGCACCTAGAAGGTGAAGCCCACATTTGGTGGTTCAGCCATTTGGGCCATGCAAGAGTGTCTACTCTTACTAAGTTTTCTCAAGAGCTGATCAAGGAGTTTGACAATAGAAGAAAAAAAGATGAAGAGCCCTCACCACCACCTGAGGAGTTTGGTCCTAACACTATCACACTCATGGAGGAGCAGCCACATGCATCAACAGTTGGGGCAGCCAACACATTGGACGAAGGAACTCTTGCAACCCTACAAGAGATTCCCAAATCTCATCAAGGTATGAAGGAATTTCCACTATCTATTTTTGCAGAAAATTATTTTGATAGTTGCGGAAATTTGCTTTTATATGACCAAGGGTCAAATCCCATTATTTATTTAGAGAAAATTGATTGCACTATGCTGTGAAAATGGTTCAAGGAGGAGATGAACCATCATCCTCATGCATCTTTGTTGAGTTTCACACAATCCTTGAGATTGGGGTGTGAAATTTTGGAGGATGAAACAAACCATGACACTCCTATGGAAAACTATGAAACCATCCTTGAGTTGGAGAATGAGACAGCCACTACATCCTTGGAGAGATCAACAATGCTGTCAAAAAATTATGGAGAGGAGATTTTATCTTCATCATATTTGTATCCTTGTGGATTCAACATAGTCATGGGTGAGAGATCTTCTCTAGGAGGTCTCCAAAGAGATGCATCTCAAACTATCATGGGATGCAAAGGAAGAGATTTGGTTTGGGAGAATGGTATCCCTCATGAGAGGAGTAGCAAGGGAAAGAGAAGAAAAATATATCCACAAGTGATTGAGTGGATGTGGTTGATAAGCAAGGAGCTGGGAGGCTACTTGCAAATATATGACACTGAGCAGTAGGAGGCTTGGCTACGCTAACTCCTCTTGAAGGAGTTTTTCCATCACTTGGCATGTCCTCTTCCTAGGGGGATGGGGATGGAGGAGAGATGGCAAGGTTATTGCATCATTGGGTAGCATGGAGTATGGATGCACGGTGTTGATGTGATACTCATATCATTCATTGTGTCTTCATGGCATGAGTTGTATGATGGGAGCATAAGGAGGCAGCAAGCACTTGGTTGCTTGAGTTGTTCTTGAGAGAGCATGGGAAAAATTGCTCTCACATGTTGGGTGATGTTGCAGGAGTAGAAGAGGGCACTCTCATGGTGCAAAGGGTATACTCCTTGGCCTTGGATGATTTGGAAGCACTTCCATCTTGGGAGGTATTCCACACTTGCAGCAGCATTACTAGAAGAGTCTTTGACAAGGAGCATGTCAAAGAACAAAGATTTGTGTTGACAGGAGTTTACTTGCATGAGACCACAACTATGTCACCTTGGAGTAGGGAATTATGGATGGAGTGTCCCTAGGATCACTTCACATTGGAAGCACTTGGTGAGCAAGGAGGAGGCGAGGATGATAGAGTAGTGGATGAAGACATCTATCACTATGACATATTCTTCTTGACTTGGATTTCCAAGCATGAGAAGAAATATCTTCTTGCAACACATGGTTCATCCATCTTCATAGCATAAAAAAACACTATGGAGGAGTTACTCATGGATCCATGTATCATCTTACTTCCGGCATGTGGTAATAAGTTTGTTTTTACATTCATTGATTTGTATACTCTTACCATTACTATGCAGTGCATTGCTCCACAGGGGGGAAATATTTTCACAATGCTACATGATCTTAGCTGGGCCAAACTATATGATGGAGGTAGCCATATTTTATGTGGCCTTGGGAAAATGTTTCATCATCACATGTATGTTCAGCGATTATATCCAAATATTTGCCATATGATGACATACATGATTAACTATGTAACAAGAAACATTTTTCCATGTAAATTTTTGAAGCAGTAGTTTGTAAAACTGTGCTATACATGTTTAGGAGATTGTTGGTATCTTCAAGCACCACATGAAGCCATCAACATTTCCTTCACTCTTGTACTGATCATGCCTTCATTTTTTGATGTTGTTCTTGTTGGGGTTCCTATGTTTTGGTAGGTTTGGCTCTACCAAAAGATAAGACAACATCAAAACCACTTTAGGACCTCAGGATCTAGCCCTCTTGGGTCCAGAGAGGGATCTCTCTATAAAGGCAAAGGTATATGTCTTTGAAGTTCTAGTTTAAGGTATTAGGCTAGTTATAAGGCACAAGGTTTGTTTTGTTTTGTTTGTTTGCTTGGTTGTTGGGAAACATGAAGGAAGGGTTTAATATAAGACAAAGGGCGAGCAAAGAGGATTTTAGGCAAAGGGGAGATAATTTAGAGAACACTTGAGGCCATTGGGCAATGGAGTCATAAAAGGGTTTACTTTCTATTCAATATCCAAGGCTTTCAATTGGGCTAGTCATCTAAAATAGAGGATCTTTAAAGATGATAGTGTGGTAGGAAATGGTAATGAATGAAGGTGAATGACAAGGAAACCTCTGAGGTGACCACTTAGGAATCATATCTAGGGATAGGGCATGCCATTAAACACCTATGATCTACCCCCTAAAAGGCTAACTCTTCAGACAACAAGAAACACTTAAGATTTAAACACAAAGGTGAAGCCTGAGATCATAGAAAGGCTTTGAACTTTCAATGCTTTGACATTCAACTTAAGGGAACTTAGAAAGGTTCAATTGATTGAAAAAGACCCTAGTGAGACAGAATCAGAATCCTAAACTCCCAGTATCCCAATTCTTTCAATTAAAACCAGACAAGAACATCTAAGAACAGATTCATAAATTCATACATCAGTTAGCAGTGAATAACAGCTACTACACTGGTTAAATTATCTTGAATTAGTTCTCAGATAGCACAATCAGTAGAAAGCATCAAAGATAAGAAGATCAGGAGCATTAGGGTACCACGCAAGGATATATGCTAAGCCATATTTGCGATTCTTACCAGAGAAATGAAATGTAATGAATTACAGAAGGAAAACAGAGACAAAGGTAGAACACATCACCGTTGCTTTAAATCAGGATCCAAAGAAATGTGCTTGTCATATTAAAGAGCAACACTAGTAATATACAACATTGTCCAATAGCTTGATATTCAGTCTGAAACCATCTCCCTCAGCCTATCTTACAATTTTACACACAGAACTATATCTCAAGAGAAATAGCTTACAATTCACAGATATCCGATCAATAACCAACAACCTTTACAATATGTTTCCTCATGAAATTTATAGCTAAAGAGAGGCAGAGGAGGTAGATGAAACTTAAATGAAACATTAAAACAGAAGTAGAAGGAAGGGGCTTGAGGCCCATTCTGTTTTAATATCCATGCCTTGATTTTTAGTACTCTTTGGGTGAAAGAGTGGTCTTCGATAGGCTAATAGTAACTCAATATATGTTCTTTGATGTACTTTCGGCTATAGTACTCTGTAGTAATCTGGTGATAAGAAAAAAGTTAGATAAATGATTAGGTTTTCCATACTGCATAACAAATGCTCTGGCAACATTAGGACTTTCTGTTAGAGTGTCGATCTTCTCTAGAGCTCGATGTAGAACACAAAATAGTATGGGAACTTGTCATTTCACAGGAAAGAACCTTCTGCTGATGTGAGACACTAATAATATTGTTTTCTGTGCTCTAGGCCTCATTAGGCCTTCTGTGTTAATCACAAGGTCTTCAATTTGGTACACTCACTCTTTGATCATTGAATTAGAGCTTAAAATCTTCAATAACATGCTTTAAACCTCTTAATTCTTCACTGATACTCTTTGCCGCTCCTGTGACTATCTCTGTTTGTGAAAATGGAGTTTTAATGGTGATGGATGGTTTTACAGAGTTAAAAACTGTTCTTTAATGAAATATTTCATTCCAACACCTTCCCAGGCGTTTTCTCTGCAATCTCAGGCTCTGAAAATGGCCTTCTCTGCGCTTTGTGTCACTATGACAGTGACTATGAGCCATGACAGTTTCCACCTCCTGTAACCCTGCAGAAAACACAAGAAATGTTAAGAAATCCATGTGGAAGTGGAGGT